>OZ007505.1:16337814-16541093 GCA_963931865.1 Axinella damicornis | reverse complement strand
CGTTCCCATCTGGGAACGAGACTAAGCCCATCCACGTAACTGACCGCAAAAAAATTGGATCAGCGCTTTGCGTGGATTGGATTGGTGCTACGCGCCTCTCTTCACTGCCTTTGACAGTGCCCGTACCGAACCCCCGTCCTGAAAATCCTGCCTGAGGAAGAATGGCTTCAGTCATCTATGCAGCTTGTGGGGTGGCTTTCTGACCCAGGAAATGTTGCCAAAGCTGTGCAATGTCAACCACTCAGTTGCTCCATGCTTGAAATCAGTATAGAGCCAGAGAGTAGTGGCTACTTGCGGTTTTTTAGGGAATGTGCAACTACAGGTATGTCACTGCACGCAGTTAGCCTCATCATGCCTGCCCCCCCCCCCCCCCCCCCCCCCCCATGCAAACCATGAGACCAGGCTTGTCAACTAATGTTATGTAGGGGTCCTCTCCATCATTGATGTGTACCACTCTACATTGCTACTACTCTCTCACTCCACAGGAGCTTCTTGACAAGTACACCAGTGACACTCTGATACAGCAAGGGGAGGAGGCCAAGGCACTGCTGGGGTACAGCTAGTGGCAGTGCACTCAACTGCTGCAACACCTTCTCTATTAGTATACTGCTTTTGTAACTTCTTGGTTCAATCTCTCCTTTCATGCACATCAATATTTGCCACGATCACTCACTCCTCCACAATCACAAATGTCCAGAGCTAGATTGCACAACCTACACTGTAGATTATGTATAGGCCCAACTATGCACTGCACCTAGCTGGATCTCGGACATGCAGCTGGCAGAGGATTGCATGTGATCAAAAACACGTTTTAATTCCAGCTGTCCAAGTTCCTGATCTGTGCATGCATTGCTTGCAGCACCTGGTGCTACCTTCAATATTCTAAGGCTTCTCTCCCATTTATGCATGCAATTTTAAAGTGGCAGTCAACAAGGAGATCATGTCAGTGGGGGTTGAGGAATTAGATATTGCATGATCCAGCAGGGAGTATATATAGGGCGATGGGTTGTTGATTATAGGGCCAGGGCCGGTTCTAGATGCACGCGTTTCCAGTACCTATACCTAAAGTATGTACCGTACTTGCTGCCGGACCAATATCGGATCCACATCAGGAGAATATGCAAGTGCCATGCACGCAATGTACTTATGAAAATACAACCTGCATGACAAAAAAAGTTCTAAAATTGTACTGAAAATTTGGACTAATTTTGACCAGTAACACTAGTAATATTATGTACAACTGGTATAAGAACTGTGGCTATACTCTAAGACTGCTATCATTAATTATGACATACTGGTATAACTGGCATACAACTGGGACTATACAAAAAGCTTGAGAAAACTGTCAGTTATGTATTGGTGAGGCTACGTATGTGCTGCAGTCTCTGAACTGCTGAGTACGTGTGACGCTGCTGTGTTCTAAAAATAATCTGAAATGATGACCTAGTATCATTAGTTGATCTCCATGGCTGTTGAGTGGTGTTGAGAATCTGAGAGATGGGTGAGGTGTCCCTATGCACAAATAAAGATGGCTGTAATGAACATCCATCCGTCATCCCACTTGCCTAAATACTGGATGGAATACTTAACCCACACACAATTCGTTGTGCCTTGGTGCACGGCACACCCAGTCATAACTTCGTGCAACCGTAAAAGGCGCGGTCCTGGTAACGAGGCTACCTCATGTTATATATATAGCTTTTCAGCATACGACGAAGGCCGGGGAGGAGTCTGGAAACAGGGTTACTAGTGCACAAAGAGGAAATGAGGGTCACACTCACCGGCTCTCCTGCTAGGCACCTGGGACAGTCCATCACGGACAGGCTGAGGGCTTGAAAGTGGGAGCAGCTGTTGTACTGGAGAGGAATGAGCAGGGATTGTGCTATGTCACTCTCCACAGACGCCATCTCACTACCCTCACTGCACACACTGCCAGCTACACCTACTACACACACACTGAAGCGAATGCACGCGCACACACACACGCACGTACACACGCACGCATGCACACGCACGCACACACACACACACACACACTCACACACATACACACACACACATCACACACACACACCTCATGAACTGCATATGGTCGAAGCCTTCTACATTTAGTGGGACTCGTGTTCATGTGCTCCTCGTGTCGAATGGTGGAATGGCTCCCACTGTTAGGAGGTGGTATGTGTTGCAGGGGAGTTGGGAAATCTTGCCCAGTAACATCAGACACAAAGGGGCGATCGTGTTCCAGACATACTCTCTGCCAGTGAAAAACAAGAAAAATAGTTGTCATAGGCAATGTTAGAACCAAACCCATATACACCTATACACATGCACATTCCATGTCAGTGTTGCTGTCAACATGGGCTCGGGACCAAGGATATTTAGCTGGTGAGAGATACATGTAGTGTAGTCTAGCCTCGTTCCCAGGCCTTCTACACCTCCAGTTTTTGATCGCTTGCAGTATGCAAAAACGGAGGCATACTGTAAGCGATCAAAACTGGAGGTGTAGACGGTATGGGAATGGGGCTACATGTAGTCTCATTACCAGCCCTTTTTGTCTCGGCACCGAAGTGCCGAGACACAGTGCTGGATGCGTAGGTACGTGGTACGTACGTGGTACGTACGTCGCTTTTCGCAATGCGCCCGCGCAAGTGCTGCATGCATGCATGCTCTACACCCTTAATAGGGTGTCAAACGTATTTATAACCTGCAAGTAGATCTTCAAAAATGATTATGGGTTTGCATGGCTGCTCATGAATCCTCTTACCAAGACTGCTGCTACGTAGCTCTAATACTTAATTCAGGACAATGAATACTCACCCATCCAGTGTGCTGCACTCAGCCATCCCAAGTGCATACTAAAGCTCACTCAGCTCTAGCTAGCTAGCTATAGGCCTATAGATAAGTGCTGAAAGAATTGGCCAAGGTGTTGACTAAACATCAAGCCCAGACACGACCATACTGCTTTCACCCTTTGGGTGAACATTCCTGACCCACCCCTTGCTCACACAGAACCTCCAAGGATATTGACGCTCACTTAAGCTGTCATAGCTAGCAGTCATAATAAAGGGTTAAGCAGCTGCCATGTCCTCTGCATGATTCTAGCTGATACCAATTGCAAGTCGTGCCGAGACACATCAAGTCTTTTAAAGACTCACTTGTTTACTATAGGTTTGTTGAGTTGACAGATGCGTGGAGAAAGTATTCACATGGAAGGCGTACATCTCCAGAAGTGGGTGTGACCCTCCACTTGTGTGCGTGATTTCTGCAACTTAGGTAGGGTCACAAGGAATCGATCACTTACTCTATACTACGCCAGATTTTTCTAGATAGTATGGCACCAAAATTCCCCCCAAGTGGGTGGAAAAATACTTAAATGGATTGGTGACCTTTCACTTCCAGGTGAAAATGTTTGGGACACACTGGAAATAGCCACAAATTCTGTCTGGCAGCCATTCAGGTCACGTGTTCGACTGATCAGGTGAAGGTAGATGGATGCGTAGTAACAATCTGACCTGGCTTGTGCAACTGCAAGTTATATCAGGACCCCACCATCTATGGGCAATATTTGCAAGCTAGTGACGCAAATGTCTAACCCAGCCTACACCTACATCCCCCCCCCCCCCCCCCGCCTCCTTTCGCTCAGTGGTGTAATCTGTGGCACTGTGGCAATCGCAAGCAGATGCTCACACAGTTTTTCAATGTAAAGGGCATAGTCAATGATTTGGTGCATTATTATTGCACATGCTCAGAAGTGTGACACATACGTGACAACCGTACCATTACGACAGATGTTATGTCGTAAACAATACAAGGGCTTGGTTGAACAGAGCTGCGTCTTGTAGATGTAAACAACTCCCGTGTTTCAGTAACGTAGGGTCGAACAACATGGACTAGTATAACGATAGTTTCCAAGTTCCCCACAAAAACCTGGGGAGCCGCACATGCGCAAACAGTGGATACCAGGCGCTCTTCTCCCCAATTACCGAGCGCCTGGGAACGAGGCTACTGTAGAAGAGTTTGTGAGGGGGATCAAAATGGAGTCAAGCGATCAATGTTCCTTTTAAAAACTGATCAAAGGATCAAGACGAACTTAAGATCAAGAGATCTTCCAATATAAGAAGGAGGTGTGGCAACATATTTGTCCTTTGAAACCCTGTAAATCAAGTAATCAAGAGATTCGAAGGGAACAATCAAATGATCAAGATTGTTGATCCCCAGGTTGCAAACGCTTCTACAGTTGATATGTGACTACCCTTTGCAATACCTTCGCTTTTTCCGGTACCACCAAACTTTCCACCTTCATCCCTTCAGCTTCAGTGCTGCCGTTCAGGTATGTAGTACTCCCATTGCTTAGGCACACCGGATAGCTCCTCTTTCTGCTCCCATGATCCCCCTCACCCAACGGTCTCATGCCCGGATTCACAATGGATTGATGCAGTCTGTGATATCCATTCGTCTGGAGAGGGTTAGGATGGCTCCTTGGCGTGGCACAAAAGTCCATTTGCTGCATTTCAGACCAGCAAAAGTCAATCAACTGGCCTGGCAAAAGTATGTGATCAAACCTCCCGCCAAAAAGCGCAGTTTCTATTTAAAGCACCTAGATACACGCCCATGCCCGCGCAGAGTCGGTCCGGCCAGCTGAGCTGAGGAGACACCGGGTCTGATCGTCGCCTGTAAGAAGCAACTGCCCTTGAGTTACGGTATGACAGATTTTTTCAGGTTTCATTGCAATTTTAAATTTGTAAGAGTACGTCAAGCAGTCAGTCAGTCAGTCAATGTCCCCTACAGAATTGAAGCAGCTGGTCCAAGGTTGGACCTATGAGACTAGCTAAGTAGATGAATGCATAACATTGTGGGGCGAGCCTGAGTGGGTGCATATGCAGGAAGCACATCACTGTCATTCTCAACTTCAGGCTACCGAAATTACAACAAGAACTGTGGCTGAAGCAACCTAGCGATAGACGCACCACACACCACACCACCTGCAGCTATATATACGTGCTGCACACTGTTTCAGTGGTTTCTGCAGGATGTGTATAATGCGGCATGCTCTAATTCGTTGCTGACACTGTGGGGGGGGGGGGGGGGGACAGGATTACGTACGCTATCTATTTGTATGACGTAATGCAATTGCTTTTCATCTCCATGGGAGTACCCTGCTTTGCACTTTCAATGCATCCTTAAGAGTAGTCTCCATGTACGTACAGGCACTACAATGTGCTATACGTATAGATTATATCCCGGGATATATCCCACGGGAAAGGCCAGTGCTTGAGTGGAGCCGAGGAAGTGCCGCCGGTGAAGCCCGAGTCACTTCCGAGGCGTAACGAAAGGCCTTTCCCAAAGGATATAACGGGTATTATATCCCGCTGGCCAGGGATATAATCTATACGTATAGCACGTTGTACGTACATGGAGACTACTCTTAAGGATGCATTGAAAGTGCAAAGCAGGCTACTCCCATGGAGATGAAAAGCAATTGCATTACATCATACAAATAGATAGCGTACGTAATCCTGTCTCCCTCCCACAGTGTCAGCAATGAATTAGAGCATGCCAATGGTGACAATGGCAGCAGAAAGTTACATGTACCAATTGATACAGGCAGCCAGGGATACCATGCAGTACAGAGCTATGTATACTATAGCTCTCATTACACACTGTCCGCCTTGTCAGTGACAAGAATCTGTCCGTGAGGACTGATAATCACCATCCACATCACAGCGTCGTCGTTCTTTTTGATTCAACAGTTTGGTTTTGGCATCAAAAGTAACTGAACGTGGCTATATATACTTTGCAGTCTGCACGTGAGTAACATGGAAGGATATTGTTTATGTATCAGTGACGTCCGTGCCACGGCATCACAAAACATACTGTGCAGGCTCCCCCTTCTCTAGTGTATAATCTGGCATGTTTTCTAGTATGAAACCTTACATAACTGATTCACTCTTCATTCTGTGCATTTCGTATAGAATTCCTCCTTCCTATCAATTTGCTACAGGCTGAAGAATCATCTGAGCAATGGCTACCCTAGCTTCTGACCACCTTTCTCCTAAAACAAAGCAGTATGAATTTCTTGGCCCCATTGGTACCTCTCTGATGACCCTCGGTCTTCCGGCTGTCGTGGTCGGCTTGTATGTTCTCTGCGGTGCACAAGACTGCTCCCTCAACCTCCACCCAACCTTCCCAAAGCTCCAGGAATTTTGGCACCCCACAGCATTTCTGATCCTCATTCTCTGGTTGATCTTCCATGCTCTTATCTATCTCTCACCTCTGGGCAAAACTGTGGAGGGCACAAAACTCCGTGATGGTACTACCCTGCAATACAAGCTCAACGGACTCCACGCCTTTGTGATCTCACACATCCTCTTTGTGGTCGGCTACTGCTATTACAAGGTGCCTGTGACCTTCGTCTATGATCACTACCTGGCTCTTGCAATCAGTGCAACAGTGTTCTCTTTCGCTCTGGCTGTGTACGTTTATGTCAAGTCTTTCACACCAGGAATTCTTCTAGCCGTGGGTGGAAACTCGGGCAATGTCATCTATGACTGGTTCATTGGTCGTGAGCTGAACCCGAGAATTGGCATCTTTGACTGGAAAGTTTTCTGTGAATTGCGACCAGGACTCATAGGCTGGGTATTGATAAACTACTGCATGCTGGCAAAGCAGTACGAAACACATGGCTATGTCACTAATTCAATGGTCCTCGTCTGCTTCTTTCAATTCGTGTACATTCTTGACTGTTTCTGGTTTGAAGAAGCCATCCTCACTACCATGGACATCACTCATGATGGTTTCGGCTTCATGCTTGCCTTCGGTGATCTTGCCTGGGTCCCCTTTACCTACTCCCTGCAAGCACGATACCTCGTTGACCACCCAATGGACCTTCCGCTTTGGGCTGTCATAGCCATCTTTGCTCTCAATGCTTTTGGTTATTTGATCTTCAGAGGAGCCAACCTCCAAAAGGATACCTTCCGTCATGATCCAACCCACCCCTCTGTCCGTCATCTTAAGACCATGCCTACAGACCGGGGGACCGAGCTTATAATATCTGGCTGGTGGGGAATATGTCGCCATCCGAACTATGTTGGTGACCTCTTTATGGCTCTTGCCTGGTCCCTACCATGTGGGCTTACCCACTTTTTACCCTATTTCTACGTGACCCACCTGACAGCGCTTCTCATTCATCGCCAACTTCGGGATGAGCACCACTGTAAGCAGAAGTACGGGAAGGACTGGGACAAGTTCTGTCAGATTGTTAAGTGGAGGCTTGTTCCAGGCATATACTAGTGGAACATACGGTGACATGCACATTTTAGCCCCGTTTTACCCTTTGTAGCATTATGTACATAGGTATATCGCTGCTCTTGTGAAGAGTGTCTATAGCCTTTGAGCACACTGTGTATCTTCACCAGTATTATTATGTAGCTATGGATCCCTATATTACTAGTATGCATTATGCAGACATCAGACATGCCCACTCTCTGTTGTAGACCTTATGTACCTGTCTACTGGTAGTGCCTTCAGTGTAACTTGTAAATTATTCTTGGAGAGCTACTGTACAGCATACTCCAGTGGTAGCTAAATGTTTCTATGCTGACATTCACAAGAGTGCATGACATCCCAGGGGGGAACAAAATCCATTCCTTTTTTGCGTGATATCCAATGTCAAATTGTGGCATGCATGGCCGGCATGATAGTAAGCATCTAGCCTCGTTCCCAGGCCCGAGACGTACCCGGGTACGAGACCATAGGTAGCTAGATAGTAATGCGCATGCGTGACCTATCATATCACGTGGCTCGTCGAGCGATCGAGACTAGACTCTCCGTCGAAATGGCTGCGTTCTCCGAGGCACAAGACGCTGTTAACTGCACTGTGTGCCTTGAGACTTTCAAGGATCCGAAGGTGCTTCCCTGTTTGCACACGTTCTGTACTGGTTGCTTGGGACCAATTGGGAATTGCACGTCCCCGGGAGCCACGGTCAAGCAAGAAGTGGCTGGTAGTACCCTTGTCTGTCCTCAATGTCGCGCAGAACACGCGATACCTGACGGTGGGGTAGAAAACTTTGTAACTAACTTCAGTATTGCTGGCTCGGTGCGGAGTGCTGCAGTGAAAAAACTGGGTACATCAGTACTATGTGAAGAGTGTGTTAGCAGTGAGCCAGCTATTGCTCATTGTGCCCAATGTAGCTCGTACCTTTGTGAGTACTGTTCAGGTGCTCACAAGAAGATGAAACGATTTTGCGACCATGATGTCATCTCCCTCCAAGACCTGGATCATGAGAAGTTACAAACAAAGCCTCACCCTCACCATTGCCCTCGGCATCCAAAAGAAGTTCTGAAGCTTTACTGCAAATCGTGTAATGTTCTTGTATGTTGCGATTGCATTGTTATTGCTCATCAAGGCCACAAGTTTGGCTCTATTGACAAGGACACTCGCACCAAGGTGGTAGAAATACTTGAAGATCTGTCGTGTAGCGCTAAGAAAACACTCACCGAGTTCAGCAGGAACTTGAAGTATGTGAATGAAGTTGAAAAAGTTACTGCTGGTAATGCCACCAAGTTGAAAGATGAAATCAATGCAGTATTTGACAAGCGTGTTGCAGCTATCGAGTCTCATAGAGCAAGTTTGTTGGAGAAAGGAGAGAACAAGTGCAACACACGTGTAAAAACAATTTGGGAACAAAAGGAGTACATTGAGCAGAAAGTTGAAGCTTTAGGCAGCACTGTGAGATTCACTGAGGGTTTACAACAGTGTGAAGGTGACAGTGAAATGCTCTGCTTGGCTGCACAGGCCATTCCACGGCTGAAAGAAATGGAAAGCATCAGATGGGATCCATCCACTGTGAGTGAAGTAGAGAGCAGATATACATTCTTGAAAAGTGGCACATTCCTGGGTAAACACGACATGGAGAGACTCGGAGAACGTTCTGACCCTCTAGACATCGTCCTCAGCGACAATCCCCCATCAGATGGTCTCCCTGATACTGTCCCACTGGGCATGAAAAAGCAACTCAGTCTGGTTGTACTGCGAAGGCTCTCCAAGAGGCATGCTGTTCTTAGGGAAGAGGTTATTGTGGACATTAAATTCTATGGGAGAACTCTACCTGCAGAAATCACGCAAAATCAGACTGGTTCTTGGTCCGTTGAATTTACTCCTGTGTGTGGTGGCTTGCACACTGTCCAAGCACATATTGGGGAATCAAAAAGCTCTAGATGGACGTTCATAGTAACTGGCAAACCATGGATTGGGAGCCGTGTTTGCAAGGGACCACACTGGAATTATGGTAATGTTGTTGAGCTGGGTACCGTTACTGATAATAACGTACAAGAGTCAAAGGTTCGCTACTCCTTGAAGGTAAACTGGGATACCGATGGTGATACCGACACACTTCATTGTTGGAGATCAGATCAGTATGATGTACAGCTAGTATTGTGACAATGTCTTTCAACTATGATATTATGAGAAGCCAGTATTAATCATAATGCTTAATTACAGTGCTTTGTGCTCATATAATCTGCATGAAGAAGAGGATTACAACACTGTCGGTATAATGTAATTGCTATGGACCGCGAAATGTGACAAAACTCAAGTTCCATACTCTTGTTGTCAATGGAAACTTTCAGTCTTAGTCTGGACCTTCAGGTGTGCTTGTCAGGAATGCATACACTAGTCATATAGACTTCCAAGGACCGTGCACTAAAGGCCTCGAATATTGTGCACAAAAATAATAATAATTACACCTACAAAAGAACAGCCTATAGTGATCAATCATTCTCCAGAACAGACTGTATGTCACCAGAACACCAATTGTCTCGCACGCACTCTCCAATTACCAATATGGGGCAGCCACAACTCTGCATGGTTTACGCCTACCTGTAACTCATGCAGGAGAGGAATTCTTGGTGTAGCTAAAATTAATGGTGGTGATGCCTCAGAAGATGTAGCTACTATCACCAGGTTGATATCTGAAATGTGAGTGACAAAATTTATATATGGGCTAAGTTAGCTAATTATGGTTTCTTTGATGAGTGCAGTACATGTAGCTACAGTGCATGGATTGTATGATCACTTGTTATATAGCTAGTAGCTTGGTCAATCGGCATGATACTCTACAAGGATGCAGTGTGCCAAAATCTGGCATATGGCACAGCTGTGACATCATCACTTAGCAACACAATCACTTAGTAACATCCAATCAGGCTCAGTTATATATAGCATGGCAGCATGCCTCATAATTGCACTGCTGATGTAAAGCCCTCAGGCCTGCAGCCCTTGGGCTTTACATCACATCAGTGCCAGTATCTATCTGGCGTACAGCCTTTGTTACCATATATATGCTATATTAATACGTGTATAATAATAATTTATATAGGCCTGATCCTTGAAGATCTGTCGTGTAGTGCAAAGAAACACTCACTGAGTTCAGAAGGAACTTGAAATAATTATGTGAATGAAGTTGAGAAAGTGACCACTGGTAATGCCAAGTTGAAAGACGAAATCAATACAGTATTTGACAAGCATGTCGAAGCTCTTGAATCTAATCGAGCAAGTTTGTTAGAGGACGGAGAGAACAAGTACAATACAAGTATAAAAACAGTTTGGGCACAACGGGAGTACATTCAACAGAAAGTTGAAGCTTTAGGCAGCACTGTGAGGTTCACTGAGTGTTTACGACAGTGTAAAGGTGACAGGGAAATGCTCTGCTTGGCTGCACAGGCTATTCCACAGCTGAAAGAAATGAAAAGCATAAAATGGGATCCATCCACTGTGAGTGAAGTAGAAAGCAGATATACATTCTTGAAAAGTGGTACATTCTTGAAAAGTGGCACATTCCTGGGTAAACACGACATGGAGAGACTTGGAGAACGTTCTGACCCTCTAGACATCGTCCTCAGCGACAATCCCCCATCAGATGGTCTCCCTGATACTGTCCCACTGGGCATGAAAAAGCAACTCAATCTGGTTGTGATGCGAAGCCTCTCCAAGAGGCGTGCTATTCTTAGGGAAGAGGTTATTGTGGACATTAAATTCTATGGGAAAACTCTACCTGCAGAGATCACACAAAATCAGACTGGTTCTTGGTCTGTTCAATTTACTCCTGTATGTGGTGGCTTGCACACTGTGTCGGCACATTTTGGGGAGTCAAAAAGGTCTAAATGGACTTTTGTAGTAACTGGCAAACCAGAGATTGGAAGCCGTGTTTGCAAGGGGCCACACTGGCATTATCATATTGTTGTTGAGCTGGGTACTGTTACTAATAATGACGTACAAGATTCACGTGGTTACTCCTTGAAGATAAAGTGGGATGGCAAGGATACCAACTAATCATTGGAGGACAGATGGATATGATGTACAGCTAGTGATTGTGACCTTTAGTAATTTTAGTTATGCACACTGAAATCCTTTTAAAACTGTGAAATGATCATTTTGGCCTATAGAACTTATTCTTGTATTTACTCCTGTATATATGTGGTGCTGCTTTGCACTCTGTCTCGGCATTGCGGAATTAAATTACCAGCTGCATGCCAGAGATTGGGAGCTGTGTTTGTGAGGAGTCATACTGGAATATTGTTGAGCTGGGTACTGTATGATTCACCAAGAGTGTATAATTATACATTCTTGGATTCACATTGTTACTCCTTGAAGGTAACTGGGATATGGTGATGCCATCGTGCATGTCATCATGCACTGCATGATGTACAGCTGGTACTGTGACAATGTCTTTATTGTCATCACACAGACCAGACTGTCGACTGAGAAGCCAATAATAATCATTTTGACCATGCACTTTTAATTGTAATCTGCGTGCATTGCAGAAGAGGGATTACAACACTGTTGGTAATGTATGCCTCAAACCAAGTCATGAATAATATTGACCTCCAGTACACCGAGTAGGTGTTGTTGAAACGTAAGATGGCAAAAAAGCACTTGCTTTTGTATATTAATTTTGTGTGTGTAATTGTAATCATAATTGTAATTGTGTGAAACTAAGAGCTAGTACTTGAAACTGTAACTGTAATGCTAATTGGCTTCCGGAAAGAGCTAACATAATTGATTACTAGCAAGCAGTAATTGCCTGATCCATGTCTTAGAGATCCTACCTTGATTGAGTAGCATCAATTGTAAATCAAATGTTCCTCACTTGAAGCAGGTAGGGCTGCACCTGACCTGAAGCCACATGCTGTGCACAAATTATGACCTCCAGTGGTGTACTGGTGCACAACTCAATCCCACTGGGGCCCAGGACTTGCATGAAAACCTTCTGCATTGGAGATGCGGTAATCCTGGATTATCAAAATCAAGAACAGAACTCAGGTCTGATGGCGGCAATGGGATAAATTAAGTGGGCGGGGCTCGTCCGATTAAATGGGAGGGGCTGTAGTCATTTCTGGAATTACAGGTATTACCGCTGACAGCTATTACTGCTGACAGTATTGTTGGCTGCAAAAATCTTTTCTGTGTAGCTGCTTTGTACTTGCGCATTCTGGAGTTAGGCCTACACAATCTGGTAGGCCTACGTGCTGACTCAGCGCATCTTGTACAAGGTTGAAGTTCAAAGTTAACCCATCTCATAATAATTAGTGGATACTATTTAGCGCTTCTTAATGAGCTCAGCACAGCTACAGGCGTCAGGAAAGACTTATACCTTTCCTGAGACGGACGATGCGTACGATTTTCTCTTCAAGATCGTACTGATCGGCGACGCAGGCGTCGGGAAGACGTGCATCGTCCAGCGCTTCAAGCACGGGCTCTACATGGAGCGGCACGGCAACACCATCGGGGTGGATTTCATGCTGAAGACAGTGGAGGTGGACAGCAAGAGAGTGAAGGTAGGAGAGAATTTAAGATAAATGTTGTTTTGGGGAGCACTAATTAGAACAGCGCCCCACCCCCTCAGATCCGTGGCTAAGCCATGTATATTTTGCCACTGTTTGGTCTTAATCATGTTGTTCAGATATCCATGACAGTAATGTTCTGCATAGGATGTTATCAATTTGCCGAGAAGCTATCTGACGTCACATGCGTCATGACCTGTCATACTAGCTATAATTATAATTGATCCCCCCCCCCCCCCCCCCCCCCCCCCCGGGCCCCCAAGAGCGGTCCCACTGGACTGCCCCCTGGGACCATCCATCCATCCATGGCAGTCTCCCCCCTTGCCGTAATTGGTCCCACTAGTTGTTCACTATAGTCCAAGTCACGGTATCAGGAGCCCGTAATGCTCCTGGTAGTATGAACGTAAGTCACGCATGCATGATAGCTACTCATTCCCACACGGTTTACGATGAAGATAATAGACAAAACATTATACATTTAATGCTGCAAAACCATTCCTTCGTAGTCTGTGTAGCCTCTATAGCTAGGTACAGAAATACACTAATCTTTTGTCGGAGGTTGGTCTTCATCACTTAATCTCGTTGCCAGACCCCCAAAAACTGCCCAATGTGGATCACTTGGAGTATCACTCACAGGGAAGGAGGGCCCGATTTCTTCTCAACTTGGTACAGCCAATTTAAGCTGGGCAACTTTATGCACCATGTCCCCACCCACACCCTACACAGGGTTAACATGGGGATTTGACCCTTCTGAATATCAATTTCCCCATTCATGAGGAAACGCAAAAAGTCAATGCCCCACTAAAACCCCATGTTATAAGGTAGAGATTTGACAGCACAACAGCATATGAATTCCAAAAACTAGAACTAACTTGGACATTTTAGACAAATATAACACTCAGTGTGGCAAGAGTTATGAACTCTTGGTGGTGGGTAGTGCCTTTAGTTTCTCACATGATACCACGTATCACACATGTCACATGCAATCCAAGTTTCAGTCTCCTCAGTTTCTTCTTCATAGTCACGGCCACATGTTCCACAAAACCACTCTGTAGCAGACAAAGGGCCAGTGGCAGGTGAGGGAACAGACTGTGGCAACAGAGGGCAAAGACTGAGTGGGGGTAGATTGAGTGGCAGGTAAGGGTGTAGACTGAGCGGCTCTTTTAGCACGACGGGTTGCAGCTGCTTTGGCAGCACCTCTTTTACGGTTTTCGATGATCACCTTGAGGTGTTCAAGCCACATCTGCACTTCATGGCAGGGCAGCAATACTTTCTGAGCAGCGAAACTCTCTGTGACCACCACATCTGAACTAAACATCTCCTTCAGTGCAACGGATGGGGGTTTTTGCGACCAACTTCATTGCTTCAGTATCCAAGACATCATGCAGTTAAGAATTTCTTTTTGTAGTGGCCAGCACAAAAGTCTTTGCAGTAAGACAAGTAGTATTGCCCCAAGGTCTCTCAGGGTCTGGTACTGGGAAGGGTAGCTGGGTAAGAAACGGGCCACCTTCATACCATTTGGGTAACTCATCAGGACGGCCAGATTGGCACACAGGATGGGGACAATCCTTCGATCTGATAACAGCAGAGGAGTTAAAAGATGTACGATGGCAAGTTGGATACTATGTGTCTTTCTCTGATGTGTCGTCTGGTATGCAGTGGGATAGATCTGATTTTGAGGCTCAGATGACCTCTATCACCTTCCCCGTGTCTCCCTTCTTCACTTTCCCGGTACACTTAACAAAGTGAATGTCGTCTGGTATGCAGTGGGATAGATCTGATTTTGAGGCTCAGATGACCTCTATCACCTTCCCCATGTCTCCCTTCTTCACTTTCCCGGTACACTTAACAAACTGAATGTCGTCTGGTGTGCAGTTAGCCTCGTTCCCAGACCGTTTTGGGAACGAGGGTAGTGTGCAGTGGGAATCCACTTGATTTTGAGGCTCAGGTGACCTCTATCACCTTCCCCATGTCTCCCTTCCATCTACATTTCAGTTTAGAGCCACTTGACTCAAGATGGCACCTGGGATACATCTTTGTTCCTGTTAACACGTTGGTCACGTTCTCACTGGCATTGTTCTACATGAGACTGCACATGGGGCTACCACTGGTATAATGAAGAAATGGAGCAAAATTATTAGCTTTGGCAGACATATCCATGAAGCTTCTTCACTATTGCGACTGAACAGGTCTTATTTTCTAATAATTATGCATCTCCATGAACAAATTTTGTTTCGTAAGGTCTTTCATCGGCATTCTTTGCAGTCCTGTATGAAGCAGTGCACTATCTTCCTATAGCATTCTGCCGTTTAGAAACCTTGAACTAATCAGTTAGGACGTCGTATGTTTCTAGACAATTAAAGAAACCGAAACTCCTCCTCAGAAGCAGCTGTGTCAATCTCTAACATCCTACTCACAATTACTAACTTCACAGAACAGGTGAATTCATTTGGGGCTTTGGACTCAAAAACTTTGCAGTTTGTGTGTTTCAAACATGGTTGATGGCTTGCTAGCAATGCTCACTTTGCGTTTCGAATGGCAACTCATGAAATCGAGGGCGAGTTTTGAAGCTCTTCCCTTTACCTCACAAACCTCAGAGACAATACCTATATGATTAGCAACATTAATGAGCTGCCACTACATATAAATCAGGGTGCACTTTGCACTGTAGTACAATATGCGCTATGGTACAATAAACACATCGAATGAATTTTTTTTTATCAATCGTAGCTATCAAATTATCCCTTAAGTGGAAGACCCAGTTGTTATCATGTACTTGCACAAACCTTTATCCCGCTGGTAGGCAGACCGCAGTGTTGCCCTATCCCCCATTGTTGTCACCCCTGGCTCAGTGAGCTGCTCATCCGTTAACCCCTTGGTGTAACCAACAGCACCTGTGTACTACCTGGACACACACTGTACGCACACACATGCATGCATGCATGCTTGCTCACATGTACGCACACACGTATGCATGCATGGCAGTCTTTCATTGACACACACATGCGCACGCTATTGTATCAAAATGCTGCTATGAAATGTTAGAATGAACGGCCATCCATAACAGCTGTACAATAGAAGTAAGTTACTTACTAGCTGCCAAAGAGGTGCATTTGCACCCCCTTCTTGCAAGCAAACAATAGTTGGACTGCACAATCACTCACATAAACATTAACATTATGTAGTAGCCTTGTGACCAGGCCCACGTGTGGAATTATGGAAAAGGGCTTGGTGATACTTGGAAGGTTTTCCCTGTATGTGCTGAGCCAGCATAAAATTATTATGGTGGATTTAAGCAGGATGGTCAGTGTATGTTCTATTCTTCCCTTGCCTCAGCTCCAGATTTGGGACACAGCGGGACAGGAGAGATTCAGGACCATCACCCAGAGTTACTACCGAGGGTCACACGGGGTGCTAGTGGCTTACGACATCACCAACGCAGAGACATTCAATCACGTGCCACAGTGGGTGGACGATGTGAAGAGATATGCAGGCGAGTGTAATGTGCATGGTAGAGGTAACTGTTCCGAACACTTCCTTTGAGGAAGTGCACAGCTAATATTAGCCTCGTTCCCAGGCCGTGCGTAACCTTTTTGTCATGTAATTACGAGTCACAGGAAAGTTTTATGATGAACCAGTACGGCTAAATACTATTAGTAATCGCATTTAAATTTGCAGTGGGACCTCTCTATTGCAGACACCCTTAGGATTAGGGGTGCTCATATTTCAGGATGTACCTAACAATTCGTAGTTTCCACTTGCTTGTAGTATGCCGTGTCATGGCAGTGACACTGAGTTCTTGCATATTAACGCTGAGGGACTTTCCCTCATTGTGACCAGTACTTCCGTCTCCATGGTTGTTACCCTGAGCATGAATTACACGTCATGTGACAGTACGGTACAGTTGTGTGCTGGATGCAAAGACTGACATTTTTGTTGACATTTTGGTAGCACTATCAGAGTTTAATACCAAAGGGGATGCCCCTCCTTCCTCCTAATGTTGCATATCTAGGTTTTGCATTCAGAGAAGGCCGATTTACAGTGAAGAATGTACTTTCTCTGCCGTCTGAACCCCCCACCCACCCCCATGGGCCTGACATTGGTTGCATTTATACTGCAAAGGACCTCATTATAAGTACAAGTAGCTTCGCTCGCTTCACTCGCTCAGCTGCTTCCCCCACGTTCACCTACGTGAGTAATCCGGTGCTGGATAGCTCTCTGTGCAGAACTGCTGCTCCCCAATTGGGTCCGCTTCAGCTGCTGCTCGCGGCTTGTGTTCGCTTCAGCTGCCGCTCTCGATTGTGTCCGTTTCAACTGCTCCCCGATGGCGTCCACTTCGTCTGCTGCTCCCCGATTGCATCCGCTTCAACTGCTGCTCCCCGATTGTGTCCGCTTCAGCTGCTGCTCCCCGCCAGCTGTTCTGGAAGATTCCAGCCATGTCCACTATTCTCGAACATTCTAGCATGCAGAGTTCGAGGTTCAGTAAATTGAAGTACGAAGGTCGCGCGTCACTATAGTCTAGTCGAGTCTCGCCCCGCGAACATCCCACTTCCGTTACACACAGACACACACACGTTTAAAATCTTAATGTATTGATAAGCTGAAAGTAGCCTCGTTCCCACGCCCGCACCATTTTCAGATGCACAAACAAGCGACTAAAAGCAGGGTGGGGGCATGGGAATGAGGCTAAACGGAAAGACCTCCAGTGTAGTCTGGTAAAGGATAAATTATGCAAGTATCAAGGTTTATTGGCCTGTATATGATTACACATGCGCATACATGCACACAGGATCAGAAGCTTTAATGCTACTGATAGGCACAAAGCTGGACTTGGTGACCAGCAAGCCGGTGATGAGACAGGTTACCAAGAGTGAGGCAAAGAGCTTTGCAAGCTCCAAGCACATGGTTGATGTGATGGAAACCTCCGCAAAGGAAGACACGAATGTGGAAAGAATTTTTGTTAGAATGGCAAGAACCCTGATGAAGAAGCATGAGGGGTTTGCATCCTACGCGGACCCCGAGGACTCCATTGAATTGACCACTAAGAGCATGGAAAATGGCAGCAACCAGCAGTGGCAATGTTTGTGTTGATTTTTGTTGCTGTATATGAGTACTGTATACAGTGGCTCTGTTGTATATGTATCCTTTCGGAGTTATTTTTTTATTTCACATTCTGAATATTATAATTACAACTGGATGAAACCCTGCCAGTCATTATGTTTGAGTTCAGAGTGCAAGTTACGGGCATCCTCACACTTGTGACTACAATGAGCGACTTGCTGATCACTTGCGGACCTGCATGCAAAGTGTCATCCAAAGTTGGGAGATGTTGGCCATGTAGAACCAGCTAGCTACGGCTGACTTGAGTCGCACGACACAAACTCACTGCATCCACACAAACTCACTGCACGACACAAACTCACTGCATCCAAAGTTGGGAGATGTTGGCCATGTAGAACCAGCTAGCTACGGCTGACTTGAGTCGCACGACACAAACTCACTGCATGGGAAAGAAAATCACAGCTGCTGTGAACAATGGTTGAACAGATAATGCTAACTGAGTGTGTGTTTATGTTCTGTGCACATTGGGAATGTGCATAATCAATACATATGCGTACCTATCGACATTGCAAGCATTCAGTTCACTTTGTTACCAAATCTAAATTCAAGCCTTTCACAAACCATATGTGAACGCATCAAGTAATGGAACCTTAGTCACACATCCCACTTTGCACCACCTTGAAATGGGAATTGGTTCTAAATGTGTTTCAGAAGATTTCCAAGATTTGAGTTTCTCCAATTTTCAGGCATTTCTTCGAAGGGGGTGCACAACTTTTAATCCATTTTTAAGCACTTTGGACAATTCCCCACATTTGACTGTGACTAAGGTTCCATTTTTACTTGATGTGTTCACATATGCATAACGTCGATCCATCACATAATCCAACTATAAACGAAACATGCATAAGTATCATTTTGCAGTTGCAGGTCAAATTCCACAAATTTTGTATTCTCTAAATTATGTGTTTGATGATCACCTGAATTGCATACACATGAACGTATTGATGAGGGTGTGTCTGTTACATGCATGTAGCACACTTTCTGTGTGTTACATTCAGCTACATGCAGGTATATAATTAATAGGTGGATTAGAGAAATAATGATTACCATGTTCCGACTAGTGATCGACTCTAAGTAGCAACCTTATACAGAGGATGACTGTGGACTATAAACAAGGAATGCATGCTGGCTATATATGCCCGTTTGGAAAAGTAGAGTCTGCATGGATAGCTACAATGCATTTGCTGGATTCTGGATCTGTTGCAGCTGGTCATCATGTAATGATGCTAGTGATGTTACCATAAATGCACGAGGTGACCGATATGCAACCTTATAAATACCACTCCCCATACATGCATATCCACGATTGAAGCGCTTTGTCTAGCCCTCGAGGACTGTGACTGTTTTGCTGTGAGACTGAAGAGAGGAGAACAGATTGTTGGTCATATTCCCCGAGAGCTGTCTAAGAATGTTTGGTGTTTTCGAGGTCAAGGCACAGGGGGTGAGGGACGTGTGACGGGAAAAATCTTTTGCAACAGTAATGGCTTTGGCATTTCCTACCGTTTTTGGCGGGATGATTATGATGGTACCGCACGGCCCAGGGCTGAAACAAAATTTATTCTTTGTGCATACACAGTGTTCCTATCTGTTTCCTCACTTCCTTGTTTATGCTGAGTTTAATAAACGCCGCCTTTGATTAGTGGCTGCCCTTGAATAGTAGCCGCAGTAAATCGCGTGATGAAATAAATAGTAGCCAAGATGTTTGATCGTGGAAATACAGTATATAGCTTCCCAGTGAGTAGATATTGTACCCATGAGCAACATTTCAATATGCTGCCAAAGTAAAGGACACATTTGCACCTTAAAAATTTCTTGACGTACTTGTCAATCCAATCTCTGATTTCTGGAAAGTAGCGATTCTTCACTTTAGTGAGTGCCACCATTGAATCTTCCGCAGCTTCTTTAAAGGGATCATGGGTCACATCATTGTAGTGCTACAGTTATGTGTGGAATACAAAATGTTGACACAGCCATTATTGCAATCTGTGTGGCAGTACAGGTATACTTACAAATGAGAATGGAAGGTTCTCCAGGTAAGGTTGGTTATCTCCAACATCAACATACATCACTGTGGGTGAATAATAAATTCAGTCTACTGACCAAGTGACAATCCATCAATCAATCGATCAATCAACCAATTGATCAATCGTTCAATCTACCTGCCTCGTACATACTACATTACAAGCAATTGAATCAAGTTCTCTACATTATTAACTTGTCGTACCCCCCAGGTTATAATCATATCTACAGATGTGACTGACCTAGCTATCATTAGATCCACATATTTAGCCCTGATCTTCGGACAGAGTCCATCATTTGAGGCACACTCAAAGACTTCCTCAAAGGTCACAAATCTCAGTTCATCCTCTTTCAAATCAGTAGTTGCAGCACCCCAAGAGGGAGACTTGGGTCCCTCTTCCTCCACAGCCTGGGGACTCTTGAGGGCATAAAGTGTTCTCTGGTTGTTAACCTGCAAGATCAAAGTGCCAAGAGCAGTTACGGTAAACTTACTTGTACTTGACTTTACAAATCACTGTCCCTTAAACTATTGGTGATGACCTACATACGGTACCTAGCAAAGTTTAGCAAACAATTCCAGTTGCGCTTCAAGGAACTCACGGTCCCAGCCTCCTTGGCTACTCTGTGTGTGTGTGTGTGTGTGTGTGAGAGAGAGAGAGAGAGAGAGAGAGATCTTCATCAGAAAGGAAGTGATCATGTATCACTTCCTGCCAGTCTTTTGCCTCGGCACTACAGCTGCTTACACTCAGACTATACAGGCTTCTAAAACCTCATGTGAGAGAGAGAGAGGGTGAGACTTTCGTTCGGAAATACTGGTTTCTATCCCTGATCTACCGTTCCCACAAACAATAGTTGTACCTACATGTATGTTGTGCACTAGCGATTCAGTAGCCTTATTTGCAAATTATTACTTCACAATAATTGGCAATACACATTGTGAAACTGTTGCATACCTACCTTATTGCTAACAACATCCCCTAGAGGAATCCAGTCTGACAGCTCAAGGGGAACATTTTGCTGTGAAAACATGACAGTGCCATCTTCCACCTTGGTACGATAGTACAACTGCATTTAGCTACTAGCATCACGAGATCCTATCGTATAGCTATTGTGGAAGAAGAAAACCAGCAGAATAATCCCACGATATTCTCCCATGGTGTGATGATGGCAGACCAGCAAGAGGATGCTGTTGAGGAGAACAGAGGAGGCATGTGTACATGTACGTTATGGGTACATTGCTAACTTAGTTAATACATGTAAGTGCATGCTTGATAGAAAGGGATTGCAACTTTCTCTCTCTCTCTCTCTCTCTCTACTGTATATGGGTATTCATACTATGGAATGTGGAATGTTAGCTATATATATTTGGGCGTGATTGCGCAGTGTATAGAGAACTAGGCTCGCTCTACTTCTGCAACAGAGGTTACTATAATCACCGAAATAATACTCTTCGAGTCACGATGTCGAGGTCGCACTATGAGAAGAAGCTCCATTGCGCATTCAAGCTTTTTGACACCGGGTTTTGAGCGAGAAAGATTTCCAGCTGTGGACAGAGCGTCTCTTCCAGGCATCCCCCTCAATGACTGAAGAGCAAAAACGGATAATCCACGAGACACGAATGGACATATGGATCAAATTCGTCAATGGCGGAGTAACCGTGATCACACCAGAGCAGTTCGTTGAGAACATGAAAGAAAAGAGGAAGGATCCTAAAATGCGCAAACAAATCGTGAGCATTGTAAAGGGAGATTTTCCATTTGTGAAACTGACGAAGATAATGCCATGCTGAAGAGCGAATTCATGAAAATGGCAGCGAGACTTCCAAGCGTCAGCACTGAAATTGCTGAAAAGGTTTTTGCTGCAATTGACAAAAACAGCGATGGTCTGCTGCAGTTCAATGAATATATCGATGCACTTGTCTTCTATTATGGGGACGACCAAGATACGACCAACCCTATCAACTACATGTTTGGAAAGTTGGAGTGACTCATAAGACTGTGCATGCATATAGCATCAAGAGTGACTGTAGTATAGCCAAGTATTCTATAGAGCCACAGCCTATGGCAGTTTTAATGCTTATAAGTTAACATTAATTGTTGCATGTATGCATGCTTCACTCCTATACCTGCTGAACTGAACAGCTATCCACATTATTGTGTAGATATTTTTTGTGGACTGGTTGGTAGTTGGACCTTTGAAAGAAATTGAGAGCTGGCGATATTGAATTGCATGCACGATATAGATAGCCTCAGTGATTAGCTATGGGGGGGTTACTATGATGGAATGTTGTAGTTTTCGTAACAGATATGGTTTTGTTACTATGGAATTTTAGCTTTCTATGATAGTATGACCAATTAGTTCAAGCCTTGAAAGTGATCAACTCCTACATGCTATAATATTTGCAACTGCATGTATTTGAGAGGCCAGTGAGAACTAAGAAGCCTATATATATAGGCATTACTGTAGTCTGTACATGCATGCATGTTTCTTGAGTTGTAATACGGAGCTTCCCAAAGGAAGTATAGGCTTAACCTTGTCCCCTTACTCTGAGTTAACCCTTCATCCTCTATATTCCTATATAGGCTACTCTCTGACTCGTAGTATACAGTTTACTTAATTCTATATAGGTGGGGTTATTTCAGTTACAGTTTAGTCAATTCCATACCAAACCTAGGGATGAATAAACTGCTATCAGAGAGAAGACTATAGGCATGCATGCAACCCGAGAAACATGTACATGCAGACTACCATTTTGCCTTGGTCTGAATCCTTATATGTGCATCCTTCATGCGGGTATAAAATCTCTCGTTCAGCTCGCCACTACCATTGCGGAGTCTGCTGATGAGTCCTGCCGCATTATAAATAGGGGATGAAACCACTCCAGACCTGCATGGTGTTTTGCAGGTAAGGAGTGGCTCCTTCGGGAGTTGGGAGGTGTAAGTGACTACACTCAGTGTCGCTTGCATATCCTATAATTCTATCACCCTCCCACGGGCACACCCCTTTGGTGCCCTATATTTATGTAGGCCTCTCTCTGATAGTACTCACATTGATTCAGTTAGCTCTAGATCTATAGCTATAGGTTATATCAGTTACAGTTGAGTCAATTCCATGCCAAACTATAGCAATCAGTATACTTGCTATAGCAGATGCAATTTACATCCCATGCATGCCTCACATGCATGCACACTATAGTATGCAGTAAAGTATAGCTATGAATATTACTATTGGATGTCTGGTCTGCAGTAGTAAATGAATAGTATATTGTTTGAGTTCCCATTCCTTATATATACCCATTGCATGCATGCAGGGTTTCATCTAGAAAAAAATGTTTGGGGGGGAAGTAGTGGCAAGTGCCGTGCAAAATGTTTTGAGGTTAATTAATTCCCCGGAAGAGGTGTGGCCTACAGCAGTATCTGAGTCCTAATATGGTATTACCTATGATGTAATGATATAATCAATCTCTTCTTTGGGGGGGAAGCTAGACTGTTTGGGGGGGAAGCTTCCCCCCTGCCCCCCCCCCCCCCCCCCCCCCCCCCCCCCCCCCAGTAGATGAAACCCTGGCATGGCTCATGAGCATTCAGTGAAGAAGTTACTTCTGTCTGCAAATGCAATAAAAAAAGTATGAATATACTGTGACCGGATCTGCGAAAACCGACCACTTGGGATAGATCTGAGATAGCGTTAGGAATGACATCATAGGGATGTGGTCTATACACCTCGCGAAATGTAGCCTACATATACTAATTGATAAACTACAATAAACTATACAGAGATAGCGTTAGGAATGACATCATATAGGGATGTGGTCTATATAGCTCGCGAAATGTAGCCTACGTATACTAAATGATAAACTGCAATAAACTATACAGAAATAGAGTTAGGAATGACATCATAGGGATGTGGTCTATATACCTCGCGAAATGTAGCCTACGATAAACTATACAGTCTTCAGTGTCACTCCAGCTTTCCGAGGATGTAATTGAGAGGGTTGGTTGTATCATTCTCATCACTTACAAAGAAGACAATTGCATCGAGGTATTCATCGAACTGCAGCACACCATCACCGTTTTTGTCAATTGCAGCAAAAACGATTTCAGCTGCCTCGGTGCTGACGTTGGGATGAAGTGATGCCATCTTCATGAATTCGTCCTTCTGCAGAACGCCATCTCTATTAACATCAAAAACTACAAACACTGCCTTCACAATGCTCACGATTTGTCCGCGCATTTCGGGATCTTTTCTCTTTTCTTTCATGCTCTCAACGAACTGCTCCGGTGTGATCTCGGTGCCTTTCGCTGGGGTTACTCCACCGTTGATGAAGTTGATCCACAAGGCCATACGTGTCTGGCGGATTTCCTGTTTCATCTCTTCAGTCATTGAGGGGGAGGCCTGGATGAGGCGGTCTGACCACAGCTGGAAATCTGCCTCGCTGAGAACCCCGTCTTGGTTGGTGTCGTAAAGCTTGAACACGCGACGGATCTTCTTTTCCCAGTGTGACATCGACATCGTGACTCGAGAGTGTTAGCACAAACTTTAGTGGTTAGTTGTCTCTGTTGAGCTTCCGTACAGTTGTACTACTGCGCAATCACGCCCAAATCTATGCCGGCTAACAGCAAATTATAATTATTGACCTCGTGCCCCACCCCTTTTTGGAAAAAGGAGCGCTTTAGCTGAAGACACGTGACTTAGACCACACCTAGTACCTACACGCGAGGTTCAAGCGGCTTAGCAAAAGTGCTGAGTTGGCAGATTCCGTCGTCCGTTCTGGACGCTCAGTTCCCAGAACTTTCGCTTGCAGGTTCGCTAACTGTACGAGCCGTGAGCGCGAACTCGAGCCGATCGATTGTGATCACGCGAGCGCTTCGACTCCTCGTCCCTGGGCTGCACTGGGACCGCCTCCAGTCTGGTGAGTGGCTCAGTGTGGGTGATTCCTGGAATGCTAAAGCTCTAATGTGTTATGCAAACAAAGTGAAGCCGCATCTACTAGGCACGTGTAGAGTAGCTAGCCCATGCGCGCTTTATGTTAGCCACGCCTGGGAATGATTGATGTTTTCTTGCTAATGTAATTTCCCAGCTTTGTATAAATTATTATGCTCTCAAACAATCACCTATTATGCTCTTTTTGGCAGAATTGTGATCGCTGTAATTATGAGATCACAAGCAATAATATTGTGATCACATCATTCTCTCTCTCTCTGCATGCCTGGATTTGAGTCCGATTTCCTTGCCCTTGGATACACCCACCATCGTTTTTTTTTAATGCTGTATAGGTTAACTCTACCTTCCTTTGGTGTAACGAACTTAATTTGTAGTCCGTTAATTGTTTGTGATCTCTTAACAATAATGTTGAATTACAATCTTGCTGCAAGACATATAGTATACATGGGGGTGTGCCTGTGTGAGGGTGACAGGATGCAAGCAACTAGTCACTTACACCTCCCGACTCCCGAAGGAGCCACTCCCTACCCTGCAAACGCCAGGTCTGAACCGGTTTCGTCCCCTATTTAGACATAGTAGTAGTAAGTGCTGAAAGATTTCTTTGAATAATCAGTCTATAATTAAAATGAAACTATATTATTATATATATATATAATGGGCGGGGGCCTGGGAATGAGGCTAAGCTGAAAAGGGGGCCTGGGATAGAGCCATAGAGGCTAAGCTGAAAGACTGACCTCCAGTGTAGTCTGGTAAAAGAGTTATTAAATTATGCAAGTATCTAAGGTTTATAGTCTCCTGTGTATGATCACTCATGTGCATACATGCACACAGGATCAGAAGCTTTAATGCTACTGATAGGGACAAAGCCGGACTTGGTGAACAGCAAGCCGGTGATGAGACAGGTTACCAAGAGTGAGGCAAAGAGCTTTGCAAGCTCAAAGCACATGGTTGATGTGATGGAGACCTCTGCAAAAGAAGACATGAATGTGGAAAGAATTTTTGTTAGAATGGCAAGAACCCTGATGAAGAAGCATGAGGGGTTTGCATCCTACGCGGACCCCGAGGACTCCATTGAATTGACCACTAAGAGCCTGGAAAACAGCAGCAACCAGTGGCAATGTTTGTGTTGATTTTTGTTGCTGAAGAGTATACAGTGGTGCATGGTGTTGTATATGATTCTTTCGGAGCTATAATATATATTTTATTTCACATATGTATACTGAAGATAATGATGTAGTTGATGATCACCTGAATTGCTGCATGTTGATTTAGACCAGCCGTGTAGATGTATAGCAATTCCTCCAACAAAATTTAATAAAGTAACAAATTCAATGATCAATGATGTCTCATGACATCATGAAACATTATGTACACAGTGTATGTCACAGCCATATCTCTCATGTTCTACAATGTCATGTATACTGGTCTTAATTGTTCATCCACCTCTATTGTTCATCCACCTCTATTGTTCATTTTTAGAACTTGTAAATGGGTTGGATGGCAGAAAGTACCGAAACAAGGATCCAATTCTATAGCTAATAATTACAGCTCTGCATGCTTCCTTCGTCCTAAAAGCCGGTCTGAGCTGTCAGCAAAACATGACGAGTGTCTGACTGAATGGTAACCTGGGATTGGGTTGGGTCCCGTGGCAGATTTACAATTTTGCCTGAAGTTATGCAACACAACATAATAATTTATTATACGCTAGTAATATAATGTAGCTCTAGTTCAAAGACAAAATACACACCAAAATGGGTGTATGTGTATATCCTATTATCTAGCATTCCAACAATGCAAACTATACGTCGACTCTTTTGTGTGTACTTGCAAAGAACTAAATAACTAACTAGCTAATTGCAATGTTATACTTCTGTAGATTCACTTTGTCATCCGAGTTATAAGTTTCTCAACTGTCTCCCTCAGCGAAGCAACCTCACTAGCCAGCTGCTTGGTCTGGTCTTCTAACGTAGCTTCCTCTGTCATTTTCTTAGTGGCCTGCTGGAGCTATGAGAAAATGTTATTCAGTTGGTGAAGCTGTCAAAGGCAGTAATAAAATGTACCGGTATACATGTACTCACAGTGACACTCTATACCTCCTTTCAACACACCCTTGATTTACCTTACTGTATTGCAAAAGCTGTTCCACTGCCTCTTGTAGCTTCCTATTCAGCTCACTTTGCTCCTTCAACTTGACTTCGAACTGTTCACTCTGTTCCTTTAACTTTGCTTCTAACTGCTCACCCTGTTCCCTACTCTGCTGCTTCAGCATGGCTTCCAGCTGCTCTCCCTGCTGCCTACTCTGCTCCTTGAGTTTGGCTTCCAGCTGGTCGCTCTGCTCCCTACTCTGCTGCTGCAGCTTAGCTTCCAACTGCTCAACCTGCGTCCTACTCTGCTCCTTCAGTTTGGCTTCCAACTGGTCACTCTGCTCCCTGCTCTGCTGTTTCAGCTTAGCTTCCAAGTGTTCACTCTGTTCTCCACTCTGTTCTTTCAGCTTGACTTCCAACTGGACACTCTGTTCTCTACTCTGTTCCTTCAGTTTGGCCTCCAGCTGGTCACTCTGCTCCCTACTTTGTTCCTTCAGCTTGATTTCTAACTGATCACTCTGATCTCTACTCTGCTGCTTCAACTCGACTTTCAAATGATCACTCTGTTCTCTACTCTGTTCCTTCAGCTTCACTTCCAATTGGTCACTCTGCTCCCTATTCTGATCTTTCAATTTTGCTTCCAATTGGTCACTCTGCTCCCTACTCTGTTCCTTCAGCTTTACTTCCAACTGGCCACTTTGCTCCCAACTCTGTTCCTTCAGTTTGGCCTCCAGCTGGTCACTCTGCTCCCTACTTTGTTCCTTCAGCTTGATTTCTAACTGATCACTCTGATCTCTGCTCTGATCCTTCAGCTCCGTTTTCAAATGATCACTCTGTTCACCACTCTGTTCCTTCAACTTCGCCTCCAATTGGTCACTCTGATCCCTACTCTGCTCCTTCAGCTTCATTTCCAATGCCTCCATCTGCTGCTTGGTCTGTTTCTGCAGTTGTTTGTCTAGGGGCTCCTGAAGGAGGGTAATTCGTTTGCAAATATCCACTATGGTATTTACATTACATTGTCAATCGTGTCTCAATACCACAGAGCCATATATATTGAAGTACGTATAGGTTATTGCACTCAAGTAGGTCTCTTAGCTGTTTTAGAGACCTGAGGGATACTACCTATAATCACTGAGGGTGAAGAACCGGCTTAGACTATGGGTTATGTCTTACAGTTTCTCTGTATGAAATACAAATTTTTGATAGGTGTCTATTTGAATTAGAGATCGACCTCCTAAAGATTGAAGTCCTCCTTCATGCATGTAATTACCAGTCCTTAATCAATGGCATATAATGACCTAAAAGTGGGGAGAGGACGTGCAAATCGAAATAGTGCTAGTGCCCTTTAATTACCTGAGGCACCAGTGTCTTTGCAACCCGCATGGGGAAGAAGTCTATCTTGCCATCGTCAATCTGCAACCAATGAGGGAGAGAAAATGGACATGTTGTGTAGTAATATGAAACCACAAGTAAAAATTAGTAGAAAGTAATAGCTGCCATTCTCTAAGAAACAGAATGGTTAGCTGAGCAGCATACAAGCACAATCATCCTGCTACAAAGGTCCAATCCTGCTATAGCTGTGGGCACGTATGTCCTATATAGACGTTTTAAAGTTGCAAGAATTACCCTTAATTTTTCCACTCAATAAGAAGATATGTCGTGTCTACAAATACCAATGTTTGAATTTCTTTACCATCTTGTACACATAGCTCTCAATGGCATTGTGGTCACTGGTGTCAATCTGATCAAGGTAGATGGAGTAGTAGATGTAGGACCACATGCTGTGATCGTGTTGCACATGGTCGTCAAACCCCTGTGTTAAGGGTATATGCGAACAGTTGTCACACAAATACCACAACTACGTACCAGTAAAGTTCATGGAAGTTGCTTCTACATAAATATACAATCAAATATCTTGGTTGTATGTACTCTGTGATTGCTACACGTAAGTCGTAAGTCATGAAACGTATGGCACTTGAGAGATAATTATTACCTTGGATTTTTGCTTGAACTCGTGACTGGCAATGCCACAGATGAAGCAACTGGTCTTCATGTCCTTCTCAGCGAGCAACTGAAGAAGAAAGATGACAAAACACAACTGTACAGTTGGCCAAAGAAAGCTACGTAGCTTGCCAGTAGATCTACCATGATAACAATCTGAAGCTGATCCCACACAATCCCAAATAAAATTCAACAACAGAGCAGAGAAATGCAGTTTTAATGGTTCAGAGATGTATTTGATGAGCTACGGTATAATTATACAGACCTTGTCTTAGCTCCTCTGACCTCAAACAAAAAATTAATGCAAGACTAAGCAAGCTATGCCATGTGTGAAGCATCAACGTATACTTCAGCATCCATGTAATTACATGGTCAGAGAGATGAATATGTGACTGCTACATTGGAGAGTTAGTGGGGCTTATCAACACATGTTCTGCGTTAACTTAATGCATAGCCTGTAGGATATCAAGTGTTGACCATGCACACTCCTGCATGGTAGTGCAATTCACTGGTAGGGCAAACCCACCATTTAGGGCAATGCCTTAGATCGTACTCTCATCATATTGATATATATATCAGCAGACTCTGATTCCATGCATCAGCTCACACTTGTAGCTAGCTCGTTCCAAGGCTGTTTGAACGTACGTAGGTGGCTAGCTTATGGCTTGCCTCAATGAATGCACTAATAACATAACAATATTATGTTGTTAGCGTCATGTAATGAGACTTGCTGGGTACATGTACCACTCACCCTCTCATCCTTCAGAACAGAGAAGCTGTCCACAATGATGCCAAGCACGAGGTTGAGACCAATGGTTGTCACAATCACAAAGTAGGAGATATCCAAAAGCATCCACACAGACGTCACCCCAAAGTCGGATACCAGGGGAACAAACTGAGGTAGAGATGGGAAGTGAATAAAGCATCCGTTTGAAATGATCAAGGGGGTTTTCATTCAGTATCGTGATACCAGACACCAACTTGAAGTGGTCATGCTACTGGCCAGTCTTGAGGAATGGCATAGCATTTGTATATAGGTTGTCAAAGTGGAGATCAACTAACTGAAGAGTGGGTCCCCCCACCCCCCTTTCCAAAAGAAAAGGAAATATAGATGTTTTGCATGCTATCAGATTCTTGTCTATTTATTATACAAACGTTTGGCTCTAATCATGGCGGTTAGGCTGAGACAATGCACGCTCTGCAAATGTAAAATGAAAATGTGAGCAGTCATCAGTAGAAACAGCAGGATTAAGTGGCTCCTTTGCCACAGACTAGACAGACCATGAGACCCAGCACACTGTGCTTAACATAACAGCAGTAGGATGCATTGCACGAGTATCTACCTTACCCACCCGTCCTAGGCTATTTTCAAGCCCATCTCGGATGATGGAAACAAAGCACTGGGTGATGGTATCACAGACGAGTGGAGCTGGTTTGTATGAGGTCAGGAAGGACTCATGCACAAAGGCAAAGCAAATCATTGCGTAGATGTAGATAACAACCGCTCCGAGCACAGCCACATTCAGCAAGGTCCAGCCTGCAAGTGTGTGCCAAGAGAATAGTCAATGCAATGACTTTACCAAAACAGTAGGTGACTGGAAAGTATAAACACAGCACGCAAGGCACAGCTTTCTTATACTTCCTTAAATGATTCCTAAATGAACGTATACTATATACATGCTTGTAAATTCCTCAGCAGTTAATAAAGGTACTGCCTAACTATGTGTATGCATGGCAGCTACCGTGTTGGCTGGTTGCAGTACCCTTGCAGTTAGGCTTTTCCCTAAGAGCAAACTGACCATTCCTGGTGATGGACTGCAAAGCTCGCTGCAGGATGTCATTGTTGATAACAATGTATAGCAGGCAGATACAATAGAAGTAGCTTCTGAAAGCCAGTGAGAGGGTGGAGGCCAGGAGAAACACCTGGGTGAAAGTAAACACACGTAGGTTAAAAACTGTGTACAGGTAGTGCTAAGATAGCCTCGTTCCCAGGCCTGCCCCGTTTTTTCTGATCTACAGTTGCGTTGACGGATGCGGAAGGGTGGCGCGGCGAAAACGGGGAAGGCCTGGTATTATCCATCACGTGATAGATGTCTGATGGACATAGGGGGGTGTGGCCCAAGTTTAAAAACTGGCCGACGAAGTTGTGTAGGTCGTCTGAGAGTCTTGACTAGCTGCGGAGCCTTCAAACTGAGCCGACTGGATGATGAACTGCTTCAGGACCTGCTGAAATAACTACGGGCCTCGCCCCCCTACATCCACCTCGCATCCACCTGACGTCACTCACGTGATGAATGATACCAGGCCTTCCCCGTTCTTTGCCGCTCTTTTGCATCCGTGTATTATTGTCAACGCAAACCGAAGAACAGAAAGAACAGGGTAGGCCTGGGAACGAGGCTAGTACTAAGACTACAACATACCAAGACATAAATTGTCTGGAGTCCTAGTATGTTCACATCTGAGTATGGTGTCTTCACAGTGTGTGGACTGCAGAAATAAACCATCATGATGAGATCAGTACAAAAGCATATACGCATAGTTGAAGTTACATGTAGTTGATACACCATATCCATCAGAAGCGTGTGGTGAAATTTGGCAATGGAAGTTTAAGGTGTAATGTCGGACAGATTGCCAAGTCAATCCATTAACTCTTTACATGTGATGGGCCACTATAATGGCCCTACAGCGATTTTGAACGGTTAGCTTTAAAACGCCTATATGCAGGTAATTATGGCCATTTGGTGTAACAGTTGTCCTCAGTGCGTGTACGACCATCGGGGGTATATGAATCCCGAAGGAGGAACTCTTTTTTTCTTCTCCTTTTACCTCATTAAGTATTCGTAAGTGCATTTCCTGCGTGCAAAGAGTTAAGTTTCTGCCTTGAAGGAATCAACCATGCACAATGAAGGAACCAGCCACCAGTGATTTAGCACTATTTCTATCCTTACTTCAGACAATGAACAATTAATATCTGGACCAGAAGGTGATGGGGCTGAAACCACTATGCAACAATGGCTCCTATGCAACTGAAGAGTTTCTGTGCAATAACTTGGGTACTCAATATTATGCTTACACAAAATAATCATGACAAATGACTCACAGAGCAGTAGGACCTTCATCGTCTCCACAGTCCTTATCAGCACCACCGCGTAACTTACCAACTTCAAAGGGATTCAACACAACCTTTCGACTGGCAAAGAAAAATTCGGAAACAGTAAAAAAACTTAGCTGGCTAGTAGCTAAACAAGTACCAGGTATATGGATAACAGTTGGTGACATAGACTGAACATGAATTTTTCTTGCTAAATTAAATCATATAAGGTTGCTATGACCTACCATGCAGGCCAGTGATGATCATAATTATTTGCATAAATACATAAATACGCTTAGACAAACAATGGGGATGCCAGAGTTAAGATATGACTGAACATACGTACAGTGCTGTGTTTAAGTAAGTGAAGTTCGGTAGCTTCACTGTGAAGTTTGGCCAGTTGACAGCAATGTATTCGGCAACCATCCACAGGGAGAAGAACAGGTGGACTGATCCCAACATCCAGTGTAACACATAGTTGTTGAGCCACGGTAACAGTGACCCATCCGGGCTGATGTCGATGGGGACTGACGCTGAGTCACAGGTGGCATTGGGACTGTGGAGGTAATCATAGGGTTAACAAAGTTCAGAATACTGTACGCAGTAATCATAGGGTTAATTAACAAACTTCACACAGTGATTCTACGGGGTACTAGCTAGGCCTTATCAGTCTCTCCTGCATGCATGTAAGCGTTGAATTCAGCAGTGATGTACGTGTCAGGTTATCAAGAAATCATCAACAGGCCCTTTCCTGCCGCTGATGAGAAGAGCATATGACAATGAGGCATGTTCAACATATAATCACCTTCAGTCAGGCCTTGAGCTGATGTAGATGGCTAAACTACCTTACCTACTTCCAAAAGTCCCAACGTTACTTGCATAGTTATTAAACCACTTGTTCACCAGTGATCTCTAAAATTATACTGACATACTTGTTCCACTGCTGACCATCAAGGACCAAGTACTCGGCCAGCAACAGGATGTTCATGACAACAGTAAGAAGCAGTAACAGCCAGTATCGCTTCATCCTGAAGAGGTAATAATGTGTGGGGGTGAGGGAAAATTCGTGTGGGAAGAGAAAGTGATCATCCCAGGTTCCACTTCAGCTTCACTATAGTCAAGGCAGGGATAAACGTTATGAGTTCAATTCCCATTGGGATATGACCAGAAGGAGCTACAAACAAAGGAAATGAAATTGGAAAGGGAGGGTGGGACAAAGAGAGAACAAGAGACACAGAAACGGATAACTGTTACAGTAACCTACGGCCATTTGATGAGAAGGTTGGCCAGATAGTGTGTCTGTAGCCAGTTCTATTGAGGAAATATATCACATAGTGAGTTTATGTTGCCAGTACAGTATGCAGTTTGCTATACAAGCACATGCGTACATGGTGGACAGTCGCTTTTTTCACTGCCTTCATCCAGTCAAGGAAGTCCCTGAGGTTCCCATCCAAAGAGTCCCGTCGGACACCCCACTTGACTTTCTCCTTCACATCGTCACGTAGTCCATTCTGCATGTGTACACCAGCATGATTGGAGAAGTAAGAGGAGTAGTTGGATACAAATGGATGTCCAGGTTTTGATCCTATGGTATGGTACGCGTCTTTAAATTGATGCCAAGGTTCGGAATGCTTTTTCGACGTTTTTGCAGTGCAGCTTCACAGCAATCGGAAGCTTTTTTCCAAAAATCAGAAGGCTATCGGAAGGTTTATTCCGAAGATGCAGAATGCTTCTTCCAAGGAGTACTGACTTTGTACATACCTATGTTTCTGAAAAACAGTGCAGCTTCACTTATGGAACTTCCAGAGCTTCATTTAGGCCTTCCAAAGCTGCGTTCAAGTCTTCTGGGGCTGCATTAGTTGCATAAATCCGGCGCCATGACAGAACCAGTTCCGCAAATGCACATCATTTCTATTTAAAGACGCATAGTATAGTTAACAAAATAGAGTCCAGTTTGTACGTATGTACACATGAACTTTGCTGGGCTGAAAGTGTGCAAACGTACCTTGGGGTCATACTGAAAGTGTACCCGTGTGAGAACACTCTCTCTCAGTTCCTTGTTGAAATAGACCACCTCTACACTGTCTGAGTTCTCTTTACAGAATTTCCATGCCCTTCGGATAATCCGATGAGTTGAATCCCCACAGTCAGCTTCAGGATCGTCAAGGTCAGCTTCAGAATCACGACCACCATACTTTGGCTCTGATGAATTAAACATATAATTCACGCCACAGGTGCATATCTATACATCTATTATTAAACAATTTACCATGCTACAACACCCTTAGTGATTGGCTACATCCTTTAGTACTTCCTTAGTTGAGACACTGAACACTGTACCCTACAGTGGGACCTGTCTATCGTGGTCACTGTTTAAGGCAGCCACCTCTCTATTATGGTCACTACTGCTGGTCCTATTTGTGCCAATCCAGTACAAAAAGACTTGCATACTTAAAGCAGCCACTTGTCTATGGTGGCCAAAATTACTGCTCCTAATAAGGTGACCACTATAGACAGGTTCCACTGTACTACTACAGTTGCCGACATACCCTGCCCAACTAACCCAGAGCATCGATATGTATCTCAGGGTTGTCGGCCAGGTGCACAAGGATGTGGTAGGTACGGAAGAGACCTCGCTGCGCATCATCATCAAAGCGCTCTCTCTTCACATCCAAATCATCCTTGAGCTTGTAGAAATCAGCCAGGGTATCGTGTAGGGCACTGACATCCAGTACTCCTGCAATTTGCTGCATAAGGTCTTTCGTTTGATAACTGGTTTCTTCCAGCATCGCCTCAAGCAGTTCAACAGCTGAGCCCTTCAGGTCGATGGATTTTGTTTTCATTGTTACCCGGGATGGTGTAGGGGATGAACAAGCAGCATCCTGAGAATGCACTGCTGATTCGGATGGAATTTCGTCATCATAGTCGGAGATGTTGATCAGCAGAATGCGGTTGATGATGGTGATGATCTGTTTGTTGGAGATAATGACCAGGTTGTTAGTGTTTCCAACGCACATCTCAATCAATGTTTGTAGCATCAAATGGACAAGGTCGATTATTTCCATGTTGAGATCATGGTAGAAGTATTGCAGAAAATCAGTGACTTCTTCCACCATGTTGATGTTGTGAATCATCTGCTCCTGGTCTCTGAGGTAGTTCTGCATCTGCCTGTACTGTCCATCACACATCAGCCCCAGGACCCTCATGGCTAGCTTGATATGACTGAGGTCTTGGAAGTTGAGGAGTTTTGCTGTTGGTGCATCAACGTCAGCACTTGCACTCTGGAATAAACAAATTTAATGTTGACCAAGTGATATTTTATCTCTGTCTATAGAATACAAGATTGGATGCCCATGCACCACAAGGTCTGTTGGCCACAAAGCTACGGTGGGTGTCCAATATTGGACTCTGGATACGAAAATCGAGATTTCACTTTCAATGAACAGACAGATACCAAATCTACATGACGAATGTTCTCTAACTCTCTGATATTAGTTTGCACATGCGAACTGGGGAACCATATCATAATGGTAACTGCACTACATAATATAGAGGTCTATTTACGTATCCCCATTCCTCTTACAGCAAAGACAGTGAAAATGGAAACCCTCCGCCCATCAGAGGATTTGGAAGTCTTCCTAGTTCCCATCGGCTGTATAGCGACATTTGGTGGGAGATTGGGAGTTTTTCTCCACAAAAGATCAAAAACACTGTCTCGGTGTCGGTGAGGAGTGGCCACTTCCTTGGAACTGTGCCCGTTAAGATGTTGTGAGTGTTCTTTTCTTGATAACGATAACACGCCCTGCAATGCACACAGTACATACGGATCAAGCACATAAACATATCCTCCCATAGCATAGCTACGTAGCCAAGGTATTGTACCACAGCAACCAAGCTTTGGAATGTCAGCAAGTGATGCGTAAGACTTAACAACAATGTTGCTACATGGTGAAAGTATTGCAACGGGTGCACTGTTGATGTTCAGCCCTCTGCCCGCGGCGATGGCAGCCATTCATACAAAGCTTCCTGAAATGGAACTGTCTAAGTAACGGCACGCCCCTTAAGCACTTGAAGGCTCACCTGCGACATGGACAGGGCAGTCATGGCACAGAATTGGCAGTGGGGCCACAGAAATGACTGTCAACCACACTGTATGGCAAGCAGGCAGGAGGCAACTGGCTTTATGGCACAGTACAGGTAAGTGCAGGGTCACGCTGGCAGAGGCACTGGGGCGAGTTAGTGTTTTACAATGGGCAAGACTGTAATTATGGCACTGCCTGGTTCAAGTTGGTGGTGTAGTGTTCCCCACTCATTTCCTGTATGATTCTCATTTCCTGTATGATTTCCTATTGTGAGCACTTGTTGTATCTTGTGTGCTTTTTGATTGAGATCGGTGCTGTTGACAAGTTTGGCCTGCTATATTACATTGGTGCCGAAACCCGGGACATGGCATCTGGCCACGGTCTAGCTCTCCCCGAGCCTCTCCAAGACAGCGACGCGAGGTCCTGGTTCAAACGGTTCGAAGTCTGTGCTGCTGCTAACGAATGGAACGACAACAAGAAGCGTGTACGGCTGCCGACGCTTCTGCGTGGCCGAGCGTGGGCCATATTTGACGCCCTGTCGGAGGAGCACACGGATACCTACGCGAACTTGAAGGGGGCCATCTTAGAAAGACTGAGTCCCGACACTGATGAGGACAGATTGGCCGCCCGAGACGAACTCTCCAAAAGGCGGCTCCGCGAACAAGAGAGCGTGGACGAACTGGCGAGGGACATCGAAAAACTGCTGGACAAGGCTTCACCAGGCCTTCCCGCGGAGGCTAGAGAGAGGGAACTACGCTTCCACCTCACGTCGGCACTCCCAGAGAAAATATCCTTCCAGCTGAAACTCCTCCCCAAGCAAACCTACCACCAAACGATAGCAAAAGCGAGGGAACTCCGGCTCATCTTCAGTCGAGCAACAGAGCCAGTGAACCAGATTGAGATCAGCTCCAGTGAGCAACGCCTTGAAAGGCTTGAAGAGGCTGTCTTCCAGGTGTCAGAACAACTGGCTGCCATGGGCACCCGCCGCCCCAAGGTGGCAGTCAACAGCAGGTGTTTCAAATGTGGGCGACCGGGACACCTGGCACGGAACTGCAGGACCATGCCGGCACGGGACATTGAGTGCTTCCGGTGCGGGGGGAGGGGCCATGTAGCACGCCAGTGCCAGCTTCAGGGAAACGGCAGAGGGGGCGCCCCAACATATCGGGCGGGGGGCGCTCCCCGCTACAACTGAACGCTCGACAATTGCAACCAGAACACACAGAACATGTGCCATCACTCTCAAGTTCCACAAATACCACCAGGGCAGCATATACACACGGACAATTAAACAACCACGACATGGAAATACTGCTTGACTCGGGAGCATCCTGCTCAGTAGTGTGCAGGGACTATGTCTCACCTGATGACCTGGAACCCATGGGCCAAGTCAAGCTGGTGAATGCAGATGGTAGAGGCCTGACCTCTGTGGGACTCGCAACCATGAAGGTGGGTCTTCCCAATCTCACCACCCACCAGACATTTGTGGTTGTAGAAAACCTGTCAGCACCTGCCATTCTAGGATGTGACTTCCTGACCAGGCATGGCTTGATAATGGACTTTGAGAAAGGAACATTCCACACTCAGGGCAAAGGAGGCAGGCTGAGTCTGAAGACTACGAACTCCTGCATGCTGGTGCTGGATGAAGATTGCCCACAAGCCATGCCTTTCAAGGACTGCACAGCTGGCCAAGCCAAGTTTGACATGCCCAAAGACAGCCATCCCACACTGGGCCCAGTCCTCAAAGAACATGAGAAGCTATTCCAAGTGCAGTTGGGGCTTACAGATGTCACTGAACATGTCATTGATACCGGAGATGCCCCACCAGTCAAGGTGCCAGCACGTCCGATACCGTTCCACTACAGGGACATTGTGCATGACCAGCTCCTGGAGATGGCAAAAGATGGGATCATCCGACCCAGCAACAGCCCATGGTGTGCCCCAGCCGTATACGTGCCAAAGAACAATGGTGAGGTCAGGATATGCGTGGACTATGTGCAACTGAACAAATCCACCAAGAAGGACTCGTATCCAGTGCCAAGAGCAGATGGACCCCAGCAAAAGCTCGCCCACAAGAAGGTGTTTTCAAAGATTGACCTGCGGAGCGCATACTGGCAGTTTCCTATGAGTGAGACGTCCATAGAGAAGACTGCGTTCTGCCCTGGGCCTGGGTACGGACTCTGGGAATTCACCGTCATGCCATATGGACTGACGGGGGCCACTCAGACCTGCCAACGAGGACTGGACAAAGTCCTACGAGACTGCAAGGACTGTGTTGACAATTATGTAGATGACCTGATTGTATTCTCGGACAGTATGGAGTCCCACATCACTGATCTCAGGCGTGTCCTCAGCCGGCTTCTAGCAGCAGGACTCACCCTTCGAGGCTCCAAGTGCTTCTTTGGCAGAAGCAAAGTCTCTCATCTTGGGTTTGAGTATGCCTGTGGCGGGGTGACCCCAACGGCGGAAAAGTCTCAAGCAATAGCCGACTGGCCAACGCCGACCTCAGTGAAGGAAGTCAGATCGTTCTTGGGTCTCGTCAACTTCTACCGCCGCTTCATCCCCAAATTCGCAGACACTGCAGCCCCACTTACTGACCTTACCGGGAGCAAGGTCACGTTCACATGGCAAGACAGGCACCAAAAGGCCTTCAATTCACTCAAGCAGGCTCTGATCTCACCCCCAGTCCTCGACTACCCGAGAGGATCAGACAAATTCACACTGACAACTGATGCTTCGGATGCAGGTCTTGGTGCTGTTCTGTCTACTGCTCGGGGCACAGTGGTTGAATACGCAAGCCGGACACTTTCTGCCGCCGAAAAGAACTATGCTACTATCGAGAAAGAATGTCTTGCTGTAGTCTGGGCTGTCCGCAAGTTCCGCCATTACCTGATTGGTGCAAGATTCACGCTCAAAACTGATCACAAGCCGCTTGAATGGCTGGAGTCAGCGAGGACCAGCCGTGCCCATTCCCAACGGCTGGAGCGGTGGTCCCTTGAGCTGAGAGCATACGAATTTGACGTCATCTACAAACCAGGTGTGACCAATCAGAATGCAGACGCCCTCTCCAGAAGGCCCATCTCATTGGTGGCCCTGCACTCCCCGATGAAGAACTCTGACCTGGCCCAGGCCCAGCAACAAGACACAGTATTAGGCAAGGTTTATGAACAGCTGGAGAACGATGCTGCACCTCCAACCACCAGAGAGTGGACAAAGTACCCCCTCAAACGGTACAAGCAGATCTGGTCACAGCTAGTGCTCCTTGATGCCGTCCTGTGCCGCAAAGTAAACTCTCCTACCATGACTGATGAAAAACTGCTGGTTGTCGTTCCCAAGTCCAAGCAACTGGAGTTCCTAAAGAGTGCCCATGAGGAATCCGGACACCAAGGCATTGACAGAACAATGGCCAGATTGTCGGAAATCGTGTACTGGGTTGGAATGGGAAGAGATGTGGGCCGCCACTGTCGGTATTGTACAAGGTGTCAAGTAACCAAGTCACCAGAAAGCAAGCCTGCCCCCCTGCAACCCGTGATCGCCACCAGACCATGGGAACTGGTTGCCATTGACATCCTCAAGGTCCCAATGTCAAGCAAGGGAAATCAGTATCTTTTGGTTGCCCAAGACTATTTCTCAAAGTGGCCATTTGCTAAAGCACTGCCAGATCAGAAAGCCGTCAGGATTGTGCAGACCCTGAGAGATGACATGTTTTCACTGGTGGGTCCCCCGCAGAAGCTCCATTCAGACCAGGGACAAAATTTTGAGAGTCACATCCTCAGCGACCTATGCAAGGCTTTTGGTGTGAAAAAATCACACACAACTCCTTACCATCCCATGGGTGATGGCTTGGTCGAGCGCATGAACAGATCCCTCCTAAACCTCTTGCGCTCCTATGTTGACAAGGAAGGGGACTGGGAAGAGCATCTCCAACTGCTCTTGTTTCTGTACAGAACGACTAAGCATGCAACAACTGGCTTGTCCCCTTATGAAATCCTGTTCGGGTCTAACCCACCATCTGGGCATATCCCTTGCCTGCCTGGTTCAGTCATTCCAGAGCCATCAGATTACAGTGTGAGTCTGAAGAGCAAGCTTCTCCAATTGAGGGAGATGGTGGATGCCAACATCGTGGAGTCAGCCGAGCAACAACGCCAGTTCTACCGAAGCAGTGAAACGTGTGTGAAACTAAGGGTTGGACAGCGAGTCTTACTCAACAACCCAACAAAGGGAAAGCTGGACCCCCGGTGGACAGGTCCTTGGACCATCAGAGACTTGAAGGGACCCACATCAGTGGTGTTGAGCATGGGTACTACTGAACGCACTGTTCACATCAATCGTGTGCGTCCCCTGCTGACAGAGGAAAGGGAGGATCAAGAGGCGTTGGCAGCTTGGGCTCCTCCCTTGTTTCACCACGAGGAAGATCCCATGACCTTGACTGACGACTCGCAGGAGCAGCGGAGCAGCCTTCCAACAGACGAGACCACTTCTTCCACCGAGTCAGGAAGGGCCCCTTCCACACGTTCTGATGACACCCCACCGATTGTGTCTACCCGCAGCGGACGGACTGTGAAGCCTGTGCTGCGGTACGGATTGACTTGATAGACGTTTTGGAATAAGGGGGGAAGTGTGTAGTGTTCCCCACTCATTTCCTGTATGATTCTCATTTCCTGTATGATTTCCTATTGTGAGCACTTGTTGTATCTTGTGTGCTTTTTGATTGAGATCGGTGCTGTTGACAAGTTTGGCCTGCTATATTACAGTGGCAAAGACAAATGGCTGAAGGCTAGAGGCAAGCCTGTTGCAATACCTTTGCTGAGTACTGTAATGCACAGACATTGATATTGGTTTCTGCTCACAAAGCATGTCAAAGGAATAAACAAACGAGTGAGTGAATACATATCATCAAATCTGTTGCTATAGAAAAGGTGACTAACCAATTTTTCATCTGCAGAATTGCTGGCTTTCACTTGGGCAAGCAGAGCTTGTCTGAGATATAGAAGAAAATCATTATCATAAAATGCTATGCAATAACTCTTGGTCTGTCAGGATGTTTGACGAAGTCCCAACTTTGGGGTTTGTAGCGTGTTTGCATTCAACTGTACGTACCATATTACACACGATTAATATCATTCAGCTGAGATTCACTATTGGCATACAAAGACGTATAATACTGACAAAAAACTGAAAGGGAAAAGTCGAATGCCTATAATTAATCCGTATAGGTCCTCTGCAGGTATCTGTGAAACTAAATATTATTCTGCTGGCTGCGTCCTATGTATTCCCCAACTAACCTCTCTCTGTGAGTGACAGCAGCAGTTCGCAGCATTTTCTGCATGGCATGGAACAACCTCTCCTCCTTTACTTCCGTCATCCAAGCCTTCTGCACCTGCCGATTCCCAGAGTAAAGAATTGCCTTGATGAAGGCCAGCACTTCACAGGCAAGTTCCTCATTGTGATGAGAGAGAAGTGGCATTACCTGCATCAGAATCAAAGGCAACCAATCATAGCATAACAGTAGCATATCTACGGCCAGGTAATTTTAACTTCAGCTAGCGCTATATATAGCTCCTGCATAAGATTGCAATGCTCGTGAACCATACAGTGGAATCTCCTCTGTAATATGGACACTTCCATTAATCAGGATGTTTGACCATGTCACAAATTCATGCAAGCGATTTATGTCCACTGAAATGCAAACAGCTAGCTGATCTGCATGGACACAGTGCTAGTTTTGGGTGCCCAACAGCAAGTTGTCCACATTAATGGCCTTTTGTTGTAGTATCGCACATTGTTGAAGCTATCCACCTAGCTGTTAAGTAGTGATCCTGCACTGACCATTGACCAAACCGTCTTGATCAGCTCGAGTTAGCTCTGAACCTGTATATAATCCTCAGCTGTACAGCTTGCATTACAGCAGATCACTTTTTGCATGCAACCAACTGCTCAGATTTTCAGACAGGCTAGCTTGGTATGCTAATGTAGCTGGCTCACAGCTCCCCTCCCTCCAAGTACAGGACCATGTTGCTGTTCCCCTAAAATGAGGACAATCAGGACACATTTTTGAACCCAAAGGTATAGAGAATTCCACTGTACACGTAACTCTGGTTGCATGGGCTTCAGCAACTTGAACGTATTTGACGGCATGCTTGTTTGCAGTTGGAACCAAGAATCACTCGCTGATTGACTTACTCTGGCTAGGGCACTGTTGGCGAAGGCCTCCTGCACTGGGTATAGCTTCTGTTCACATAAACTGCAGGAAGAACACATTCTCACCTCATTCAGCATGTCGTATACATGTATAAGTAGCTACTGTATTCTGGCCATAGGGAAACTACACTACAACTGCTGCATTGCAGCAACAGATACAATTTCAAAACTAAAGTTAAGTTTTTAACCTCCTGAACAGCTTTGGATCTCGATCCTTCAGCTCATGGTCGATGTTCTTGATCTCGTTGTGGATGATGGCTCTTAGGATCTGCAGACATTGGATGACTAATTCATATTGCAGGTGTCGCTCTGCCTCTGTCAGTCTGCCATCCAGTTTCTCCAGGGACACTCTGTACAGATCAAAGTGGTAGGTTTCTGCAATCAGACTTGGCACCTACACTGGATACATTCAGTGCCGCTCAGCTCAGAGAGAACTCGAATGTATTCCACAGCCCAGATATGCATAGAGCCATGTACACATGGCTCTACGCATGCCAGTGCCAAAGGTACTACTACATTAGTGTCCATGCAGAATTAACTAGAAGAGAGCTATATGCTTCTACACACCAACAAAACAACTGAGTGTGCTACTGGAACTCACTTGATATCTGCACAAGGGTTACATTATCACTCAAACTTCCACACAGAGAATTTTAAAAATTTCCTTGTCAGTTTCAAATTAGATAATTGTGTAGCAGCATTGACATACGTACCTTAGCTGATACAGCAGTCGTTTTGTGTTTTCACTCACTTCACAGCCATGGCTATTGAAAGAAAGTTGCTTAATTGGCAGTCAAATTAATGACATACAATTCTGCTACTAGCTTGTGCTTGTGTTTCCTAATAATGCTATGGACTTATACACACTGCACAACCTCAACACTGAACTCAAACCCAGAACAGTACTATCCCATCAAAACAATTGTATGTATATGCACATCCTTCCCTAGATTTGCAATGCTCACTCATGTAGCTAACAGCCAGTGTTGCAGGATAATTTTGCATACCTATGATCCTTTTCAACTTTGACGAAGCATGCAACAAGCTCCTGGAAGCGAGGGCCAAGAGGGAGGTACTCCGGGCCTTGCTTTTGCATTGCATCATCCACAAAGTCACTGTACTCTGCACAGATTAGACAAACATAATGCGTACATATCTGTCGTAACAACATGCACTTTGGCGCAGACTACTGTAAGTATATTTAAAATTGATGCTGAGATTCAGAACGCTTTTGCTTTTGTGGTACAGCTTCACCACAAACCACAAGGCTTCTTCCTAAAATTGGAAGGCTTCTTCCAATTATTGTAAAGTTTCTTCCGATATTTGGAAGGCTTCTTCAGGGATAGTTTCTTCCAAAGATTGCTGGCTTTGTACATACCTACGTTTCTGAAAAATGGCCGGTGCAGTTTCGCTTACTGATCTTCCAGAGAGCTTTGTTTAGGCTTTCCATAGCTGCATTTAAGGCTTCTGGAGCTGCATTTGTCGCGTAAATCTGGCACCGCGATGGAAGTGGTTAGGCAAAGGTGAGCCACATTTAAAGACGCATACTGTAGTTCACAGTTATTGGTGTTAACATAAGGAAAAGCAGCAATAATGATATGCATTAATATCTAGGCTAGAAAAGTTTGATCTCTTCGTACCTTCATCCTGGACCAATTTTGATGCAATCTGGGCTTGTGCGGTGTTTGGACCCTGATAGACAAGGCGGTAGTTTGAGACAAAAACGTGGAACTGATTGTTCAGTTTAATCTCATCTTCATAATCCTGGTAGTGCTCCCTTCCATCTGTGTCACTTCCTGGACAATCTGAAACTTTTGTATTAAAGTCAAGCTTCTGGAGCTGTGAAGAAAATATATACTCCAGTACATAAAAGGAATGGTATCTACGTACAGGCTATGTACACACATGTCCTGTCCTGTATGGCAGATTAGTGGCTTGGTGAGGGCACTGCCATATTAAGTTGTGATGCCCTTGGTGGACAGAATCGTAACAATTAGCTTACATGACAATTCTTTACCGAGAATCAGGGTCTATATGCTTTTGCAGCCAGGGTCGTAGGAAGCAAAAAGAAACCTGTCCGGCAATGCACAATTACACGCTGCTGAAAACTTTTTTCGCCTTCATTTTTCAGTTATCAGGATGGACTCTTGTCACATCTCGCGTGGTGACCGTCTCGTGGCACCTTCGTGCTTTGCACTGCAAGTTCCAGATGTACGAGGATTGTAGGTCCCGGTGGGAATGAGACTACGGACTGCTCTGGTCTCGCTCGAGCGCTGCATGCCCACACGATAGATTTATTATTTTTTGCAAGGTCAAAACCAGTACGGCCATGGTCGGACTGGCCATAAGGGCACCTATGGCCTGGTAGCACAGCTTTTACTCATGAACAGACAGTCCTATGAAAGCTTACTGAGTCGTACTGACATTTATATGTAAAGCAAACCCATTCAGCTATGTATGGTATACGGTACAATACTGGTCTGTGTAAGAACACTGTCCATTACACTGAGTGAGTCATCCCTTGGCCCCAGTTTCAGTGTGTCACTGTGGCTCAGAAGTGTGAGGACAGCACGACGGTAGCACTTCAGCTGTGGGTCAAGTTGTAGGTATATACTGGACTTCCTTAGGGGGTCGCAAAGTTCCTGCAAAGTGTGTGTGTTTACGTAGTACACAATTTATGTGCACGTACGTATGATCATGTACGTATGAGTATGTGTAAGTAAACACGTGCATGTGTGTGTGCATGCATATATGAATATTCTATTCCGCTATTTGTTAAACAGATAGTACGTATATCACTTCATCATTCTCGAAATGAAGAAATGTAATATTAAACTATTGCCGGTGCGTGAATGCTCTGTGAGGTAACCATAGCGATAAAACAACCACATAGTACTTACCTGCAGGGCAGAGAGTATATGTTTGCTGATGCCAGCATACCACTGTCCTGCTGTTGGCTTGTAGAACTTCATAAAGAAACATTTTAACAGAGGTAGAACTCCGTCAGCAAGGTATCGAAGGTTCCCTGCATTACAGAGAATTAAGAGTTTATTCAGCCTGTAACTATTACTACACAATATACCATCGTGCACTCCACTCCCACTGGACATCACAAGGGAGATCAGATCAACGCTAGTATGGGCTTGCATACAGTGGATAAAGCACCATAGACGTATCTATGTAAGTCTAGTTTTTGAGTCCTTCTATAGCATAGGTTTGATAAGATTAATTCCTCCCAACTTTTGAGCAGTTTGGATGTACGGTGTTCACTGTCTCAACACTGTAGAAACACTTCTACTGTAACCCCCATAGAGTGTGTTCACTGTTCATACCATTTCAAGTGGATATCAGAGTGATGTAGTTGCAGTCAAATCGAACCGTGCAGATCTTTATAAGCCAAACTGACCCTTTTACCCAGCCTTCAGAGGTCAATGTTCAAAAAATGCATTATGCTGAAGGAGGTAGTCCCTCGCCCCCCACATATACAAGAGATATACGCACCTTCGACATCAGGGTGCTGCGAGGCTGATGAATGTTTCAGTTCTTTTAAGAAGGGAGCCACCTGATTTAAGTAGATCCACATTGCCCTGTGAACAATCAAAGAAGTCAATCAGGTACATAAAGTTGCATACACTAGTACAGAAAACAAACTTTCTGATCTTATTAATTGGACACACACATTCTTCTTTCACTAGAACTATGCCTGCTGCAAACATGAGGTAAAAGATATGACCACCATCAAAATTTGGAACATACTTGCTATGGGACAAGTATGATGCTCCCTTCTGCATCACACTCCCTCCAGCATTCATGTACACCCAGACAAGAAACCGTACAAATGGCCGCTTCCGATAAAGTGGAATTTCTGACTCCGGCCTGTTGAGAATTTCTAGCAGCTCTTCTACAGTAAACACCGTCCAGCAGATGGACTCGGTTGCTGTGTTCTCCCCCACCGTACAGGTGGCTAGGAGGTCCGTCACCATCAACAACAGCTGCAGGTTGTCATCATCGGTATCACCACTAGCCTAGATGCATGATGAGGTGTGGAGATGGGGGGATAGGAACGTTGACAAGGCATGGTCTGAGATTGTTCAGATTATTATGCTCACAAAAATTGCCCTCAAAATAGTTGCTGAGCAGAAGGAACGTATGCACATTATCATCCAGTGTGGCCTTTGAATTTGAGAATAGAATCTGTAATGCAATCACTGGAGGATGCTTAGTCATTCATGCTGTCATTGCCATGGCTTCTCTACAAACTATTATTTCTGCATTATGATTACTGGGTATACATTCCAGGTTGAACTCACACACACTTCTGAAGTTACATAAGTGATTTAGTGCTGCAGATACACAGTACCAAGTCTCGTCATCCTTTTTCACAGGTATATGCATGCAGTATTGAAATCACAATTCACTACACATGCCAACCTTCCCACTCAGCAGCTCCAGGCATTTCTCTTTCTTTCCCTCTCCCAGGAAGTTTCTGCAGAACTCCACCTTCTCTCTCATCATGCTGAAATGCTTAATGATCAGCACTTGGTTGCGCCTCACTGGTAGGTCAAGCTGACGCACCTGCACATCATAAGTCAACAATCAGTGCTCCTAGATGATCATGCACATTGCACTCAGTATTCTGTGAAAAGATGTTAGCCTCGTTCCCAGGCCTGCTCACTGTTTTCGGTTGCATTTAATTGAATGTGGGCGATCTGGGGCTCAGAACAGCAAGAAGAGCTAAGGGGCCAGGTAACTTACCATGCGTATCTGGCTAGCAGGGGGCGACTGTCATACACACCAAGCATAGAACATGCAGTTGGTTGAACAATACGCAAAAATTTCGCTTTTTCGTTCTGAAATTTTGGTTATTTGTCGATTACGTAATGCTCACATGAGGAAACATACCAGGGTCTCCTTGCTTTTCTGTACTGCAAGCGACAAAAAGCTGGGCGGGGCCTGGGAACGAGGCTAAAACGATGTATGCCATTTATAAATACATACCTTTGCAATAGAGTGCAATGTGGAGACAAGTTCTGCTCTTCCGTCTTTTCCCCCCTCAAACACCAGCTCCAGAATCCTCCTCATTTGATGCTCCTTCACCTTCAGACAGATTTCTGGTCCAGCTTCCTGGAACACCTCGGCAATGGTAGAGGTGAGGATTTGCATCCCTACCTTATCCACCACTTGTATCTCGAGGAGCTGACTGAGGTGATCAAAGACCCTATAGTGATGTTCAAAACAAGTAGTACGCTACGCATGTCATAATCAGCCAGGAGCAGTGTTTAATGCAGATCTACTGCTGATATGTGCATACATAAGGTCTATAGTACAAGAATAATTATGTAGCTCATTGCATAGCGGTTGTGTTTGTTCCCGGTTGTCGGACTGTCGCTGCCTTTTCTCCTACATGGGGCGTCCGTATCCTGGGGCACAGAATACATAAGTGAGTTGCTTTCTCGTACCTTCACTGATGTCCCAGCCATATCGCAACTGTGTCTTTATGCATCAATGTTCACAGGCAGTGATGTGACGAGCCCTCTTCGCCGTTCAACTGTACTGTGTGCGCTTCGAGCTAGCTACCATGCTGCCGTTATGAACGCATTACGCAAATTAGTCCACGGAGTGTGACGCATTATTGCAAATTATAGGTTTGAGACATTGAATTTTGACGCAGAATTAGAAAGGACGCATAATTAGAGCGCCTACGGTAGAAGACAAAATCTCTAATCCTTTACTGAAAATCTCAATTCTAATTTTGAGATTTCAAAAGATTGTCTAAGTCTCAGTCTGCGGAATAAATTTCACCTTCATTTTTCAGTTAACAGGATGGGCTCTCGTGGCACCTTCATGCTTTGCACTGCAAGTTAGAAATGCCGGCCCCCAAGAAATGAAGTGACATAGCTATAAGATCAATAGTGCTAGTTTACGTGGGATAGTATCAGTATAACCATCCAGCCTGTTGATTTGGGGGGGGGGGGGGGGGGGGGGGGGGGGGGGGGTTAGCCCCTGCCCTAAGAATCTATCCATGGGCATGAAATCGTGCATCAAAGCCCTTCCATTTTATAAATGGACACTCTGGCAAGATTTGGCTGCAGTATTGCTTGCAGTTCTCTCCACAACAGGTATCATTTGCTGCATGCAATGCAAGATGGCAACATAATCTCTGAGCACAGTGACTGTACATAACCAGGTTATCAAGTAAAGCGTTGAAAGTGCTGGTTCCTACAGCTCTCAGGATGCGAATTTGGTCAACCTTTGAGAAATGATAGGCAAAACTACAACTATACAATGTAATGCCAACCAACACGTATGCTCGAGAGCTTTGCACACCTGATGCCATCTTGTATCAGACTGGTGGTCATTTAAAAGTTTGACCCTATACAGGAAATTGGAAATTGAGTTGGAGTGGGCATTCACTGCGGGTGGGTGTCAATGCTGAGCAACCTACCTCTCCTGTACTGCAGCATTGTCACGGGACAGTGCCTTGAGAAGTTTGAGGCACTCTACATAAGTGCTCTTCTCGGTTGCATGCTCCTCTATAGCTGCCTTCTTCCTGCTCAGGGACACACCTGGTCTCTCTCTGGTGTGTCCCAGCACATAGTCCAGCACAACCGTTAGCACACCTGAAAAAGAAAATAAGCAGTCGCACTATTCAATAGAATAGTTGGTAGTTATATTATTTATTTTTTTTCTTGGGGGGGGGGGGGGGGGGGGGGGGAGTGTATGCCTATCTCTCAGCACAACTAGAGGTTTGCCATGAATGCCCCCAGCAATGTCATGCATGCAGTCCATGAATTTAATATCTATGCCTACCAAAACTACAGAGGATTGTCTGGTTCCTTTGATTGGGTTCACGATTGTCCGTCTCCCCCTCACACAACTGGGTGAAGATTTGCAGTATTTGAACAATCTTTTCATTGTTATCACTCCGTAGACTCATATGATGCTGGAGTTTTGGCAGTTTCTCTTCCACTTCCTTGTATGCCTCTATGGACCTCTCCGTGCAGAGCAGCTGTGTTTGGGCTGCTTTGGAGAAAAGGGTTGCCTCATCCGAGTAGAATCGCATCAGCAGGAGCAGTGCATTCTGCACCAGCTCATCATCCTCGCACTTGGCAATGTCAAGCAGAATCTCCTGGAAGGATCTACCGTCATCATCCTCAAGCTTGAACTCGGATGGAGAAAGGTATTTCAGCCTGTTTCTTGCCAACTGAACCAAACTGTGTGTGTGTGTGTGTGTGTGTGTGTGTGTGTGTGTGTGTGTGTGTGTGTGTGTGTGTGTGTGTATGAGGGGGGGGGGGGGGGGGGGAGTTGGCAGCATAGTCAATCAAAGACTTGAATTGTAATAACTATATGAGTTGCTAACTATGAATGGTTTTTCGTCTGTTGTGGACACCACTGAGGCTGATTGGCTGGCACGGTCTCTATTGTGAGCATAGTGTCTTGTGGTCTAGTATCCAACACTACATAGAAGGTGAGTTCTCAATCAACAAATTCTATCAGGTGTCCTGGTGATGCAGTTCCAGAACAGAGTCCTATCTTAGAATATTTGACTAGAAATGTCACAGAAATACTTGCAACTGGTGAAAATACAACCACTCCTCAGATTAAATAGCTGCATTACTCAGGATTCCTTGCTGCTGCTGGATTTGGCTCTTCAGAATTTCGGAGATCACAGAGGCTGTCGTGGGGTGTGGTCCACCCATTGTCATCTTCATGCGGATCTCGCATCAATCGGAAGTCGTAGATGAAACGCTACGGAAACAGAAACAATGCTGCCAATGTTTCAAGACCATGCTGAATGAGTGTACAGAATACAGGTCAGAGTGTGCATACACTCCCACAATATTCGTATGGTTTCTACTATCATCATCTTGGCAGTATGATGTGGGTAATCAGTGGTGAATATTTTAACACAAATCCGTTTCTTGGACACCTGCGTAGTAGAACCTGTGAATTTAATGCACATAAAACCTCGGATAGTGGACTGTCCAAGATAGGGACATAGACCTCTCTGCAAAGGATTTTCAAGGTCCCAAGTAATTGGTTTCCCTGTTCTAATACATTTTGAACCTCTGAGAAGAGGACAAACTCTCTACAAAGATAAAACACCTGAATCTTTATTGGGCGTGTGTAAAAGCCGGATTGCCGGATCACCCGGATCACCCGGATCACCAAAAATGCGAGCCAAAAAAAGAATGGACAATTACGGTAATTGCATGTTGAACGCACTTCCGGTGTCTGAAAACAGTCGCCATTGCTGCTTTAGCGTGTCAGCGTGTCATTAGTATGGTAGTCCGAGTTGCTAGATAGCGCGGGTTATCATGGTGTTTCACTACAAGCTACCGAATGGGATCGTCACCAGCAGCGTGGCCCGGACTTGCAGTCATCGTTGGTTAGACCGTCGACATCTCTGAAACACAGCACTGGCACAATAACCACAGGTTAGTAGCGATCATGTACGGCATATATTGTAGTATTCCTGCCTGCTCAACCGTCCGCTGACTCGCTGAACTTGGCAGGCCTACGATCGAGAGTCCCAGGCTTGTGGGGCTAGACTGCTACTTGGTCAAGTCGACTCCCTGATTCGGTGCAGCTGCTAACTGGGGTACTGGCGGTCATACAGAATGTGTTTGTACTCCCCAGCACAGTGAGTCGTCGATATAATATATCAGGAGGCGACTGTAGCAATCATTTTTATATAGCTGTGCATGTGGCCGGCCGTACACGTAAGCGCCGTGCCAGCGTGCATACTTAATCAATTGACCCTTCTTTTTTGGACATCATTTTTGGTGATCCGGGTGATCCGGCAGTCCGGCTTTTACACACGCCCATATATATTTGTCCCCAATGTGTCCCATATTGAGAAATGTGCATCATACTGCAGAGATAACGGTCTACCTACCATGAGAATAAGGTGAGACTTGAAGTTGAAGAACAGGTCAATCACTACCATTGCCCTGGAGTGCGTAAACATTTCAGCAGGAGGTTCTTACTGATCTCACACAGCAATGGATAATTTCATGCACAGCTAAATGTTATATCAGATGATTGGAATTGGCAAGGCAATGGATAGACAATTGCATAGGTTTATCGAGTCATACAGAGCAATTCTTGGCTTTGAAAAGTTGCAATGATGTGCTCATGATCTCAATTGTCAGTGCTTCATGTAGGGGGTGCAATACATTAGTAAATTCAGATACCAGGCAAGCTGTCAAAACGCGATAGAACTCGCTTGTTGCGAGGGGTTGAGGATTTTCCACCCACTTTTCAGCTGACATGATTAAATCTAAATACTAGAGAGCAGAAGTTACCCAGAGCTTCATGGGCGTAGCTAGCATTGAGGCAGAGGAGGCAGTTGCCTCCTCGCTTTTCTGAATAATGACACGCGTGTCCGGAGTCCTAGATCCTCGCACACGCCGCGTACAGTGTGTGCTCGATCTGATGACGTCGACAGAGACAGGAGCTAGGCTGACCATGAGCCGGCGTATATACTCTTAACGCAGATAGTGCTGCAAGTCTGGGACAGTCAGGGCACCGGCATATTGCTGTAGCATTTCGAGAGCAACTGTTTGCGCGTACTGCGAGTAATGAATTAACTCATGAATAATAATTATTAACTAGCTCGAACATTTTCGCTGAGAACTCCATACCTCCTCAGTCTCCAAATCCTAGCCACGCCCCTGAGCTTAGAGTGTAGTTAACTACAAGAAAAACAATATTACTCACCGTTGCTTGACTGCAAATATTGTCCTGTTATTTGAATTCTCTTCCATCCTCAAATACCTCCCACTTTCCCTGAACTCTTTGACAGCTGGTGTCACGTTCTGCTCGCGCCTCCTATATGGCAACCAGCGTCGCTGATCTGCATGAGGTACTGTATGCATGTGCAAAAAACAGGTTCGTAAGTGTATTCATGGAATACCTACCGGCACATGAATGGATAATAGGAAGTAGCTGAAAATAGGACAGCCTTGACATGTATCAGGTACCAAATGTATGTTCATTGTTTACCTGAACTTGAAGCACTTTTAGGAGGCTGACAGACAGACAGAAGCGATTGCTTAACTTCCTGCTACCAGGCCTGCACGCATGCATGTGTGCAGGCCTGGTAACAGGAGGTGCCCAGTTGAACACTTACCATGTACACTACTTACAGAAATGGTGGTTTTGGACAGGACTGTACTTCATTTGGAATAGAAATGCGCTGACATATTGCGTACTGCAGGTTATTTTAGTCAGTCCAAGTGAATAGTTCTCTTGCCAAAGTATAAATCTTGGCAAAAAGCAGGCTACTACAAGCATGAACTCTTGCTACAAGCTATGTACTTAACTCTGCTCGTGCATGTGTGAGCTGATGTACCTGTCTCGGTTGGAGAAGGCAAGTCAGGCAAGTCAGTAAAACCATTGAGGATGGAGACGAGACGCTTGAGAATTTCATTCACATCCTCCTTGCTGTCATAGTAACCGTACTTGACCAGGATAGCTAACATGTCCAGCACTTTCACCAGCAACATGTTGCTTTCCACATCAGCCGCCACAAGTTCCTATGTATCATGTGTGCAGATGGGGTGGGACGGGTGAGAGCAAAAGCAACAACTTTGATTAGACCAAAGTGACTGTCATTTGTTTTGCATTACATTATCATGTCCACTGCTGCACTTGATTAGTGGCTGCTCTCGAATAAAAGCTGCACCTCCAGAAGGGCTGAACGAAATAAACACTGCCCTTGTTTACTAGCCGCGGCTAGTATTCGAATGGCCAGCGAACGATCGAAGGGCTTTGTCTAGCCCTCGAGGACTGTGACTGTTTTGCTATGAGACTGAAGAGAGGAGAACAGATTGTTGGTCATATTCCCCGAGAGTTGTCTAAGAATGTTTGGCGTTTTCGAGGTCGAGGCACAGGGGGTGAGGGATGTGTGACGGGCAAAATCTTTCGCAAGAGTAATGGCTTTGGAATTTCCTACCGTTTTGGCGGGATGATTATGATGGTACTGCACGGCCCAGGGCTGAAACAAAACTTCTTCTTTGTGCGTACACATTGCTCCAATCCGTTTCCTCATTTCCTTGTTTATGCGGAGTTTAATAAACGCTGCCTATGATTAGTGGCTGCCCTCCAATAGTAGCCGCAGTAAATCGCGTGATGAAATAAATAGTAGCCAAGGTGTTTGATTGTGGAAATACAGTATGTAGCTTCCCAGTGAGTAGATATGTACCATGAGCAACATTTCAATGTGCTGCCAAGGTAAAGGACACATTTGCACCTTAAAATTCTTGAGGTACTTGTCAATCCAATCTCTGATTGCTGGAAAGTAGTGATTCTTCACTTTAGTGAGTGCCACCGTTGAATCTTCGCCAGCTTCTTTGAAGGGATCATGGGTCACATCATTGTAGTGCTACAGTTGTGTGTGGAATACAGAATGTTGAGACTCACAGCCATTATTGCAATCTGTGTGGCAGTACAGGTATACATGTACTTACAAATGTATACATGTACTTACAAATGAGAATGGAAGGTTCTCCAGGTAAGGTCGGTTATCTCCAACATCAACATACATCACTGTGGGTGAATAATAAATCAGTCTACTGACCAAGCAACAATCCATCAATCAATCAATCAATCAACCAATTGATCAATCTACCCGCCTTGTACATACTGTAGAGTACGTATTAAGAGCCCAGGTTTTGGGGACAATAGAACGCCGCTGAACAGGGGGTGGGCGCTAGATGCGTACTCAGACTACTTAGGCATGTAGTATCTGCCCAGGCTATGAATATCTAAGTTCATTTTACACGCATAGAAATTGATCGTGCGTCTTTAAGCTCGCCGCAGTTGACTGTAAATCAGCCTTTTTGAATGCACAACCTCACCCAGAGGTTAAGAAATGCTGCTCAAAGCTGTTGTGATGGGTGGGCCCTTACTACACTGCTTTTGAACCCTGTGCAGTAACGTTCGCGTGAAGAGGGGGGTGGGCGCTTGATACGTGGTGGCCCGGGCGCTTGATACGTACACTACGGTACTACATTACAAGTAATTGAATCACGTTCTCTACATTATTAACTTGTCGTACCCCCCAGGTGGCACTCATATCTACAGATGTGACTGACCTATCATCAGGTCCACATATTTAGCCCTGATCTTCGGATAGAGTCCATCATTTGAGGCACACTCAAAGACTTCCTCAAAGGTCACAAATCTCAGTTCATCCTCTTTCAAATCAGTAGTTGCAGGACCCCAAGAGGGAGACTTGGGTCCCTCTTCCTCCACAGCCTGGGGACTCTTGAGGGCATAAAGTGTTCTCTGGTTGTTACCCTGCAAGATCAAAGTGCCAAGAGCAGTTACGGTAAACTTACTTCGAGTACTTGACTTTACAAAATCACTGTCCCTTAAACTCTTGGTGATGACCTACATACGGTACCTTGCAAAGTTTAGCAAACAATTCCAGTTGCGCTTCAAGGAACTCACGATCCGAGTCTCCTTGGCTACTCTGTGTGTGTGTGTCATGCGTGAGAGAGAGAGAGGGTGAGACTTTCATTCGGAAATACTGGTTTCTGTCCCTGATCTACTGTTCCCACAAACAATAGTTGTACCTACATGTATGTTGTGCACTAGCGATTCAGTAGCCTTAATTTTATTACTTCACACATTGTGAAACTGTTACCTACCTTATTGCTAGCAACATCCCCTAGAGGAATCCAGTCTGACGGCTCAAGGGGAACATTTTGCTGTGAAAACATGACAGTGCCATCTTCCACCTTGGTACGATAGTACAACTGCATTTGTGGATGAGAGGTCGCATTGTGTTTACAATCATTAATCTCAGTTCAGTTCTGCAAAAGTATCACACAAAATAATGCCATGGTCATTACCTTGTGTTTCTTCAGGAGTTCCAAAATCATTCCTGTAATGCGTATCGAAAATGACTGTGATTACAATAGCAAGTGAATACCTGCGTTGAGGTGTGAATATCATATCTACAGTAGAGAATCTAAAATGTTGGGGGAACATACAGTACGTGTCTTTAAAATTGATGGTGAGATTCGGAACGCTTTTCCGACAATCGTTTGAGGCGTAACTTCACCACAAACTGGAAGACTTCTTACGAGAATCGGAAGGTTTCTTCCAAAGACGTGGAAGGGTTCTTCAGAAGAGCGCTGGCTTTGTACAGTAGCGGTCAGAAAAAAGTTCCCGTTCCGTTCCGGATAATAAACGTTCGCGTTTTGTAATCGTTCCATTTTTACGTTCCATTTTTACGTTCCGTAATCGCGCTATTACGGTATGAAGCACATGACCATTCTCCGAAGTGTGATATATTGATAGTTCTGACAGTCAAGCGCCTGCAAGGAGATCTCAAGATTCAACGATACAGCTACTGCACAGCCGACGAGGCCGTCTGTATTTCCCGGAACGGAACGGAACGGAACGGAACATTCCGACCGGAAACACCACCTTATTTACCGGAACGGACCAGGGGTCAAAGGTTGAGTACGACGCATGCGCGAATTAATGGTAGTTGAAAATTCCGCGGGATTCCGCGCCAACTCCACGCGAACACAATGAGTGTAGTAGCCAGAGTATCGGCTCGTCCAGTGGCAATATCTACCGTGGTGGAACTACTGATGAATCCATCGGAAGAAACTGTCTCCAATCTTCCTCCAGTGAAACCAAAGGCTGGAGAAGTGTATGTGTACTCTCCAGGGAAAGACCTGTCCAAAAAGGGTATGCATAAATATACTCGGCCAGAATACCAAAAGGCACGCTTGCATGGAGCTACCTAGCTAAGCAATGGTTAGGTATAAAACATGTACATACAGGGGTGTCTTATACCCTGACTCATAAAAGTAGTAAACTTTGCCTGCTCAGGACAGTTAATTAAGCAAGCTCATATTATGTTCCGAGAAGTCAAAATGGAGCTAAACAACTACCAAAGATACCTTGACATCTAGAGTAGTTGTTGCCCATGAATCATTAGTGCACAGGTGAATAATGAACCATGGTAAACAAGCCGCTGCAGACAACACTCCTTGTCTACTGAACCAAAATGGAACTAAAAGCAGCCAAATTACATATCATTCGAGCATGCACTATCTTAATCTAGGTGGAAACTTTGCACTGCTCAATGCTGTTCAGAGATACCAGAATTACAGAAATATGAATATCAATATACAGGAACAGGAATAAGCTTGACACTTATCAATAGAAGATATGGCCATGAATATCCATATATACCTTAGAATGACAGTGTATATACAGAAAGGGGAGGAGGAAAGGAAGTACCCACCCCTAGATTGCCTTTACTGCATTCCATTGAGGCTGCTTTGGCCAGGCTGTTTTGGCACAGGGTAATACTATGCCTGGGCTTACATATTCATAAAGCTATTGAAGCAGGAAGAGGCGTGGCCCCAACCTTTAATATAACAGAGACCAGAAAGAGAATGCACAGTACCAGAGAGGAAGCAACCAATAGCACCATGCATGCTTTGAGCAGAACCAGAAGCACTTACTTGCCAACAGAAGGCAAAGCATATAGAAAGAGAAAGAAAGCAAGGCTTGAGGCATACAGGGAATACCAGAGAGAGAAATTTACCTACTTCACCTTTGCAGAACCACCATTTGCATCAATACAGTTTGAAACAGGCACCATGAAGTACCTAGAGAAGGGGAATACCCCTAATGACCATTTCAGAGGAACAGAAGATGCAACCAAAGGAGCATTCCAGGTTAAAGAGAGACAGAGGCTCAGCACCATGCAGAGAAAGTTTGTAGGCTTCAATATCCAAGGGAGCAAAGGAACAGGATATGCAAAGGGTGATTGGGAAATCAGAGATGTGTTCCCAACCTTCATACAGACAGAGTTCAAAGGGCAGAAAGCTTTAAGCAAGGAAGCAAAGCTCAGAGCTTCAACCAACTTAGCAAAGATCAAAGACTCTTTGCCACCATACCAGAGGCAAGTCATTTATACAGACTTAGGCAAAGAAGTGCAGGTCACTATGGCAGACCATGAAGCCACCCAGAAAGACTGCAAAGGACTAGAAGCAGAAATTGCAAAGGTACTCCAGTCAGAGCAGAAATTGCTAGAAGCATTCAGAACCAGGTATACCTGAAGGAACAGATGATTTAGCAATGTACATTTTAGGAGAGGAAGCAACAGCAGCAAAGGAGGAAGGACTTGAAAGCATGAATGAATACCCAACAGATGCCCTTTTATGGCAGAACCTACTAGAATGTATAGAACCATGAATATATGCAGAATGTTAATATACTATGAATATTTCAGAATTACAGAAATATGAATATCAATATACAGGAACAGGAAAAAACTTGTCACTTATCAATAGAAGATATTATGGCCATGAATACCGTGATTTGCTGTGACCTTGCAACATGATCTGACAAACGCGCACGCGCGTCATTGACATTGACAAACGATTACTTCCGGTTGGCGCCAAACTGTAGTACTGTGCAGAGAGTTAGTTCTTAGTTTCTAACGTTCACTGTAAAATTTATCTGGCAGTTTTGCGTAGAATGGCTCTCCGTCGATCACCTTCCCTAGCTTCCCAACAACCGTTGCTTCTCCCGCCTACCCCTGATACCCTGCAACTGTTGAAACAGCTGGGAGCCCGCCAAGCGATGTCGGTGACATCGAGCCAGGGATCTCCGGCTGTTTCTTTGCAAGTGATTTCAGGATCTCAACCGTCTGCACTACTTTCTGAGGCATCAGTGCCCCCCCAAAAAGTTAGTTTATGCTTACTTATAGCGCGGGGATAACTGAGGGAGGCACTAAATAGGAAACCTTAAATTTATCTGAGTAGACATCTTGTAATCACTGTGGTTTCATCTTGAATTGGAGATCTGACTAACTGTGTGGGTTACTTACTAGTATGCTATTCTTAATCTCACCTACAGTCACCTGTTTATTCATATAAAGTGAAGATTGTGAATCCTGCTAAAAAGACTGATTTCATTTTTCGAGAGTTGCATCACTTTAACTCCAGATTTGAGTCTGTAACTGCTATTCGCATGAAACTGATCGATGAGTTCCAACAGCAAGTGCCAAACTCCATTAGCTTTAGTGTTGGGTATTTTGAGAAACGGCAGCAAGCCAAGTTGTGGTTGGTCACGAACGATGATTTAAAATCCATGTATTGTAAGTACCCTGAAGGTGAACAGGTACTTTGGTGCGATGGAAGAACAGATGATGATGAACCACATGAGCGTTCAGGGAGGAAAAGAGAGACATCAAAGCGGCAGGAAAAGGAGGGCTATGTAGAGGAAGTCTACAAAGATCTAAAAGAAAAGCATAGTGACAAGTTTGACAATCCAAAATTACGCCTGTGGGCCAGGATGATCTCATCAAATTTGCATGATAATATGGAAGAGCCACCAGATATTCCTGCATTTTCTGGAGCCCCTCCCAAGAGGCCACGAAAAGAATCGATGACGGATGCCATAACTGGTGCGGCTATTGCTTTCGCAAAAACGTTCAATGACAATGGTAAAAGCAATGCTCAGCAATCACTTGATTCTGTTCCTGTTCAGGCGTCTCCATCCGCTGGAGTGTCACCAGCTAAAGCAGTTGAACTACGGGGGAAAAATTTTCAACAGTTAAGATCTCTGCAGCAACTCTATGATGACGGGATACTGGATGATAAGGAGTATTCAGAGTAGAAGCAGAATATTTTAACAGCTCTTCGCAAACTTTGAATAAGTGTACATAATGCATTTTCATACATGTGCTTACAGTAGCTAGCATGAGTCAATATACAACCGTGCTGTATATGCCACTTTCATTGATATATCCTATGCAGTCTTCTTCAGTTACTGATGCAAATGCAGCAAGTAGTAGGGTGTCAAGGTCTGTGATATCCTCCATGTCACTTTCAAGTGACCTCAGTGTTTGTTTCACTTTGCCAAATAGTCCTTCTATAGGCATTAGGTCTGGTGAATATGGAGGTAAGAATTGCACGATTGCTCCAACTTCTTCAATCATTGAAACTACCTCATTGGTATGATGAATTGCACAGTTGTCTAAAATTACTACGCTGTGGGGATTGATACCATTGAAGGGCATTAGATGTGGAAGGAGGTGTGTCTGGATCACATTGTAAAAAGCATCACCATCTGTACCCCCTTTCACAATGCCTACATCTAGCAATCCAGCTGAGGACATAATTCCAATCGCTGAAATATGTTCTCCCCTTGCCAAAAGTGCATAGTCTGTCTCTCATGGGCTTACCACGAATGCTATAAGCATGTTTGCGCAAGAGATTTCTTCTATCAGCTCCTGTTTCGTCCACAAATATGAGCATTTCAGAACTATATACAGAAACATCTGAGGAGTACTGTTGTCTTAGTAGTTCATCTCTTTGTGCAGCAGCAAAATGTAACTTCTGCCGGGTTAGACCATTGTCTTTCAAGAATCTGCAAATGGTTGACAGGTCTACATCAATCATTAGCATATCGTGTAAGCTTCTTTGCATTTCATGGAGGTAAATTCCTGGCTTCTGTATTACTAGATTTAGAATAAGTAGTTGTGCAGGAGTAGTCAATTTCCGAAATGCATTCTCCTTGGGGTATTTTCTCTTTTCTACGCTCCCGGAGCTTTCAAACAATTGCAGTGTTCTGTACACAGTTGATTTATCAACACCAAGATTTTCAGCAACCTTTTGGTAGGTATAACCCAAGGCTTGCCTCTGCCACACCATCCGCCAACGCAAGTCTTCGCTATATGCACTGCACCGAAGCGGTTCACAGGACGCCATACCGCCGGAAAATCAAAAACACGGAAGTGGATTTCATTGGTCAATGACGTTTGACGTTTGCATCGCGTTGCAAGGTCACTGCAAATCACGGTATCCATATGAATGACAGTGCATATACAGAAAGGGGAGGAGGAAAGGAAGTACCCACCCCTAGATTGCCTTTACTGCATTCCATTGAGGCTGCTTTGGCCAGGCTGTTTTGGCCCAGGGTAATACTATGCCTGGGCTTACATATTCATAAAGCTATTGAAGCAGGAAGAGGCGTGGCCCCAACCTTTAATATAACAGAGACCAGAAAGAGAATGCACAGTACTGTCACAATCAACTGTCACAGGAGGGCCTAATGAGAATGAGGCTATGTACATATTTGTATTGATATGCAGGCTGGTCGTGACATTGACTATTGTGAGCCACTTGGAAACCTAGGCCTCCCACACAAGTCAGAGCATACTGATTCTGAAGTCAGAGGTAAGTAATGTCAAGTTACCAAATTCTAGTACCAATACTGTATTATACAGAGGCGGCGCCGCCGGTCCGGCTGGTCCGGCTTTGGCCGGACCACTTTTCCAGCCGACCTGATTATAATATCACGTGCAGTGTAGTCACGCATAATCTACTTCTATGCAGACTCGGCAATGGCATCTTTTTCTCGTCCTAGTTGTGGGCCTACCATTGAAACTCCACAGCAGTCAAGGTCTTTTCTTTCCCAAAACGGCCATTTTGATGCTACGAGAGCGCTTCCTCATCGCTGAAAATACATGCGAAAAATTTTTTCCACGCTTCGCGCGGACAGATCAGCACTTCACACCTCTGCGCTACGAATGGGCCGTACCACTTCTTCTATGCCGCTGCCGCCCCTGTTATATATAACCACATGGAACAGTACAGTACAAGGGATTTACCTAACAACATGCATAGGCCTTTTCAAGTCTATACCCATTCCGTTATCCATTCCAGTTGAAAAACCGCAACATACGGCAGCATTTCACCGCGACAAGAGGAGGGCACAACACCAAGGCACTGAAGCCACAGATGCCAAGACCTCTGAAGTATATGATGTTGACACACATGTGCCGATGCAGCCTGACCAAGAATTCTGGGTCACAGACTTAGGCTTGATACTCCAAGACAGAGAAGTTCTATTGAGTGGGAAGTGGCTTACAGACAACCTCATAGATGCAGGGCAGCAAATGCTTAAACAGCAGTTTGGGAATGTGATTCAAGGGCTCCAACCGGTTAACCTAGCACAAACACTTGCAATGGATGTACAGTCATGTGAATCTGTTCAAATTCTAAATGGTGGTAACCACTGGTTCACTATCTCAACGGTCGGCTGCCGACAAAGTGCTACAGTGAGAGTTTTTGACAGTGCACATACATTTGTTTCATTCAGAAACATGGAAGAAATTGCAGCACTTCTGAATACACCTGAGAAATCAATCACACTTCAGTTCATGAATGTACATCGCCAGGATGGGTCAAACGACTGTGGTCTATATAGCTTGGCATACGCAACTGCAATCTGTAGCAGGATGGACCCTACAGCATACACGTTTGATCAGAAAGAAATGCGACCACACTTTTTCAAGTGCATAATGAATGCCAATGTAACGCCATTTCCGGTACTCAGACCTCGAAGGGCAATTCTAAAGCCCAAGAAGACAGAAAGATTCAGCATTTACTGCCATTGTCGCCTTCCTCATAAGGCTGAAGAGCCAATGATCCAGTGTGGTCACTGTAAAGAGTGGTTTCATGGCACATGCGAGAACGTTGAAGAAGAGTGCTGGACCTCCAAAGCCAAGTGGCTCTGCAGAAACTGTAACTGTTGAACACACTTGTACCCTTCCATGCATCTTCCAGCCGCACTATAGCACAAGCGGCCTTTTCATTTTATGATTCACATCCTATGGCAACAAATTTATCATAGAATTAAGTGTGTGCCGGTGGTTACCTGCTCATGGAATATCTGCCATTCATCCCGCTCATGAGACACTCCAGCACTGCCACAGTCCTAAGCCTTAGTACTGTCTGGCTGTGTACTTTGACCCCTGGTCCGTTCCGGTAAATAAGGTGGTGTTTCCGGTCCGGAATGTTCCGTTCCGTTCCGTTCCGGGAAATACGGACGGCCGCCGACGACGACTACTACGAAGGCTATCGCCGCGATCATGGTGTATTCGAAAGCAGCGAAGCCTCGCGTACTACTGGTGGACTGGACTGGACTCACCCAAAAATCTGTAAGATGCCTTTTTCAGTGTAGGACAGAAGCTAAGCATACTTATTTATTCACTAAAGTTGCTTGCATAGCCTGTTTTAGTGTCTTCCCTCTAGTCGGTAGAGGTCAAAGGTCACGTGCATATTTAATGAGCTCCAGCAAAATGCGCTTCAGTCAGTCGTGGATGATAGACGAATATTATTTTCTGTTTCTATGCTTCAGCAAAAGGCTGGAGTTCGATGTCTGCGGTAAATAAATGCTCTTCTAATCTTTTCATTGAAGCTCATTAAATATGCACGTGACCTTTGACCTCTACCGACTCGAGGAAAGACACTAAAGCAGGCTATGCAAGCAACTTTAGTGAATAAATAAGTATGCTTAGCTTCTGTCCTACACTGGAAAAGGCATCTTACAGATTTTTGGGTGAGTCCAGTCCAGTGAATAAAGACGCCCTGCGCGTACGGTGATGATATGGTACTCACTGTTGTTTTCTTCAGATGGGGAGGTCCGTGTCTTCCTCGAAGCCATGGTAGATCCTTGTTATGACTGCTCTCGAGTGTCAAAGGACTAATTAGTAGTGCACGCAAAGTCAGCTGTCAAAACACACCCTGGCAAGCTGTCAAAACACACGTACAGTAATTACGGAAGTGCTCGAACGCAATTACGTAGCGTTTCCGTAATTACGCTTGACTTCCGTTCCGTTGCCGTACCTTTATGCAAACACATGTGGCTACATATATTCTGATGATGATATAAAGGTTTCTTTTTACAGAAAAGGGGTGATGCACAAAAAGGGTAAGATCCAAAAAATAGCAAAGCAAAATGACAGTTTAGGTCTGGAGCCGTATCTTTATTACTGTCTAGCGTATTACGCTCGTAATTCTGGAACGGAACGGGAAATTTTTTCGGACCGCTACTGTACATACCTAAGCCTCTGAAAAACAATGCAGCTTCACTTACGGATCTTCAGGAGCTCCGTTTAGGCCTTCTGTATGTAGCTGCATTTAGGTCTTCCGGAGTCGCATTTGTAACAGAAACCCGGACCATGCAGTGACGGAGAGGTTTCCAAATCTTGGCATCAATTTAAAGATGCGTACCATACAATAGCAAGTGAATACCTGCGTCCTATGCAGTCTCCCTTAACTTGACAGGTGATTCATGCACCACTTGCACGACTGTGCAATAATTATGCAAAATAATTGTGCACTGCTTTAACAAGTCCCTCCTACCCGCATAAGCCTCCAAGTGCTTACAGACTCCTATGATTATGAGTCTGGTAAGGATCTGTAGATAGCCCAAGCTAGAACCAAGTCAGTCATCTGAGTAAGGATGCACATAGCTACAATCATAATACTTACGTTGATTGGCTGGTACTGGCTTTCCCGAACAGATACAGAGCTCTCCCAGAGACCTTAACAAGCGTGCTCGAGGGTTCTAGAATATAGATTACACAATACATAACAGCTACAATCATGCATATTATAATTACAGCCAAGGTGTTCATGGATTACAGATGGAGGCAAAGATGCAACAATAATACTGGATATCACACAACAGCTTTGATGATGTCATGATGATGTCACCACTTTGGTCTATTGGCTGAGGCTCCTAACAATAAAACACTCATCTCAATCAGTCTTGCAGATTGATCAGCAAAAGCTACTTACAAATTGACCAAGCATCAGTGTCTTCTCTGAGTCCTCTTGCTCTTTCTCCTCTGCATCAAATGAGTCCTGTTGCCATAGCTACATATGTAACATGAATTGAGACCAGCTGAGATTCCAGCTTACCTCATACAGTTTTACCTCATACAACAACCAATAAGTTTCAAACAAAGGTGGCCCTACGCCCAGTGGATGGGGAAGTTTTCATGTTGAAAATTTTTCACCTAAGTAAAACATGTTTCCGATCTACGGTATTTCTTTCACGTACTTTTCTAGAGTGAAATCCACCTACATGCCAGCACTCCAGGAGGGAAAGTGCTAATTAATATGACCTCAGGGGGAAATAGCAGTTATCTGCCTTCTTCCATAACATACCTGCGGCTCTCTTAGTAGTTCTTGGAACAGGAGATCTGCAATACCTCTTGCAAACTCTTCATTTGATATAAGTGCCCTACAGTATTAGTCAATCAAATCGTCAGTAAATCATTGACCTCAATCAATCTTAATTAGTCAATCTGTCTGGCAGATCAACCAATCAAATAGAATTCCAGCTTACAAATTGTCTCGGAACATGTTAAGGAGAAGGTCAACAAGATCGAGTTTCAAGCCTTTCACACTCCTAACCACCTAATTAAGGGGTAGAAGAGTTGAATATATTATTGAAGTGAGATCAATATTTTGGCAATTACCAGTAAGGTATCTGGGAATGGGGCTAGTGTGCTTACTTCAGAGAAAGAAGATCCAGACTTAAACAGTTTTGTTAGGTAGTTCTTGTTTTTGTGGCTGTTTCCCTTGAGGTAATTCAGGATCACCCTGAAGCACTCTTTGCGCATGTTGATGCCACTGGCAGCACTGCAAGGATATGCTTATGGTAATCAATTGCCTGGCACTGACAGTGTGCAATACAACCCCTCCCAACAAATAGTAATAGGAAATCCAGGCACTGGTTGCTAGGCACACTGCGCTATCATTATAAAGTATGTGTGTCCGTCTGTCTGTCTGTGCAGGGTGCATAATGGAAGTGGGATGTTGGTGGGCAGGACTAGACTAGTGACGTGCGACCTTTGTATTTCACTACCACCTCCAAACCTCAAACTCAGCGAAGAATGGTTGAGAACTTTGGACAGGGGCTAGAACCCTCCAGAACAGCTGGGGCTGCAAGCGGACACAACTGGAGAGCAGTAGCGGAAATGGGCACAACCGGAGATGAAGCGGACATGATCGGGGAGCAGCAGTGGAAACGGACACAGTAGCAGCTGAACCCAGACACGATCAGGGAGCAGTAGCTGAGGAGGACACGATCTGGGACCAGTAGCTGACGCGAATACAATCGTGGAGCAGCAGATGAAGCGGATGCAATTGATATCATGGCGCTGGATGTGAGAGTTCGTCAGACCTCTGCCCAGAGAGCTGCCCAGCGCTAGACTGCTTACATAGGCGACTGAGGGGGCAGTAGCTGAGCGAGTGAAGTGAGTGAAGTGAGCGAAGCTATTTGATCCCATGGGACATAAATACATGTACTCATTATGTAGTATCTTCGATCAGTCACTGGGCACTATTGTGCCTTCACATGTACTAGATACCTCATGGGCAATGTGCTGGTTTACTGTGATATTATTGGTGACCATGATCATTGATATTGTTATCAAGATATCACCATGCTATGTAAGAGCTAGTCTTCATGTGCTACTTGTTTACCAGTAATGACAAACTGCACAAAAGAGTTTCAATACATAGAGCTGCAATATGTAATATTGTGAACTTTCTTCAAGATTCACATCGTGTCAATGATGTCCAATTTCATTCATTACAGAAAATACAATTCAAGCCGATGAATGATCATACTTACCTTTCATCTGAAGCACTCAATGCTACAATTTCGATAACAAGCTCAAGGACCTGGAATTCATAAAAGAAGCTACTTAAATCACCTTGTGCAGAAAGAAATAAACAAATTCTATGCACGTATACACACACATCCCATCATGATCAGGATGCGACACATACCCGCAAATTTCTGAGAAGCTTCTGCCTGTTCTTAATCTCCCTCTCCTTCACCTCCCTGGCCATAGTCTGCTCCTGGCCATCATGATCTGCGGCCGTCAGAAACTCGGCCAACTCACTTATAGCAGAAGCCACGTGGTCCACTTCAGAGGAGAGTTGGGGTAAAGATGGTTGCTTTTCTTCTTTTGAATGGGTTGATTTTCTCTTCTAGAGTGGTGTAAATTGTGCACTAAATAACTATTTCAGGTTTGCAGTTTTCATACGATTTGATAACATACAATTGTGCATGCTGTAAGCAGCCTGAGAGAAAGTTCACGTAAACTGGACCATACACACCACGTGTTAGCTAGGGAATGTATTGTCTAGTCACAGGCACAGAGCAGTGCCACAGCTGATAGAGGAATATAACGTAGCTGCATATATACGTATGTACGTACGTACCTAGGCCTTCAGTTGGATTTAACGTTCATGTGGGATCATAACAAGGCTGTGGACTAGACTAATCTCTGTAACTCGCAAGGAGCTGGGATGCCTGACTGGCATCCTTGGTCAACAGCCAACAGGTGCCAGGGGACGCCACCTCGCAACCCGGCCCTTACTAGGTCGTGTTACAGGCTAAACGACCTGGGGCACACGGTAGACTCAGTCTGTTGGGCTACTACCGTAACACAAGCCCAAGACCATGGGCACGGCGGAACATAGCTGCATGTATACGTACGTACCTTCAGTTGGATGTAGTCTGTGATGTGTGATGTCAGAATGGGAACAATGGCAGCCACATGGTTGAAGTTGTCCAGCAGGTTTTCATCAACCTACAGTGTTGCGGTATAATGGATTGCCTTTTTCAGACACTGAATTGTAGTATTCATTGATCACGCATTTCAGCATCTCATTTCGTGTGTAGATGCACCAGAATGGATGCTGCTTGTTCTTTGGCTACTAACATGTAAACTAGTGGAATGCTCAGCATTGTGGGGCGACCGTGACAGTCTTGTGCATGCACATTCTGCACATTCCACACATCCTATGACTAGACAGGTACATTTCGCTCATCAGAATGTGAGTGCATGAGTGACAGCACAACCTCAGGCCACGTACAGTGCAGAAGACTGTGAGTCAGGCTAGCTGAAGCAGTCTATAGCAAATGGCAGGTAACACAATGACCAATATGCATGCTGCACACTGGTCCAGCACAATATGTGGTCTGCAGGACATGTGCACGTCCGAGGTCGGTGAATAGGTAGGTCCACCAGCAGTCTTCGTCTTTGCTGCCACCACAGGTGGAGGCATTATTTATCCGAAAATAATACTAATACTTATCGTCCAAATATTGATCACTTATTCTGATAAGTAGCTGTACGATCATAATGGTATTTATTTACCCGTTCCAGAGTGAAGGCATCATCATAGCTCAACTGTTGTGTGGCTTCCAGCTGAATGCAGAAAGAGGTGAACCAATACCATAATTTTTTTTCCCCCTTGGTCCTGTATTGTAATATTATTGTAGCTGTAGAGCAGCTCAAAAAAGGAAACAAATATAAGAAAAAAGACATAAGGTACGTAAACATACCTAGGTACGTATACCATGATAGGTACCTCAGTAACCTAGCTTGGGTAATTTGCACACCTACGTACACTACTATATACAGAGACTGCATATCATTGCCATGATAAGAACTGCCTACTGCATCAGACCACCATGCAGCCTATCCCTCATATTATGCTTACAGTAAACAACTCTGCAGACTCCCTTTCAATCAGGCGGTCCTCGGGGGTTGTTTCCCTTCTACTCCGTGAGACATACGGTTTAGCTGCATAGAAAATGCCACAAAAAGAAACATCATTTACAGTAAAAGCTAGGTAATATAATATATGAGTGTAGCAGGATATACTCCAATACTGCCTTTGACTGCAGACGTTTGTGGATAATGAACTCTAGAAACCTACACTTCTCCAAGTGGAGCCATGTCTTGGTGGCCGGGTGCTTGATGCAGGCATAGGACTCCATGTGAACCGTGTTCCCTTCCTGTTGCATTATTCATAGATACAATAAGTTAATTAGTTTCACATCGTGCCATCAAATTATAAGCAGTATTTCAGGCGTACTAAGGTCAAAAATGTTCTCAACAGATAATGCAGTACAGAATGACAGCAAATACTAGACTCTGAACTCTATTACCACAAATGAAGCTTTGGCAGCTGCTACAGCACATTACATGGCGTAGGTGGAGGTTTGCATCACATATTGACCGACAAGTGTTACTACATTCTTTAATGACAGTACATTGCAAAGCACCTGAATGACAGGATGTAGCTGGAACACAGTGGCCGTATCCGACTTCCATTTGTCAGCAGTGAGGGTCACCTAGAAATTAAGTAACTCTATTTGGGTAACGTTGAAGCAGGTAGTAACTACGTATATAAGGAGTGAGAGGATGAGAACCACTAAAGATAAAATATAACATATAGCACTTAAATTTCGCAGGTCTAAATTTCGCAAATCGCTCTTTCACTCATTCACAGTCCAAACAATGGGCGTGGTGTAAGCCTACTGTACGTGAAGACTCCCATGACCGCTGAACTCCACTACATGTATATCACTTGTCGGTAGTAGCATAGCACTGTGAATTGTGGCTAATACCCCGTACCAGCCTGTGGCTCACTTCCCCACTTCGACGTTCACAACTGGGAGTTCCTTGACCTTCGAGCTGGCAGCTTCAGTATCGGCAGCGGATATCACACACGATGGTACCTCTTGGGAGAGCTCACCAAATAGATCCAGCAGCTTACACTTGAATACTGTCCATCCTCACTCTTGAAGTATACAAACAGAGCCATCCGGCCGTCGTGGGCGTACGTTGGAATACTGTCCATGTCGGCGCACAAAATTTTGTTGAAATAATTTTGCAAACGACCAATAATTTACGAGATTCACAAAAATTTAGATCCGTGAAATTTAAGCGCTGTACAATATAAGGTTACATGGACTATACATTGCTGTCAGATTCTTCTAGATTTCCTGCATACATGTCATAATTCTAAATTACGAGAAGTTTTGATTCCGAGTAACAATCTTCTGGGACTCACCTTGTGGTGACCGTTGCTATTGACTACAGCCAGGTAGCACCTAGTGGGCAAGTGCTTGATGCAACACTCCTCTTCCCATTTGAGAGGCTCACCTGCAAATCGAGAACAGATGAATGCTCAGGCATTGTGGTTGCTCAAGAATGGACTTATACATACATACATACTTGAGTTTTGGCTTTAAGCAATTAAGTTGTAGCTATGATCATGTGCATTACGGGCTTTAGTGCACGAGGGCAATCTAGTTAACGGTCAGGGCGAGATAATGCACGAGCCGAACACTGCAAACTGGTATCTACATGTATACTACCTCACTGACCTGAGACAGCCTTTGATCTTTAAATTGAAAAGTGTGCATTATCTAGATAATGCACACTAAAGTGTGCAATAAGCGATTTAATGCTCCGTCATGTGATCGATTCTGAGGCGTCTGATTCGTTGAGTGTCACGTGAGTAGCACTAAGTACCTTTTCTTAGGTAGTTAGTATGGTACATGCTGTTATAATTGATGCTGAGTTTCGGAATGCTTCTTCAACATGTGTTTGCAGTGTAGCTTCGCCACAAACCAGAAGGTTTCTTCCGAAAATCGGACGGCTTCTTGCGAGAATCGGAAGGTTTCTTCCGAAGATGCGGAAGGTTTCTTCCAAAGAGCACTGGCTTTGTACGTACCTATGTAAGTTTACAGGAAGCTGCACATAATTCTATACATTTACCACTACAAGGGTCACTCCTTTTCTCCAGCTGCCAGAATGTGTTGGCTGAGGTGGAGGGGGCCTTCAGAATGCCATGATCTGAGTGTCGTTCCCTACAATGTACTGCAATCAAAATTAACGTCATGTAAATGTCTTATTTGTAAGACAATGATATAATGGGCAGTGTTAATTGAGCAACAGGATCATTCTGATCTTATAATAATACAACTGAAAAACATACCAAGATGTAGGGAAGCTGAACGGCAAAAAGTAGTGAAACAAGGTAGGGATGATAGCATAAAACAGTTCAGAATACAACCACACCCTACATTTATACATTAGCAGCAAGTACACGCTTGAGCTGAAGTTTGCCATTTATCAGATTCACACAGCCCAATTTTTGAGTCTTCTTGGTCAGCAAGACACTTGAAGATGAACGGTACATTGTATGTTGACCATTTTGATAGGTTTTTTGCATTGCATATCATGTCCGCTCTACATAGAGGTGATTCATGCACAGATACATATTGCTGTATAACATCTGGTATGGATTCTGGTCTCCAGTCAGCATCCAATTATGGGATCATGTGTTGCTTAATGGTGACATGAATAATTATAACCCTTTCTATGAAAATCAGAACATGTTCTGCAAGTCAAATGCTCCACAAACAGGTCAGCCACCAATGTTATTATATCCATCCCCAACTGTGGATAGAACAGCTGTGTGTTCAAGATCTCTGTGAATATTGGTACTGCTATAAACCAGGTTCAAGATCTCTGTGAATATTGGTACTGCCAGGTTCAAGATCTCTGTGAATATTGGTACTGCTATAAACCAGGTAGTAAACAAGGTACACATGTAAGTGGGCGATCTCCATCCCAGTGTGTTTAGGAAAGGCCTTCATTTATGAGTAACATATGTATGCACGATATGCTAATTTTGTCCATTCAATGTTAAAGCTGTTTTCGAAAATCAAAATCACATTACGTAGCAATCACATCACTAACCATCCTTAACAATGGCAGGGTCTTCCCCTTCCTCTGGTCTGTCATCCTGATCTGGAAAAAGAGAGGACTTGTTTGAGACTTCCTCTGGCTCCAAAATGAAATGAACCTTCCTCTTAAGAAGAGGATGCATTAATGCAACTTCAATGTCTGCACATTATGAAGATATGTAGTTGATCTGCAAATTTGTTTGAATGGAAAATTTATTGAACGGAAAATGTTAACTCATGTGTCATGGCTGCCGGAGGGTTCTAAATCTCTGATCAAAATTGCCAAGTTGTAATTAAAGTATAGGCACCTATGTATCTAGTAAATAGCAACAGCTATAGGCGGCCTATTCTCAACAAGGAAAACACATAATGTCTTGCAGAACGCGTCTCAACCATAAGCACCTTCAAGCCCAAGTCAACACACCTTTTGATAGCCTTTCATCATTCACTTGAGTGTGGGTGTGACTCAATCCACCCATCAAAGATAAGGCTATACGTACCAATCTGGCACTTCAGACGGGTACACTCATAATTTATTTCTGATCCTGCCTTCGAGGGGCAACCACACTCCTGGTAGCCGTTGCAACGCCGGCTGCGACTCGCCGTAGCGCAAGCTAAGTATCGCAATCAGTTCCACTGAATTAACGCACATGCCACGTGGCAACCACGCTCAGTCGATCGCTAGCAATGGCGACCAAAGGGAAGACATGAAATTATAACAGCACTTACAACTTTGCCAGCACGGTGAGTTTTGGCATGTAAGCGTCAGTGAACAACAGCGATTACGGCTGTGTGGTCAGAATCTTTGTGGGCCCTTCATATGACTGTACTGCCAACCAACATCGAAGAGCGATCGAGCAATGGCGGCCGACGGCACGACAAAAGCGCTTGTATCTCCACCACCAAGGTGAGTTTTAGCACAATAATTATTATGCATTTGTCTAACTGCACGATGGCGATCACGACGGTGTAGTCAGAATACTTTCCTGCGAGCTATGAGGCTTGATTATTTAATTATTTATTTAATTACGCGGCACAATTTTTCCCCTACTATAGGAGTGTAATAACCTACCTGATTCAGTATGATCGTCTTCGTGACCAGACAGTTTGGCAAACCTTCCTGCAAAGGAACCTTCAGCAACAACATAGCAGTTTCTTTTGCGATGATAGAACCTCACTGTGCCACCAGCCTGCACATGTGAAAGTATGTACATACGTACATGTCACAGAACCGTGTACATAGATCAGGATAGCCTATGAAAGTATAATAGCACCATCCAAAACACTGATGGCATTGAAAATACTGAAATGAAGTTTCGGTTTTTGCAAGGCATGCATAAGTTGTACCTCATATAATATGTACATACTTACTCTCAATGCTTTGGTATCACACTCAGGTATGTGGCAATAGTGAGGTGCAATTGTTAGAGCGGAGTCAGTCGCTGCCAGATTGACTTCATAGCTGCGTGAAGAAATTGGATAAAAAGAAAACATAATTCTACATACCTGCTCTATCCCATGCAGTATTCACTGATCCTCTGCTTGCAATTTGGAAAAGGAGGACATAAGAATTTATTGTCCTGTCAACTTCGTAAAATTTCACACTCCAACAAGTAGACAGGTGCATTTTCCTCTCTCACCAATTCCTATGTGCAGTGAACGCAACTCCAAACAGCTTGGCACTGCAGTGGAGAAACTGGCCCTCCGTCTTCACACTTTCCAGCTTGACTTGATCATTGTAGCGAACCTGTATATCAATGCCCATAACATCATAGATCCAAACATTGAACGAATCATATGCAGCTTGGGAGAAATCATGCTGTGATATTGATACTAAATCATGCTGTGATACTGATACTGATGCTGTGATACTGATACTAAATCATGCTGTGATACTGATACTAAATCATGCTGATACCAGCTACTAAGTTACTTATGTAGCTTGGGAGAAACCGGTTACTAAGTTTATGTGCTTATGACTCCAAGTGGTAAGCCAGGCACATAGTAGAAGGGCATGCACTAAACAAGAGCTGAATCAAAGCCTCGCCCAACATGACTACAACGTGCATGTCAGATTGGCAAAGATCATGTACGACAACCACCAGTTCAAGATGGTGAGCATTAAGCAGTATTGGGTATCACTTTCCCTCTCCTTCAGTTTGAGAAAATACCTACACACTCGTGCAATACCTTGCCATAATGCACTCCCACAATATATACTACCAACTGAAATACCGTAATTTCTATTTGCTACCTGTTCTCCAACTGAATGTGCTTTGTAGCGGAGCAGGATCTTAAAGATACAGCCCTCCCCATTCTCAGTTTGCAAATGGACCTGCATGGAGGAACCAGACAAAGGGATTGAAATCATTAATAAGGTTCCGGGATACCCAAATGTGATTAATTAAGTAGGTGTAATTTCCTAGTTTTACAACTAAATGTGGAGCTTGTTCTGGCTCACCCTAGTAAGCAACGCCCACACACTATGAAGTACAAGAGATGTACCATTGGATGCTGCGGAGATCGGCTGTACAAGCGCTAGGGCACATGCACTGCGTGCAGCTATCGTAGGACTCTTTTACAAGGATTTTTTGACGTCAAATTTTGCAGATAGCAAGGGACATTCGGAGCACAAATCGTACTTTATCGAGACCTACCTTGCCGATAGTGGTGACAGAGACCATAGTGAAAGCCCAGGGAGGTCTACGATGAGATATAGAATCGACGGAAGTCGAAAGTGGAAGTCACGGAGGTCAAACCGCCCCCCCTTCAGCACGTATTACTTCACGGAGCCTACTATCGCTGTTCAGCTGTCTCTGCCACTGCAACAGGTACCTCACTTTCATTCGCGGGAACAGTGCACACCCTACACTGAATGGCAGCGAAGACGTTTGACGTCGAAAATCAGTGACCATCATGAACACGTCTTCAGGACAGCAGCTGTCTCGGTTAGGCACATGCATACAGGAAGTCACGCCCATTCAATTGGCCTAACACCGGAAGTCACGCCCACTTAATTACCTAATTAGTTATTGGGTATCCCGTAACCTTAATTAAGTGAAGCAAGTAAATATAAGGTGACTGAGGGTGGGTAATGGCAAGTCCCCTTCTGCATGTATTTGTTCAAGAGGTGGAGTAGGACAGGTCAGCACTAAATCCCTTTTATTAAATTTTCTGCTTGCTTGTAATACATAGACTACCGTATGGCCGGAAAATTTGGCGGGGAATTTAATTTGGCGGTTTGGCGGATTATGATCGCACCGCCAAATTAAATTCCGCCAATATTTTATCATGACATGATGTGGGCGGGGTCTCGTAGCGGCTAGCTCTCGTGCAAGCACTCATAATACTATAGTACGTCTGTCTCTGATCTGCCAGAAATAGCGAGCAGGCAGCGGCCAGAAATAGCGAGCAAACAGCCGATATCTTCCAGGGTACATGGCCGACGATGGCGCTCCTTCGCATCACTGCTACTGCTTACCACTCGCGGCATTTCCTCTCCTACACTCGCATCCCAGAGGTTTTTCGTAGACATGGTACCTCGAACACAGCTCTCCACCTGACTCCATCGCAGCCTACTGACACAAGATCTCACGTAAACCACCGTGCGCTCCGCGGCCACGCGGCCGTTGCGGTTAGTATGACGTCATTCTCGCTCTGCAAATTTCCAAATCCGCCAAATTTTAATCCGCCAAACGCAATTCACAGCCTTTTAGAGCCAATCCGCCAAATTTAATTCCCGCCAAATTTTCCGGCCATACGGTATACTGGTTACAGTTGGTAGAGGAAATTTTGTGTTGGATTATGTAACACCGGTACATGTAACATGGTAGGGGAAAAAATGTGCCGTGTAATGTAATCAAACAGGTGTGTTCTTGAAGGCAGTTTATCCTGAAATAGTTCACACCGCATCTTTCGGAGGGGATTTAAAGCCGTCGGTCCCGGGGTACTGGTTAGTATTAGAGTCCAGTAGCCACTGTAAATTAATGGTGGTTTCTCATAAATAAAATCCCTTCACAGCTCGCTGGAAAGGTCTACGAAGATCCTGACTACACTGTTGCTATTGCCGTTGTGCACTCACACCAAAGCATAATAATTCAGGGCCGGCGCCAGCTATTTTGGAGTGGTACAGCCACTGCCGAAGGCAGTGCATAGAGGTGTGTAGCACTGATCAATCCGTGCGAAGCGCAGAAAAAATTTTCACCTTCATTTTTCAGTTAGCAGGATGAGCTCTCCGTAGCACCTTCGTGCTTTGCACTGCACTGCCACTGACTGTCTCACTCTCGACGTGGAAAGGAAAATGTAAGTTGGCTGGAAGGGTACTACATCACAAGCATCTCGTTGTTTGAAGGTTGCCGTCACGGCGCGTTAGTCCTGTCTGTGCGTTGGTCTCGTCCCTAGACCATGAAAATCGACGCGATTCGAAACCAAGACTCGTGATAACATGGAGCAGTCTGTCCTGGCCTTATGGTCGCGGCTTTGGCCGACGGAAGCCTCAAGGTGGAAACTTTCGATGTAGCTAGCTACGCGCTCGTAAGTCAGAATCCCAACAATGTCATTTTTCCTCCTCAAAAACTGGTACGGACGGCCATGGCCGTACCGGCCGTACCGGTGGCGCCGGCCCTGTAATTGTGCTGATGGAGCAAGCTAGAGTGCAGAAGAAAATGCTATTCTGCTGCTTTGTAGACTTTCGCTACGGTTCGCTCATAAACTTTGTGGGCCTTTCTGCTGCGGTGCTGTCAGCTACAGTCCAGGAAGCGCTTGAGCAATGGCGGCTGATGGCAAGAATATCTCCACCACCAAGTTGAGTTTCAGTGCAAAATTGAAAGCTGCATCCGTTGTTCTCCGCCCTGCTTTGAAGTCAAATTGGTAATCTGACAAACTCCAGTGTTTCCGTTTTACATTATCAAAGGGACTCACACCTCTGGGTTTTACTTATCTCTGCATGTGTGTAAAATTATAATTACTGTATTTCAGCGAATAGACGCCACCCTCAAATAGACGCCGCCCTTGAATAAATGCCGCACAATTGGAGGCGCTGAGTGAAATAAACGCCGCCCTCGAATAAACGCTGCAGAGGCTAGCACATGCGCAAAATATGATGATACAACGTGGACACTTTGTACGTCTTCCAACAGCCGTGGTAGACAGTCTGAGTCCTCCAGCTCGTTGTCAGACTCGTCACCCCCCTCCATACGCATCCCGTGAAGGTATCTTTACCATTGTCCTTGTCCGGTGTGTATCGCTTTGTCGCAAAGCGACGGCTAATCAAAGTGCTCAGTGCTCCAGTCATGGACGGACGGCACTTGCCGAATCTAGCCCATTGTGAGTTGTTGTTTCTCGACCGAATTTTGTAACAGTCATACCTTCTCACCAGCTTGTCGACGCAATTCGATGAGGAGCTAGCTAGGGATGCATGCTGTGTACATGGCGCGCCGCCCTCGAGTAAACGCTGCCCTCAAATAGTCGCTGCACCAAACTGAACAACAAAATAAACTAGAAACTGTCCTTTTTACCCCGTGCGCATGCGCAGCAGGGGGTAGAGTGATTGGTTTGTCCGTCAGTCTGTCTGTCTGTCTGTCTGTCCAGACAGTTACAGTTAAAGTTACAGCAATGAAGGCCTTGTTGAGACTTTAGTTCACAACACAATCGTCAGAATTCAGAAATCACTAGCGTCTACATAACTCACACACCTGAATCCACTCGAGAGGCACAGAAAAGCGAGCGAAACTCCAAAATTCTAATTTATACAACTTAACCACACCCTCTTTCTAACATTACTGCCACAACTTACGGTATCTCATATCATACTAGAGGTGCTCAGCAGAGCACATACCCCGTGCGCAACTTTGACTTGACAGCTATAAGCTTAGGCCTACCACCGATTATTCATACAGCATGCACGATGAGCTAGCTAGGCCACGATTTACAGCGATATCAGCATGCAGAATGAGATACCGTAAGTTGTGGCAGTAATGTTAGAAATAGGGTGTGGTCAAGTTGTATAAATTAGAAGCACGACTTTCACGCAGCTTTTCTCGGCCTCTCGAGTAGATCTCTGGTCTGTGAGTTACGTAGATGCTAGTATTTTCTGAATTCTGACACTTCTATCCTAAAATAAGCCTTCAACAAGGCCTTCACTGCTCAAACCGCTCTACATCTATGGACAGACAGACAAACCAATCACTCTACCCCCTGCTGCGCATGCGCACGGGGTAATAAACACCACGGCGTCTATTCGTGGAAATACAGTAGTCCATGTAGAGTGACAGCAAGGACAATTTAGATAATTATCAGTCCATACCTTCACGCACGATGGTTGCTACCTTGATAGCTGTAATACGTAAGTCGGACAACAAACTGTCCAACAAACAGCCAAATGTTTCTGTGTGCAAAGTCTGCTGATCTCTTTATGTCAGGGGATCATGAACATGATGTAAGTCTGACGCTGCTTACCATAAAAATGTATTTTTATGCTAATAGAATAGTAGCAAAAATTCACTATCGTAGGATTGGATTCATAGAAATTCTAGGATATGAATTTCTACCTGGTAGTTGTTAGATGAGAAATTCCAGGAATTGAATTTCTACCCTAGAGTGCATAAACCATTCTATTAGCATAAATCAAAAATACGGTATGTCTATATATAAGGCAGGGCGGGGCTATTTCATGGGCGGGGCTATTTCAAATATTTCATATTTCTTTTTTTTTGCTGCAGCAGCTAGCTGAGCAAGACAAGAAAACCCGACTTGTGATGGTTTTCTCTATCTACAGTCTTCTGTCACAGACCTTACACTTTTCATCGCCCTCATATTGAGTTTCAGCAATTAAGACGCTAGGCTAGAAAAACGCTACTTAACGTAGGCCTAGTTTGCTACTGCAAAAGTAATGTTCAATTATTCAAAACTATTACCAACCTGCACACTCACTCTTTGTAACTGCTATCGCTGTCTAGATACACGTTTATTTGTGATCACAACAACAACAAAAAATCGAAATCAGCAAAAACTTGATAACGCATGGACTTTGACCCACAGTATTGTAGAGCAGCTGCGTTTACAAAAAAATTGCACTGTAGCAGTGTTGGCTAATGTCAGCTCTTTGATCGCTAAAAAAGTTTGGGCCTGCAGTAGCCATCTGTTTGGAAGTGAGTGTTAGAATAGATTCGAAATAGCCCTGCCCTACTTTAGCTACATAGGCTAAATCATTGTAAGCATTTTTCTTGGAAAGGCGATGTTACACTATGGTGTTTCTATTGGTACTGTCGATTTCACTTGAACATGCTTATTTTGACGGAAACTGTGTTCTGCAAATACATGTATAACACCCACGCAAAGTGTCCGCAGCTTCCGGACTCCAGCGTATTCCGGGCTGCACGATTTCCATCAAGCTCCGCCCACAGCATGTTCGAAGCGAAGTGAAATCGACAAATTAAGTCCTCCATGAACGTATTTTTTGACGTGCGTCGTGTGTGTGGGCATAGATAATAAAATCCACGGTGTGGGGCAACAAAAGGCATTCATACTTGATAGACTTTTAAGGGGTTGACGCTACCGCTATAGCTACTGAGGCAGCAGTCTCGCGTCCTTCCTGCGACGATTAGTGGGCGGGGCGAAAGGGGAGGGGAGGAGGGAAGAAGACTCTGAACAAGATGCCGTTGCAAAATGGAATGTAATTATTGAAATAATCTTCCGTAAATGTAATATTGCACGTGACTTACCTCAAATATACTATACTAGTTAATCGAGCACACAGCTAGAGCCATGGCTATCAAGGAAGAGCGCTGTACCGTCTGCCTCAAAGACTTGCAGAAGAGTAGTACGCGAAGGAGACCTAACAGTGAGACATTCCAGAACCCGTGTGGAGACTCACGGAGACGTCCGTATCGCACGCAAATTATCTTCGCTTTGTTTGGACATCAACTGCGTGTAGCCTAGCTGTGAAGCTGCTAAGGAGGCAGTCTTGAATCTTCTCGGCCATGTCTACTATAAATCTAGTCACGCGCTCAAAGCGGAACTCGTGCCACAAATTACATGCTGCTTCAATCTGGTTGGTTCTACCAGCATTCCGGCAGAGCCAACAACATCCTGTTCAGAGTCACCAGACCCTTCTTCCCTCCTCCCGCCCCGCCCACTAAACGCCGCGGGAAGGGTCTGGGCCACGCGAGACTACTGAGGCAGCAGGGTTTGCTATTGCTATTTGCCATCTATACCGTCGCATCGTCATCGCCCACCGTCACATCGCCATCGCATCACCATCGTCCAATGTCACATCATCATCGGTGCTAATCCTTTGTCTCCGCGACGTCCAGGGTCACCGTAAGACCTATATTTTGCATGCCAGGAGTTTATACTGTATTCCTACCTTGCACTTTACAATACTGGTAGCATGTTTGCTGCGATGAATGTCAACGCTACAAATGGCACTGCTTGCGATGCATTCGATTCTGATCAGCAGAAAGCACTGGCTGGCTTGCGTGGTGCAGTTGGTGGAGTCTGCCTCATAGTTGTTGCCATTGCACTTATTCTTTTTATCGTCGGCATCGACCGACAACCTTGCAAAGATTTCAGGCGCCGAATACTGCTGTTTCTGACAGCATCGGCGCTACTCTATCTGGTCGTCTTTACCATGCAAATATCAGCGATTGGAAAAGGGAGTATAGTTGATGATAATAACATCCGACTGTGTAAAGCTATTGGCTTCCTCACCCAGTACTTTGGATGGCAACAATTGCTACTTGTGTCCTCGATCACAGTTTATATGCATTTTTACTATGTACAGCACAAAGATATCTTTGGCCCTATACCACACACGGATCCGGAAGTAGTACCTATAAAGGCCAAAGTAGGTGAAGCAATGCTATTTCTCACACTGGTCCTAGTGCCCGTGGGTCCAGCAGGACTAGGATTTATCAACGATGGCTATGGGGAATCTAGAGGGTGGTGTTGGTTTCAGTCACGTGATGACAGTGATTGCAAGGCACTTCTTGGAGGAATACTTCGCCAAATTTTCTTGTGGTATATCTGGTGTGTGGTATGTGGGATTGTGACATTAGTCATCCTTTTCAAAATTATCTACACAATGCAAAGTCATGCCGAACACCACAGTGGTGGCACGACTGACAGCATAGCAAACAATTTCAGAAAGAGGGAGGGAGAAGGAGTGATACTTTTGATCTTTCTGGGTATATTTCACATTGTGAACTTCATTGAACTTGTCGGCGCAATAATCAGCTATGCAGTAGCTGACAACCTGTTTGCATTGTGGGCAATTTACGCTGTGCTGTCACCACTCACTGCTGCTGCAATACCCACTGCTTTCTGGATGGTCATATGTTGCTGCTACCATGAAGATATTAAGTCACCATGTTGCTCAAATGATCTTGATGCCAACAATCTCGACGCCGGCGATCTTCAGTTCACTCAAGAGGATACACCACCATAGATAATAAACTACGAAACGGGATTGGAAACGAGCCACTTATCACTTACTTAGCACGCGCACTCCGCGTTGTAACGGAAGTTGTTACAAAAACCGCGCCCATCAAGCTAGCATGGACCTCTTCCGAACTTCTTGTTTCCAAGACGAGAGTCCACCGCTCCAGAATGTACTCCGCTTGGTAAGTGTACAAATAGGTACATGTATAGCTTACTCTAGCTAGTCTCGGTACCAGACTATTCGCGCGAATAGTCTGCTACCGAGACTATAGCTAGGCCTACTCTAGCCAGGGGGAGGGTTGACTAGCTATGATTGTACTGATTTTCTCTTCATACAGCCCCAGTCGATCCAGCAGTTAAAAAAGGCAGTGGAAAGCCATGCTAGATGATCATGATTCCCTTACTGCATCTTCAGTGAAGGCAACAATTGGTCTCCTGTCACGGATAGAAAGCGAAGAAAACAAGCGATATTTGCCAATGATTTACGTAGCTGCCTCTAGCTTTCTCATGCAAGGCTAAAGGCCAGGGAAAAGATCCAGAGGGCTCCTGAAAGGAACTTCAACTCAAAAGTGATGAAATATAACATGCATGAGAACATTTCAAAAACTTCTAATCGTTTCCAAAATCCACAATAAATCCAACCAAACATGAAGATTTTCGCCCATCGGCACAGGATTTCATATTTGTAGTTTTCCTCCTCTTGGGGAGAGAAGTTTTTCTCTTTCTCCCAGTCTTGACTTGACTACTTGCAGTCAATGGGCTATGACCTTTTCAGGACATGGAAATTCCCACTCATCCAGGTTTGGAATGAATTCTGATCCCAGCCACTGTATAAAGAAAGGAGGGAGGGTCAATCCCGTAACAGTGTTTATACAACCAATACATACCTTCAAGCAGAAATCTGTAGCCTTCAGGTTGGAGTTTTGTGGCTCTGCTTGCCTCAAGTCACATTGAAAGTCTTTCCCATCTGTAGGAGCAAAGAAGGGGCAGGCTAGAAATACAGCACAAATCATGTAAAGGCACATTGAGTGTATGTAGTGCATTGTCTTCCAGCTCGCCATTGTAATATGCCCCTGTGCTGAGATGTGTTATGATGAACTGAATGTAACTTAGTCCAAAAAAAAGTGGTTGGTGCAAAACTAGGACACTTGACACACACTATGAAGGTAAGCAAACAGTCACTGACCACCATACTACTTCAGAAAAGTCCCACACAGAAGACTACTAAAATGGCAACCGCACACCCACGTTCACACTTGGACCAGCTATCAACTGGCATAAACACAAGATCCACTCAAACAAACCACACAGTGCAATACCTCAACCACTTGTGTCAACAAAATACCCAACAGAATTTACTCTCAAGCTCCCTCTTGTCTGGAAAAGTCCCACACAGTTTGTATATCCACCATATTAGTTGCAAAGTACCACTTTAACTTGTGTTATGCGAGCATATATTCCATTTACTGCCCACTATAGTGTTCTGGGCACTAAAATGACCTTGCTGAAACTACTTATGCTGCACTTACCAGGAAAGAAGTGTGGTGATCTCTGCAGATGCCTTTTAAAGTTGATCCGGCTAGGTAGAACAGCTAGGTCGGCGAAAACGCAGATCAAAGCAATCATCAACCAAAAGGTGGTAATGAGTACAACGCGGAGTGAACGCGCCTACAAGTACGGGAGCAATGCGCTCACGTGAGTCGTTTCCAATCCCGTTTCGTAGTTTATTATCTATGACACCACTAACGCAAAGTTTATCTCGTAGCAACAGTTACACATCAGAGTTTTAGTATATATGAGTTTAAGTGAAAGATACATATGTAGAGTGAGGTTGTATACTGAACTACGTATATGCTATCATCCCTCCCTGGGATGCTGGAAAAAAAGGAACGGTCAGGAACGGAATGGAACGGAACGGAACCAGAAGTAGTGTTTCCTCGTGTAGAGAAAATAGATGCTCAGTAATATTTTGGATCGTGAAATAGAAGCCACGAAGCGCTAGCAAGGTAGCCGCGCGTGTCCAAGTCAGCAACGACCTTGATTTCGAGGATGACTTGAACCAGGCATTTTTTGTCGTTTCACGGTATTAGGGAAGTCAGAGAGCAGGGCCAAGGGAGTGAGAGTAATCCATACTACAAAGAGCATCGAGCACTAGTTATCCTACTGTCCATAAGGCTCCCCCCCCCCCCCCCCCAGCAGCTGCCTGTACAGTGCTACATGTTATTAGTGGGAAGTTTCGCAAAACATCCGAGTCATTTAGCTAAAGTAACTCTAGTTATAATTATTGCAGGATAATTACTTCCGTTTCCGTTCCGGGTTTTCCCACATCCATCATCCCTACCTCTTTTGTCTACTGTTAGCTGTTCTGTTGTACGACATTGTCCCTGCATCCCATTATCTTCTTTTGCTCTTGTGTGCTCTTGTGTCATAGACTCGGTAGAATCTATACGTAGGGATAGAGCGGGCTAGTCTCGGACTATTCGCGCACGGCCAGAATTCCGCCGTGCACGAATAGTCTGGTACCAAGACTAAGAGCGGGCACGCAATATAATATTAGTAAAATCTTTCAAAATCTCCAAAACGGTCAATGTATAGGCCTAAGCCTTTATGACAACTTACTATTCATCTTCGAGTGTTTTCCTGGCCAAGAAGACTCCCAGGGTCGTGCCATAAAAGATGTAATTTTGGGGAAATTTCGATGGGTCACTCATGGGAAAGAATTATGCTAGCTACCATTCCCATGGGTTACTCATGGGAAAGAATTATGTTAAGTTACTCATGGGAAAGAATTTACGTAAATAACGTAATTCTTTCCCATGAGTAACCCATGGGAATGGTAATGTAATTCTTTCCCATGAGTGACCCATGGAAATTCCCCCAAAATTACGTCTTGAATTTGTCATGAATTACGTCCTTTTCTCTCTTGCTGATATCTCACATGATCTTGTTTGTGTCTTCAGTTGTGTAGTACAGTAGGGTGCGGCCACATGCAGATTAATACAAGTACTAGTTAGTAAAATCCGTCACGCATGCGCTCCAGCTATGTGGACAGACGTATACGTACTAGCACTATGTCTTGTCAAAGTAGCGCATGGGGTACGCACTCTGCTGTCAGCTGAGCACCTCTAGTATTATGTGGAAAGATATGCATTATGGGTTGTATACTGAACTGTTTTATGCCATCAACATTAAAATCTTAAATGTATCGAGGGGCAACCGCACTCCTGGTAGCCGTTGCAACGCCGACTGCGACTCTCCGTAGTGTATCGCAGTTAGTTCCAATTAACGCACATGCCACGTGGCAACCACGCTCAGTCGAACGCTAGCAATGGCGACCAAAGGGAAGACACGAAATTATAACAGCACTTACAACCTTGCCAGCACGGTGAGTTTTGGTATGTAAGTGTCAGTGAAAACAGTGATTACGGCTGTGTGGTCAGAATCTTTGTGGGGCCTTCGTAAGAGCTGTACTGGCGACGATTGCGTCCACTTCAGCTGCAGCTCCCCGATTGTGTCAGCTGCAGCATGCTCCCTGATTGCGTCCGCTTCAGCTGCTGCTCCCTGATTGTGTCTGCTTCAGCTGCTGCTCCCCAATTGCATCCGCTTCAGCTACTGCTCATCGACTGCATCCGTTTCAGCTGCCCAGCCGAGTTCTGGAAGGATCCAACCCCTGCGTGAGCATTCGCAGAGTTCAAATTTCAGTTTTCATTTAGTACGAAGGTCGCAAATCACTATAGTTCAACATCACACATACGTTACACACTCACATACACACACAAACACATACTTAAAATCTCATAGCCTATGGAAATGGCATCAACAGCAGTGCCACGCATTGCATTTCGACATTAATTTTGTTCCTGACACCGAATCTGACTGCCGACCAATAGTATAGCTACTTTGCAAATGTGTACTTAGTCTTTTTAGGAACTCAGTGTTGTTTTGATAAGTGCATTTCCTGGTATCGTTGGATTGGATTCATAGAAGATAATTAGTATCCTGGGCTACTGTTAAATGGGATTAGTGACCATTAGGTTGGATGCACCCTTTCATTAGCATAAATATGGTAATAAAAAATGTATATCGTTGTATCTTGTATACTAGTCGAGGGGGCAACTGCACTCCTGGTAGCCGCGTTGCAACCGGTTTCAACTCGCTGGTCGCACAAGCCAGCTCATTCCAATTAATGCACGTCACGTGAGGACCATGGTTGAGGCGATCGAGTCAGCAACGGTGTACAAACGGAAGGCAAGAACTTTTACAGCGCTCACTGCTTCACCAGCACGGTGAGTTTTGGCATGTAAGCGTCAGTGAACGGCAGTGATCACGGCTGTGTGGTCAGAGTCTTTGCGGGGCCTTCGTAAGTATACTGGCAACCAACGTCGAAGAGAGTGATTGAGCAATGGTGGCTGATGGCACGATAAGTACTTGTATCTCCACCACCAAGGTGAGTTTCATCATAGCAATCACGACGGTGTAGTCAATCTTTGTAGGCCATTCCGAAGTATGTATAGTCAAACGTTCATTATTACGTGGCACAATTTTTCCCCTACCAGGAGTGCAATGTCTTGCTCTATACAATGAGGGGTCTCATTAGTTGGCAGGGAAGTTGGTCTAGTCTGATGGGTAACACCAGGCAGCTTATATATGAGCATATTCCAAAACAGATGTGTACCGGTTAAATTAACCCCTGTAACCCCTGTAATCAATGTGCAGTTCATCCACTTTATACTGCCTGATGGGATACCATTACTGGTGTCAAACCCACTTCCATGCAGTGGTAACCACAATATAGGCCTCACCAATCGTACATAGTTGATGAATCAAGTGCGCTACGAAGTTTAGAAATTATGTACCTGTGTCTGGACACACCCACATGGTTTGTGATGAGTCAAGTGACCAGCATGCTCCTGTACGGCCATTAGCACACTCTGTGCATGGTACTCAAGATATACCAAGATTGTATGTTGGGCCGCCAAGGTATGGACCACAGAGTTTTGGTTTCAGAATGAAGACCTCCCACCCAGCCAGCAGTAAGACTTGGCATTACAAGACATGTAGAACATTCCAGCTAATAATTGGCAATTACAAGTTACAACTGGCCGGCCGCCAACGCAGCCTACTAGAACGTTTCATTGTACACAGAACTGAATGCTAACGGTCTTCACATTGCCTGTATTTTATGCTTTATTTCAATACTCTGGTAACTTTTGGAAGCAGTACGGTAGTAATCCAGGACGTTAACCTTCCACAAGGGCTATGATCACTGATCCGCTGGTATCTTTCCAGTAAACCACTGTGACACACGCACTCCCTGCATCCCACTCCCACCTCTGTGTCCATCCTGGAAATGCTGGGATACTTGGACAAGGGGGGGGGGGGGGGGGGGGGGGGTTGCATGCTTACCCATCGGACATCCCTCAACTATAGTGGCTATTTCATTCTCTATGACACTGGACAACACATTGCATGACCTCCAAGTCCACCATAATGTAGCCTTGTTCCAAGGCATTCACCACCTCAGTCTTGACTGCTTGCAGTATATAATGTATTGTGACAGACACAATCCTTTCCAAAGGACCCAAATTGATCCGCAACTGAATAGCATTCAAACAATTGCGCAGCCACTGTATGTTTGTCTACTCACTCTCAGTTTGGTGTTTTCTGTCCGGGAAGTGTCTGTACTGCTAACAGCAAGGTACTTCTTAGTCAGGACATGCTGAAGCTATGTATAAAGAAGGTACAGTGCAGTCTATTTATGTAGTAAAGTTTAACGAGTACTGTAATAAACATACTCGTACTCAGACCACACCCCCTCACGGGAGAAACAGTCTGGTGAACCAAGTGGAATTTCTTGGGCTTATTACCGGATTGTGGTAAGATTGCGAGACTGTTAATTTATTACGTAGTACTCACTTTTAATACTCACAAGCTGAAGAAGACAAGAGCCAAAAAGCCTTTTCCATGCCAGTTTGCCCTTAGCGATTGACTGGATAAGGCAACGCTATGTTGTGGCATGGATAATAGAGCACGGAACTGGATTGGAAACGCGCGTTTACGGGATTGAATGTGGGTTTCGCTCAAGTTTGCCCCTCTGGTGCCACACGGAAACCGTTCTGAGGCTTACCTTTCGTATCGTTCGATCGGTCTTGAACTGGTGTATGCCCAAAGCGGCAACTTTCACTCCTGACAGCCCTGAGTAACGACTGATAAGTGCAACAGTACACGGGTATCACAATTTCAGGGATATGTCCGTTTTTTGGGGCAGCCCAAGCATGCTTTTATCTACGACTCAGGAGCAAAACTTACCGCTTTGGGCATACATCGGTTGAAGGCCGATCCGACAGTACAAGAGGTGAGCCCCAGAACAGTCCCTGTGCAGCGCCAGAGGGACAACAAAAAAACAGCGAAACCCGCATTCAATCAAAGGCCGTGCCGACATTTCATACATTAAGAATAGGGTGGCGCGCGCGTTTCCAATCCAGTTCCCCGTGCTCTATTATCCATGGTTGTGGCGACACTTCTGAAGACTTTCGACTGTGAGCTGTGTGACATCGCTTACGAAGGATCAAGTTGAGAGCTTTTGGAAGCGAGGTCAGTAAAGGGATCAAGTACAAAGAAGGGCCCCCTCTCAGTGCAAGCTAATGCTGGCCCTAGTGTTCTTCACACTTGACCCCAGTAAAGTGCCTAATAGGACTGCCTAAAAAACAGGAAGCAGATTTTGTGGATGGCGAAGGATGCTTCAAAGCCTAAGTGGCAGAAGGTTAGTACATCTCTCCCGAAATAAGTAGCCATTGATCACGCTTGGTCGACATGGGAGGCGGACATGTTTGCAGGTACTTATCACCACGGGAGTAACGCAATGATTACATATTCCGTAGTGTGCTTCAAGCCCAAGAATTTCGACTTCGTTCACCCGACCATTTCTCCCCACGAGGGGGTGTGGTTTGGGCACGAGACTATCCAAAACAATTGATGCAGCTGATTGCCCAATATGATATTGTTCTCAGGGTGGTTAAGGCTGCCTCAGAAATGAAAAGAAGGGTGACCTGAATTGTATTCCTGTTTGAAATTCCTGATGCTGTGACATGGCTATTTTAAAGAGGCACAATAGTCCAAGTCATTCCAAAAGTCTGTAAAACATAGAATAAACTAGAGGTGTTCATAGAACGCATACCCCGCGCTGTCATGAACGTCTACAGGCCAGGATGCATGCAGTGCAGCTACAATCGACGTGACATCTCTGCCGACGCGCATCGAACAAGGCAGCTATCGCGTACACTGTGTTCGTGTATGGCCATATCCAAGGTGTGGGAGTGACCGCTTACCGTATATACTGGAGAGGTGGAGCCAAATGTTACAAATAATAGGAAATAGCTGGAAAAAAACAGCAGAAACAATAGCCACGATGCCTGTGAAGTACATAGATCGTGAGAAAACACTGTTTCCTAGCGGTCATCTCGAAGCATGAATTTCCAAATGCACTGTGTGTCCTGTTCTTGATGGGACTCTGAGGTCACGAAGAGGTGGAGCCAATGTTATGAATAGTTATGAAAAGTAGGAAATAGCCGAAATACAGCGAAACGGAGCGACTTGACTTCAGTCAGGTACACATAGAGCAGTTTTTTGCTATTTGCTATTGTTTGACTCCATTTCGATGGTTTATGAGGATCTATGTGGCGAGATTTCAATTTTTTTCGAGAGACTGACAGACTGACAGACTGACAGACAAAACCGATTGCTTAACCCCGCTTCGCGCATGCGCGCGCGGGGTAAAAACTAGCTAGGTTGAGAGGTGACATCTACGTGTATGGAGGGAAAAGGCTAAGTGGGTACTCACTTATTTCAGCTGGGGGAAGGATGGAATTGCAACTGTCAAGAGTTACGTTACATTGTTGATTCTACCTACTCCAAACTGCCTTGTACACTTGCCCTAGCACACACAGTGGTAGAGTGAAGCACAGTTGAAAAAGGGTTTTGAGATTTTGTGAAAAGTGGCAAAACTGAGTTCGTGTAGTATGCATGGCCTTGATGAACTCAACATGAGAAATGCATGCATTTTTTTGTGCATATTTCTTTCAGTAATTTGATTCGGTTATGTGCAAACTTGACACTGTAGCTCATTGCGTGAAATGAGCATAAGTTCGTCACTGATTTGAGTCTGCATTAAATGACAAAACCTCCAGCCAAAACAATCTCCCTAGTTATACTAAGGTCAGGTCAACCTTACGTACCTGTATGGAAACTCCATATGTAATGGTTTGTCCCTTCCTTGCCAGACGTTCCTGCTTTGCCTTGTTCTCTCTCTGCTCAATCTCCAGAGCTCTCTACACAGATTAAGAGTAGATATGCATGATACCAAAAAGATGGATCACTGTGGACAAAAATAGGCTAACCTTTGCTTGTTGCACTTCAGACGTCTGAGCATCCCTGCATTGATAATAGTACATAATGGGATTTGGTGTGTTCTACAGGAGATGACTTTTGCTACATGTATATCTGGAAGCTAGAGCAGTAACAACATTGGTCAAGAACGAGTTGGCTAGTAGTGGTTCCGTGTGCCCAGGTAGCCTCGTTCCCAGGCTCTTTTCCTCTTAACCGGTTAAGAGGAAAAGAGCCTGGGAACGAGGCTAGTGCCCAGGTGGGGGGAAACGAAAACACAGGCTTATAGCTTAAGCTGAAAGCTTGAAAATAAACGGCTTCGGTAAACTAACACATGGACTACTGTTCATATTAGACCATGCATGCACGTGTAGTTGAGATAATCTAGAAGAAGCTCACCACAGCAGAGTGGAATGCACAGCTTATCTAGGAGTTAAAGAGGGGGGAGGGCACCACAAAGGGCACATTAGAAGCCCAAAGGGCACAGTGCCCTTCGGTAGAGGCCTAGCGAGAACACTGAGTCATAGGCATGTGTTGAGGCTATAGCTATATATGATGTGGCATACATCTAAGACATACTATAGTACATGAATACTCAGTTGTACTATGGCATGTAGGTACAATGTCTGCTCTTCATGCCATGACGTCACACTGCCGTAACTCCTATATTAGCCTCGTTCCCAGGCCCAAGAGAGGGAGGAGAAAAGGGCCTGGTTTCCACTGTTTGTGCATGCGCTTAATTATCTGTAACCGTAACACGTATTCATAAGGGGGAATGACGTCATTGTAGTCACATAGTCAAGCGTATAATGCTATCTACATATTTTGCTACACTGGTCCTCCATCTGCAAGATGAGGGGCGACACAACCACAATTGCATTGCCACCAGCAATAGACTTACCCGACATTCGTTATTCAAAACAAACGGAAGAGTCTTGCAGCATACTGACTGTGTTACCACACAAAAACAACTCATCTTTCAATCGTGGGTCGCTGTTCTAGCTCAATCAGGAGCACCTTGCCACCTGAGGGCATAGGAGAGCACGATCGGTAGCTCATGTCACTCGCTTACTATATATAGCTAGCTAGTTAACTGTACAGATCACGTTATCCACCTCGACGTCACAAGTACACAAACATGATCAAACATCCACGGTGCCGGTGGAATTCTACCGCGATTTAGCGCATGTGCAAACAGTGGAAACCAGGCCCTTTTCTTCTCGCTGTCTCGGGCCTGGGAACGAGGCTACTCCTACATAAGATGTAGCATACTAAGAAATAACGTGAACAAATTTGCTACCAGGAAATGTGTAATATCACTCAATTTCAAAAGTATCATTTCACTGTGCAATCCTATAGGAATGATCCTTGAGAACTTGAAATGTTAACTAGTGGCAAAAAGTTTTCTGCGAAAAATAAAAAGGATTTAGTGATGGCCTGTCACATTCGGAATTATTCCACCCCTCGAAAAAGCTAAGAAACAAGGAGAAATGCCTTTAACCAGGCTCAGTCCCATTATAAAATGTAGAATTTTGGGAGGGGATGGGACTGAGCCTGGTTAAAGGCATTTCTCCTTGTTTCTTAGCTCTTTCGAGGGGTGGAATGTGACAGGCCATCACTAAATCCTTTTTATTTTTCACAGAAAACTTTTTGCCACTAGTTTGCGTACTTTTTCGAGCGCATGAAATGCGTAATTCTTAGTCATGGTACGTGCAACATCACATCACCATAAGGGTACGGGGGAACTGGATGTATGCCAGACTGGTGTTGTTACTAATCACCATGTTAGCCTCGTTCCTAGGCCTGAGACTACGAGGCGATCACCATGTCAACAAAGCTGCGATGGTCTCTCTTGATGGACGTGGACCTTCTGCTGGGCACTGAGCAGGCTTTAATGCAGTTTCCATTAATATTTTTTTGATGTTGCTGTTGTGATCAATGTTTATTGTTGCCTTCGCGGATGAGGGGGTGGGGCATTCACCCTTCATCAGATCAGAGAGCTCGATGGCAGCCGACGATGCCAGCCGTGTAGGTCATGTGGAAATCCAAAACTCTAGCCTCACAGTTCTGCAATGTAGTCTGTAGTTACGTCATGAAAAGAAAGCCACGCCTCCATGATGGCATAGTCACAATACATCTTGACAAGAACAGGTTGGCAGGTTGGTAGAACTTCCTTGTAGCAGTAGGAGCTACCAGATGACGGATTCACAGGGATTCTGTTAGTGTACCAAACTCAGCCATCACAAGCAAAAGAACACAAAAATGTGCTTGCATTTTGGATTGCGCATGCACAATTGGTGAACACGTGACCTCATTGCCTCAAAATGGCGTCGTGCTAGAATGCCATCGGATCGTAGCTAGCTAAAACTGCTGGTCTTGCCAGTTTGCAGACAAACGTGGTCATGGCGAGTACTACGGCGATAGCGGTGTTGTCCTGTACATAAATTAGCTCAAGAAGTGGTTTAGTTGGTAAGCTATCCTTGGGCAAAGTTTTGTTATGAGAAAGAAAGAAGAAGAAGAAGAAGAAAGAAGATGACGAAATCGGACTTTTCTCCGCGACATGTTCATCGACTCCCGCATACTCTAAGGTACGTTTGTGAGTGTTTTTGTGAACTGCTAGGCAGTATCATTCTGTCTGCATGCTTGGTTTGGGGGCATTCTGTCTGCATGCTTGGTTTGGGGGGTTGTAGCTTCTTTGGCCGTTATCCTGCTGGTGCATCAGTACGGTAAAATCGAAATTTCCTTGGCCATCCCTAAATAGAGAACGCTACCGCGTTCTCTGATGTTGCAGCAATTACAATTACCATCTTTATTCCAATGCTACACAAGATGCAAGATCCATCTCAACTCAAGAAATTGTGTTTTGAGTGTCTCCAATCACCGGACTGGGAAATGGACTGAAACGGTGGAACGGACAACGGACTTTTTTTAATAGTCTAGCTTTACCTGCAATAAGGGAGACTCCTCTGAGGTCTGACAGAGTGGAAAGGTATGAAAGAAGCTATAGATATCACAAGTGTGCAATGGTGCTGTCTGCTGCAAATAAAAATTCCATTGTCCATTCCATATATAGTCATTACTCCAGCCGATTGTGGTTCTAGGAATTCTCAACCCACAACTCCAAGGGTGTGTACATGCAGCTGTAAACAAATCTTGGAGCTGAAACAACTTGTGGTTTTCCTCCTCAGACATAAAGCTCTTGAAGACTTACTACAAGAAGGAAGAGGTCCACAGTTCAGGGAAATGTTTTCTACACCTTCACTGGAAACCCCCCCCCCCCCCCCCCCCCCCCCCCCCCCATAGATATACACTCACATGAAATACTACACAGTAAAAAAAAATGGTTTAAGAGGCACATTCTTTGAGTTGCAGCCGATTGAACAAGTCATATAAATGTCATAACGCTTGGCTACCTACGTCAAACTCCCCCTAGCTATACACTCACATGAAATACTACACAGTAAAAGAAAAACCCTGGTTTAAGAGGCACATTCTTTGAGTTGCAGCCGATTGAACAAGTGATATGCAGCTTATAATTGCTAAATGTCATAACGCTTGACTACCTACGTACGTCAAACTCCCCCTAGTAAGAAAACAGTTTTGCATTAAGCAGTTCATTTGCTCACTTGTCTGTAACCAATTAACATACCTCTATTGAAAAATTGTTTCGCATAGTGGTATATTATTTTAGCAGCACATGATCATGAGCATATAACTTAGTTTACTATATATAATGATCCTTGACTTTCCTTGCCATGCCAACTCTGCATGGGTACATAATTCACAATGGTTGTTAATTTGTTATAAAATTTGCCAGAATTGATATGGTTCACTAGAGGTATGCTAATCTGTCACAGACAAGTGAGCAAATGAATTGCTTAATGAATGAGCCACTGTGGCAGGAGAGGAGCATCCGACTCTCTTGTCGAATTCCAGTCAAGGACACTATAGACCTGGGAAGATTATCCTACCATTGAATCCCCCCTGAATTCTGCTAGCATGTAAACAAAGTTAGCAGTTTGAACTGAAGGATGTACATAACACCTAATTCGTTGGTGGACAGAATAGGACTATGCTGAGGAATCTGCCACATTTCAATGCCAAGTCTTAAAGTTCAAGAAATGCTCCGGTTTGATGTAAGCTATCTTGCAGTTAGCCTTTTCGATATGTATACGTGAGAAATTGTTCCTACTGAAATATTGCCAAGCATGCACAACGCACAACACATGAATTGAATGTACATTGTTAAACATCCTCGAACCTTTGCCTCATTCCCAGGCCATATATGGCCTGGGAATGAGGCTACCTCCAGAGGTTGCAAAATGTTTTTGCCCTTTGAAGCAGGAGAGTGAGTCCTGCATGCAGCAGATTATCAGCTGAAGCTGAAGCCATTTACTAGAAGTTGTGTAAACCTCATGCTGACACAAGTATACATCTCTATGGTCCTGTCAATACAGTTATTATAGCAGTTGTTATAGTACTTGGACATTCCTAGGCTTGAGGTGTGTATGCTGTATGCCACATGCACTTGCACAGCAGGGGTAAAGCAATGCCTTCATGTCTGTCTTCTGTCTGTCTGATGGTCGGCAAAAAACATTGAAGCAATTGGTATAGCTAAGGTGTTTACAGACATCACACTCAACGCAAACGCAAATAATCATTCACCATTATTTCAGCTACATTGTATTTCGGTTTCTTGGCTCCACCCTCAGTTTCGAAATCACAGGTGGTGCACTAGTACTACAATGCACTGAGGCGCAACACAAAGTGTGTAGGGTAAGTATTCCATGAAACAATATGAGTACATACATTCATAATTGTATCATACTAAGTCCATTGCTGGATGTGACATCATGAAGCTGAAAGTCTCATGTTGCAGATATGCAACCTTAGGTATTAAAGGGCTAACCCTTTAATACCTAATTAGCCCTTTAAAGGGCTACATGTAGGGCTAAGGGCTAAGTTAGCCCTTTAATACCTAAGCCACAACATGAGATTTTCAGCTTCATGTCACGTCCGGCAATGTCCTTGGGACTTAGTATTATATAATTATGAAATACTTGTATATATATCTATCTATCTATCTATCTATATGCAAAAAGGACGGGACAGGGGGAGGTGGGTGGGTGCACCTGAAGGGTACAAACAGCATGGCCGTGTCTGGGCTCTGCGGTAGAAAGGTCTTGGTTGGCACAGGGAGGGCCATTTCCATCGTTTTGGGCATAAATGGACTCTGTCGTGCTTCCATTTCCAGCATTCAAGGACCGATTTTCAGCTACGGCTGGTTGCCATTTCTTGGGAGACTCAATTGCAAGTTCATTAATTGGTGGGTGTGGTTAAGTCAGTATGTGCTTACTATAGCTGAATATACCTGTGAGAGCAGTTTCGAGCCTAGCAACGGCTAGGGAACAGAAATTAGGGTATGTTTAAGTGTTCTAGAGACTGAAAATGATCTCAAGAAAAAACGTGGGCCGTAAAGACTTCTAACATAATATTATTTGTAAGCTGGAATGCTGCTGAATTGTATAATATTATATGAATCCCAACATCTTCAACTCTAGTGACCACCAAGCAGTGCAGCAAATGGTTCGCAGGGCGAGTCTGGGAACGAGGCTAGCAAATGGTCATTCCAAAGTGTTTGCAATAAGGCTCACTCCTCACTGATGATATGTATATGTACTATGATTGTAATTATGTGCACACTATAGATATATCTCGTCTGCAGTCAAATCTACCACTTTGAAGGCTACGTACAACAAGGATGGAGACCACTCATGGAGTACTTAAATGGGGGGATAAACAAAGATGGCGAGAGTGCTTTCATCTGTCCAAGCCACCCCCTCATCAATACCTTCAGCAATGCGCCCAGGGACTATACGTATACAACACAGCTACAACAATGACGAGAGGCCCAGAGGCTTCAGTAAGAGGGAGTGTATCGTAGGAGATGGGCGGCAACAGAAATGTTAACGGGAGCAAGTAGCTCTATTCTCAAGGTACAAAACTGCTGCTATGAGACTTTGGGAGTGCTTTCATCTTCCTATATTTGCAGCTATCTGTCCCTCTGAGCACATGGTGAATAAAATAGTACGTCACATAATGTGTGTGTCTGTTTCAGCTGATTGTGTGTACTGTCATGGGCTTGCAATGGGTATTTCTGCGAATAGACACCGTGGCGTCTATTTATTTTTTGGTGTGGCGACCATTCGAGGGCGGCATTTATTCGAGGGTGGCCATTATTACTTTGGGCAGAATGAACTCACCACGTACACAGCATCCTTCTGTGGAAGTGTGTCAACAAGCCGGTGAGAAGGTATGGCTCGTACAAAAGTCGGTCAAGAAACAAACAAAATAACAACTCGCAATGGGCAAGATTCGGCAAGTGCTGTCCACGGCTGGAGCAAGGTTTCGAGATTAGCCGTCACTTTGCAACAAAGCGGTATACACACAGGACGAGGAAGATGGTGAAGAAGATCCCTTCGCGGGCACGGAGGATGACGACGAGCTCGAGAAGAATGAAACGGCTGTTAAGAACATGTAGAAGACGTACAAATTGTCCACATGTATCTAGTGTGACATAATACGCTGCACATGTGTATGTGTATAGTGGCTGCGGCCTTAATTCGAGGGTGGCGTTTATTTCACTCAGTGCCTCCATTGTGCGGCATTTATTCGAGGGCAGCGTCTATTCGCGGAAATACGGTATGTCTCACTCAGGCTCGCCCAAAAGGTACTACATTCCACTAGTGGACATGATAATCAGGTGTTTGGGACTGCATACAACTTCTATTATGCAAAACATTCAAATAAGGCCAGGAGTCCTACCTTGGGAATCAGTATAGCAAGGTTCTTTGATTCTATACCAAATTTGTTGCACTTTATATGGTATATACTCACGGTTGCTTCCGTCCTATTTTGTTGAGTCTCTCTTGAGCCTCGTACTTGTTCTCTGCAAGCACTCTGAAGGTTGCAACTGTAGAGAGAGGTAGGGACGCATATTCTTCTGACATGCAGCTTCAACTAGCTAGATATCAGATATCAGAGCCAACTAACTTCAAACTACTTACAGTGCACGTTTGGTAGGTTGGGGTGCTCTTTCCCTGCCGGAAACAATGCCACAGCGTTGTGCTCGGAGCTGAAAAATAAAATTCGTTGGGGGGAGGAATAATAACACTCCTGATACATATATGTACTGTACAGGCAGTCATAATATTATAGCTAATTATGCAACAAGATTATGAAACAAGATAGCTAATTCGTTCTGGAGCTGCATGTATGCGTAGTCTCAGTATCAAGATGCGGCGGTGACGGCAGCTAATATGTAGCTTTAGTTAGCTACGTACCTCCTAAGTTCCGAGAACACGTATCCACCCGTTATTCCAGGCCCATCTGGGTTATCACCAGCTGTAGCCTCCTGTTCCCGCCCTCTGTTGCCATCATAGTACAGCAGGATAACGTCGCCGATTCGTAGCAAGTGCTGCTGCTCTTGCATCGCCATCACCCAGCTCTCCCGCTGCCGGGCCCTCCTATTCTCACACTTCCGCAAGCTATGGGAGATAATGAGTACTGTACCAAGTGCAATATAATTAGTCTCGGAACCAGACCCCGCGCGAAGGGTCTGGTTCCGAGACTACAATAAATGTAACAAGTGACCGCCCAGATTTCAGGTGGGCGTGACCAGCATGAATCGGAATTCACATCCTCCCACGAACTAAATTAATGCCCCCGAAGTACAATCAATGCCCCCGCAGAAAAATCAATGCCCCCTTAATAAATGTCTCCCTCGGCCAACGCACAGCAAGCAGGGGGTTGCAATTAATACACGAGAGTACGAGAATATCGCAGACTGAGAGCGTCAAGGGATGAAAAGCTGATCTGTCTTGGAGGTAAAACTCAGAAGTGTCCTCACCCCTTTACTTTTACTAACTGCCAATGTATATGGAGCGTGATGTAGTGCTCATAATTATCGTAATATATAGGCCTTGACAGATTGTGCTAGCTAGCATAATTTTGAGAATAATAGGTAGCAAAAAGAATTGAGAATTAGCTAATATAGAATAAGAGGCTAAAATTTCAGGCCAACTTAGGCTGCTGCTCTTGTTGTTTTGCTTTAGAGGACTCAGCTGTGTTTACCTGCATGAGCAATCTAGCTAGCTTACTGCATGGTTCCATTGTGGAGAATCTAATCAAGTAGTCTATAATGAAGTAATCTATTATCTGGAGGAAGTAGGCACACTACACGGGATGAGGACCCACAATATGGCATGTTTTAGGTAGGAAAAAAAAGAATAATAGGTGGAGATTTTGAGAATACAAGAATAGAATAATAGGAGCTTATGCAGGCTCCTGGTGAAAAAACCAACATAATTTGTCAAGGCCTTATCGTTAATATACTGCATCTAATTACAGCAACCAGCATAATATACACAAGTATATACTTGAAATACAGGTACAACCGAAGTTGCTACAAGGGCTTGGAAATTCACAAATGAATGTGCTGTACACAATTGTTAACCAAAGGGCTGCGATTGTTCCCTTTGCCTTGTCGATACATGTCATGTGAACTGCAGTACTCACAAACTAAGTAAATTATCCCATCCTTCTAGCAACTTGAATTGTTGCAGTACTCCATCTCAAGTGATGCATCCATCATAGTGCCATCCCATGAGACAATGAGGTCATAGCTTGAAAAAAGGCAATGGTTAAAATAACATTGCATTGTAATGGGAAACTGACTCTATATGGGAAGAGTTCACTCATACAATCTGATTGTAGCCTGTCCAACTCCAATGGAGTGACTTCTGTGACACGGGTTGCCGAGCCATGCATTGAGGGGCTTATGAGTTGCATCAAATTAAGTGTGTGGGAGGGAGAGAAGTGAAGTGAGTGTCGAGCCAGTAGACAAGAGCTCAGCATTTCCGAATGTGACAAACAATATAGGCACTGCAGTTACTGCTGGAGAAGTAGCAGGTACGTGGAGTTCAGGCACATGCACTATAGTGCACAACTAGTATTCTACGATCAGATGCAACACTTGTTATAAGTTGTCACCCTCAAATAGTAGCTGCAGAAGATACGGTAGAGTATGTGTGCATGGCATGCCATAGCTAACTGTGTTGAATTCTACACTTTTGTAAGTAGTGTGGAAATGCATGGGAATTTGCGTTACTGTTATATACTGAATGGTTGCACTGTTGCATGGATACATGATACTGGTTTAAGTTTCACACTATGTTGTCTCTGTGATAATTACATGTGACTCTTCATGAATTAAGCAAGTCATTATTTCTACAACAGTGATCTACAATTTTACTCGACTATGAGTGGGCCACCAAAGCTGGAGTGTCTTCTTGTGGGATCCTTGCTGCCCCTCCTACTCCTCTCCACCATCTGCTCTGGCCACACCATCCACCACATCAAGCCTACTCCAAGTGCATCATGTGCTGCCGATCCCTGTTTCACCCTCTCTGAGTACGCGCAACAACTTCCACACAACCTCACCTCGAACACCACGCTGCTACTCCTGCCTGGGGATCATGTCCTCAGTGTGAACTTTACAGTGGAAAATGTCAATAGGTTTAAGATTTTGTCCTCTGCACATGTAGATAGCCATGAAACAAGGATTGTATGTCAAGGATTGGTTGGCTTTTCATTCACAAACATTTCACACGTGACCATGTATGGCTTGACAATCAATTCTTGTGGCAAGGGTGCAGTTGTAGACGGCTCTCCAACTACGTATGGAGTGTCAGTTCGTTCAGTATTGGATACCAGCATTACTGACTGCTCATTTCAGGACAGTGTTGGTACGGCACTGGAGGTGTTGGACAGTAGCCTGGATATGAGAGGAAGCAACCATTTCACAAGCAACTGTAGGAGATGCTTTGAAAGGAATTACACTTGTTTATGCTTTGGAGGAGGGATTTCTGCAAGTATGAGCACCCTGATGTTAATTGGAAACAGCACTTTCAGAGTTAACTCAGCTACATTAGGTGGAGGGATTGCTGCTGAGTACAGTGTTCTGAACCTCACTGGAAATGCTACGTTTGAAAAAAACACCGCTGAAGATGGTGGAGGCATTTATGCCTACAACAGCACTCTAAATTTCAATGGAAGTAGCACTTTTGGAAGCAATTCAGCTGTAATTGGTGGAGGAATTGAGGCGTTGTACAGCACTCTCATTAATTTCAATGGCAACAGTATTTTTGGAAACAACTCAGCTAATTATGGCGCAGGAATTCATGCTGAGACAAGCACTCTGAACTTCAGTGGAAGAACTACTTTTGGAAACAACTCAGTTGCACTTTATGGTGGAGGAATTGGTGCAACACGCAATGCTGTTGTGAATTTCAATGGTAACACTACATTCCGGAGCAACTCAGCTGCAGTTTATGGGGGAGGAATTGATGCAGATGTCAACACTCTGATGAACTTCAATGGTAACAGTATTTTTAGAAACAACTCAGCTGCATATGGTGGAGGAGTTTCTGCCCTGAACAGCTTTCTAATCTTCAGTGGAAGCAGTACTTTTGGAAGCAGTTTAGCTGTATTTGGTGGGGGAGTTTATGCGCAGGACAACACTCTCATAAATTTCATTGGTAACAATATTTTTAGAAGCAACTCAGCTGCATATGGTGGAGGAATATACGCCAGGAAAAGTTCTATAAACTTCAGTGGAAACAATACGTTCGGAAACAACTCCGCTGAAAGTTATGGTGGAGGAATTGGTTCAGCAAACTCAGCTCTCATCACTTTCAATGGTAACAGCATTTTTGGGAACAACTCGGCTGAATATGGAGGAGTAATTTACACTGAGGGAAACAGCACTCTGAACTTCAGTGGAAATATTACTTTTGGAAATAACTCAGCTGAACGTTACGGTGGAGGAATTTTTGTGGTGTACCTGTCTTTCGTGAATTTCAATGGTAACAGCAATTTCAGGAACAACTCGGCTGAATATGGTGGTGGAATTTATGCCCAGAGAAGTACTCTAAACCTCAGTGGAAACATTACCTTTAGAAGCAACTCAGCTGAACGCTATGGTGGAGGAGTTATTGCAGTGTACAAAGCTTTTATGAGTTTCCATGGTAACAGCATTTTCAAGAACAATTATGCAGCTGTAGCTGGTGGGGGGATTTATGCAAAAGTAAGTACTCTGAGTATTACTGGAAACGGTTCAGGCAGCATTGAGAATTGTGCTGGAGCTGCCAGTTTATGCACATCAATTTTTGCCCAAAATTCAGCAGTAATTCATGGCGGAGCAGTGTATGCAGAAGACAGTGTTTTAAGTTTTCAAGGACATAATGTTATTTGTGGCAACTCAGCACAGTACTCAGCTGGAGGGATTTATTCTAAGAACAGCACTCTCACGTTCAGTGGAAACACCACTTTCAGCTCAAACTCGGGACGGTTACTAGGCGGAGGGATCTATGGGTTTGAAACATTGCTGAAGTTCGTTGGAAACAGCAGCTTCACAGCAAACACTGCTGCAAGGGGTGGGGGAGAGTATCTTGTAAATTCATTCAATCTCCTCTCTCATGATGCATCTGTCACTATGGATAGCAACAATGCAACAGAGTATGGAGGAGCAGTGTATGTGAAAGATTCTGATCCCATTTCATACTGTTTTGCTGATATTACAAATCTGGAGAGGTGCTTCTATCAAGTTGATGGGTCTTTTGAGACATCGTCTAATTATATTCTTCTGATTCTTTCCGATCCAGCAGCTTTGAAAGACTATTTGCAATCAAATGAATCTACTGCACATGCAATTAGGGCTTTGCTCAACATCGGGATACACTTCCACAACAACTATGCACAAAGAGCTGGCAATGCAGTGTATGGTGGTTCAGTAGAAAACTGTGCCATTAGCTTGGGATATAAAACAAATTTTGTTGAAGATTCTGTCAGCTTTAACTGGCATATACCAAATTTTGAACTAGAGCCAAACAGTGTTTCTTCTGACCCATTTCAGGTCTGCCTTTGTAAAGACGGGTTTCCAAACTGCAACACCTCAGAATCAGAACTAATGCGAGTGTATCCAGGTCAGCTGATCAAACTTCCTGTGGTTGCAACTGGACAGAGAGATGGAATTGTTCCGGCAGTGGTTCGAGCAATGTTCAATAGCATGCATGAGAATGTCTCATTAGCACCATTTCAGGACACCCAAAATGTGAATAATACCTGCACTGAACTTGACTATCAGGTGCATTCATCAGCCACCAACAGCAGCGGTACATTAGTATTGTATGCAGATGGACCATGTTCAACTGATGGAAAGCTGCTAGTCATCTCTTTAGAGTTTCTTGACTGTCCACGTGGGTTTAGCTTGAATCCATCTGAGGGGACCTGTGAGTGTGAACCAAGGCTTCAGCAGTACACCACCAGATGCAACATAACAGAACGAACACTAGAGGCCGGCGGAGAGTTCTGGGTAGGATATGACAACAACTTCCAAGGATTAGTTCTCCACCCACACTGCCCATTTGATTACTGCGTATCAGCCCACATGAATGTCACTCTCAACGATACCGACAAGCAATGTGCAAACAATAGGGCAGGTTTATTATGTGGAGAATGCAAATCGGGTTTTAGCCTTGCATTCGGTAGCTCCAAATGCTTGCAATGCTCCAACATTTGGATCTTGCTTCTTGTTCCATTTGCCCTGGCTGGGATTGCTCTAGTCCTCCTGCTGTTCATTTTGAAGCTCACCGTTGCAGCTGGATCTATCAATGGTTTGATCTTCTATGCTAACATTGTTGCTGTCAATCGCTCACTCTTCTTCCCACCCAATGAAACCAACATTCTGACAGTGTTCATAGCCTGGCTCAACCTGGACTTGGGGATTGAGACTTGTTTCTTTGATGGACTGGATGCATATGGTAAAACATGGCTACAGTTTGTCTTCCCTCTGTATGTTTGGAGCTTAGCGGGCCTGATAATAATTGGTAGCAAGTACTCCTCAAGGATTACAAAGGTGTTTGGCTCCAATCCAGTTGCAGTTCTGGCAACCCTATTCCTTCTCTCCTATGCGAAGCTCCTTCGTACCATCCTTGCTGCATTGACTTTCACCTTCTTGGACTATCCTGATGAGGTGCGGGTTGCTGTGTGGCAGTACGACGCGAACATCTTGTACATTCATGGCAAGCACATAGCCCTTTTCATTGTAGCTTTGCTAAAATTGCTGGTCTTATTCCTTCCCTATACCTTCCTCCTCACTGTGGGACAGTGGTCTAATCGAAGGTTCTTCTATTGGATCAACAAGCCCAGAATAAAGCCATTCCTTGATGCTTACCAAGCGCCATACAGAGATCAAAATCGTTATTGGACTGGTCTGATGCTTTGCCTCCGCTTTGTTCTTTTTACAGTGTTTGCCATAGTTCCTGCATTGGCTGATCCCATTCATAATCTTCTGGCAATTGGAGTTGCAGTTATTGGACTTTTCACATTAATCCACTTCACTGGTTTCATATACAAGAAGTTGTACCTTGATGTCCTGGAAGCCTCTTTCATTCTCAATCTAGGCATTCTTTCTGCAGCCACGTACTCTGTGAGGATTGAAAAAAAAACGGAAAACAAGGCAGCTGTTACCTACCTATCAGTTGGCATAGCATTCGCTACCTTTGTTGGGGTCCTAGTCTACCACATGTATCAGCAAGTGCGGCCCAAACTGCAGCCCAAAATTAACCAGTTACTCCATTGCAAGAAGCATCGGAGTGAGACTGTTGAAGAAGCAGCACAAACTTCAACTACTCACACTGTGTCGATTGTTGAATGTCCAGGTTCAGCGTCAACAGACCTTGAATCACTTTCAACTTTCGTTGAGCTTCGTGAGCCATTCCTCTCAATGACGCCAGTAAGAAATGAGACATGACAATCTATTATTATTGCATGTTAGTACAGTGCATAGACATTGCATGCTACCCTGTTATTAAGTGCATTCTTTATTCTTATAGCTCTGTACATTGTGCTTTTAGCTAACTAATTATATAATCTCCTGTGATTTGTTAAGTAATTAACATGAAATACGTAGCTATGTGGGCGTCACTGCATGCACTAGATAATTATGCTTTGTATTTGCCTGACAGCATGCTGTCACTAGGAACAAGATCATCCTATGGGAGAGGTGGGGTACCAGCCATGGGTCCAGACAGCTCCAGACTCTATTCTCTGATAAAAATATGTTCATAACCACCAATTGTGTGAACTCCTGAACTGTATAGTCATTTAGCTGGCTACTGAACATAGGACTGTGGGGGGCAAACATGAACCAGCCTCTGTCCAAGGGACATTGCTCATAAATCAGCAAACACCGTTGGTATAAGGCTTCCAGGGGGCATGCTATATCTATACCGAAAAGCATCTCCACTTTCAGAATGAAAAGGCAATTAGGCTATATCAGGTTAGTGCATGCACTTCCATGCTAAATAGCATTCCTAGTAGCTATGTAGCTAGAGCTACACAGAAAGTTGACCTTAAAAGTTACAGGCCAACATCTCAACCTCAATAATGCTCAGTTCATATAATCACACTCCAGTCCACTAGCTGCATGTGATTGAAAGTTGGACTACACACCAAGCTTTGAAAACTCCCTAATTACGGTAGCTAGTCTAGCTGGCTATGCAGCTATTTATGGAAATGGCATTGTTCCTCATTATAGCTAGTGCTTGTATAATTTTTTTCCTGAGACAAGTACAAGTAGCTAATCTCTTAAGAAAATACAATAAAATATAATTTTGATACGAACTTTTGACTCCAGTTTGCCCATCGGCTAGCTGGCCATGGCTAGCTACACCCTCATGAATTCCACCCAAAGCAGTTGATGAGGATGGATGTACATGTACCTCCCAGTCAGAAGGACCGTCTGAAAGTGAGATGTCTTCGATCAACTGGCATAGGAATAACACTGTGTTTTTTGCAGTTGTACATACACACTGCATATACCGGGATGCTGTTATAGACAGACATTAGGCCACATGGTCTAAGTCTCGTACCCAGGTTCAGAAATGAGAAAACAATTAGGCCTTGTCACGTTAGTGCATGCACTTCCAGCATTTCTATAATCCTTAGCCGCTGGGTAGTATACAGAAAGTTGACCTTAATAGTTTCAAGCCAATGGGCCTGTAGGATCAAATCATAGGCTGCACTTGTGTACACATAGGATCAAAGCATAGGCTGCACTTGTGTGCACATTCCTCAATCGTGCAGAGTATAGCTACTAGGCATGTGTGGCTGTGAGCTGGCACTCAAGATTAAGTATGCCCCGTCTTGAACGGTTGGCACCGTTGTGTCCAAATTAAATTGTACCAAGACTCCCTTGTGATCCACATTAGAGGAAACAATAATAGCCAACACTATATATAGGTCAATTAGAGGCTTCTAGAGCCTTCGTAATTAGCTATGCTGAAATGAGACAGCTTCGAAACAAGGGATGATGGATTAGTGATTAACCCTTTAACCACCGAATTCTTCCCACCAAGACAACACATTTTCATGCATTCAGCGCACACCACTTTCGTAGGTACTCCTCTCCCACAGCATTCGCTCCTCAGCGGCCAAACTTGGTGGGGCCCGCACACATGGAGAGACCCCTCTGGCAATACCATTAATGATATTCATGACCCCCCACAAGCCCAGCAATCGGAGGTCAAAGTTGGATGTCAGCCAGATTTTCGCCCAGCATTTCCCTAAACTTGGGCCAGATCTGACTGATGGCACACCTTACACCACCAATTTGCAGGTTTTCTTGAGGCCCTGGGTGGGGTCTATGAATATCATTAGAATCAAAAATTCTCGGGTCAATGAATCTCATTAAAATCAAAAAACGCCCTCGACAGGTGAAGGGGGGGGGCTGCCCCCCCTTTCGATACCCCCCCCCCCCCCCCCCCCCCCCCCCACTTGTACGTTTAGTGGGGGAGGCCTTTTTGGTCAATTTTTGGACTGATGAGAAGCCCTACAAGTGCATAGGGTCTAAATGACGCCTATAGACGTCAATGGGGCTTAAAGGGTTAACTCTTTACCAACCATAAGAAACAGCCCTGTATTAAAATATAACACCTACTAGTATAAAAGCCCCATATAAATTCTTGTGGGCTTATGGGAGCTCATGACGGCTTTTGCAGTCATATTGGTTTGCTAAAGAGTTAAATAGCTACAGAATCAATGTCAAAAACATAATAGCTAAGCTACTGAGGTTACTGCTAGCTAAGAGTGAAGTGAAAGAAATAGGATGGTGCACCACATTAAAGTAATATTTTCTACAGTCTGACGAACCACCAGAATCTGGTTAGCTATGTAGCTAAAAACTTTGCAGACATGGATCTGAAAGAGATGGTTATGCATGAGAAGTTAATGTGAAGTAGGTACTGGGTTACCTGCTGCCATTGTAGCTGCTAATCACCTGAACTGACTCAAACTGAACTGTGAACTGAACTGATCAGAACTCTTGATAATTCTTGCACTGTACACTTTGACTCGAATGCAGAACTGTTGTATAGTGGATCCTTCACAGTCACAGATGTTCAGTTCATGCATTATATAGCTAGTGCATGTTGCAACATGCATGCAGTTTCCTTTAGCTACCTATGCAATCAGAACAATTTGCCATAATTATCTCTTTAGGTTGTCTGCATGCAACCAGGCCGTAACCACTTATGCATGTTACTGTGTATAGCTATAATTATGCCATTGTAATCCCCTTCATGTGCCTCAACCCTCGGAGGCCACCAGTGGAGTTCACCAGAGACCACTTTTGGAATGAGCTGTGCACGAGCAGTCTTTCTCTGGTATTTACCCTCCCTGCCTGCTGATGAGACCTCTGAGACATGATTAGAGGTTACACGTACTTTTGCAGGTCATAGAGTTTAAGTACAGTCAGAGTCTTTCCGTTCACTGTGCATCCTTTATGATCACTTGTCTGCAACTTCAAAGCCATGCACCTTCAAGTACAATTGCAAGGTTAATCGCAGAAATTGCCTGCATGAAGATCGTGGTCTTACAGCAAATGTCATGCATAAGTACAGATAGATGAGCTAAATGGAAATTTAAAAAATCGGGTATAAAAGAATTCAGTTAGACCATACCACTCCCAGTTTGCGTTACGCTGGTTGCCGACCGGTCACGAAAATCTGGCTGTAGATCGCTTCTTGGTCACTATCGCGCTGCTTGCAGTACTCTTCCATCGCCTCCGCGAAACTTTTTCCTGCAAGTGACTTCTGCGGTTTCTTGGTCTTCATCTCAACACCTACTAGGCGTACGAATAGTCCAGGCTGAAAACCGTCTCCATACGGAAGCCAGAAGTTCCCTGAATTCATAGCCGTGTCACCGGCTGCTCCGCCGAAGACCACATTCATAAACATCTTGTACGGGGTTCCTTTAACATCCTTGGTATAAATCTCGTAGTAACCACGCTGGATAGGGCTGCTCTCCTGACCGTGCAGTGTGACAAAGGCGTAAACCAGTATCTGCTTGGCAGTCACCGAAACCTTGTATTCTACCTCTTCACCAGACAGTGGCAGTTCTCCTAGAGAAACCGTCTCGGGGACCCAGCTTGCCATGGCTTCAACTTCGCAACGTAAAGCTTTCTGCTCGTGGACTGACTTCAGTGCTGCGAATTTGGAATATAAACCCACCTTCACATCCGGCCGGACGATGTCGTCACAGGATATCCGAATAGGAACAATTTGGGCCTGTGCACAGCGGAACGTGGCTAGTATCCGCTAGAAGAATGAACCAAAAGGTCTGCCCTTCGCTCACGAGAGATTTAGGCTCGCCCGATGAACTGTTGCTACAAAATAAGCAAGCTAAAAACAAAATCAGAGAGATACGGTGAGATGACCGTACGTGATGCGCCGACTTGCGTTGGTACAAAGGTCAGCTGCGATTGTGATCCCAGACCGGGTTATGGTCTGGGATCCAGACTAAGACTGTAGAGGGAGGGCCGGCCTTGACTACGATGTGGACTGCCACCACTGTGCTGTTGTTGTCGTACTTATTTCTCCCGGTTGTCTCTTATGGTAACAACAGTAACATTTGGGTCTTCCTAGCAGCAAGTTCTAATGGATGGGATAACTACAGGCATCAAGTGAGTGAGCTTCCGGAAATTATACAACATGTATCAAATTATGACGTAATGTATATCGACCGGGTACGGGTGACTGTCGACTCCCGGATCCCATTAATTGACGCCATAGTCAGATCAGAGCTGCGACCGGGTCAAGAAAATCTTGACCGTCATTTTTGCTGCTTGACCACTTGACTGCATCGCAAAAAGACTTGACCATTTGACTGCACTGTATTTCAGCCGTTGACCGCTTGACCGCCGATAGTATGCGTAGCAACTCCACCCCTTCCTAAGTATACGGGTCAAGATTCGCCAATAAGCCCGGTCGCAGCTCTGACTACTGCGTCTATGGGAGTGTCACCCCCTTGAATCTTGATGGTGAAAATCGTATTTGATTCCCTTCCGAAGATTTTGGTAGCTTTGATTCAAAGGTAGCCATGCCTCCTTGAGAAAATTGGTTAATCCATTGATCGTGGTCGCTCGGTTGTTCTTGATCGCTCGATTCCAATCCTGGTCTCAAACATTTCTACAGGCAACATACATAAGTGACTGTGAGTTACCTGTGTGTTTAATATGTTAAATTCGTGAATGAGATCAATACCGATAATGGAAACAAGCGATCAACAAACTGTATCAGCTGATCAAGTAATCAAGACGAACTCCAAATGACAAAGTAAGTTTCTCAGTTGCTAAAGATGCGTGGCTACTGTTTTCTCCTGTAAGTGAAGTGAGGCAATTGTGCTGTTGTCAGTATTTCTGTAGTGCATGAGCGTAAGTACAGTGGTACATTAACTGCAACATATATGGAGCACTATTTCTGGTGCTATATTCCAGCGGAAAATATAGCACACTATGCACATTGGAAAATAAAGCACACTTTGGCCCCTTCATCTTCTATGGCTTCACACAATAAGTATATAGGTTATATCCCTGGCCAGCGGGATATAAGACCAGTTATATCCCACGGGAGAGGTCAGTGCTTGAGTGGAGCCAAGGAAGTGCCGAGGGCGAAGCCCGAGGCACTTCCGAGGCAGAACGAAAGCACTAGCTGGCCTCTCCCAAGGGATGTAACGGGTCTTATATCCCGCTGGCCAGGGATACAACTAACTTATACTATGCATAGGCTATTCTAAGGTGAGTACACTGTGTAGACATAGATACTGTAGTGTAGACACTCACCGATCAGTGGCAGAGGCATCCGTGATACTTGACTGAGGCAGTGGTAAAGGCACGAGCCCATGGCTAGACTAACAAAGCTAGCTCTTCGCTTTCTCATGCACGTGATCGCTTACGGTATGCGCATGCAGCCGGCCACGGGATATATGACCCGTTATCTCCCGCAAATACTGTAACCTGATTGGTTAGAATAGCCTAAGTATAGTATAAGAATGCTTATGGGCTCATGTCAACAAAAGTGACCTCTGCACTAGCTGTACTGTACCTGACCTCAACTGTAGCTGTGCAAACTCACATGTAGTTTGTGCCAGCCTGCAGCTGTAGTTCAAACAGGTGTGTTGCTGTCACCATGGAGACACCAAACTGTGTGACTGGACAATGCCCAACAACTGTACTGTGGTACCCCTGACAAGCGTAGCCTCTATACCTGATGTGATTGTAACTCCATCAACTCTCAACTTGCAACTCCAGTAATTACCCCTTCTGAGTTTGCATTGTTAAATACCCTAGTGGTGTTCCACCTTGCTTACCTCCCACCCTGATCTAGCCTCGTTCCCAGGCTCCTCCCCAGCTTCTTGTCGCATACTCTACAGTGTGCAGTATGCGACAAGAAGCTGGGGAGGAGCCTGGGAACGGGGCTACCCTGATCCACAGATGCATATACGTAATCTCCAGAATATCCTTATGACACATCCAAAGTGGAGACTGTATCACAACCACTTTTGAAGCTTGATGTGTTGATATATCCTCATTTTGTGCAGGCGGATGTGTGCCATGCCTACCAGATTTTTCATGCCCGTGGAATCCCCGATGACCATATTATTGTGATGATGTTTGATGACATTGCCCACAATGAAAAGTAAGTGCATTGATGTTTGCCTGTCTGACATACTGTGGTATTTATGTACCACATATGAAAGTAGCTTAATGTTGCATGGGTAGGGAGAGTTGGAATGCCATTAACCCAAACATAGCATTTCCAGATATCATTTTCAGCCCAAGAGCCATTAAACGCAACCAGTAGGGAAGACTCACCCTTTAGGGTGGAGCCTCGGGCCTTCCTCTCTCCTCTTGGATGCCCCTCAGCAGACTGCATCCATCAGCTTCTCTCTCAGCTGGACGCGTACCCTGGCTAATTTACTTTGTGAATTGTTCCAATTGACACACACCTTACGTTAGCAATGGTGCATAGCCAACGGGAAGACAGTTTGAAAACCAAAGCGTGGGTCAGTGCTTGGCAGCAATCATGACAATTTAGTCAGAGGCCTAAATGAAATGGAGTGCAGTAGTGGGTCAGAGAGAACCATTAGCTAGAATGAAGTCCACAAGAGCTATTTTCTTCTTTCACGGTCATTCTTGGATATTTTCCTTGCCAATACTCTACCTAATGGTCTCTCCCTCGTCGAACAGCTGCCGCCTAGATACAGGAGCCGCCTAGATACAGGAGCTTTGCTGACAGCCCTACAAATAGATGACTGCTTCTGGGGCTGCTGAGGAGTGTTCCCAGTTGGTGACCCTCGAGCATGCTTTACATATCGCAGAGATGACGTATAGCCACTCATTTCAGCCATACTGAGGCTGACGTCCTCACAATCTTGGCCCCTTATAATGACAGCAGATACCTACGCCTCCCTGCGTGTCAGTATGCCAGGTAATCATGCCCAGGCATGATGGTGAAAACTATCAAAACATTGTCTATTAAAGTAGTGTACTTAACATGCACTACATAATCCAACTACACCTGACTTTAATGAGACCTGATTAGCAGAGGTCAACCTTGGCCATATGTACTCCTCTGGGTACAATAGTGGCTTTTGGTACAATTCCCATGTGTACACCTGCTGCCTTAGTTACAAGGGTACATGTAGTTGCTTAGCAGCAAAAGCAAGGTGGGTGAAAATGACTCCATTTGATACCTATATGCCAGCTGGCTGTACCATGTGTATGGCTTTGGTGTTTTTAGTTGAAGCTCTGCTGACTGAATATTGCAAAAATGCTGCAAAGCACTGTATCCATGGTTCAAAGCCATATCCATGTACCATGGATATGGCTTTGTACCATGGATGGCTTTGTATGACCATGGATATGGTTTGTACCATGGATATGGTGGCTTTGCAGTGAATGATGTACTTAGCCTCGTTCCCACATCGCAGGCCTTCTAAACCTCCAGCAGTAGTAGCACTCGGACTGTCACATAGCTACTACCTGGTTACTATAACTGCCTGTATACATACCTGGGTATTATAGCGGCTTTAATATAGCCAGGGTTCTAACCTTACCTGGTGGCTTCAGAAGCAACTCATTGCTAACAGCGTTCTTCTGACTCCCAATAATGCTCTGCTCTCCATTTCATCTGACATACATAGTACGTGTTATCCACATACGGTAACTTACATGGAGCGATGATTGCGCATATGCAGTATGTTTTCAGAGCTGTCGTCCCCCAACTCAGGCGAAGCCATCTCCTATGGTTCCCTAGCCTTGTAGACTCGTAGTCCTGTAGCTGCACCTAGAACTGCAGCTATACATTTTGACCTGCAAGTAATAATCGATTGCCTTTGTTTTTCCCCATTTGCAGTAACCCTTATCCAGGAAAGGTGTTTAACAAGGTAACTGCTATATTCTAGTTTGTATTATTGATCTGATTGCATGGTGTTGTCACATGTAGAGGTAGCCTTGTACATAAGGGGGTTTGGACTCATCTAGAGACACAAAGTGCCTCCCACGCTAAGGCTTTGCAGAAACTTTTGTTTGCCATCAGTGAGAATTCTTATATATTAACTTCATAGCCTCATTCCCAGGCCTCCACCCAGCGTTTTGTTGCTTGCAGTACGGATGGGGAGGGCCCGGTACAGTTCTTCATGTGAACATGACATAATCGCCAAATGGCAAATTTTCAGAACGAAGATGCTACATTTTGTGTGTTGTTCAACCATCTACACGTTCAGTGCTCAGTGAGTATGAAGTCGCCCCCTGCTAGCTAAATACATGTGGTATATTACCTGTTGCCTTCGCTCTTCTTGCCGTTCTGAGACCCAGTACGCCTACGTCTTAGTACCCTTGACATCACGCTCATGAGGAAACGTTAGCCTCGTTCCCAGTCCCATGCCCAGTTTTTCGTCGCTTGCAGTACGTGTGACGAAAAGCTGGGCGTGGGACTGGGAACGTGGCTAAGGAAATGTACCAGGCCCTCTGCATTCTTTCATGCAAACGAAAGCAGCGCACGGGCCTGGGAATGTGGCTAATAACTTCATGCTTTTATACTGTGAGCGATCAAATACTGGAGGAGGGAGCGTACTAGGAACAAAGCTACTTCTGGCATGGTTTCTGCTGTGGTGTACAACACAACACTGGCCTTTGTTTTGATCCCTGCCATTCATCACAGCTACATGCCACGCATGTGCAGTAGTCACGTGATACTGGTGAGTTCATTTAATAGCTAGGGGTTTGATTGGACCCCTCAAACCCCACCTGGCTATGTGCCTCATACCAAAGTTTCCACCCATGCAACCACGGTTTCAGCCTAAAGGGCCTCATCAGGTGCAAGCCATGCAGAGCTACTCGATAGCACCTGTGTATGACGTACATTGTAACTACATGCACATTACTGAGTTTTCAGGCTATAGTATGTAAAAGACAATGGGTCTCATTATGCACCTCTTAAGCAAACCTCTGGTGAGAATACTGACTATAGCTTTCTCATGGAGTGAGGGCGCTATCAATCTCTCCAGATTATGAGATGGTCAGTGTTCAAACAATAACCATGTACTCCACTGCAGGTGTTTCAGCCTTCATTATGGCCTCATTAGGTACAGATATGTATAAACCACTAATGAGTACAGAAAGAACACTGTATTTATGATGGCATGATGGCATGTGCATCCAGGCGTTCACACAGGCTGCAGCTGGTAGATCTGTGGTAGCAGTCCGGGCAGTGGGGTGTTTCATTGCCATAAGCTGCATGGTAATGTTTAGTTATCTAAATCTTACTCAGTCTGCTGTATATTCAGTGATTGTATTGCCACAAAGTTTATGCGTCTATTGCATTGTGTATCCATCGATTCTGTGTTCACGTTTGCTGTGATCAATATGTTCCTCCTCTAGGTCAATGGTCCTGACGTTTACCATGGCGTTCCTCATGACTATACAAACAGGGTATGTATGGATAGCATGGAGTGTCTTCACAGCTATGGTACATGTCTGCAAAGGTGATGTTGTTGTTTGAAATGGTAATCCGAAAGTACATTAACCCCCCCCCCCCCCCCTCCCCCCGATTCCTATGCCTATGCAGAAGGCTTCTCCTTACAGGAATATGGTATGCATGCTGCACATTCGAAGCAAAGTTTGTTTTCCAGGAAAATTAGGGCTGGGAAGTATTCAAACGGCGATGGAAGTCATTTTCACCCAAATGAAAATTGCTATGAATTTAACTCAGATCTAGAGAAGAGACACTATCAGAGGTTTAGCTAGACTTTACGTGATCTCGAATTTGTGCCTAGGGATATAAGTTAAGAGTGCACGTAGATAAATCATTCGACTTGGTTTAGATGCATAGTTCAAGATGTGTTAGAGTGAACGTAAACTTGATGGTGATGAGCTGAGAAGGTACATAGAAGATATTGGGCTAGCTATAGAATGTATGCACCATAATCTCTCCGCTTTAATGCAGAGAGGTTATGGTACATGCATTCTATAGCTAGCAATTCTTGTCAGGAAATAGATTGCTTTGATAAAAAAAATAGAAATGTTTGTCCGTTATTGTTCGTTTATGCTATCAGTGATGCCTGCTTATTATTTTATTGTTGGTTGTCATGTCAAGTCAGATTGTTTTAAGTGACTCCGAGTCAATGTCATTTTGCTTGCTCAAGTTTCAAGATTAACGTTCTGTCATCCTGTCTTTTCTCAGACTGTCGGTTACAAGAACTTCTTGCACATCCTGAAGGGAGAAAAAGATAGCATGAACGGCATTGGCAGTGGAAGAGTATTGGAAAGGTATCAATGTCACTATTACAAGTAACAATTTTCGGTTTTCATGGGGGGGGGGGGGGGGGGGGGGGGGGGGGGGGGGGGACCCCCCATGGCATTTTGAGATTCATAGACCCCATCGAGGACCTCAGATGGGCATTTGACACTCATGTCTTTGGGAAAAACATGCAGACTGATGGTATATGATGTGTCAGCATTCAGATCTGGTCTAGGAAGGTCCTGGATGATAATCAGGCTGACCTCCACCTTTGTCCCCCCAATTGCTGGGCTTGTGGGTTTGATGATCTCACGTGCACTAGGGTCCGCAGGACCTGTGGTGAAATCGGAATTGTATGAGGAGGTGACAGTGAAGACATCACGGTGTGTTTAGTCTTCTGCCCCGCCCACTGACAGCAAGTTCAAAGTTCAATTAATCTCACGTGATCCCTGGTGCCATCACCTAGGATACTACCATAGAATGTAGTCAGTCTTGCCTTGCAAGCTCCTTGTACACATGTACACTGTAGGGTGGGACAGAGAAGTGGATAATATCCGTGATGCACTTCCCGATGTCAATTCCTTACTGGGAGGGACACACCGTGATGTCTTCACTGTCACCTCCTCATACAATTCCGATCTCACCGCAGGTCCTGCGTACCCTAGTGAGATCATCAATTGTACTTCGGAGGCTCCAGTTCCGACATAACGGTGTGTTGTTCAAAGATTTTACAAGCCTCGTTCAGGTGACAGTGAATGAAATCATCGTTGGTCAGAACAGCTTCGGCAAACCTGTCAAGGTTTACGGCTTGCAATAGTATCAGAGAACGCGATAGCGTTCTCTATTTAGGGATGGCCAAGGAATTTTCGAATTTACCATACTGATGCACTAGCAGGAAAACGGCAAAAGAAGCTACAAAGGCCCAAACCAAGCATGCAGACAGAATGACACTGCCTAGCAGTTCACAAAAACACTCTTAAACGTACCTGAGAGTACGCGGGAGTCGAGAGACAAGTCGCTGTAAAATTCCGATTTCGTCATCTTCTTTCTTCTTTCTTCTTCTTCTTCTTCTTCTTCTTTCTCATAGTCAAGCATAGCTCACCAACGGAAGGAGTCCTTGAGCTGATTTAAGCACAGAACAACACCGCTTTCTCCGCAGTAGAGTCTTTGCGTCCGTATGTCTGCAAACTGGCAACAGCGGCGATTCTGGCCGTCGACGATCTCCAAAATTTCACACGACGCCATTTTGAGGCCCCCAAAAATGAGCGATGGGAGTGGCCTTGCCTTGTATTGCGCATGCGCATTTCGAGCATTCACAAGCAAACAACGTGCAGACGTGTGTTCTTGTTCGTTACGTTTCAGCTGAATCTGTGTACCAAGCTGTCCTACATTCGTGGCTTTTCAACCATCCAAAGTGAGGAGTTCGAAGTATTGCAACACTCGCCTAGCAGTGAGTTATAATCTCAACTTCCATTATCGCATGAAAAAAAAAGTAAAATTCATGGAGCATCAAAGCCTGCTCAGTGCCGCAGCGGAAGATCCACGTCCATATCACTGCCACATGGCAATTATAAGTAACTACAATGTCTTAAAATCTGACATCAGGGTACCCTTACAGTGATACCATGACTAATAAGCTACGCATTTCATGCGCTCAAAAAAAGTGCACAAACTAGGGGCAAAAAATTTTCCCCCAAAAATTCTAGGGGATTTAGTGATGGCCTGTCACATTCCATGCACCTCATGAAAAACCTAAGAAACAAGAGGAAATGCCATTAACCAGCCTCAGTCCCATCCCATCCCTAAATTCTACATTTTTTCATAAATGGGATGGGACTGAGGCTGGTTAATGGCATTTCCTCTTGTTTCTTAGGTTTTTCATGAGGTGCATGGAATGTGACAGGCCATCACTAAATCCCCTAGAATTTTTGGGGAAAAATTTTTTGCCCCTAGTTTCATAGAGTCTGAAGACCAATCTGGTGTCTTCATAACGTCCAAAATAGGTACACCTTTGTCAAGGCTACCAAAACTGTTGCTGTATCTCAAGTGGAACGAGCAGTGAAGTTCTCAGCAACTCCAGCTTCCCGCAATACTTGCTTTAGCCAACTTGTTGAGAATACTAGGTGATATGGCTTATTCAGGGAGAGGAAATATTTCCAGCACTTTCTCTCCAATTGACAGTACGGGTTAAGTACTGTTGTAGCGTGTACAAAAGGCGCAAAGACATGCACGTCCGGTAAGGGACTGTAGCATGAAGTGATGGCCTAGCAGGCCTTGCCGTCTTGGCTAAAGAAGCCAATCTGGCATCTTCCGATTTCGTGGAGAACAACTTGACCTCAAGTACCCACAAATCAGATGCTCTGTCAGCATTTGCTAAAACCAACAGCATGACAAGCCTGAATGCAAGGTCCTTCAACAATAAGGCAGTGATGTTGCCTTTTGACTTCAAGTGCTGCAGCACTTTCGACACATCCCATCTTCCACTATATCTCAGTTGAGGTCTTACATGGAAGGCTCCTTTCATGACATGGGAAAACCTATATATGTCGCACGTTTCACCGATAGCCGGGATGCGAATAGAGCCACTGTACAAGGACCTCTCTTCGCCATCAGATGATGAAATACGATCAGATCTAGTACCCACTCCACTGATACTGCCTGAATTCTGGATTCCATGTCCGCCAAGTGATTCAGTGATCCTGGAAGATGCTCTACTAAAATCGTTATGCGTCGGTCTAGGCACCAGTTCCACACTTCGATTGCCAGTTGGCGCAGGTGCCCAGAGTACATGCATGCCTTCCATCTTGATGATATGAGCAACAGCTGTGGTGTTGTCTATTCTGAGATGGATATGTGAATTTCTCATGTTGGAAGCATAGCACTTGAGGCCAAGCCAAGCTGGCTGGAGCTCCTCCTGTGAAAGTGTGAGCCGTCGGAATTTTTGTGTTTCCTATTTGTACAGAACAGGTTGGCATTGCCAGTTTTGGCTCTCTGGAGAACTGTCTGAGCTGTTTCTACATGTACTGGGTCCCAGGTGGGTGAACCCGCTTCGGTTGCTGGTGTTTTTCTGGAACCTTCCCCTTCCCTGGAAGGAAGACCTGTTGGCGTATGGATTGAACACGTTCTTGCCGGAGCCCGCACCATACCCGCTGCTCTGGCCCCCTCGAAAAAAACGTCGGTTTCGGAGGTGAGGGGTCTGAATTTCTCTCTGCGCTTGTTTTCCAAGGCAGAAGCTTTGCAGATTACAGCGTCTGCTTCGACTTGTGACACTAATTCTTTCACGAAATTTTGTCCAAACAGGGACTTTCCTGCCTTGGGAAACTCTCCCTTCGCATATTTCGTCAACTTCCTCCCCCTCACACATTTTCCTACAGTACTTCCGCTTCAAAATAGCCAGGCCTTGCAGACTTGGGACATTCATTATTGTGCAGCAGCACTCTCAGCTGGCAACTTGCCATCATACAAACAAGGAAATAATACCAGAAATTGACATTCACATCCACAGACAACAAAAGAAATACACCAAAAACTGAAATTCACATGCACATAACTCCTTCTTACATCATCAGTACTTCGACTTAGTGTGAAATTGTTCAAAACAGTTTCCCATACACAAGTGGACATCACACTTTGGACAATAAAATGTAGTTTTTCTGTTTTCCGTTTTTCCTTTTCCTGTTGTCATTCCACTGCAAACAGCACACTTTCTGCGAAGAGTACTCCTGTATCCAAAATGGTTCCCTGTAAGTCTCTTCTCTGAAGACACAGGCTTTCGTCCCTTTGATGCTTGGAGTGCTAACGGGCACTGAGAGCTTGCTCTGATGTTTAGGAGAGGTTGAACAAGTTGGCAGATCAGCTCATGGCGAAATGCCCTCTGAGACTTGATGATGCTCTCTGGAAAATTTGAACGGAAAATAATCCATCCATTGACAATACACAGATCGATTAATCGCCAGAACACCTTTTTCCACCATTTGATTGTCTTGCGTTGTGTGAGGGAGTAATAGCTAAGGTTTTGATCGGCTAAATCGACCCCTCCCATAAAGTTATTATAATCTGCAATGCAGATCGGACAGGGAAGCAGCTGTTTTTCACGACAGCCTTTAGGTCTTTTCATAACCCGAGTGACAGAGGTGTTGTGAGCTGTTGACATCACATAATACATCCCTCCTGTCATGCCAGAGCACAGCCACCAACTCATCATGGACCGCAAATTAGTACTGTCCCACCTCTAACTTTGTATTCACTTTGAGCTCCTCAAGGAAGTTTTTACGGTTACTCCGCACAGTTCCTGTAGCATAAGTTCCCTTCTGAAGGAGCTTTAGCAAGAGAGATGGGGATGTATAGAAATTATCAATATACAGGTTGTGTTGTTTTCCATGATATGGTTCCATTAAATCCAATACAACACGTTCCGCAAGTCCTTTAGATTCACTCGGGGTTGCTGTGGCCCCTGTATATATTTGGAATCCGAGCACATATCCGGTTTTTGCTTCAGCATTAATCCAGACTTTGATACCAAATTTAGTGGGCTTCTTAGGGAGGTACTGAAGGAAAGATATTCGGGGAAAGATATGTGCCAATCATCATCTCATCAACAGATAGATGGCGGTCCAGTTGATAATAGCGTGGGAAAACCGCAGACAAGTGGTCCACAAGTGGGTGAACTTTATAAAGAGGATCATACCCCACTTCTCCCTTTTTCTTCTGGTTGTTTGAATCAACTAAATGCAGGTACCGCAGTATACTGAGGAACCGGTCCCTTGACATGATTGCAGGAAACTACGGGGTGCTGAGAACCTCACTAGTACTCCAGTAGTCCCTTACTTGGGGCAATCGAAGTAACCCCATAGCGATGAATAAATGCCTGTAGTTCTTCAATACAGAAATCAAAATCCACACCTTTGCGTGCAGCAAATATCTTTGTCTGTGATACGATTGATCCCAGCAATACTGTGGTGATAAAGAGTTGAAATACAGCCATTGGAGTTTTAGTTCTCGGGGTAGGCCCAGCGGAAAAATCAAATGGTGGAAGAGATTTCGGACTCGGCTGTCCATCTGCCGAACTTTTGACACCTGATATCTTCCAGACAAACTTCTCACTGTCACTGCAAGTCAGAAGCATATGACACATAATTATTGAATACAGTTGGTTTGAACGTTTACACAGTTACATCCATTTGGTGCAGCCCTGATGATGTGATCTATATATGTACGCAACGTGTCTGGCAGTCCCGGGTAGAAATCGAACATTATTCCGGATCAAAAAATAGTCAGTGGCACTAATCGAAGCCTTGGGGCTTTCCCAACACTATGCAGATTGAAGTCTCAGTGCTAATCGTAGTAGTTACGCCAACAAAAGTGCATTGACCTCAGGTCGTTTCGAATGCGGTACTGTCAACACACAATAAAATGGAAAGATTCAACGCTCTTCAGTTGTGTCCAACGCCAACAGTGAGAGGGATCCTTCATCTCAAGCAGTAGTGCCTACGAAACAAAAACAGGTCAACAGAACCTGTCATACGCACTGAGTGTTAGATCGCTACTATATGGATCGACGGTACGCCTACGTTGTAGCGTTTTTACCCAGGACTGCCACATATGACTAATGTATCACCCTCACAATGGGAAAACTAGTCTGGTGCACTTGCATACAGAATAGAGACTGGACTTGCTCTTCACACCTAGTGAAACCTGTGAAACCTCAACTGTAGTTAGAGCAAGGCTTCACGTTTAGCATTACAGACAAATTGCCCAATGTTGAGGTGGGTGTCAGGAGAGTTTCCAGAGTTGACCAGACTATCCTGAAGGCCACAACTGCTTCAGAAACTAGGCTGGCCCATGAGACTACACCCCCACCACCTTGGTAACTTGATGCACCCATGATAGTATGGGCAGACAATTCCACAGTGATAACTTATTGAGGCAAAGAGGAATGTGAATAGAACCGATAGTTGTCAGGAATCCAACCCAGGGCCTCTGGCTTGAGCAGCCAGTGCTCTCAACCACTGAGCTATAGATAAGACCACCAGACACAATCACTTGCCTCTTACAATGATCTTGTATACAGAGTGGCTGCCAGGTGTTCGACTGAACCATTCAGTACCCCCTGCACATGATGCCGAGTGGCTACAAGTTCTTTTCACATTTCTATTCTCTGCCTCATAACACCATAGAATTTGCAGATGCAGTTGATTTCAAGCTTAGGCAAGATTATTTGAATTCACTTAGATTTACATACCTCTTCTTTCTGGCACCACCTCTGCCACGGCCACTGCCCCTGCCACGGCCACTGCCCCTGCCACGGCCACCACCCCCCGCCACGGCTACTGGCCTTGCCACGGCCACTACCCCTGCCACGGCCACAGCCACCACTACCCCTGCCATGGCCACGGCCACCACTACCCCTGCCACAGCCACGGCCACCACCCCCACTGCCACGGCCACGGCCACCACCCCCACTGCCACGCCACCACCCCCACTGCCACGGCCACGGCCACCACTTCCACTGCCACGACCACGGCCACCACCCCCACTGCCACGACCACGGCCACCTCCCCGACTGCCACGGCCACGGCCACCACCCCCACTGCCACTGCCGCTGCTATGGCCACCACCTCTACGGCCACAGCCACGGCCACCACCCCCACTGCCACGGCCACGGCCACCACCCCCACTGCCACGACCACGGCCACCACCCCCACTGCCACTGCCGCTGCTATGGCCACCACCCCCACTGCCACGGCCACGGCCACCACCTCCCTCCACTGCCACGACCACGGCCACCACCCCCACTGCCACTGCCGCTGCTATGGCCACCACCCCCACTGCCACGGCCACGGCCACCACCTCCCTCCACTGCCACGACCACGGCCACCACCCCCACTGCCACTGCCGCTGCTATGGCCACCACCCCCACTGCCACGGCCACCTCCCCCACTGCCACGGCCACCACCCCCACTGCCACGACCACGGCCACCACGACCACGGCCACCACCCCCACTGCCACGGCCACCTCCCCCACTGCCACTGCCGCTGCTATGGCCACCACCTCTACGGCCACGAACAGGCTCTTCCTCCTCATCACTGGAAGAACTGGCATCTTCAGTAGTAGTACCACTGTCCTGACTATTGGAGCATGTAGTGGAGCTCAACTCACCCACAACACTACTGTCTTCACCTGTGAGGATCAACAAAATCACTGTGTAAAGTAGTGTGTATGAGCTACGTGGAGACAAGAAACAGTTGGAAGGGAGGGAGGGGAGGGGAGAAGAGGGAGGGAGGGGAGGGGAGAAGAGGGAGGGAGGGGAGGGGAGAAGAGGGAGGGAGGGGAGGGGAGAAGAGGGAGGGAGGGGAGGGGAGAAGAGGGAGGGAGGGGAGAAGAGGGAGGGGGGGGGAGGGGGAGAATGAGGAGGGAGGAATGAGGGGGATATGGAAGGAGGGATGGGGAGAAGGAAGGGAAGGGGAGAAGGGTGGAGGAAGGGGAGAAGGCTATCGATGGGAGGAAGGGGGGGGGGGGGGGGGGGGGGGGGGGGGGGGGAGGGAGGGAGGAAGAGGGAAAGAAACGGTGGACTGAGGGAAGTTGGGAGGAACGGGGAAAGAAACGGAGGAGAGAGTGACCTACCAGATTCCAGCTCTTCTTCCTCGTCCTCAAGATCCTTGTCATAAATAAGTGCAGACTCTAATTCCACCGGGTCAACTCTCCCTCTTCTGAAATAGTATCCACTATAAACACTGTCAAGTACATGTTCCAAAACCTCTGCATCGTCTTCATCTTCTGAAGCAGCACAACTGCTTGAAGAATCCACACAATCATCACATGCATCGCCGAATGGCTCAGGACGACTCTCAGCACCACTTACCACAAAAACCTCTTCCTCACTTGCAAAAGACACCTTTGATGTTGATGGCTGGCATGCTTGGAACTGCGTATCCATCCCAACCACTCCAATTCACACAACTTCAACTCGATAATAACTATTCACCACACCGTCCGTGTACAATGCAGAACCACGAGGGTAAATGTGTGCATGCGCAAACACTAATTAGTTCTATGCCCACTACTAATTAACGGTACACCCGCCGCATTATGCGCATGACTTCGCAACGCTTTAACCATCAGCTTTGTAAAATCTATATAATTTTTCACAAACAACAGAAGGCAGATGGGTCAAAAAAGACCCCTTCAGGATTGGAAGAGAGATATATATATAACAGTATGATGTTGTTCTTCTCTTCCCTCAGTGGTCCGGAGGACGATGTGTTTGTGTATCTGGTTGACCATGGAGGGCCAGGATTTGTGGGCTTCATCGATGGATATGTGAGTTTTGCACATCAAACTTATTCCCACAATCTTGACAACATTACACACATGTATTTTAGGACTGCGTAGCAGCTGTTAGCAATTGGCCTTGAAGTCTGGTTGTTGTGGATTTGAAGGCAGCAAAAGTTTTCTTTGCTTTTGAATTAGATTCACATTCACAAGAGTGTGCATTCTCTTGTAGCTCACAGCGAATGAACTGGTCAGTGCGGTGAACTATATGCACAGTAAACGCCAGTATGGACAGATGGTGATATTTGTGGAGGCTTGCAATTCAGGCTCTCTCTTTCAAAACCTCCCCTACAATGTTAAAGGTACAGTGTGTTCTTTTGATACGGATATACACATTAGTAGTGTGTTCAATAATTATTGATGATGTTGAACAACCAACGTTTATGGTGTATGTGCAGGCATGTTGTGCATGACCAATCGTCTTTGTTTTATCTTTAGTGTATGCTACCACTTCTGCAAACCCACATCAGCCTTCCTTTGCCACCTACTGGGATAAGAAGTTACAAACGTACCTAGGAGACTACTATAGCTGCAGTTGGATGGAAACTCTTGAAATGGTTTGTCTTGTAATGCATTGTACTATTTGCATGTTTGATTGATTGAAATGTGGTCAGCTTCTTAATGGTAACCTCAATGACATTCCTAAGCTATTACGTATGTAGGGAGTGTTGGAGAGGACGTCTGCATGTTTTGCCCATGTATTATACTTGTGTTTGTTTCAGATACATCTATTCTAGCTGTTACACTAATCTCCTCTTGCCAATCAGTGCTCCATGGGAGTAGCAATGATGAAGCGATGTATGTGTTTGTAATCTCATTTTGGTGAACGTGTAGCTGTTTACACTGAATATGTCTCTCTTCAGGTATGACTGTATATACGTACGCTCATTATAGATTGTGCAGCTTTGGAATGCCAAATGTCTAGATCTCTTTATCCGTCTGTTCTGCTCTTAGCTACAGCCAGACACTGACTTCTGGCCAATTGTTTGCATGTGCACGTCCATTTAACTAGTGGAGTGTACTTCCTTGTCTTGCTAATTGGCATGATGGATTCTTTGACCTCTACTCTCAATTTTAGCAATGTAAATCTGAGATCACAACTTGGAATGTCACCTTTCAGCAGGTTCACCCCCCCCCCCCCCCCCCCTCCCAAACAGATGCAGATTAATAACTACGTAAAGAGTCAACAGATGGAGAAAAACCACAAACAGTTGTAATGACAACACGACTACTACCAAAACAAGCACGTTACACCGCTAAGCATGCCCACATGCCCAGTCCAAGCTGAGCTTACCCCCCAAAATTTAATCCTGGATGAAACCCTGCTTTGCATATACATGTTCATAGTAATTACTACCAAGCCTACTGCGTAGCTTACAGTGATGAGCAGTCTGCTGTTGTTGTTGTTTGCCAGGTTGAATCACCTACTGAGAGTCTGGAGGAGCAGTACCAGACAGTGAGGAAGGAGTCTAACCGCAGCAATGTTATGCAGTATGGAGACATGGTACAGATTGTTAGTCTTAGTAGTACCAGTTATAGTGAAGCATTTAGGATTAAAGATTTAAAGTTTTATATAACTACGTATGTAGTTACTGTAGTCGCTCGTTGTTAGGCGCGTGTGCCTATAATTATCTCCACCTCAAGGAAATATGTACCTATAAGCGAGATGTGCTTAATTTCAAACAACTAACGTTCGTCAAATAGGAAGTGAGCTTCAGCTGCCATTGCTTCTCGACTTTCGTTGCCAGTACTAATCAGCTCTTACAGTTGTGATTGCTGCTGTTCACTGATGCATACATACGTGTGTGGTGAAAACACATCGTGGTGGCAAAGTAGTAATTGGCCACCATTGCTATATAGAGCTTCGGTTCAACTGAGGATTGTTGTCATGTGCCATGTGTGTTAAATGGAATGAGCTGTAAGCTGTTCACCTATCACCTATGCTACCTGTGAGTTGCACCGGCTACCAGTAGTGGTTTCCACGATCATGTTACATGTTACACTCCTGGTATAATAGAAATTGTGCCACGTAAATAATTAAATAATTACCAGGTATCCACAAGGTGAGAGTAAGACCTGGGGCATGATTCTAGTGAAGAGTGAGCTTGCTGTACCACTCGAAGTGAAATGTAGTATACATGGGGCAATGTAAAATGCACCAATAATCGTTGCCTGGCCCTTGTTAGCCACCATCGTGGTAAGCCCTCAAGAGTAGTTCAAATTCAGGAAAATGCCTCACAAGCTCCCGATAATAACCTATCATTACTGCCAAGATAATTAATCCGTTGATTTTTTATCTCTCACACTAGTCTGTTTCGATTGATCGTCTGCAGATGTTCTTTGGGAATCCATCACTGGTACGTAAGTTAATAGAAGGTTAAAATGCTAAACTATATTATACTCTGATAACAATTAGATTCTGCAGTTGCTATGAATGGTCCCACTATATAATTCTTAGCTTCTTTTCGGTATTTCAGTATTGAGAATGATCTCATTAGAGCTATAAGCTTAACATTCCTGGCAATTTGATATTTGGCATGCATGCATGCATGCAACATTCAGTGTGTTGGTAATGTGGTCACCTTAGCCTAGTGACTGACAGACCAGGGCCGTCGGAACCGGCCGGACCACTTATTGGGGGAGAACCTTTCTTCTCATCTATAATAAGAATTACAGTATATGTGTACCTCGTGCAACAACATTATAGCAGAATCAGCGGCGATGGATGTCGATGGCCTCACCAACCTCGCTCCATGATCTTTCCGAAGCGATCGTTCGGTAACAAGTCATGTTGTTGCAGATGCACTGAGATCTATCAACAGCTAGCTACGTATACTATACTATAAGAAGAACAACATTATAGCAGAATCAGCGGCGAAAGAAGCTCAGAAGGTGGAAAATTGGGGGCATGCCCCCAGACCCCCCTAGCAAGCAAGCGCTAAAAATTTGCATGGCGCTTTGTGCCGCAACATCAAAATTTTGCGCTACGCTTCGCGCCACAACATACACCAACTCTGGCCTGACCACTCTGCAACTGCTTCCGACGGCCCTACAGACCTGCAAACATTGTGCTTCCACCTCAAAATTAGTGTATGTACATAGCTGTAGTTCAACCTGTTGGTGTGTTCATACACTCAGCTACCTCCTGTGATTTCACATGGACCATCAGAAGCAGTTCCTGCTTGGGATGTCCCTATTGCAGTCCTGGCTAACCGGATATTTGATTCAACCAGTGAATGGGAGAAAGGAATCCTTGAGCAAGCACTAGTAAAGGAGTTGCAGGTGTGTCATGTGTTCCACTGTATAGTGAGACCTAATCTACGTAGCTATCAGTCTATATTCAGCAAATGCATGTACGCGTCTGTAAAAGTGATGTGTGTTTGCAGAACAGCTTCTGTCTCAGCACAGCTACAGAAGGCCTAAACGAAGCTCTGGAGGATCCATAAGCGAAGCTGCACCATTTTTCGGAAACTCGCGTCATCTGAAGAAACCTTCCAATTCTAGGACGAGGCCTTCCGATTTTCAAAAGGAAGCCTTCAGATTTCTGGCGAAGCTACGCTGCAATACTTGTCGGAAAAGCATTCCGAATCTCGGCATCAATTTTAAAGATGCATACCGTATACGTATCATTACATGGAGTCTGCTTTCTGGAGAGTTTATTGTGCTGCTTATCGTTGCCCAGGTGGTGTGTGCCTTGCTACTGTGAATGAAGGGTGGGCAGGCACATTTCAGACCGAATGCTGCGAAGTCCTAAAACTATACTGTCGTGATTGCTATCATGCACTGACTAATTTTGGTGCTGAAACTCACCTTGGTGGTGGAGATACAAGTGCTTTTATCTTCCTGTTGGCTGCTATTACTTTCGTTGTCATTACAACTCTTACAAAAGGCCCACAAGATTCTAACCACACAGTTGTGATCGCTGTCGTTCACTGATGCTTATGTGCCGAAACTCACTATGCTAGTGAAGTCGTGAGCGCTGTAATAATTTTTGGTCTTCCCTTCGGCTGCCATTGCTGACTCGATCAACTGAGCATGGTCATCATGTGACATGTGCGTTAATTTGAACGAGCTCTAATACCTAGCTTGCACTACTTGCGAGTTGCACCGGCTACCAGTTAGTCTCGTTCCCAACGATTTTTCGCAATGTAAAGTCTGGCCCTCGAGACTAGCTACCAGTAGTGTGGTTTCCACTCGAACCTTGAAAATTAAGCTTGCAAAAAGTTTGTCCTTCAAATTTTTGGGCACTGCTATATGTGCAAATATCTATCTTCTGCACAGGTTCGGGATAAGGTGAGAACAACAGTGGAGACTATAGTGTTGTTGACGGCTGGCAACTCCTCTCTCGCAGAATCTGTATTGTTGAACTCTACAGTACCAACTGACTTCGCCTGCCTCAAGCTAGTTGTTTCTGCTTTCTCGGATCAGTGCTTCAACTTGATGAAGGTAGGATGTTTCAGTGCTCTATATTGCATTCACCTATTGTTCCAACAAAGGATATATAGTGCCGTAGTACATACAGCATGCAGGCCCTGCCCACAATATGATATTCAGCTATATATAGTGTATGAAACAGACTAACAAACATTCACAGGACTGGTAACAAACAGGCACATTACTATGCTTTTAAGGGACACTTACAAGGAGGCACCTTGTATACCTTTTAAGGGACACTTTGATAACAAGCAGGCACATTGTACATACAATGCTTTTAAGGGACTTAAACTGCTATGAGGATCGTGCATGCATAGGCAGCTCTAGGGCTGCCTATTCGACATCTGGGGATGTGCCTCAAGCACAGAGTCGGACCTTTTGGAGAGATGCATATATTTCAAGCCCTCTTTGGGAAGTCCATACCCTGACCTGAGATGCTTGGAGGGTCAGTTGAAGGACAGGGAGATTTTATGATCCTGTCCTGGTTCCGCCTCTACTTTAATCACACTGAGCTATCAAGTGATTGTTTATCATAGCTCAGTGGAGGACGTTTTTAAACGGCTGTAGTTATGGGCTTGCTCAGATACAGCATTGTGATTGCTTGGCAATTACCTAACTTCTGCATGAAACTTTGATTTTCAGGTGACGTATGCTATGTCTATGGTAGGCCCTCTAGTGAACTTGTGTGAAGCAAAGTTTGGTGAGAGGTACGTGAATAGTGACTACTTAAGTTTAACGTGTAGTGTGTATCCTTTCTCAGTCTACATTTTGAACTGATCTGCAAATACTTGCTAATTGTTGTTATGATCTTCCTTTCAGAATTATTCACGCAATCAGCAAAGTGTGCAGCAATGTATGATCGTGACATTTTGACCAGAAATGAAACAATTAAGCTGTCCACCCTAACATGTTACAAATTTGAAGTGTGAATACATGTTTACAATGATCACAAGGCCAGCCTTTTTTGGCCAACCTCAACTAATATGTTAGATCTAGGCTATACCAAAATAAGAATTTGCATTGAAGGCTATAAACTTGTTGATCTCGCAGTGATTGGTTGATATCGAATTGCAGCCACACATGATCCACACACTCAAGGCTGGCCTACAGGATCATAAGAGGTAGTAAGCATGCAGTCCTCGCAGTCATCAGTTGACTCACTGTGCAGCCCTTTAAGGGACAGTTTGGTAACAAACAGGCACATTACTATGCATTTAAGGGACACTTTGGTAACAAGCAGGCACCTTGTATACCTTTTAAGGGACACTTTGGTAACAAGCAGGCACCTTGTATACCTTTTAAGGGACACTTTGATAACAAGCAGGCACATTGTACATACAATGCTCTTAAGGGACTTTAACTGCTATGAGGATCATGCATGCATATATGCAGCTCTAGGGCTGCCTAATCGACATCTGGTGGAAAAAGCAGAGGGGATGTGCCTCAAGCACAGAGTCAGACCTTTTGGAGAGATGCATATATTTCAAGCCCTCTTTGGGAAGTCCATACCCTGACCTGAGATGCTTGGAGGGTCAGTTGAAGGACAGGGAGATTTTATGATCCTGTCCTGGTTCCGCCTCTACTTTAATTACACTGAGCTATCAAGTGATTGTTTATCATAGCTCAGTGGAGGAAGTTCTTAAACGGCTGTAGTTATGGGGTGGACACTGTGGGTCGGGAAATTTTGAGAGAACTTCTCTTCCCGACATGCAGCTGTCAAGTTCAGACAAAAGGTGCGCAGATCATGTGTGCATGCACGGAAGTTTATTGCCTGCACGTGATAGTCAATTAAGTAGGTGAACACGCCCCTCTGCTGTTAACTTGCTTTAACCACCGTTAAACCTCATCTAACAGGCAGGCCCATATATATTAATGCTTTTAAGGGACATTTGGTAACAAGCAGGCACATTGTATGTTTCTAAGGGACACCTTGGTGATGAGCAGGTATTATGAAATAGAAACAAACGATATGGCCGGTGGAAAGGCATGCAAGTCTATGGTTGAGATTGGCCAACATTTCATCATGATTCCTGAGGTAAGTAGTACATCAACTGGACCTCAAAACAAAGGAGCTGCTACTTACAACAACATGGACTGGCCAGCAATTGCAAAAATGCTGCAGCTTACGTGCAGCTGCAGTTGGTCACGATTTGAGACACCAGCATAGCTAGCTCGCTAGCTATATAGCTCACTGCAAAAAGACCTGGGTTGTAATCGGAAAGCATGTAAAATGCTATCCCGTGTAGTTCATGAATGGCTGGGATCAAGGTCACAGTACTCCTACAATGTGCCTGCTTGTTACCAACACATCCCTAAAAATATAACTGTAAAAAGTAATCGGTTGTTTTAACCACAGAGTGGTTACCTTGAATTGGTTGCAGAGAACCTGGAGACCGTGGTTATGGGAGGTTTACTCATGCAAGTTGGACTTATAGAGTTATAATTGCATAAGACAACCTGTGAAGGCAAAACTGGCCCAGATCATCTTACTGCTGATCTTGGGAACATCTGCAAGCTCACTACAACTGGTCGTCATGGAAATTTTTCATGCCCTGATGGCAACATGTCCCTCACAGATGTTAAATTAGTTACGATCACACAACTGTGGTTATGGATAATCTGGACCATCATCCTCTCAAGTTCCCTAATGCAATTAGTCTCTGAACCCATTCTTCTGATCACACAACTTTGGTTCCTCTCAATTAAGTTCCCTAATGCAATTAGTCTCTGAACCCCTCCTTCTGATCACACAACTGTGGTTGTAGATAATCTGGCCATGGACCATCATCCTCTCAAGTTCCCTAATGCAATTAGTCTCTGAACCCATTCTTCTGATCACACAACTCTGGTTCCTCTCAATTAAGTTCCCTAATGCAATTAGTCTCTGAACCCCTCCTTCTGATCACACAACTGTGGTTGTAGATAATCTAGCCATGGACCATCATCCTCTCAAGTTCCCTAATGCAATTAGTCTCTGAACCCCTTCTTCCTGATCACACAACTGTGGTTGTAGATAATCTGGACCATCATCCTCTCAAGTTCCCTAATGCAATTAGTCTCTGAACCCCTTCTTCCTGATCACACAACTGTGGTTGTAGATAATCTGGACCATCATCCTCTCAAGTTCCCTAATGCAATTAGTCTCTGAACCCCTTCTTCTAACCAGGGTAGCTAACCACTTTGGGTTGAAACAACTGATTTGTTTTTGCAGTGAACATGCCTGCTTGCACATTCATGGTACACCTAGCCCAAGTTTAGGGATTGAGTCCTGTGCGAGAATCTAGCTGACATCCACCTTTGATCTCCGATTGTGGGTAGACATTTGCCAGAGGGGGCTCTTCATGTATGTGAGCCCCACCAAGTCTGACCGCTGAGGAGCGAATGCTGTGGGAGAGGAGCACCTCGTGCGCTGAATGCATGATGTGTTGTCTTGGGGAAAAGAATTCCATACCCTTTCCCTGGTAAGTTTATTTTGGAGTCAGTAATGAATATTACCCACCTCATCTATAAAAATCTGTTGTGCAGCGACTATGCTATAAAGTCCCCAGCAACCATATATCTCCAGGTAGCCAGGGAGTTGCTGAAGACGATGACGTCCTCACGTTGCCTAGCAACCATGCACGCACTATTTATAGGCGTTTATTTATAGATTTTGTATCAACATCATAAAATGTCTTATTCCACACACACAAAACAATCCAATGCCACAATGGGATGTTTTAAATCTTCTGTAACATGCTTAGATCCCTCAGAAACCCTCCAGGAGTCATCACAGTGCGCTAGGGTCCTGATGAAAGAGATGAAGCCAATAACCCAGCGAGACCACACTTGAATCATCTGTACATAAACCACTACACCAAGTTTTTGCTATTATATTTACACTTCCAAATTTCATTTCTAGCTTCTAAAAGAGTAGACTTACTCAAACCAGGGTCCACTGTCCCGTCATCAGGACCAGAGCGACAGCCAAACTCCAACGCTTCATCGAGTTCTTCACCGTCTTCGTCGACGACTTCGAGTGCCTCCCCCTGGCGACAACCCCGGAGCAAAACGGCTCGAACTGCCTTCAGGTAGGTAGCCACAGATCCCTTCCCCCTCAAACTCACTTCCTTCACCTTCAGAGAGGCCGAGGCGGTCGACTTCAAGTAGAGAAAACACTTCGATCACGGAAAGTCGATCTGCCATTTTGCGGTCAGGATTAAAACGTGCACAGAACGTAGCAACCTAAATAGCCGAAATTTTTAAGACGTAAGCCGTTGTAGAGCAATCCATTGCGCATGCTCTGGTATCTTTAGTTAGCGCTAAATTCAAAGTTTCGATTTTTTATGATTTTTGGAAATAGGGGCATTACCTCGGGCGCTTATAAGCGCCTTCACCAGGGAAAGGGTTATTAAAGGGTTAAGAGCTTACAATGTGCTTATACAAGAAAACAAGAAGGTTCTCTGTTACCAACTTTAGATCGGAAAACTTTATTTCGACGTTTCAACTGAATGTTTCAGTCATCATCAAAAGTCTGATGATGATTGAAGCATGCATCCCAATCTAAAGTTGGTAACAGAGAACAGTCTAGTCCGCGGCGTGTACGCAGGAGCCAACTGAGAAACAACCCTAGCTGGTCTTTTACAGTGCTATAGATTTCAAAGTCTAGAGCACACTAGCTGCTATAACTGAATTATCTATAATACTAGTAGACAGGCACTTTATTTGTGTACAGGATTTGAGACATGCACCATCACACATGTGCGTCACAAGTCCTACCCTCAGTAGCTAAACTAGCCACATCAGGCAGTATGTAATTCAGACCATCATTTGTGCTGTTGTGTTCCGCCAATCGCGTCGCTGTCTTCGTAAGTCTTATTGTTTGGTGTGTCGCTCGGTCCGTGCTCGCCTCGCTTAAGCTTGTACTCCTTGGTACCGTAACTGCCCTGTTGCGCTTACATGGCTGCTCTATAGTGTATCATGCTGGCTCGTTGCGGAAACCAGACTGCGGCGCTGCACAAGCGCCTCTGTTTTAATGTGATGGCACTGATGGGCGAAACTGAGGCATGGGAGTTTCTGCAAACACATGCAGAATTAGGTTCAACGCTATAGCTAGTCTGTTGAGCTAGACCAATTTCTCTCGTTCAGGAAATTGGCGAGAGAAATTGGTTTAGCTCGATACATAGCTAATCATGACTATAGTTCCGGTTTTAGCGGAGCGGCTTCAGGTAGTGAGCCTATTTAGAGAATCCTCTTTGTAATAGTTTCATTTCGCATCGAGTATATCATTCGCATATCTCCGTGAACATGCAGCCTAGGAATGTTAGCTCGTTCCTCCTTCTCCTGACCGCAAGTCTGACTGTGGCTACTGCTGCACAGCTGAAAGTGTTTCGTGGCACACTCGTCCACTCCAGGGTGCGCACTGAGATGGAGGTGCTACAAGATCACGTCATTGGCTTCGACGCGAACAACTCGGGAAGAGTGAGTACCAATATAAAATGGCTCCCACAAAGTAGGCGCTGCTGCGTGTATGTCTCCGTTGTTCCCATATTAACTGTAGCATTAACCACGAGGTGTTTGAAAGAGCCCCATGTACATTTGATGGCAGGAATAGTATATTAGCTATCTTTTGCCGATGACAGATGTCAGGGAAAGTGGACGTATCGACCATCTGTGAATTTTACATAAAAAGTTACCGTATTACGCCTATTCCGGGTCTATAACGCTCGTAGCACGCGTAACCTTTAGGCGATACGACGTCTACTGGGATTAATTCCACGCAGTGTTCGGCCATTCGGAACGTGCTGGAAACAGAAGTCATGAGGGGCTACAAAAAGATCGCGCTTGCTCCATTAATTGCTGAGGATTGTGCAACTCTGCTAGTGCATGTTGGTGTAGGGAAAAAATTGTATCATACAATAATGATAAGGTGAATCTGGATGTACCGCACCAGAAAGTCGGCCGAATTGCATGACTCTTTTCGCACATAAAGCAGCATTTAACACTAGTCTCACGAGGCGCTTGAAACCACTCCCTCACGACCTACGGCTTCAAACGACAAAACTCGTCCCTCTAAGCAGCTACAAATTCATGACATTTGCTCATTTGTTGCTCTGCTGTAGTTGCATTTTCATGCATCAGTGATCATTCTATAATGTTAGATATTAGAAACGACGATGTCAGTCTAGCTCCTTCTATATGTTCTACAAAAATGCTTGTTTTATGTGTTTGGTTGCCACAATGTTTTCTGATTTCCACTTCCGTATCAGATTGTGTTTGTACGTCCTGCCACTGAACTTGGGAGTCTTGCTCAGCAGTGGAGATTCAACCAGAAGGATGTTGTAAACCTGACAGACAGGTACAAGTGTAATGGACCTGAGCGGTAACTAAAGTTAAACTTGCAGCAGAAGAATAATAATGGCGAGTCAACTCAACTTCCGAGTCTTAGAATCTAGCTAGTAACGTACATACAAACCAAGCACAGTATACAGACCATAACAAAAGACCATACAGAACAACAACAAAGGTGAGGACAGAGACTACAATACACAAAAGAATTCCCCCCTCCAATGTTGGACAAACATTAATTTACATTACTTAACAGTTCCAGTCCTCCCCAACATGCATGAACAGGATATCTGTAATTGATTGTGATATTCTGTGAGCCTAGAAAGTATAATAGTTATATATTTGAGGAATACCACATTGCAACTGGCAACTATAACTTTTATGCATTGTCACTGTGCCATGCAACTATTATACGCATGCATTGTCACCATATTCTGTGCACACTCTTGACCACACACTCCAGTCAGTTCCTGATGCCGGGGCTGGTAGACTGTCACTTTAATCCACTCGAATACTTCAGATTGGGGGCAGACTTTGCAAATAATGCCGAGTTTGTGGTCAGCACATTTGTGCCTGGAGAACAGATGTTTCGTAATGTGACGTACGCAAGGGAGGTGTCCTTGGACGCTGTGGTATGTACGTACATTTTGTTGTACATAATAAGTGCATAATTACCCGGTAATATCCATTAACTACTATGTTCAGTACACATATAATATTGTGTTCTGTGGTAATGATTACGCTGTAGTTCGTTTCTTGGCTCCATAGCTACACATGGATCATTATGCAGAGACCACTCAATGACATGAAGTTTCAGTGTTGGCATAAAATTAATGCTTTAGTTCTAAAATAGTAAAAGCTCTAATTGTTGACTTGCAGAACAGCAATCACTAGTTGCATGAATATTCATATATGCTGGCACCTTTCCTAAGTGGCCCAAATACACATGGTACACCTTCTATTCTACCAAGAAGGTGGATTAGTGACTATGACAGTGTTGATGATATCAACTGTGACAGACTGGCACTTATAATATTATGTGTAAATGTGTGAACTACACCTATGTGTGGGACTAAGGATTTGCTGTTTAGTGCTTAGGGTTGTTGATGCGCTAAGGATTACAATGCTACCATGTTAATGTGTTGTATTTAATTTATCGTAGCTGTTGATTGTGTTTTCCTGTTGTGGACTATAGGTTGCTAGGGAGGAAAGTATAAAAGCCCGAGTTCTTATTCTTGTAATTGTCCATCTTGTATCGTCTTTGGTCATATGTGAGTCTATTAAAGTATTGGTTGTTTGCGACCATCAACCTCGGACCTCTTGTTAGCTAAATTAGACCGTGCGTGATCAGTTCTGCTGCGAGTCAGAGCTGAGTCTATCACATCAACGAAGTGTGTTAAGCATGTCAGGGTATAATACTTCCTCTGACATCTCATTACATTGGTGCAGTACACGTGAGTGGCCCATGTAAGCATTGAATACGGAAGCTATACCTAAGTTAATTTACACTTGTTATTTTCAGTTTGTGTTGCATAAACTTATGGATACTCTCTTATGTGTGCAGAGGCGTAATCTCCGTTATGGAACAACCACAGTCGCTTACTACGGTTCTACCAGTGTCGACAGCAACATTGAACTTGTTCGTGCTGTAGGTAAGTATCCATTTGTATCTATACGTTCCCTGGGCCAGGCCCAGGAAATACAATATGAAGTGTGAAATCATCTGAGAAAGGGACCACTCTAAACTAACTACTTACATGTATGCATTTACAATAGCTATGACCTCATCAAATTAATGGCACGCTATATTATATGTTAGTATACTGCAAAACCTCAATGTGCAGTCATTGCTTTAGGCAACTTCGATGGTGAAATATTTATATTTGACTTTGCCTCAAAATGGGAAACTTTGCAGAATCATTGCTAAGCCATAACCACTTGACTGCCCTTGCCAGCTTGCCGACAAAAGGGCTCTACATGATCTACTATACAGCAAAAGCAATGTTGTACTGTGCATAAAGTAGCTCAAGAACTGCTTCAGCTGGTAATGTATGCTTGATGAAGTTTAGAATGTTTCAGCGATGTGTACTTCCGTAAGTATTCTTGTGTACTTCACCACTACTATACTATAGTATACAAACGTTTCCGTTTTCAATGTCCCCCACACACCTTATGTACAAATCCAGTGCTAATCAAGCCTGCCTAGCTACATACATTCACAACTATAACTACATCCACCCATTAATGAGTATTATATCAAGTTGCTTGGGTGATGCTATGACCCCTGGAGCCCATATAAGGTAACAGGACTGCTTTCTAAGCCCTTCCCCCTTTCTGCTCATGTAGAACGTATCTCCCAAGGACATTGGTAGTATAGTGACATCATGAAATTGAAAGTATCGTCATCGGATGCATAATTATTGTATGCGACATTACCACAAAGAAGGTTTTGAAACTCATTATTCATAAATCGCTTTACTTTTCACAGATAGAGCTGGGCAAAGGGCAACTATACACCAGTACTCTTTGGACACAATACCAGGAGGATTTGAAATTCCCGGATTTAGACAAACTGTTGAGGAGGCTGTGAATGGTTCGAGAAGGTACGTAGCACCAGTTTGTAATGCCAACTTATTGTGTAGCTACAAGCCACAGTAAGAGTGAGGTCAGGGTAACTAGCATGACAGCTTACCACTGGAATTCACAACACAGAATGACAAAGTTGTATATTTTGATCAAACATTCTTTGCTCTTTAATTTTGTTCAGGTTTATGGAATACATTCAAGAATTGGAGGTAACTGTTGCAATTAATAGCACTTTACAAAACACCTTAATACTGGGTTAAATACACGCTAGCTATGTACCTGTTGCGGCCAAAGGTATAATTGTTTAAGTGCATGTACCCATCAAGAGAAAGGAGGTCATGAGCTTCAAGCCTACGGTTCATGATTCTTAAGGTCTGGCACTAGTATATCCAATAGCTATAAACAAGGTTTGAGTTTTTATTTCAGGGGAATGATTATTTGGTACATATTCCAAGTATAACTGCTGGTCTATGTAGTCTGTACCATGCATGCCTGTAGCACTTTGAGACATATAATTATAAAGGTGTATACTGGAAAGGAAAACTCGGCTTGTAGCTAAATACGAACAGACTTCCTATCTATCTCCAAACTGGCCGGGGCCATCACGCATCTTTGATCCCATTCCATCCGCTTGTACAATCTAGCTCTACTACATAGTGAGACAGTGGCCCTGGTCTCCACATAGCTACCAGATTTTCTCCATACTGAATTGAAGTCCACAGTCTATACTCCATTCCATTCATTCTCATAGAGTCCACTGATCCGAGCGAGTATCGGCCCTGAACTCTCTGCCACTGCTTCTCCAGAGTTAGTGCAAGCTCTCGGACAGATTGCTAATACAACTGATGTCTTGGTTCAGGTAACTATGTAGCTACACGGCACAGTTCATCGGGCGAAGGTGTGATCAATAAATGATCAAAGGACTGATGTAGCCCCACCCTTGCTCTGTAAGATTTAGGAGTTTTTGTGTAGCACAGTAATAGTCAGCCATTTGCCTACAGAGAAGAATTCAAATATTCCCTTTGATAATACGCTTAATACGCTTCATTTTTGTTCATTGGCTGATATGTAGATACGATTTGCTCAGGCAGCACCAGAAAGTGCTACTACTTTACCAGAATGGGAGGCAGCTGGAATTCTTCCTGTGAACCGGGTGAGTAGCTAATTAGTAATAATGAGATAGACAGGTTACAATGACGTACAGTACACATACAAAGTAGCAATCAACTTAAAACTTAAATCTGGGATTCTCATCACACGGACATCCACCCTATAGAACATGCACCTCCAGACTGTATTAGTGAAACAGAGAGTCCTAGTCAATATTATTTTTCTTCCAATTGTCCAATTTAGCTATAAGGAATTGCTCACTAAGAACCCAGTTATTCACCACACATCTCCCACTAGCACTCCCATGTTGATACACTCTAGTCCATTCTAGCCAATTCAGTCCAGTACATACTTCCATTTGTACGGTTACAAAGTGCAAACCCAAGGGAACCTTAATTTTAATGGCTAGCTATGTCATTACCCCGTGCGCATGCGCAGCAGGGGGTAGAGTGATTGGTTTGTCTGTCAGTCTGTCTGTCTGTCTGTCCATAGATGTAGAGCGGTTTGAGCAGTGAAGGCCTTGTTGAAGGCTTATTTTAGGATAGAAGTGTCAGAATTCAGAAAATACTAGCATCTACGTAACTCACAGACCAGAGATCTACTCGAGAGGCCGAGAAAAGCTGCGTGAAAGTCGTGCTTCTAATTTATACCACTTGACCACACCCTATTTCTAACATTACTGCCACAACTTACGGTATCTCATTCTGCATGCTGATATCGCTGTAAATCGTGGCCTAGCTAGCTCATCGTGCATGCTATATGAATAATCGGTGGTAGGCCTAAGCTTATAGCTGTCAAGTCAAAGTTGCGCACGGGGTACGTGCTCTGCTGAGCACCTCTAGTTGTTCAATTATTCAGTGGATCCAGGGTTCTTGAAGCCTCTGTGGAAATTATATAGAGATGTGACTGACTGTCTCCTGCATGCTTGGGGTTCTGCGTTGTGATAAATTAGTACAAGACTTATCTATTCACAACCTCTCCTTGTTATAGACAATGCTGGTTTACAGCGTCAACCTCCGTGACAGTGAAATTGAGACCTACAGGAGGAGAGGAATATCCATTGCGCACGGTCCCTACGGTGACTTGAAGTATGTTGTTGACTGGATTTATCACACCTAGCTAATTGAAACTTCACCAGTGAAGATGCTACTTTTCAGCAATGCTAGTCACACAAGTTGAAGGGTGGCATTTATTAAGCTCAAGCCCTTGCTTTACTCTAGTTACCTCACCATTAGAAGGCCCTCCATGTCTCTCTAAGAACAATGCTATAGACAGCTCTCTAGCTATAGGAAGTATGATCTACAATCTGCTCACCTCTCCTCACGGTATGGGGACAGACCTGTCCCTTCAGCAATTCCTTTGGAAATGAATGATTCGTGCATGAGTTTTGGTGAACACTGATAGTTTAAGGACAGAAGTCAGCTGGTGGATTTTAGTAACCCTACCCCTAAGCAATGAATAGCATACCACTTGAGAACTCATGTGCTAGTATACCACCAAGGAGATGGCCGAAGTAGAGCAGCAGGGTAGTTGGTCCCCTCAAAAAGGTAATGCTATAAATATTATTGTACGGTGTAATTGTTATTAGCTGTCCAAAAAATTCAAACTTAACCAGTTTCACCCTAATGCAGTTCTGCAATTGAACCACAACTGCAACAATTTGGTAGTTGTACTATACTTGTAACACTCTCCACATCTACTGGTCCGTCTATCATCATCTCTCACAGCAACATTGGTGGCATAGTTGATGTGAGGAGAATGTTCAACACTGGAATCACTGTTGGCTTGGCAACAGGTACGTAAGATTAGCTGTTTCACTGGAGTAGCTAGGTGTATTATTATGGTGTCACTAAGGAAACTGGATTCATATAGACTACATACATTGTTCCATATGTGAACCACTTATCAGGAGGAAGCACGCTATGGATGATAATTAGCCACGTGATGTACAATATTACATCATGTCCTGCCTCCTCTTCCTAACACAATATTGGGTTCCTACCTGATGCTGATAATTAATAGGGTGATTAGCTGAGAGTCAGACCCAGCATTTAGAGCTCCTAATTTTCTTGGGGAGTATATACCCCCAGACCAGCCTAAAAGAGCTGCCAGCTGTAAAAAAACAAACAAACATGCCCATGACACTCTAGCTAGCTACTCTCAACTCCGCAAATTGGACATTGCATCTGGGTGTTCTTACGTATTAACATCATCTCTCTTCCATTTCCATCTGATCTGTCAAACCCAAACAACAACCAGAGGTATTGTACAGGAGCTGTTCCAGCACAATCGTGCTAACCAAGACTTCAGCTTTGCCCCTTTACTTCCAGATTAGACCACGCCTACTAATGAGCTAGCAGTGAGCATGTGCATGAGGTGAATATACTGTGCGTATTCCTAGTATACTCTCATGGACATGAATGATGGTAGTTTGCATTTGGAACACATAGGCAACAAATTATGTCCATGTAATGCGGGTGGGGAAAACTTCCCTGCAGGTTATGCAGTAGGATATTCCTCTTTCATTCTTGCCGAGATGAGGGTGGCCCTCCTTGCGTCACGAGCACTTCGACTGAACCTTACTGGGAGCCTACCTGCTGACTACGCCCAACTCACACTTGCAGAGGGGTTCTACTTGGCCACAATGGGAGGAGCACAAGGTGCCTATACATATATACTCTCTAACCTTTCTCAGAATTTCTATTTTTGTCTAGTATGTGTGAATGCATCAAGTAAAAATGGAACATTAGGCACAAATCCCAGTTGGCACCCCCAGGGTGGGTAGGAGTACTTTTGCAAGGTTCTGAATTCAAATTTGAGCCATTTTTCAGAAGGGGTGTACGATTTTTAATGCATTTTATGCAATTTGATGTGCCTAATATTCCATTTCTACTGGATGCACATAACTACAACTAGTGTGCACTATACAAAGGCTGTTGCTCTTCTTTTCGCAAATATTTCTGCTTGATTATACTTCTGCAATTCGTTCACTCTTAAAGCACTTCGCCTTGGTGATACAGTTGGCAATTTTGAGGTATGTGAGTGTTTGCTGATAACGTTTGGTAGAGTCATTAATTTTAGAGAACACATAATTATACAATTAGTAAGGTAGGAACGCACTGAGCAGCAAGGAAACAGACTGGACCAGAGCAAAGAGTTGGGCCTTAGTCATACTTGGCTTGCATGTACTGTGTTCAGTCCCACGTATGAAGCAGAATATCCACTTCAGGGCTGGTTCTATGGGAAAAGGAAAGGGTAGGCCACATACTTGTCTGTGAAAGTGTTCTGTTTGTATGCAAACACTACAGTGGAAATCCTGCTGTATGCAAAGTGATAGGTCAGAGCTAGTCATGATTCTGACATAGATGGAGGTTCCTTCCTGATTAGGTTTAGCTGGAAGTACCCATAAATGAATGGAAGAGACCAGGGTGTATGTATGCTCATGCTTGCAATAAAGCCGATTTGTCCTATTGTGTAAACATGATCCTGAAGTATTTACTGGATAGAAATAGAAAAGTAGGAATTCTAGTTAGCTAATTGGCCATAAATTAACAAAATGAAATGCAAGGCCGGTTTATCATGGAGGGCTAGGTGGGTATGCCCCCTTGTGTGACACTCGACGCTGCTCAAGAATCATGCGATCATGTATGAACACTTGGCTTGCACCAGAGTGCCAAATAATTCTTGCAGGAATTCAAAATCCAGTAGGAACTCTCAACCCATCATTCTGCTAAGCAAAATGACTCACTAACTTTGTAACTAAAATATGGGTGAAGTTTAACATGTTACGGGTTCAACACGTGGTGAGTCAAGCAACGATCTCTTTCAGATATATAATTATAGATATAATTTATCATGTAATCGGAAATTGTGTGTGCTGCTCCCTGCTCCTTACAAACACTGAAATCCTCAAGAGTCCACATTTGTATGTACAAAAGAATTAAGAGTTACTGTGGTTGTAACCCACCCCTCTGAACCTGTATCATGATGACACTACCTGTTTTCATTCACTGCACAATACTTCATAGAGCCAATAATCTGATAATTATCTGAAATCACTTTGTTTCAGATTGGAAAACAGTTTGATGCGATCGTAGTTGACACCAGTGTTCCAAGTCCACTTTACACTACTTCAATGGACACTGCAAGGGTGAGCATATCTGATATCTGATGTTGGGGTCTGAACTATTAGGTGGCATGCAACTAAATCCAATAGAACTGCAGTTGGCTCTTCGAGGATCATGTACTGTCTTAGTTAACAATATACACCTGTGCAGACATAAGTACCAAAAGAAAGAGCACATGATGACATTGTCATTACGGCGATGACATCACGGCAATGACATTGATGTGTCATCATGCACTGTTGGACTAAGAAAGAGTGAACTCTGCTTCTTGTTTGATTATGGGTAATGTCTGTACTTACAGGTTAGAATCGAAAAGTTCCTCTACCTTGGTATGTTACAGGATCATTCTCTTGTTTATACATGTACTACCTACCGTATAGCAGCGTTTAGCTTAGTCTCGTTCCCAGAGAGGGTCTGGGCACAAGACTACGTTTAGCTGTATGCACACATTATGTTCGTTGAGAAACTGTGTTACATTTGTGCAAAAGAAGGCTGACTTGACTATCTACACGTTGCTACCTGAGACATGACAAAATTTAAGCCACTCATCATATTCTTATCTGAGTTTTTACTTTTATTGATCTGATAAGTATCAAGTTAATGACCACAACAATAATTAGCCCATAGTAAATTGTTGTTCAGTGCAAAAGGTTATTTACACACTTCAGTAGCTATCTAACATGGTATGATTAGTCAAGCAAGCAAGAAGACGTGCATTGTACTATAATGAACTGTAGTCACGGTCAGAAAGAAGTCGAGTGTTATATAGTGCTTGGTCAAGTATTCCACTAGATGTATTCTCCCTCCAGGTGATGACAGCAACATACAGACAGTCTACATTGCTGGCAGGTTGACGTATTCACAGAGTGAGTTCCAGATATAAGTCTGTTTGGGCTGTCCCCACTTTAGTCAGGGTTTGAAGGCAGCTCCGTCCCCCCTTCGGTATATTTAACACGATTTATAGACTCCACCAAGAGCTCTAGATGTGCCACATTAATATTTGGGGTCTTGGGGACACCTTTATTGCAGAAGCACCTTAATTAGAGCACTTGTGGTACCACAGCATTGTAATCAACCTTCGTGTGTACAGTCATAAGTTGTCTAGTGAGTATAGAAAGTCAGGCAATCCAGACAGTCTTAAGGTTCTGGCGGTGGAGGTGCGCTGTCACAAGCTGCCGGGCATGACGGAAGCTTTTACGGATACGCTGTATAGCTAGCCGTCCAAAAACGAGCAGTTCAATTCACCAAAAAACCGATTCTCTTGAGCGAGACAGCAGATGAATTTGCCAAGGACTAAGCTAGCAAAAAAACCTTTCGTTATGCCCGCCTTTGATGACTATTTTGACACCGTTGACCAGGTCCAATTCAAGTTCCATGATTAAAATTCAGCATGCACTTCGCGTGGCACGTGCTCGAGTATCCCGTAACCTTAACAGAATGGTCAGCTACTGATCTCCATTCTTTCACCCAGGCATTCCACTCAAAATTTCATTTACTAACAACAGCCCAAGGATTGTTGGGAGGAGAGTCACTGTGGATGTAAGTGTCAACAAGCCTGTGCAGTCCCTTACATGCACTCTCCGCGGACTCCGTGGATTCGGTCGGCTCTTCTCTAATGAACAGGACTGTGAGTCTATTATAACCACTTAGCTACATGTGGTTCCAGAACTTTAGCTTGCAGATGCATGCTTAATTTTGCTATTCCATTTCCATCTCTTAGGCACCTCGATGACTATTATGTATCCAGATCTCAGACCTGGGAAATATGTTTTGAGAGTAGTAGGAAATGCTGTCACTGGAGAAAGGGTTGAAATACGAAGACAATTCCGAATTGGTAATTAATAATTTTATGCTAAATTAAATTATCGTTCCACAATAATGCTGGTACAGCCAATAGATTGTTAGGAAGTGTTTACAGGTGTTGCTGACTTGTTGTAATATAATCCACAACTGTATTTTTAGGTTACAGAATTGGTGACTGCACAGTGAACCTAATAAACCGTGGTATCGTGGTAAGAGGAAACACAGTTTCTATCTCGTTTTCTGCAAATGGCAATGCTGCCTATCACATGTGTAAACTGGACGGACGGCAACCACGCCGATGTAAGTCGGTTAACAGTAGCTTTGCTAGAAATGTTAATCTAATTAGCCTATGCTCTCATGTGTATGTTTACCCTTGGCAGTTTGTCATATTGTCAGTTCAGGGGAAGCCAAGCTAGTGGTCTAAATTAGTTAATTTGGCCCAGAAGGAGCCCTGCAAATGATTGCCGAGTACCTTTAAGTTAGCGCGAGGCAACCAATCTGTCCATGTAGGCTGCGATCTCAGCTAGGGTTTTGTCTACATAATTGGGGCGAGCCTGAGCGAGCCCCACATAGACGAGTTTGCTGTGAATTTTCCATATATTTCTTTATATATATATATCTATATATCTATCGTACGTCGTGCCGTAAATCACTTCCTGCTCGTATTTTGCGTGTCATTGCGTCATGCGTTAATTCAAACCACAAACGAACTCAAGTCACCATTGCATGCAACGTCAACGACATAGACACGAACCACATGAACGGTCTACCTCAACAAGGATGGAGCGCGCGGTGAGGGGCTATATAAAGCATTTCATGAAGACGTCGACGGGGAGAGTGCTTCAAGCGATCTCATGTCCTGCATGCAGAGCACATCATGGTGTGCATTAGCTAGCTAGCTAGCATGCATGCAGGCTTTAATAGCTATAAACCATCACAGTGTGTTAGACTGCTGCTTCAGCTATTGCCAGAGGATGGGAACTTGACTGGTCTGCGCTCCGTAACACTTACCTCACTGTGACATGCAGTCAAGACACAGATCTGGCATCAGCAGATCTAGAGAATGAGAAAGTCGCCCTCCGGTGGTGATAACAAAGACAGAGAGCTCTCCTGGACCTAGCTACCTACCAGACTGCTTCGGCTAACCTGATTCGCAGTTGCTGTGAAGTGCATGGGTGTAACTTCTGTGTCCTTAAGTCGTGCTATGCTCTCTGTCACATTCAGATAACATGCACTGACAGTCATGCACATGCATCTGCTCCATGTAGGAACACATGCTCATGCAACTGCTCCATGCACATTCGACAACTGTACTCGCTCAGGCTCGCCCCACAATGTTCTGCATTCGTCTAGTATTATTGGGGCGAGCCTGAGCGAGCCCCACATAGACGAGTTTGCTGTGAATTTTCCATATATATCTATCTATCGTACGTCGTGCCGTAAATCACTTCCTGCTCGTATTTTGCGTGTCATTGCGTCATGCGTTAATTCAAACCACAAACGAACTCAAGTCACCATTGCAACGTCAACGACATAGACACGAACCATGAACGGTCTACCTCAACAAGGATGGAGCGCGCGGTGAGGGGCTATATAAAGCATTTCATGAAGACGGGGAGAGTGCTTCAAGCGATCTCATGTCCTGCGTGCAGAGCACATCATGGTGTGCATTAGCTAGCTAGCTAGCTAGCATGCATGCAGGCTTTAATAGCTATAAACCATCACAGTGTGTTAGATTGCTGCTTCAGCTATTGCCAGAGGATGGGAACTTGACTGGTCTGCGCTCCGTAACACTTACCTCACTGTGACATGCAGTCAAGACACAGATCTGGCATCAGCAGAGAATGAGAAAGTCGCCCTCCGGTGGTGATAACAAAGACAGAGAGCTCTCCTGGACCTAGCTACCTACCAGACTGCTTCGGCTAACCTGATTCGCAGTTGCTGTGAAGTGCATGGGTGTATTTTAGTGTCATAACTTCTGTGTCCTTAAGTCGTGCTATGCTCTCTGTCACATTCAGATAACATGCACTGACAGTAGTCATGCACATGCATCTGCCATGTAGGAACACATGCTCATGCAACTGCTCCATGCACATTCGACAACTGTACTCGCTCAGGCTCGCCCCACAATGTTCTGCATTCGTCTAGTTATTATGTGCTGCAATAGGAATGCAACGAGCTACCGGTTTATCCGATGGAGAACACGGACGGGTTGTATGAGTTGGTGGTGCCCGTGCATGTGGCACAGTCAGCAGCGCTCTAACTCATAGCTACTCTTCTTCATAGGGGACAGTGAGCTAACACCAGCAATTGGAGTAGCGTGCACTACTTCAGTGGACATAATATGCAACAACTTCTGACTTGCTAGTCAACTACGCATGGCTGGCCTACTACATGAGGCCATGCCTACTGATTATGCTTGTGTCCACAGGTATTCTCTGTGCATATGCATTCTCCTACATGTAGTTATGACTTTGGTGACAATGAGGGAAAGAAGGAACATTAACCATAATCATTGAGGTTGAGCTTTAATCATAGTGCATATGCAGCTCTCTGAAGTGTTGCCGTTCTGCCTGCATAGGTGAGAGCCCTGAAACCTACTCCGGGTTGTCCAGTGGAAGGCACAGTATCCAAGTGTCACCTCGGCGCTGCACTGCTGGATCAAGCTACATGCTGAGTGCCACATTCACTGTTCCCTAATGGGAATAGGTGTGGCTCGGGATTCTGATCATTAATGTTTTAGCTGCTAGCTATAGGCTTTTCTGATTGAACTTCAAACTCTACCATAGGATGGCAGTGCTTAGGCAGACACATTATTTTGGTTGCCATGTGTTTATTAGTTTAGCAAGTTTGTAGTGTAATAATCTACACTGCAGCATGCAATCCTGTTTTGATACACAAGCACAGTCTACTTTTGTAAAGCATCTCTGGTGAAGCCAGACCAAGCGCGATAGTTGACTGCACTTATAAACTATTGACTCGGCCTTCAGCCTACCTGGAAATAGTGATGATCAACTATAAACGATGTTGGTCCGGCAGGAAGTAGGGTGATGGGTTGTACTATTAGGGCCAGGGCCATGCAGTTCTGAATATGAATGTGTATGTACTGTTACCTATACTTAAAAGTATGTACCATGCAGAACCAACATGCATCCACGTCGTAAATTAAACTAGTGGTGAATCAAGACCATGCGCCCAAATACCTGTAGCTACTTGCTCATTGTGAAATTCACAGGGATTTTAAACTTTTCTTTTGTCGTCAGGTTACAATCAATCTGCTCCACAGTGAGCAGGTGAAAGTGATACAAAAGCAGATCTGTGATTCACTGCCTGATACAATAAAATCCAGAACTATGCTATACAACCTGACTGACAGTTTATCAATGTACATGTGAACAGCAGTGCATGCCATCTGCTGTCATACCTACAAACTAAAACAGCAGTCACTTTCTGCCAACAGTCATAAAAGCAGCACACACAAGAGTGAGTGCCGCAACCTCACCAGAATCAATATCCTGGTGAGGGAAGAGGAGGAGGACAAGCCTCCCGGATGTGCTCAGGCATGCGTAGAGGCTTCTTGCCAGCATCCTTCTTCTTCTTGTCTTTCTTCTTCTTTCCTCCAGTCGCAGCTGGCCGGTAGGCAGCATCAAGGGAAGCGTTCAATGCTCCTGACAGCCTGGACAAGAGCCCCTTGCTGTGTCGCGGGTCAGGTACAGGGAGAGAGTTTGCTGAGCCAAACTGTGACGGCAGCTGGGAAGATCCAGACAGCAGAGAGGTGTGAGATCCCAGCATTTCCTCACCGCTGTGGGCAAGTGGAGGCAGCTGCCTGCTGCTGATGAGTCCCTTGTGAGACAGCCAGTTTGCTGGTTCACTGATGGCCGTGGGGTCAGCACCAATTGCTGGCAGAGGGCGGCCAGAACGGGAGGGCACAGCATCAAGTTGCATTCCAAGGAATGACACCTTCTTGGCAATGGGAGACACTGAGCGGTCAGCCTTGTTGGGGGAGTCCTGAATCACCACTGCCTTCAAGCTTTCTCCACTAGCCTTGCCACTCATGTTCACCTCTTCCTCAACGACAGAGTTGCTAACCACCATGGCTGCAAGGGTGCTGCAGTCCATATCATTGTCCACCATTGCTGCTGCAATCGGGGCATCCTTTGTCTGCTCAAAGTACTCCTCAGAGGTGCTTGCCATCATTGAAGCCAGAATGCCACAATCCTGAAGGTCATCAGATGCTTCCCTCTGCAAAGCTTTCCCCTCTAACTTTGCACTTGAGCGTGGTACCGGTGGCTGCTCATCCAAGTCTTTCATATTGATGGAAGTCTCGGTACCAGTGGACACAACAGCAGGGACTGGGGGAGGACTGGTCACTTTGCTGTTTGCCTTCGACACCCGCAAAATGGAAGTGGGCTTCTTCACAGGAGGGCTGGCGACGTCCACAGTAGTCTCAGCACAGTTGCCATTGCTGTATAGTGGCATCACCTTATCCCCTTTGGCTGGAGGTTCTAACTTCTTCTCATCCGTCCTGCTATCGTGGATAGACTCCTCCGAGCCAATGGACTGAAGGGAAGCAACCACATACAACAGCATCAACACCATAATATCAGTAGAGTGAACTTCAACACAGGGTCTAAAATTTCCCAGTGGCTGTCAATTGAGCGGCAGGGGGAGGGTGAGAATTTACAAGTAAAGAGTCACAAACAAACACGAAAATGAAAAATGCTTGCCCAAGTGACTCATCAAGTACTAGCTTTTTGGACACAATACTAGCCCATTTATGTTTAGGCACGTATCAGGTGATTAAAATATCCTTTCGCATGCAAAATTTCCAACTGAGTCCTTTCTCACATCCCCTCCAAAGGATATGCAGCGGTGTGAACTATTTCAGGTGAAACACCTGCACGAGCACACCTATTAATCTTTTAGGGTAGAGCTGACTGAGTCAACTCCTAAGAGAGAAGAAAATCTCCTATGGCAAAGGTCGGACTCCAACCAGCAACTTTTCGATTAGCAGTCGCATCAGGATCGCAGTGCTCCTGCTCAAATGTTTTAATCACTCAACCACCAGCATGCAACCTTTTCAACTGAGTCTTCATCACGTGTATCATACATAATTATGCAGGTGGTTATAACATACCGGTGAAGGTGACCTCCCAAAGTTGGCCATCACAGCAGAGCCAATGCTCACTACCGAGCCAGCATCTCCACTTCCAATAGATTGCTCTTCATCCAGGGGTGAAGAAGGGCAGACTCGGTCTAGCGCAGTTAACTCCTTGTCTTGATTCGCAGATCCAGACTTCTATAAATGTAAAAGTAAGACACAGGACAGATTTCAATTATCTTAAGATACCTCATCCAAAACCATGGGGGTGGGACAAGGTCCGTGCGCATGTGGTGTAATTAACATTCCATAGGTATAGCGCATCTCGGTAAGGCTGCATGCATCATAGGCGTAGCAGGCGGTCCGGCAGTCGCCGGACCAAGAATTGCGTCACAAAAATAATATTATGTTTTGCTAATGCTTATACTAACTAGCTGCCACTATGTTGCAACTCCTGGCCTGGTCACCTCAGCTCGCAATACCGTGCGTTGCATGCCTGAAACCGAACGGCTTGGGAACGAGACCACGGTCTAGTATACACTATGTGTACGTACGCATTATGTTCGTGAGCGAAATTTGAGCAAGAAAGAAGCACATAAATTATGGTGGCCCCGGGCCTGCAATCCTCATATACCTGGAACTTGCAGTGCAAAGCACAAAAGTGCCACGAGAGGGCATCCTGATAACTGGAAAATGAAGCCGAAAATTTTTTTCAGAGCTTCGCGCGGACTGATCGGCACTATGCGCCTCTATGCACTGCCTCCGGCAGTGTGTACCGTATTTATGCTAATAAAACGGTATAAAAACAAATAATTTCAAAATTCACTATACCGTAGGATTGGAATCGTAGAAATTCCAGGAAACGAATTTGTATCGCTAGATTGGATGGTCCGATGTAATAGATAGAAATTGTCGCAGGAACTGGGCATCTACTGCCATGCCATCATTGCTGCATGTGCTGCATTTCGAGCGTTTGTGACTGTTATTCCAGGAACATGGACATCAACTGCCACTGCCATGCGCTGGCATTCCGGCGGCGTTTGTGACTGTTGTGATTCCAGGAAATGGACACCCACTGCCATGCCACACGCTGCATTTCGGCGCTGCATTTCGGCACTGTATTTCGGCGGCGTGGCTAGAGTAATTCCAAGAAATGGGCATCATCAACCACGGTGCCAGCGCTGAATTTCGAGAGAACTTGTTTGTGACCGAAGACTGTTGTATTCCAGGAAATAGGCATCAACTGCCATGCCAGCACTGCACTTGGAGCACTGCACTTGGACGAATCAGACTGACTACATATAGAGAAATTCCAAGGTTGTCACAAGGTTGTGACAACCTGATAACCAGGTTGTGATGCTTGGTTGTCACAACCTAGTTACCAGGTAGTCACAAGGTTGTTCCTAGGTTGCAAAAACCTTGGATTTGAAATTGTTACCACCTTGTTACCACCTTGTCTTAGGCTTGTCACAAGGTTGCGACAACCCTGTGATGCTTGGTTATTGCCGCCTAGTTACCAGGTAGTCACAAGGTTGTTCCAAAACCTTGGATTTGACATTGTTACCACCTTGGATGCCACAAGGTTGCAACAACCCTGTAATCCAAAAGCATATTATTGAGCAGCTAGTAAATACATCATGAAATGGAAGGTAAATAATTATATATAACTCGATCAACACAGGATGACATATGCAATCAAGAGTACACCACCATAGTATGGCTGCATGCATATGTGCAAGTACTATTATGTCACTAGCTAGAAGATTTGTCCTTGCGGCGGCAGTTTGCACATTTGTCGTTGATTGCGCCCACCAATGACGTCTTGGCCACTGTGTATTTGTTGGTCACATACTCGTGTGTGTGTGTGTGCATGTGTGTGTGTGTGTGTGTGAGTGTGTGTGCATGTGTGTGTGTGTGTGTGTGTGTGTGTGTGTGTGAGGCAGTTTATGTTATTACAGTGAACACCACGTCTCATCCCTAGGACAGCAGGCCAGTCTGGCCCATGAGACAGACACACAGCATACATAGTTACACACACCAATTCCTCAGTTTATAATGTAATCTATTCGAGGGGCAACCGCACTCCTGGTAGGCGGTGATGCAACCGGTTGCAACTTGCTGGTACTGAACTTGCTGGTACTGAACTCGCTGGTACTGGTCATAATCTTTGTGGCGATGAAAGCTGAATAGAGCGCTGGCGGCACAAAAGCAGTCACAACTCCAGATGACAATCAGTTGCGATTCGCCGTAGCGCAAGCTGCAATTCGTTCCAATTAACACACACGCCACGTGGCAACTACGCTCAGTCGATCGCGAGCAATGGCGACCAAAAGGAAGACAAGACATTATTACAGCACTCACAACTTAGCCAGCACGGTGAGTTTTGGCATGCAAGCGTCAGTGAACGACAGCGATCACGGCCGTGTGGTCAGAATCTTCGTGTGCCTTTCCTAAGAACGGTACTGCCACCGGAAGTCGAAGAGAGCGCTCAAGCAATGGCAGCCACGGCGAGACAAAAGCGCTCATATCTCCACCACAAAGGTGAGTTTCAACACCAACTTTTTACATTCAGGTCAGGGCATGATAGCGATCACGGCGGTGTAGTCAGAATTTCTGTAGGCCAAGCCTAAGTACTCGAACATTATATTATGTTATATTAATTATTTATTTACGCGGCACAATTTTTCCCCTACCAGGAGTGTAACATGTGCCAGGCTTCAATCTACACCTCATTCGGCTTGCCATGGGACTTGAGACGATGCATGGGTATCCATTTATAGCTGTGGAGAGTTTTCCTCATCTGAATCATAATCCTGGTGTACCATCAATCACTTGGTAGGAAACGTCCTCCATCTCGGTTTGGGTAGCTTTGGGGCCTCTGATACCTCTTCTTCCTTGCTCAATCGGTGTCCAACCATCTCTGTGCTCAATTTCACTCCCTGGACGTCGTCTCTTTTTCTGAGCAAGCATCCAGTGTGATGTCAGGGACCACTGGTTCTACAGGATGTTTCTCGATGGTGTGGGCTTGCCACTGACTGCTCGAGGCCCCCTGCCAGAATCGACTGCGGGAGCTGTATTCCAATTGGTGCCCACCTCACGCTTGCAGCTAGCTGTCTCGAAGGTATCAGGGTCCAACACTGACCAAACAGGCAGCTAAAGCCTACTTACACATGCCGTACTTAATACTCTAAGTAGCAGTGCTGGTGACCAGCTCTACAAAGTTTTATCATAATGTACTAAACGCTTACCGTGCGTTTCATAGGTGTGTAGTCTCTCAAGTACGATCTGGTCCACTTCTTGCCGCATCTGTACAGACACTAACAACTGTATCTACCGTCATTCGCCCCTTGAACTAGCCGTTCAGCGCAGTCAGGTGTCTTGCCTCTGATAACTCAGGAGTCAGCAAAAATTCAAATCATGCGTACGCAATGGGTTAACTTAATAATCCCTGTACTTTGAACTTAGTAGTGATACACTTGTGCTCAGGAGCTTATGAGTGCTGTTTGCACTATTTTGGTCCAAGTGTTCAACATCAGATTTTACCACTTTTCCAAGCATATTCAGATTCAGATGCACACCAGATTCTGATATCTGAGTCAGAGCAAAATCAGATAGCTAGTTGTGGATTTCAGAATCACTGATTCAGAACTGATTGCGCTAATGTGGTGCTCATTTCAAGCATGAAAGTTTCCAGCGAAATGACTGGTATAAATTTGTAAGACTTTGTCATACAATTATTGCTACATGGACTCAACCGTGACTACAGAATGTGCAGGAAAATTCCTACACATCTCAAGACATTGTATATGGTGCAATATCAATACCTCCTGATAATACGTCCAAGGGCGATGAACTTTATACAGTGGCCGATCAAAGAGGGGGGGATAGGCGTAGCTTCAAAAACGTCTCGAGTCTCGAAAACAGGCCCACACAATTGAATATTCGAAAGTAGGCCCACCCAAGCATGCAACGTAGTCTGGCTTACCAGTAATTGAGAATCACAGAAAGACACTCTACCACCACTATTTGTGGTAGTCTTATTCCCAGACCTAATTAGTTTGGGAACCTACAAGTGTACCTTGCACACAATAATTATGGAGTGGTGTGCTGCAACCACTTATAGGTGTGTACAGGTGTGCTCATGCACAACAACTACAGTGTGACAAACACACTTACTGTGTCACCGGTGTGCTATACCACTAACTAGCTGTGCCACCTAGTGTGCTTTTACCACCTGTAACAATGAGTGTGCTTACAAGTTGGTGTGCTAGTACAGTGCCACCTCAAGGTGTGCTTTAACCTCCTGACAATCATATGTACTACATTAAGGATGTTATAGATGTACAATTTCCTAACAACCACAGTACAAGGTTATCATAGACTGTACAATTTCCTCACAACTATAGTATAAGGTTGTTGCCAGGATGTACTACTGTGGCAATTTCCTGACAACCACAGTACCATCTTGCAGTCAGGAAGTAAAACTCTGACAAGTTACTCACCAGGTTGTAACAACCTTGTCACAACCTTGCTAGGTTGTGACAAGGTTGGTACAACCTAGCAATTTCTGTATGGGATTATATATGAATAGTTTTGGAACTGGTGTTGTTTGGATAAGAACATTTCCTGGTATGGTACATTGGAATCACAAAGCTACTGCTTAATTGGATTAGTGGAAATTCCAGGAATAGCAGGAATTGATTTTCTACCGCTAGATTAGATTAGATGTACCCTTTATTAGCATAAATATGGTAACTTCGCCTGACCATCCTGCAAATCACTGCTACACCTATATGCATGGTATACATAACTGCTCAGTACAGCACACAGTATAGTGTATGATGTTTTATACATGTACGTTGTTTGCTCGCAGTCTTTACATGGAGGGTACTCTTCAGGATCCACTGAAAGCTCATGGAAAGTAGCCTTCTCCAATGGAGAAAAGCAGTAGAACGACTTTGCATTATGTCAAAGACAGTGCATGTGATTTTGTCCTACTAGTACCCTCCCCCTGGTCCAAAACAGGGTAATATACAAGTGAAAAAAGACAGGGCTGTAGCCGCCGGTACGGTTGATCCGGTTTCAAACGGACCACTTTTGAGGGAACCTTTACAAAAACTTTGCGACAATGATAATTATTGTGCATATGCAGCGCGCGCGGCAGACCTACGCTTGGTGATCGATGGCTGTGAATAGCTTGAAACTGTCACTTCCTAGTCTTCCTGATGAGCTTCGAGTTTCCCAAGCAAACTTTTGGTAAGTCAAACCAGTGCTGAGGTCCGCGCAGAGCCAGTGGTTTAATAGCTAGCTGGCCGTTCCTGCACTACGACGAACAGGAAGCACTGAGTCTGCATGCGACGTGTCATTGCAGCCATAGATATCCATGCTCTAGCTAGCAAGCACTGTGCCCACTGAGCTGCCGATCTTAGGCGATCTAGCTATATAGACCCCGGTCGCCACAAATTTGCATAAGAAACCACCTCAGAAGGCCAGAAATCCAAAAAAATTCCTGGGGGGGTACCCCCCAGCCCCCTTACAGCAACGCGCTTCGCGCGCATTTCTTCGCACCGCCGGTAATTAAGCCAACACTGCTGTTCAACCTGACCACTTCAGATCTCGCGGCTACGGCCGTGAATGAGGAGGTTAATTGTTTTAGGATTCTACTTACCTTTCTCCTCACGCATGCACATCTTCCATGAAAGCCCCTCTCTACACCCGCAGCACTGTCCTCTTTGTCTTTCTCATGCTCACGCATAATGTAGTCATATGTGGTGAGACCCTTGCGTACTGGTGTATGCATGTGAGGGGATGGGAAGGGGGGAATTAAGGGGAGGGAAGAGAGAAGAAGACATTCATAAACCATTTCCACAAGAATTAGTCAAAGATGCTTACTAAGAAGGACGTGGAAGGCACTCAGGTGTCCAAGAAGCAGCACGGCAATGAAAGCCAGCACTCCGAAGATGGCAGTCAAGATTGGAAACACAGGGTCACGGGATGCCACCTCCAAATATCCTCAGGGTTGCATCACAGGCAGAGGGGTTGGAGGGATAGTCGCAGTTGTAGCGGAGGCTCTCGCGGTCAGCAAAGAAGAGGACAAAGAGGGCCACATTGTAGAGCAGCAACAGCACAGCTCCCAGTAGGCCCGAGAAGGTGGTGGTCAAGAACCACCTACAAAGGAAGGGAGCAGTTTTAGGAATGATTACTCCATAGAAGACCAATAGCTACTTATTAACCCTTTAGGGCCCATAGCGCCAAAAGGCGCATAATTAGCGTCCTTTCACACTATGGCTTCTCACTTCGCGGTGACGGACTAGCCTCGTTCCCAGGCCCGATTTTCGGATGGGGCCTGGGAACGAGGCTAGTGACGGACAGCCTTCGACTAGCACTGCTCCTGGTGGATCATGCCAAATACAAAGCCAAGTTGTGAAAATGCTCTGGGAGAGTAGCTAAGCAGACTTTCTGGAGTCTTGTCAGTAGTCCCCCTCTGTATAACTACAGAATTAAGGGCGCCAAGCGTCTGGGCTGGCAGCTGGTACAGGCAGAAACAAGGCCGCCATTGCAAGTTGATCGAACGGTAAGCTATCTCGCCGTCAGTATACGCTTCCTTGCAATAACGCTCCTGCTTTGACTTACTGTTGGTCTGCCCTCTCCAGCAATAAAGTAAGTAGCGATGGTCCTCCGCGTACGGCAAGACAACAGTCGAGTTTTAGCAGCTGGTCGAACGGCGCGATAACCAGACAGCTAGCTCAGTTATCGGCTCCACCCAGTGCCTCCGCCCCTTCCTGCCTTGGTGACGTCAACGGTGAGTGTAATCATTGCTGTTAACAGCCAGGGGCACCCTCCCGAGTTTTGTTGGACGCTGCGCGCCCTGGGCAATGCTCAACGCTGCGTGCAGATGCCATTTTATGCTGTGGGGGAGATTTCAATATATTTTGGACCCTAAAGAGTTAAACTTCCACTCCATAACTTGCACATCACATCATATCATTGCCGAGCGCCTTAGCGTGAGGCAACTAATCGTGCAGTGCAGTCATGTCACATCTGAGTATATATCTGGATTTCTGTCACACTTTAAGCAGATTCTGCGGTCTCGTCCCAAAACTACTTGTATGCGTTTTGGAGGCGCGTGCACACGTGTAGGTGCCGCAGTGTGGACCTTTGCTGGCACTATACGATGGAGCCACTCGAGCTAGCTGTCCCCGCTCAACCTCTCAACGCTGTGAACTAGGTGAGGTCTGGCAGTAGTATGATGCACGAGAATGTCTTGCTGCTAAGAACCTTTCGCCACAATGAGCTAACTCAGAGTGGATCTTCGTGGCAAGGGATGCAGAACCTCACTAACGCGTTCGTCCTCCTCGAGGGATGCGCCATCTTCTCAGTCACTCACAAATGAACTTCGCACCTTACTGCACTGGCCCATAATACCACGCCTATCTGTGTTATGCAAGCACGAACATGAGACAAAGACACTCGCATGCGTATTCCGATATACGAATACTGATGGGGGTAATAGTGCTAGACAAGGGTTCTGTCCAAGCTGACATGATGCGTAAAATTGATTCCTGTCGCAATAATTTCTATAGAGTGAGAGGTAGAGGTGGTCAAGAAACTAAAGGTGAGGGGCCGACCACATCTCACTGGTGTACATGTGGGCAGAACACTGCTAGACGTGCTAAGTATTAACCTGTAGTTGAGGGCACCAACACAGTTGTTGAGCCACTTGCAGTGGTGATCAAAGTCCATCACACACTTGTCACACAGTCGACAGTGCTTTGCACTCGAAGTTCTACATGAAAAGGAACAAAACAGTAGTCACTTGATGACATGTCACAACTTTTCCCTCCATAACTTACACATCTACTTCACATAAGTTGCAGTGATAGTCCTCAATAACATGCTTGTGCAAAGAGCGGTCAAAGATAGGCCTGAGTCGGCGTCCTGATCGAAGCTTTCTCTGCACTGCTGGTTCTGCCGCATTGATGGAAGTGGTCACGATGTTGGCAATGATATGAACAAGCAGCACAATGCCAGGGATCTGTTCCAAGGTTAAGTCCGAATTTGTGGTCAAAAAGACGGAGAAAATCACTTGCTACTTAAAAAGACAGGAAAAGAGACAGTTTCTAGACAGCTTCTTAAAAAAACATCCACAAACACACTTGAAACTAATGGTAAAATGAAAGAGTGGCAATTCACAACACCAGCAAGGATACGGCATAGACAGCTATCCTCCACAGCCCAGGCACATAGAAGGCCAAGACACCATAGTGGGCCACAGTGAAGAGAAGAATGAAGAACCAGGAAATCAGCTGGAAGGGGTGCCAGGGACAGCTCCAACCGTTGTGGCGTGGGCGGGAAACCTCACGCACCACGGGGGAGTGATGGTCAGGATCAGGGGAGCCCTGGAGCTCTGACATTTCTCTGAATGATCAGCTCGCAAAGATGTGAAGCAATTAGATGAGATGATCAGATCAGAAAAACTCTGATAAGAGAAGAAAATAAACAATCAAATTACAATAAAATAACATCCTCAGGACAAAATTATAGCTACGATCCGAAACTTGCCTTTACGATCAGTGTTACACAACTTTCACAAGGCAAACAACAGGAAAATCTTGAAGTGGTCCTCGCAAAGGGAGCCTTTCAGACTTCACAAGAAGTTTCCGCACTCGATATCGTCAGTACAACAACAGAATGCGCACAAAACCCAACGCACGAGAAGAAATCCGTCTTTCTCGAAACGTACAGTAAGGCGTAGAGTCCCTAGGACCTAGGTTACGCCGGTATACGCCATGGCCTGTAGCGTGGATTGATGTGAATTATAGCGTCGATGGAGCGCGCGCGTTCATCATGCGCTTCGAATTAGCTAGCTATAGCCTCAGGCGCTAGGCTAGGCATGGGCATGGCACATTATAATTATTACGTCATAATTATGCGTTGCTAGGGCGCACTGCACAGATTAATTGGTATTGGTTGAAAACGTTTTCTGCCAGTGATGGTCAAAGGTGACGGAGATTAGAGGGATCGAGATCATGCAGAAAATGCTGTGAGCAGGCTGGCCTGCATGACCGGTCACAGGCTAGGTCCAGTCGCAGCTGGCCAGTAGGCGACATCAAGAGAAGCTCCTGACAGCCTGGACAAGAGCCCCCTGCTGTGTCGTGGGTCAGGTACAGGGAGAGAGTTTGCTGAGCCAAACTGTGACAGCAGCTAGGAAGATCCGGACAGCAGAGAGTTGCCAGTGAGATCCCAGCATTTTCTCACAGCTGTGGGCAAGTGGAGGCAGCTGCCTGCTGCTGATGAGTCCCTTGTGAGACAGCCAGTTTGCTGATGGCCATGGGGTCAGCACAAATTGCTGGCAGAGGGCGGCCAGAACAGGAGGGCACAGCATCAAGTTGCATACCAAATTTCTTCTCAAGGTCTTTGAATGACACCTTCTTGGCAAATTGGGAGACACTGAGCGGTCAGCCTTGTTGGGGGAGTCCTGAATCAAGCTTTCTCCACTAGCCTTGCCACTCATGTTCACCTCTTCCTCATCGACAGAGTCGCTAACCACCATGGCTGCAAAGGTGCTGCAATCCATATCATCATCCACCATTGCTGCTGCAATCGGGGCATCCTTTGTCTGCTCAATGTACTCCTCCGAGTTGCCTGCCATCATTGAAGCCAGAATGCCAAGGTCATCGTCAGACGCTTCTCTCTGCAAAGGTTTTCTCCTCCAACTTTGCACTTGAGTGTGGTGGCTGCTCATCCAAGTCTTCCATATAGATGGAAGTCTCGGTACCAGTGGACACAACAGCAGGGACTGGGGGAGGACTGGTCACTTTGCTGTTTGCCTTCGACACCCGCAAAATGGAAGTGGGCTTCTTCACGGGAGGGCTGGCGACATCCACAGTAGTCTCAGCACAGTTGCCGTTGCTGTATAGTGGCATCACCTTATCCCCTTTGGCTGGCGGTTCTAACTTCTTCTCATCCATCCTGTTGTTGTGGATAGACTCCTCCGAGCCAATGGACTGAAGGGAAGAAACCACATACAACAGCATCAACACCATATTATGCCTGCAACCAAACCAATATCAGTACAATGAACTTCAATGCATGGTCTAAAATTTCCAGTGGATGTCAAATTATAATTTATTGAGCGGCAGGGGGAGGGGGAGAGTAGAGTCACAAACAAACAGGAAATATGTTTGCCCAAGTGACTCGTACTATACTCAAGTACTAGCTTTTTGGACAAGATACTAAGTACAACTAGCCCATAAGTTTAGGTCCTGTATCTACATACATGTACCGGTGATTAAAATATCCTTTCTTGGCTTGACACAGGACAGATTTAAATTTATATCTTAAGATATCTCGTCCAAAACCAGGGGTGTGGGACAAGGTCCGTGCGCATGTGGTGTAATTAACATTCCACAGGTATAGTGCATCTCGGTAAGGCTGCATGCATGGTATACATAACTGCTCAGTACAGCACACGTACAGTAGTGTATGATGGTTTATACAATCATGTACGTAATTTGCTCGCAGTCTTTATAGGGAGGGTATACTCTTGAGGATCCACTGAAAGCGCATGCAAAGCAGCCTTCTCCAATGGAGAAAAACAGTACAACGACTTCACATTATGTCCTACAAAAAGACAGTGCACATGATCTTGTCCTCCCCTTGGTCCAAAAACAATTACTGGGTAATATACAAGTGATCAGGATTCTACTTACCTTTCTCCTCAGGCATGCACATCTTCCATGAAAGCCCCTCTCTACACCCGCAGCACTGTCTTTCTCACACTCACGCATAATGTAGTCATATGCGGTGAGACCCTTGGATACTGGTGTATGTGAGGGATGGGAAGGGGAGGAATTAAGGGGAGGGATTCATAAACAATTTCCACAAGAATTAGTCAAAGATGCTTACTATAAGAAAGACATGGAAAGCACTCAGGTGTCCAAGAAGCAGCACGGCAATGAAAGCCAGCGCTCCCAGGATGGCAGTCAAGTTTGGAAACACTGGGTCTGGGATGGCACCTCCAAATATCCTCAGGGTTGCATCACAGCCAGAAGGGTTGGAGGGATAGTCGCAGTTGTAGCGGAGGCTCTCGCGGTCGGCAAAGAAGAGGATAAATAGGGCCACATTGTAGAGCAGCAACAGCACAGCTCCCAGTAGGCCCGAGAAGATGGTGGTCAAGAACCACCTACAAAGGAAGGGAGCAGTTTAATACTCCATGCACAGATATCGAAGACTCAAGTTTACCAATAGCTATTGGTAAACTTAACTTACACATCATATCATATCAGTGTAGTCACATCGCATCTGTATACATCCACCACACTTAAATTTCTGTTAATTGCGTGGGGGCAGTTTCTGTGCTCTCATCCCAGACTACAGGTATGTGTTTTGGAGGCGCGTGCATACGTGTAGCCACCACAGTGTGGACCTTTGCTGGCACTATACAATGGAGCCAGAGCTAGCTGTTACCGTAAAACTTGACTCCTGTCGCAATGCATACGTGGTTGACCATGCAGAGATGCCACGCGGGAAGCTTTGATACAATTTGGCAGTTGTAGAATATAACCCACGAGCGATAGCGAGTCTCTGTGAACGGCGAACGTCAACTTCATTCTGCCTGCCAAGTGTCTTGCGGTCCCGCTCTGGCAGTCTCTCTCCTCGCCTCATCAGTTCTCCCTCGATGTCGCTGCACTCTTTGCCTTGTCAATCGTCGTCTCCTGTCAGAAACCGACTCATACTCATCCATTATGTACAGCAGTGACAAATGACAAAGGTGAGATCACATGGTGTGCGTGCAGGTTGTATACGCACACGCGCGGGGGTCAAACGCGTAATTTACGTGCAGGGCCACAATAACTGCATTCCAATGTGTTACAGGACAAATATAGTTTTACAGTCGCACTAGCTCAGATTCGACCTCCACTTCCTGCTCGGCAATTACAGTAAATAGTAGAGTGAGAGGTGGTCAAGAAACTAAAGGTGAGGGGTCGACCACGTCTCACTGGTGTATGCATGTGGGCAGAACACTGCTAGACATGCTAAGTATTAACCTGTAGTTGAGGGCACCAACACAGTTGTTGAGCCACTTGCAGTGGTGATCGAAATCCATCACACATTTGACGGTGCTTTGCACTAGAAGTTCTGCATGAATAAGGAACAAAACAGTAGTCACTTGATACAATGATGACATGTCACGACTTTCCCCTCCATAACTACAATTACACATCTACTTCACATAAGTTGCAGTGATGGTCCTCAATAACATGCTTGTGCAAAGAGCGATCAAAAAGATAGGCCTGAGTCGGCATCCTGATCGAAGCTTTCTCTGCACTGCTGGCTCTGCCGCATTGATGGAAGTGGTCACGATGTTGGTGAACAAGCAACACAATGCCAGGGATCTGTTCCAAGGTTAAATCAGAATTTGTGGTTGACCCCTTGCTAGGAGAAAATCACTACTTAAAAAGACGGAAAAAAGACAGTTTCTAAACAGCTTCTTAAAAAATAACAACCACAAACACAAAATGGCAAAATGAAAGAGTGGCAATTCACAACACCAGCAAGGATACAGCATAGACAGCGGTGAAGAGAAGAATGAAGAACCAGGCAATCAGCTGGAAGAGGTGCCAGGGACATCTCCAACCGTTGTAGTGTGGGTGGGAAACCTCACACACCACGGGGGAGTCATGGTCAGGACCAGGGGAGCCCTGGAGCTCTGACACCTCTCTGACCGATCAGTATACAACATACAACAAACCAATTGTTTACAGTAGTACACTCGGGGCGGCATGCATGGTCTTGACGCGAATACAGCATTGACTTCACCTCATGACCCTCCTTCCGTCTATCTCACAGAATTCATGGAAAGCCCACTGTCTCCTCCAACTAACGTCGAATTGTCCTTGCCTCTTCACTGAGCGGCAGGGAGTTAGCTAGACCCGTACCCCCACTGCCCGGCTGAACGGTTTGAAATATTTTTGGCGGGAAGTCTATAGCGCGCGCAACTAGCTAGCCGGCCGGAAGGGGTTTATATGCTGAATTTGTGCCTAGTTTTGGCGGGAAGTCGGGATGGCACACTCGCTAAGCACTTGCTTTGCAGCCTGGGGGTTGAGTGTTCGTCTCCCCAATAACCGAGTACGAGTCTGGGCCACTCCGTACACACCGGTTCCTGACTTCCCCGCCTAGCAGCCGGAGTACGCCGGTTCCCATCTGACCACCGAAGCTAAAGAAAGGTGTTCTGGTTGAAAGCAGGTTAGCCTCCTGTGATTCCAGTCACCGACGCCTATCCAGCGCTCCTGAGGCTTACACTTCGGTGTCTGACCTGTCACGGAGGGGTAGGTGTGTTGCTAGGTTGTATTTTTTTCCCCCTTTTTTTTTCTTTTCCTTTTTTCCCTCTTTTGTCTTTTTCCTGTTTGGTAGCTTAGAGGGGGCTGTAGGCTTGTTTGTTTTTTTTCTTCCTGATTTTGTTAGAAAATTAATTGCTCTGTTAAAAGTCTTCTTAACTTTTACCCTAGCCCAATTAACCCCCTCATTATTCTCTTTGGATGTAATATTGGCTGGATGTAATATTGGCTCTTCTCTTTGGATGTAATATTGGCTCTTTAACCAGCTTGATTTTCTACCTTTCTACCTGAACTTAAGATTGGTTGCATTCTTCATTATTAATTTTAGCTATAGCATGCATTGTTTTGTTATTTTCTGTTGCCTTATGTTAACACATAGCCAGATTGTTGATGGTGTTGGTATCGGAGGGAAGACATTAATTGCTGCCCTCTGATTGGGTGAAGCTACATGTACCAGGACCATGCAACGCAACACAGTGTATAACATGATTGATGACTTGTTCATTCTTCTAATTGATCTCATCCACAGAGATAATGAGAGATCGATTAAGGGACTCCAGCCTCCAGCCTCAGCTTCTTATAGGAACTGCATCAGGAGTTACAGACATGAACCAAAGAGTGCAGGCATGAATGTGAGCAGGTCAGTCCTCCTGTTCCACGATGGTCTCGCTGAGGGCCAAGTCCCAGTAATGCTCCACAACGTAGCACTTCAGGTGCTCCCGAGCTACGCTGTCTGTATACAGGGAACCCCAGTCCTGGAAGAAGCGGTCCTAGACTTTGCCCTATAGATTTGTGCAATGACAGATTACAGCTAGTCTGTGATAGCCATGGCAACAGAGCAGTCTCACCTCCCGTACTACATTGCACGAATTCTGTCGCTCCTTTTGGGCCTCAGAGTCGGAGTCATCATCTGTGTGGGAGAGGACAGACAACTGAATTTCTGCTCGGAGTGTTTACTTGCATGGCCGTACCATCACCACACCTGTCAGGAGTCCATTTGATCCGATGTAGCATCAGCTTCTTGAAACATTAATGTAATGATGACATCACATCCCAGTATATGTACAAGCATTTTGGTATACAAGAGACTGAAGATCAAGAGATGATCGACCTTTCATGCTCTGTTAACAGAAGAAGTCATTCTTCATCAGCATAATGAATTAATTCTCACAGCCTGCACTCTTCCATCACTATAAGCCAGCAGTCACATTTACAGAGATCTCAATGAGTTTGCTGAGGCCAAACGTGCGACATGCATGTGTCACAAATTCTACTTCTTCCTCAGCAAACATAGCACACTAGCTTCTGGGTATATTAATCTGAAAATGGGTAATTAAAATCCACATTGCACTGCGCTGTAAAATAATATTTATTGTGATAATAGCTGATGATCATGAGGTGTGAATTGATTCACACTGATAACTAAACAAGCCTAGGTCTTCGCTTGTGTGCTTCTGTCAAAACATCACTAGAGTGGCTCATTTTGCATATCTCTGGGTCCGGTTCCCCAGGGGGCCGCTGGGAGGGAGGGTGCTCAATGAGGTTCGCTACCGTCCTCGTATTTCTGACCCATTTTCGTTACATCCTCGTATTTCTGACTCACTTCCACCTGCTGATCAAAATCTGCATAGCTGTGTGAATGTGTGCATGATGTGTGTGCATGGTGGTGTGTGTGGTGTACCGTGTGGTGTTTGTGAGTGTATGTGTATGTGTGTGTGTGTGTACGTGTGCATGTTTGTGTGTAACAGTTGTGTTCAGAAGTTGATACTAGCAAAACTTGGTTCATGTGATTGCACATGGTTCCATCCAACATACGATTAGTCTAGCTTCCATGTGCTGACCTCCTGTCAGGCCCACCATTCCACCAGTGGGACCTCCTCCTCCCTGCCCTCCCTGCTCGGAGCAAGGAGGGCCAGTTTGGTCACAGATGAGATGCTAGTCTTGCGGGCCGCAGAGGCAATGTCGGACTGCAACAGGTCCAGCTGAGCCTTGGCACGCCGCATCTGACCTGCTTGATGAACTTGCCTGGGGGAGGGAGGATGGAGGGAGAGGAAGGAGGGAGAGGTTGAAGAGAGAGGGAAGATGAAGAGAGAGGTTGAGGAGGGAGTGAGGATGGAGGGAGAGGTTGAGGAGGGAGGGAGGATGGAGGGAGAGGTTGAGGAGGAAGGTGGGAGGGAGGAGGAGAGAGAGGTTGAGGAGGGAGGGAGGATGGAGGGAGAGGTTGAAGAGGAAGGAGGGAGGAAGGATGGAGGGAGAGGTTGAAGAGGAAGGAGGGAGGGAGGATGGAGGGAGAGGTTGAGGAGCAAGGAGGGAGAGAGGACAGAGAGAGAGGTTGAGGAGGGAAGGAGGAGAGATTGTGACGGGATGGCAGGAGGGAAAGAAAGGGCAGATGGAACACTGTAATATACAGGTGGATGACTACTCGGACCTGCACACTAAAAAGGTTTCGAAAGTGATGGCTTGAGCAAACTGCTTTCAGCCAGCCTTGTACTCACAGACTAACATGCAAATGAGATTTTGGCTTACAGCTACATGTAACATTGCATAGTTTAATCACACTTTGTGATTTTCGTTGTGCAATGCATAATTGGCACTTAAGTTAGTGCCGATTATGTCATTATAAGGACTGGTGATTGCATTGTATTGCAAAGTGCCAAATGCGTTTAAGATCTCAAAGGCTGGCTGAAAGCAAAGTTTGTTCAAGCCATCACTGTCCAAAGCAGCATGATTGTCAGAGACCGACCATATCGGGTACAGCATGACAGGCGTACCAGGATCGTTGAACTGGAAGTGTTTCTTCACATGCTGAGTGGAGGGCAGACCCACACGGTCATCAAAGCAGACGGTCCTCTCCTCTTCTCTTTCCTCCTTCTTCTGCGGCTTCTCTATGATTTGCTTGAAACTGGCTCTCCACTGGGCACGTATGTTGTCCTGTGGAGGGTGGGGAGGTGGATGGGGAGACAGTAGGAGGGAGTGCAAGGAACAAGTGCAGGGGTGAGACAGCTGTGCAAGGAGGACAGTGGATGAGTGCAAGGATGGAGGAGGAAGGTGCAAGAAGGGAGAGGGTGCAAGGAGGAAGGATGCAAGGAGGGAGAGGGTGCAAGGACTGAGGAAGGATGCAAGGAGGGAGAGGGTGCAGGACGGAGGAGGGGTGCAAGGAGGGAGGGAGAGGGGTGCAAGGGCTGAGGAAGGATGCAAGGAGGGAGAGGGTGCAGGACGGAGGAAGGATGCAAGGAGGGAGAGGGTGCTAGGACTGAGGAAGGATGCAAGAAGGGAGGGAGAGGGGTGCAAGGAGGGAGAGGGGTGCAAGGACTGAGGAGGGGTGCAAGGAGGGAGAGGGTGCAGGACTGAGGAAGGATGCAAGGAGGGCTCAAGGGAGAGGGGTGCAAGGAGGAAGAACTACACAATCACACCACTCATGCAAACGTGTACAAGCTACCACAGTACTCACTTGTCTCCGGGTTTTGCAAGACTCGAGAGCTGCATTGTGTGCATGTGGAGCCTTAATTCCTGAACTTAGGCTGAATCATTGCGCATTGGACACAATGCACATCTTCTTTTGAGGACCGGAAGTGTGGTCTCTGAATCTCAAATTCTGAAGGGGCTACACAATTTCATTTGTACTGAAACTGAGTGTTACAAATACTAGTAATACTTTTTGATCACTATACACAATTCATTTTTAAAAGGGAAAGTAGATTTATCATACCCTATAGGCAGAGAAGATCATGTATAGCAACTGGATAACTCAAATTTACAAGACAGCATGGCCACTGCAACTATAAACTTATTGTTAACCGGTGAGTTCAGAGTAGCAAGTGTCACAGACTCGGACTGGCTTTTTGGATGAAGGAAGCGGAGCAGATTTTGCAGTACATTGCTGGCAGAAGATTTGTCTGTATGGTAACAAAAGGAAATAATAATTATACAGTATAGTAGCTAGGAATTCCTGCATTGTAGAAATGGTTCAACATGGTATGTAGCTACTTACCATGGATTCATTGACAGGTAACTGCCTTGTTTAACCCTTCACTAACCACAATATCTTGGAGGTCCTTTTCAGCCTGAAGAGCCCTTAGAAAATACACTTGAATTCCTTTCTCCAGGAAGTAGTTACTATCATCCTAACCACACCCACTCACTAATAAGCTTTCCCAAAAATGATAGAGATGCTAAACAAAGGCTAAACAGAGACCCAGCCATAACATTATTTGTCCCACCTCTGACCTAACCTTGTTCCCAGGCTCTTTCCTCAAAAGACGGGGCCTGGGACTGAGGCTACCTCTGACCCCCCCTGGCTTGAATCTATTATCAGCTAAGGGCATTGCCACATGTGTGCCTAAGTCTCATGAAATTTACTTTATCATCATTGGTCTCTAAAGGGCTGAAATTTTAGCACAACAGAAATGATCAACTTAAAACAGTGGCTTCCAGTGACAATTAGCCACCTTAAATTTGTTGGTGTGTTTCATGAATCGTGCACTAAGCAGCCTGCTAAGCTATATATGACCCAGAGGTTCTTATGATGGCCCACCATGTACCAGTACCCAAACATTAATCAGTATACTTACCTAGCCTCTTTCCCAGGCCTGCACCGTTCTTGGTTGCACAAAGAACGGCAGAGGCCTCCGCCGTTCTTCGTGCAACCAAAAACGGTGCAGCCCTGGGGCGGAAATGAGGTTAATACTTACCCACAATGTCGACAGTGATGCTGCAAGGGAAAGAAGGGAAGATAATCCACCGATCAAGCTAACCTCTTTGCAATACAGTCATACATTACAAATACTTTAACACTTGCACTACCATAGGAAATATTTCCCAAAGTCTTTATGATAAACGTATGTGTAAGGTTATAATGGTATAATATGTGTAATGGTTATAATCTAGTGGGGAAATGGCTTTAATCATCCCTGGTGAATAGCACAAGACATGCTTCTCTCATAACCAACCTTCCTGACATTGACAGAGAACTTTCTACTGCAGGCGTTGCAGTTAGTGACTTCGCTATCTTTCTCCCACTTTCGCTCGCTTAATCGTGTGTGGACAATCTGTAGGGTCTGATGTTCCCGGCCCAACTCCTGCATCCCAGCCTCCAACTCCTGAATACGACGCTGCTGGGAGATGTTCTGCTGCACGAGAGACTGCTTCTGTTCCTCCTGAGCCAGAAACCTGCACCAAAGATTGCAGGTGTCATTTCAGTAATGAAGGTAGTTGATCAGCTAACATGCACGTATGCAATGAACACATACTTTTCTAACTGAGCTCTGTGTTCATCCTGAAGGGACTTCAGCCTCTCATTCAGTTCTGGAAACGCAAACACGTAGCTGATGATCAATAACTGTTTCAATAAGTCACTGATGGAATGAGCAGATTTAGCAACCGAATGTGCTAATAATATTGTGTGCTCACCTTGCGTTTTGCTCGCTTTTTCCCTCATGGCACCTTCAAGATCCTTCACCTTCCCTTTGCTTCCCTCCAACTGCTGCCTCAACGCTGCCAGGTTTTTGCTGAGGGCACTAACTGCCATCTCCTGCTGCTTGTCCCCTGTGGCCTTCTCTTCTTGCAGGGACTTCAATGCACTCTGTTCAACTGCCTGTACAAATAGCGATTTGTAGTGTAATGTATGTCACAGCTAAAGCCCACTATGAATGAATCAGGCTGAAAAGACAAGCGGAGAGTGAAAACCGAAGTGACGGCAATGAGCTGGAATAGAAAATAGGTATGCAAGCTTCACTCTAACGGGGAAAGGGACTTTCCCATAGTACAGTACGTGGTTGGAATCAGGATTCTCTGTGTGTACATGCACGTGTGTTACATATCCATGGCTTCAGAGAACTTTTTCCTCTTTCTGATCTAGATCACCATTGCTACATTGGACATCTTTATGTAGCTGTATGCTGGGTAACACTTGAAGAACCTCTTGATTCAAACGTTACTGTTTTCACTGTGTCTACCTCCCTTGATTACTATAGTATCTTGATTACCAGTTGTCCTTCCAGAGTTGTGATTTGAACATCCAACCGAGCCTTCTCCGAGTCACGGTCACTGTCCATCTGTGTCTTCTCAGACCGAACCTAAAGTATTATTCGTACACATATTATAAATCCCTCTGCTCATGTGTTCTAGACACACATAGCCCAAGTGGCCTGGAAATGAGGCTGCTTGTTCCTATCTAGGCTAGAACTGAAGTGAGAAGGGTACCAGCTATGTACTACTTTACTGCTGCAACCTGTTTCTGCTTGCATACTGCATAGCTTAAATTTCGTTGGTCTAAAGTTTTGCGAATATCATGAATTATACAATCGTGCATCTGATCCACAAATTATAAAATAGATGAAGTTTACACTTGGTGCTTTGACACATGGTGTTCATAGGCACAGCTGCACGACAGAAAGATGGCTCTGGTTCAGTACTCAAGAGTATGGATTGAATGTGTCCACCCTGAGGTCAAGCTGCTGGATCTACAAGGAGCATTCTCCCAAGAGGTATCGTATCCTCTTGTGCGAGCTGTACTCAATCTGCTTGAACCTTAGCTGAAAGGAATGCTGCTTAAGAAGACCAAAGGGAAGCGAGCCGCAGAGCACAAAGTATTAGCAGTGCTACGCTACTACTGATGAACATGAGATATTAGCCTTGTGTTCAGTGTACGTTGGATAGACCCAGTCCTCAGTACACCACACCCATACACAGACTTGATTATGTGGGTGTGACTTCTGGATTTCGCAATAATTTTACAAAATGATCTGAAACAGTTATTGAAGAAATTTTAGACTGGCAAAATTTAAGTGCTATGCGGTAAGTTAGCAGCAACAGCACTTGCAGCACTAGGATGCTATAGTATAGATTCTTCTTCTATCATCACAAGGTAAGAGGATCTGTAGCTGTAGACTAACCCTTTCCGTATCTTTCTGGGACAGGGCCAGCTGGTTCTGCAGGTCCTTGATCAGCTGTGTAAGGTTATCTCTTTCTAACTGCAGCTGCTGCTTCTCTTGCAACCACTTAGCTCCTTTGCCCTCCGCCTCCAACTTAAAGCCCTCAGCTTCCTTCTGTAGCAAATCCCTGTGCAGAAGTACATACCATGAAACAGAGCTACGTATCGATACTCAGTTCAGGAATGCATACAGCAGAGCTACTTCCCTATTTGGTTATGTTTGACTAATCGGAAGGATGCATTTAGCAGTAGACTACAAAAGACAACTCCTTATCGCCAGTTATTGCCATTGGTAAATACTTATTGTGGACAGTGCTTTAGATTACTGGAACACTAGGAGGTTGGACGTTGTCAATTAGTGACTCGCAAAATTGATGATTGATTGAGGCACAACTGCTGCATATAATAACCATCCAGACCCAGTATACATACACTTCCGCAAGTTCACTTACTTTTCACTAATAGCCTTTGCAAGATTGCCTCTTGCCTCCGTCAGTGTTGTTGCCAAGGAAGCCTGTATGCATACAACACATGCTGCAGTTAAAATACTGTCATACAACACCGATTCAATGGCAGTGGAGTGAGAACACATCTCTTCTGTAGCAATACACTCAGCATGGAGATGTACTTTAACTGATACTGACTACTAGTCTATACTCATGTTGCTACATACCTTCTCAGTTTGAAGTTGCTCGCTCGTCTGATCTGTAGCAGTGAGTTTCTGGTTAAGCTGCAGTATTTCTGCACTCAGAGTAGCCTTTACCTGTGAGGGAAAGACGGTAAACATCAACAAGTGAGTGACCAATCAAACGTATAGTAGACTAGAAACTCCCAGTCATTAGCCACGCATTTTTCTTCCATGTGCATGGCTTCCATTCACAGTCACGTGAATCCACAATGGTCTTATGAATGTACCCCATCTAGCTCAGTTCTGGCAGCGGCCAGTTGTTGCTCCGTCTCCTTCGTCTTCAGCCGGGCCGTGGCCACCTCAGACTCTGCCTGGTCCAGCTGGCTGTTGAGATCCTACAGTTAGGAGAGAGGAGGAAATAAACTTTAGTTTGAACACAGTGACAATGCACTGCATGTGCATGTGGATCTTGAATTTTGATGTCATTGCATGATTGCAAGGATGTACCCAGCTAATTCAAACTAACCTTGAAGTCCCCTCTTGCCCCCTCCAGCTCAAGTTCCAAAGCTTCCACCTTCTCTTTTTCTCGCTGCAGAATGAGGAAACGAACTCAACAACAGACACTATTATATGCAACGCACCTCTCAACCAAAACTCACTTCAAATTGTTCCTTTTCTCCCTTCAACTTCTGTTCATGCACTGTACACTTCTGTTCAAATTCTCTCTGTCCCTCCTGCCAAGAAAGATGTAATGACGCCTCAACAGTAATCCTTACCACTATTTTGCAAGCCATTTGCTGGTGTATTTTACAACAAGAGCCTATTATGAAACCGGGGATGACTGTTGCTATGACAACAAGCTATCCATTAAGCTAGACCACAGACAACAGTAAATTGGATGCACAGTTTCTGAGATATGGCCCAGTGAAACTTCCCACTGAAGCACGTCTTAACTTACGTATGAGGCTATACGTAATTCATGCCTAGCCTCATTCCCAGGCTCCCCCCCTGCACATGATGATGAAAAACGGCGTATTTTTCGTCGCCGCACGCAGGGGGAAGGGGGGAGCCTGGGGACGAGGCTAATTCATGCCCTGAACATCCACTTCACCTCAAAGGTAAAAGTGTAGCCACTGTGTATGGCAGCAGGATAATGGCACAAGAATAATACTATTGCTATCGCAACTAAATTATAATTATATTCGAGTGTGAAGGTAAGGTTCAGCAATGTAACACTTACATTCAGGTCACTCTGCAGTGCTTGCAGCATCTCCTGCTTTTGTTGCAGCTGGTTTTCAATGGAAGTGGCACGTTCCGTCTATTGAACAAGACATTTCTGAGATAAAATTAAGTCTGCCTTCAGTCAGCAAGATTTACCCTAGCTTCCATGCATGTATACTTGTGCATGGAAGAGTCTACCTTCTGTTGTAGAGAAGCTTTCAAGCTGACCACTTCACCCTCCAACCTTTGAACCTTGCCCATTTCTGCCTGCAATGTGGTAACCACACAGAACATCATCTATCCACACAGTCATGATGCTGAGACTCAAAAAATGCATGGGATGATGTGTGTGTACACACATTACCTGCAACCTTTCCTCTTGGTGTTCGTTTCTCTCTTTTAGAGAGCCAAGCTACACATGGGGAAAACAGAACCAAGAGCTGAAAAACACAATTTCAAGGAGAATGTGAAGAAACTAATTAACCACAACATCATTTTTGCAGCTACGAGGTTTCTCAACAAACACTGCTGGTGAACAAGACTTCAGTATGTGATATGTACCACAAAAAACAATGATGATCATAGTTGTGTAATGTTCCGATTTACTTCAACCACTCACACACAGCATAGCAGCAAGGGAACACATACCTCCTCATGCATCTTTGTCTCATTCATGAGTTTTGCTTCTAGCTGCTGTCTTGCCGTGTCGTGTTGACCCACTTGTGTCTGTTTTGGAATCAATAGGATGCTATCAGTGCTATACCGTGAGGAGCATACGTGGTACACATCCTTAAATTGATGCCGAGATTCCATCAGTGGTCTGGTTTTCCGTTACAGACGCAGCTCCACAAGACCTAAACACAGCTACGCAAGGCATAAATGAAGCTCTGGAAGATCCATAAGTGAAGCTGCGGAAGAAACCTTTTGATTCTCGCAAGAAGCCTTCTGGTTTTCGGAAAAGCGTTCCAAATCTCGGCGTCAATTTTAAAGATATGTACCGTTACGGCATACAATAAATCACAACTGCATGCCTCCACTTACTTCAAGGGCTTGGGTTTGCAGCTGCAACTCAGTCTGAAGCGATGTCACCTGGGTATATTGCCAACAAACGAATTACCAGTAGCACACACAGATCTCTTACTTGTATGCATTATAGCCTCATTTCCAGGGTTCCCCGCCCCCCCCCCCCCCCCCCCCCCCCTTCGCGCAGCACCGAAAATTTGCTGTGCAGGGGGGAGCCTGGGAACGAGGCAGTATCAGACACCAACATTTCACACGGACCTGGTCCTGCAGGGAACTGATGATGCTGTCTTTGTCCTGACAAGTTGAGCTGAGCTGTTCCGTGCTCTCCTGCAGCCGAGACTCCAAGGCAGCCAAGGCCCTCTGCTTTTCACGAAGCTACAATGGGTGGAAAGCAACATACATACTTTTCAGTTCATTCAGATTGGTGAAACTACCTCACTTACTTGAGCAGCTAGTTTTTCCTCCATCTCCCCCTTGGACAGCTATAAAGATGAGATCACATAGTGATGACATTGTCCTTTGGAATGCTATTCTACAAAGTGCATTAAATTAGTGGGGCAGCTTCATGCACCACAAACTGGAAGGCTTTTTCAGAGCATTGGAAGGTGTCCCTAGAGAAGCGCAGAAGGTTACTTCAGAGAACCAGATGGTTACTCTCAAAATCAAATATTAATCTTGTGCAACTTTTTTCCACTTGAATTAAAGGCATAGCTTTGAATAGCCTCGTTCCCAGGCACTCGGTAATTGTGGAGAAGAGCTCTTCTCCCCAAATACCGAGTGCCTGGGAACAAGGCTGGGCTTTGAATAGCAGACGTCTAGGTATATACTTAGTTGAAACCTAGAGCAGAAATATTTCACCTAGGTGGAGATAGTCCACTGAGTTTGACTGATGGCCTTGATGGGACACTGGGGGACCAGTTCAAAAACAGGTACTAGTAATACTACTTGGGATTACCATGCACTCATCATTTAGCCTCACATCTAGGTCAAGAGTGTATACACTGTGCCATATTGTAGTATACGAAAACATTTGACATTAATTTCAATGACGAATCTTGGAGAAGAGTGACAAGGTCTCAGCTATCAAATGGCTCATGCAATAGTAGAAAGGATGCACGTAGGGAGCTACCTGTGTGTGTGATATTTCCTTCTGGAGAGAGCCAATCTTCTCCTCCCTTGTGCTGAGCTGAGATTTTAGCTCTGTCACAGCAGCTTCTGCAGATGCCTATACAACAACCAGAGCAGGAGAACTCTATCCACATCAAATGTATGAGTTTGGTCTTATCAAATCATACCTGGCTTTCTGATAACTCTTTCTTCAGCTGCTCTTGTTGGTTCTGGAGTACATTCAAATCCTAGTACCGGTAAAAGAAAGAGTCTGATAGCAGTGCCATGTAAGGCACGTAACATAGTCTCCAGCTAATAAGCCCCCTTCAAAAATATGAATATGCCACCCCCCCCCCCCCCCCCCCCCCCCCTTTACCGCTGAAGTTCCTAGTTTGACCCATTTTAATGCCCTTGGGTGAGCGTCTTCTGGAATATGTAGACTACACGTGCAACTTCAGACGTCTCAGAGTCACTACTGATGACGTCTAGTACATGTACTGTATCAGGCTAGCTTCCGCTTACTACACCTTCAGTGACTGCTCATAAATTAGCACTGATAGGACACTAACCCTTTCTCTCTCCTGGAGTAGAGAAGTCTTTCCTTCCAACTCCTGTTGCACAGATTTCAGCTGGGACTCTGTGCTGGCGAGCTGAGAGGATGCCGAGTTGATCTCCCCCTGCAGGGCTAATTTCTCCCTGGAATGCTGTTGTCTCAGCTGCTCCACTTCACCTTGCAGACCTTCCTCCGTGCTCTTGGCATTTTGAAGGTTCTGTTGGGAGACAAAAGCCTTTTGTGCACTCTTCGTACAAATAGAGTATATATTATGTATACCAGCTGATGTCTGCAATAGAAAACACTTTTTTGAGCTTTGAATGGAGTGGCTGAGTGGAACAGAAGTAGCAATAGTACTCACCTCCTTTGCAACCCTTTCCATGCTCTGTAGTTCCTCATTCCTTGCCAGCAGCTGCTGCTGTAAGGCGGCTATCTCCCCCTCTAGCTTCCTCCTTTGCTCCCCTGCCTCCCTTTCTTTCTCCTCTATGGCAGCTCCCTTGGCCTGCAGCTGGGCAGATACGTCTTGGATGTGCTGTTGGGCTTGCTCCTGTACACTCTGCAACTGCCCCTTTAGACTCTGCTCTTGGGCTGCAGTACTAGACTTGAGCTGCACAGATAGATAGATAGATAGATAGATAGATAGATAGTAGACAGACGGACAGATAGATAGATAGATAGATAGATAGATAGATAGATAGATAGACAGACAGACAGACAGACAGATAAATAGAGAGAAAGCTAGATGGACAGATAGGATAGGTATGATAGACAGACAGATATATCTACGTAAGTTGGATAATTTGATAGAGGTGGCCTCTAGCCTTGTTGCCAGGTCCCCGCCCAGCTTTTCATCGCTTGTAGTATGGAAAAGCGGCGAGAGCCTGGTAACCTTTCCCACATGAGCATGTTGACAAATGGAAGAATAAAAAAGCAAAGTTTCACGTATTGTTCAGCCAACGACATGTTCAACGCTTGATGTATATGACAGTCGCCCCCCCCACTAGATAGATATGTGTGGTAAGTTACCTGGTACCTTAGCTCTTCTTGCTGTTCTGAGCCCCACTGTGCCCATAAGTCCTATCTACCACCTTTCTACCCTTGACGTCACCAGGAGCGCATGAGCCGCCAAAGGCGGCAAAGGAGTGTCAAACTCAGCATGCCCGCCCTAGCGGAAGTAGTAGGTATTCACGCATCACACGGCAAGAGGCCAAAGTGTGAAAGACAAATTGGCATTTGTGCGGTACCACAAAGGTCTTCCATATAAGGTATGACCGTAAGTGTGAGGGCACACAACATGTCTATACTAGTTCAATCTCCTTCGCCGCCTTAATTTGGCAGCTCATGCGCTCCTGACATCACGCACGTGAGGAAAGATACCAGGCCCTCCGTGTTCTTTGTGCAACTGAAAATGGCGTGGGCCTGGGAACAAGGCTATAGCTCAACTCAGAGGGAGATACAAAATATACCACTGTCCAGAATATGAAATCATCAGACGACAACTTTAACCCCCAACCTTGTCGATTGTTTCCCTCAGGGTTTCATTATGGCCCCGAGACTCGGTGAGCTCTGCTCGCACGGCTGTCAGCTGCTCCTTCAGTTCCAGGTGCAGCTGGGAACCCTCCTTCTCCTTCTGGGTCAACGCTGAGTCCTGCACACATCGGACAAGAAAGAAGATGAAATACACACCATCAGTAGAATACCACTCACATCAGACACAGAAGGAGAATTCATTTTGCAGATTGAACTCACCTTTGCCTGTGCCTCAGCAGTCAGTAGCTCGATCTTGCCGTTCAAGGCTGTCAGGGCCACTTCCTTCTTCTGCAGCTGACCCTCCAGCTGGTGACTCTGCTCCCGAGCGGAGTCCAGCTGGTCGGACAGCTGGGAGAGAGGAGGGAGCCACTCAATTCCTGATCCCTTCCCTATCAATTTCATGTGTGAAGATACCTATATAGTATCTCCTCAGACTGAACGTACTTGAGAATTCTTGGTATTGGCAGTATCGAGTTTCTGTTCATACTCCCCATATTTCTCCTGCATGGACGAGTATGCTCCTTCCAGCTTCTCTTGAAGGGATTTCTGAACAAAAACATACAAACAATATTTGTCTTGCATTGCTACAAGTTCTACCATTGCTTCAAGCACGGGATAAGTGTTTGTTCAACAATTCTGTCCCACTGAGGGAGGTGGTACGAATTAGAGGCGGCATACCTTTTCCTGCTCCAGCTGGCTAATGGCAGTGGACGCTCCCTCGCCAGCTTGCATCTGAAGAGGACAGAAAGGAATCTCTGTGCGTTCATCTTTAGACCAGTCTGTTGTGTAGGTACATATGTTACTCCGTTACCTTGGTGATGAGCTCGGTTCTCTCGAGCTGCAGCTGAGAGATGCTGTTCTTCAATTCCTGAACTTCCCCTTCCAGCTCCTTCACTTGTGACTCCCTAGTGGGATGAAGTGGACCATTGCATTAAACATACCTATCTTAGGCTTTTATGACAAACATTTCGGTAGAACTAGGTCAGCTCTTGTTACCTCGTCTCCCCCTTGCCCTCTAGCTGGGCCACCTGCTTCTTCGCTTGCTTGTTCTCCTGCTGGGCGGTCGCCAGAAGCAGCTCCTGCACATACGGTAGCTAGTAAATTCCCTCCAAGTTACAAAGAAAAGAGCGTTAAAGGAATCAAGAAGTTGCGGCAAATATAAATCATAGTGCTTAGAACCAACCTACCCAGTACAGTATGTAAACATGGTCAAATGGAATACGTACAGGCTATGACTGGGTATAGTATACAATGGAACCCATCCTCTTCGATGCTCCACCGACCAATATCATGTCGCTGCTATGCAGACAATCTTCACTCAAGCAGCTCACACAAACTAACTGGGGTGAGCCTATTCTCTGGTATGGGTCACTGTACATATGTATGTCTTCATTAAATATGCTCATCTGCAAATAACAGAGACAGCCTTGCGTCATGAAAACAAGTGCATGCACGTAGCACAAGTGCAAATGCCACCTAGTTTGGCTTTGAGACTACATGTCGACTATGGTAAACAAGAGGACTTTAGGCTGAGGGATAGAGGACAGGGAGCTACTGTAAGGATAGTGCTTTCATCTGTCCATGCCATCTGTAGCCTCGTTACCAGGCCGCGTGGGAACGAGGCTATGCCATCTGTTCATCAATGATTGCAGCAATAGGTTACATATCACTGTACCGCACAGAAACAGCGACATGAGAGGCTATAGAGATATCAGTGAGGCTTTGCCAGAGGGAGACAGTCAGCAGCCGAACTAGTTTGGCAATAGCAAGATCAACAGAAAGGAGAGCAACAGACACGCCAACTCACCTTTTCATGCCTGTCCTTGTGTGACCGCTCTAACTCTGTTCTCAGAGCTTCCAGAGAGGCTTCCTGCTTCTTGGCCTCTGAATGCAACTGTGTGGAGGACGTGGAGTGTAAATGTTAAAGAAACTAGAGGTGTTCATAGAACACATATCCCGTGCTGAACGTCTACGGGCCAGGATGCATGCAGTGCAGCTACAATCGACGTGACATCTCTGCCGATGCGCATCGAACAGCAGCTATCGTGTATACCGTGTTCGTGTATGGCCATATCCAAGGTGTGGGAGTGACCGCTTACCGTATATACTATATTGTGAAGCTGGAGAGGTGGGGCCAAATGTTACGAATAATAGGAAACAGCTGGAAAAAACAGCCGAAACAATAGCCATGATGTCTGTGAAGTACATAGATTGTGAGAAAACACTGTTTCCTAGCGGTCATCTCGAAGCATGAAGTTTCCAAATGCACTGTGTGTCCTGTTCTTGATGGGACTCTGAGGTCACGAAGAGGTGGAGCCAATGTTATGAATAGTTATGAAAAGTAGGAAATAGCCGAAATACAGCGAAACGAAGCGCCTTGACTTCAGTCAGGTACACATAGAGCAGTAATTGCTATTGTTTGACTCCATTTCGATGGTTTATGAGGGTCTACATGTATGTGGGGAGATTTCAATTTTTTTCGCCTGACAGACAGACGACTGACTGACTGACTGACAGACAAAACCGATTGCTTAACCCCGTTTACACATGCGCGCGTGGGGTAACAACTATAAGACTCCAGAATGAATGGACAACCTCATGTTGGATCTGGCTCAGTAGGATTATGTCTCCCAGACTTGGAGAAAACTCGGAAGGAAAGCTAGGGATGATTCCGAATGTGAGACGTCAGGATTCAAAAGTAACATTGTCATGGAACACATGATTATCAGCAAGGACTGAGTCAATTTACCGTCCAGGAGGGCACACAAACGTTTCCAGTGATGGCACTGTTTATCCAAAGCTGTGAGACAAAATCTGAGACGGAAAGCCTGGGCACAAGGCTATTATCCTAGTACATGTCTTAAAAATGAGAATAGTGCTTCTAAATGATTATAGAAATGACAGTGGTGTTCGTGGAGTACAAGTACGTGCACAGCCTGAGGCAATATTTTGCTGTAAGTTGGCTACTCTGATGGATACTTGGAAGTAAACAATAGCAAGGCTGCGTAGGGCATATCACCAGACTACATCTATATAGGTCCCTATTCCATGTATGGAGACTGGGAATCAGACCTGTGTGATCTGTTCCTGGAGTGCTGAGCAGCTGGCCTCCTTGTCCTGCACCTGGTCCCTGGCCTGCTGCAGAGAGGACTGTACCACAGCCAGTGCACTTTGGAGGCTGAGGTGGAAAACAGGAGAAGCCATCCATGAAATTTGAGTTCATAATCATAATGTCACTGTACAAGCATGCCAGATTGAGCTATGAACCCAGTGGTTGTAGATTTGGTGCATATTCGTACACTGTAAATGTAGCAATGGAAGAGCAATTTGTACCTGTCCAGTTGCTGCTGCTTTGGAGCAGAGCTAAGCTGCTCCTGAAGTGACTTCAATTCTTCTTCGAGCCTGCATGAGAAACAATAGCAGACATCACACGTCACACAAACATCAGACACACGCACACACACACACACACACACACACACATCAGACAGACACACACACACACACACACACACACACATCAGACAGACACACACACACACACGCACACATCAGACAGACACACACACACGCACCAGACACACACGCACACACACACACACCTGACACACACACACACGCATACACACACACACACACACATACACACGCACACACACACACACATCAGACAGACACACACACACAAATACACACAGACACACACGCACACATCAGACAGACACACACACACACACACACACACACACACATCAGACAGACACACACACACACACGCACACATCAGACAGACACACACACACACACCAGACACACACGCACACACACACACCAGACACACACGCACACACACACACACCTGACACACACACACACGCATACACACACACACACACACATACACACGCACACACACACACACATCAGACAGACACACACACACACATCAGACAGACACACACACACACACATACACACAGACACACACGCACACATCAGACACACAGTGTAGTGTCACCTTTCCACTCGTTCCTGTTTGGGAGCAGCTGCCAGCTCAAGTTCCAGCTGCCAAATGCGGGAGTCACGGCTACGTGGAGGTAAAACGAGTATCCCGTAACCTTAACAAACACAAATACCAGAGAGCAGGAAGCAACTCTAGCCTCGTTCCCAGGCCTTCCCACCCCAGCGTTTGTCGCTTGCAGTTGCAAGCGACAGATGCTGGGGTGAGAAGGCCTGGGAACGAGGCTAAGCGCAACTCCATGTACCTCTCAATATCTTGTTGTTTTGGTGCTTTCTCGAGCTCCACTTGCAGCTTTTGACATGACGCCTCCAGACTAGCGGGTGAGAGTGATATGCATGCATACATGTACGTGCATGTACATAGTAACATGGCAGCTGCTTGTTAAGTAACCAATGAAAACATGGAGGCACTAGAAGCTCGCTCGTGCTACCATGCAACATGTAAAGAGTCACACACACACATAACCTCATACCCCACACACACATAACCTCATACCCAGCCTTATCACCCGACGGTGAATCCAGAAACACAAGAGTGCCCCCCCCCCCCCCCCCCCCCCCCCCCCCCCCCCCCACACACACACACACACACACACACTCATGGGTGCTCTTTGCGAGACTACAGTATGTGTGTGTGTGTGTGTAAGAAAATACATGTGCAGCATACCTTCTTGCTTCATCTGTTCTCTTTAGCAAGAGTGTGTCTTGTTCCTTGATATTACCCTCCAGCCTAAGTGTAACAAAATTCCAATCAATGCTCACCACAAAATTATACTGAGAGGGACTTCGATGTTTTACTACACAGGCTCTCACTATACAGACCTCAAATGACTGAGTAGTAAGATATCGATTACAAGACTAGGAATTTACTGAATTGAAGTACAGAAGACGTAATGGAAGGAGATGTGTAGCATGGAGAGGAATGCACGCACCTGGCAACATAGTCTTGCTTTGGTGCCTCCCTCAGCTCAGCTTGCAGGGACTGAACCAGCTTCTCTCGTCTGTAGAGCAGGAGTTGGAAAATGTGAACGCAGAACTCTCACGGGGGAATGGAAGGACAATTCATATGACTCGCTGTACATCATTCAGTCCATATGCATATACTATCGCCGTACACAAGAGCGCATAAGTAGATCGTCCGTGGGGCGGGCGATCTACTTATGCGCTCTTGCCGTACAAGGGGGAGCCTGGGAATAAGGCTAATGCATGAGTGCACATACGGTACGTATCTTTAAATTTGTGCCGAGATTCAGAATGCTTTTCCGACATGTGTTTGCGGTGCAGCTTCGCTACAAACCGGAAGGCTTCTTGCGAGAATCAGAAGCGTTCTTCCGAAGATGCTGAAGGATTCTTCTGAAGATGTGGATGGATTCTTCCGAAGAGCACTGGCTTTGTATGCACCTATGCAGCTTCCTTACGGATCTTCTGGATCTACCTTCAGGTCTCCCGGAGATGTGTTCGTAACAGAAACTTGAACCAGCAAAAAAGGAAAGGTTTCCGAATCTCGGCATCAGTTGTAAAGACGTGTGACGTGTACTGTACATACACAATGTATGGAGTCAACAGAGACATTCACAATGGGCAATGACTCACTCTGCTAGAGAAGCTCTGGCCTCTGTCACTTCCTTCTCTGAGCGAGTGATGTCTGCCTTGAACCTACAGAGAGACAGTGAGGAAGTGACGGCTAGAAGGAGTGGCAGCATGAGGGAATAAGGAAACAAGTAAGCAACACCCCTTGAGCAGCAGGTGTCCACTGATAACTCTCTGTGTGCATACTCAGCACACGCCCATGTACGTACCTCTCCACCACTTCTGGCTTAGGACAGGCCTCGTACTTCCCCTGTACCTCAGCTAGCTGGTTCTCACACTGCCTGATGGCCTCCTGCTTGGCACCCACTTCTTTCTCCAGAGAAGACACCTGGAACTCCAGCCTACATGATCAAAGTTAATCACTACACAATCTATTTCGTGGCAGAACAGTCCCTGGCAGGTTGCTCCAAATGGGCTCATATTCCTCCTGCCACTCCCCTCCCATTCTCCCTCCCCTCCTACCCTCCTCCCCTACCAACCTCTCTCCCCTCCCATTCTCCCTCCCCTCCTACCCTCCTCCCCTACCAACCTCTCTCCCCTCCCATTCTTCCTCCTCTCCTACCCTCCTCCCCTACCAACCTCTCTCCCCTCCCATTCTCCTCCCCACCCTTCCTACACTACCACCCTCCCTCCCACTGTCCCTCCCCTCCCACTCTCCTCCCCACTCTTCCTCCCTACCACCCTCCCTCCTCTCCTACCCTCCCCCCCCCCCCCCCCCCCCCCTCCACTCTCTTCTGTCCCTCCCTTCCCTCCCTTCTCCTCCTCCCCTCCCTTCTGAAAATCTACCATGACTGCATGTAATATATGGTAAGCCACAACCATGCCACACCAACAGCTGCCATAAATGGGATAGTGACCCCAGTCTCAGCTCTCTAAGTACTGTGCTTATTGGAGTGACCATTTTCCCCTCCCTTTCCCGTCCATACCACTAGGTTAGGTTAGAGGGAGGCTTCAAGTACTTTCCGACCTGGTTATATCCTCTTTCTTCGGTAGCAAGCTCATCTCTTCCTTCATTACTTGAAGTTGCTCTTCCAACCTGCAGATGGGAATGACGGTTAACAAACGAACTCTGCAGTGGTAGTAGACTTTGCATGATCTTCACATGATACTCATTATAGGAGTATACCCTCACCTCGTCTTCTCATCTTCGGTCCTCTGCTTCTCAACTGAAAGCAACTGCACCTGTCTGTCATGTTCACTGGAGGATTGCTCCATCAGCAGGTGCAATGAGGAGAGCTCCTGTTGCATTGCCTTGAGATCATCCGCCTCTGGTCTGCACGTGTGTGAGTGTGTGCGTGTGTGCGTGAGTGTGTGTGTGTGTGTGTGTGTGTGTGCCATGTCGTTATGTGTGTACATGTTACATGTATGTACATGCATGTGCATGTGCGTGCATTGCTACACACTAAAACACTTTGATACACCGCTTGGAGGCATGTCATGATATGTCAAGACATTAGCAGTTTTGTCTTTATGATCTATTACATTTCAGATTGTTGTGTAATTCTGCTGTGTTTAAAGATACATGTATTGGTTTAAACACACACACACACACACACACACACATGCACACGTATGCACCCACACACACACACTGTAGTTGCATGTACCTTTGCTGCAGTTTCACTGCTAGCCTCTCGTTCCTCAGTTCTTGATCCTTCAACTCACTCTGGGAAGAGATGTCACACACAATATCAGCTACATGTACCGTAGTGTCCCGTTAATACGCCCCCCTATTTTGTACACTACATCAAGCCCAAAGAGGGGAGGGGGCGTATTTTCGAGTACGCAATTAGTCTCGATTATACGCCCCCACAAAAAGTTTTGCTACGTTTATGGCACTGTTCATGTTCACAGTTACAAAAGTACAAACGATCGCCAGTACTGTTCGTGGTCATCATGCGTGGTCTCCCTACATTGGCGAGAAGAGCTGCCACTTCAACTCGAGGGCCTTCGGCTTCGCTGTGGCCATCCTCAAGAACAGCAATACTGTCGGTCATGAACCACGGAACATTTCTTGGTATTTCCTGCGGAAGAGTGGCAGCGAGGTGACTTGTACCGTCTGCGACAACGGTGACTACTCGATCTGCATGAGAGACGATCTGCAGATCTGCAAAGTTGCGCAAGTGAAGTGTAGTTAGAAGACGCTCACCAGGGGGGCGTTATAACGAGTCAAACTACCCTGTGCAGGAACTTGGGTGAAAAAGAGGGGGAGGGCGTATTTTCGAAGGGGGCGTATTAGCGGGACACTACGGTATGTGCATGTATGACCACTTTTATCCAACTTCTGTAAATCTACAAGTAGCTTCGCTCGCTCACTACTTCCCCCTCATTCGCCTATGTGAGCAATCCACGCCGGACAGCTCTCTGTGCAGAGCTGCTGCTCCCCGATTCTGTCCGCTTCAGCTGCTGCTCCCCGATTGCATCTATCCACTTCAACTAATGTTCACCGTTTCCGTCCGCTTCGGCTGCTGCTCCCCGATTGCGTCTGCTTCGACTGCTGCTTTCCGGACCATGCCCAATGTTCTCGAACATTCTCCGCAGAGTTCGAGGTTCAGTAAGTTGAAGTATGAAGGTCGCGCGTCATGCACTAGCCTAGTCCCGCCCCACCAACCACACCTTCCCCTACCCTCCCACTACCTCCTCTACTCTCTCTCCTCCTCCTTTCACTCACTTGGAGGGAGGATACTTGGTCTTGCAGGCTCTCTGCTCGAGACTTGGTCTCATCCAGCTGTGCCTGCATGGTAGCTATACTCACTGCCTGCAAACAGAGGGAACGAATGATGTCATCTGATGTCACAAGTTCACCCAGATGGTATTATTATGTCAGACACTAAACATCAATTTCTAACACATGGATGTCCGCCAACCATAGCTGAGCAAAGGTTTTGGCTATGCTCGTTTCCAGTACGGAAAGTGGGAAGGGCCTGGTACATAATCTCACGTGAGCATGACATACCAATAAATGGCTGATTTTTTCAGTTTAACCAACTATATACAAGTTCAACGTTTGGTGTGTACGACAGCTTCCCTCTGCATTAACTCTGAGCCCGCTGTCCTGATTCCAGTTCCAGAAGTGGAATAGAATGAGAAGAAATTTCTGCTTGCATTTCTTACCAGGTTTGCTGCCTTCTCTGTGATATGTTCATTAGCACTCTGCAATCGTTCCTTCTCCTGCTTCAGGTGACTGGACTCGGTCGTCAGACGGACCATCTCTGCCATCACTGTGAGGAAAGACCACAACACTCACATACTACACTTCCACACACTGCACACACCACTCACAAGCTGGCCATACCCCAAACCAGTACTGTATATCTTCCTTCCAATATCTACCTGTCACCATCTCACATACCTACCACATACCATCCAACCCCCCCTACACATACACACACACGCACGCACACACACATGCACACACACACACACGCACACACACATGCACACACATACGCACGCACGCACATATGCATGCACACGCACATATGCACACACGCACACACACACACACATGCACACATGCACACACACACACATGCACACACGCACACATGCACACACACACACACACACACACATACACCTAACTCCCCCTTCTTACTGGCATTTCTGCTCTGCTCTGACTGTTCAAACATCTGTTTAACAGTACGAAGCTCTTCTCTGGTCTGGTCTCCAGATTTCTCTAGTGCTGCCTCAAGCTTAGCAAGTTCTGAGCGCAATGTTGCACTCTGTGTTCGCTCATCCTATGTGTGCAGGTGTGTGTTGGAGGGAAGGGGGGAGGTTACTGTAGTAATTTGAAGTGGAGAGGGAGGTTGCTGAAGAGGAAAGTGAAGAGGTAAACGGAGGGAGAAGGGGAGAGGAGGAAGGAAGGAGGGTGAGGTCTGAAGGGAAGGGAGGAAGAGGGAGGAGAGAAGGAAATAGGAGGAGGGATGAAATGGAAGGTGAAACGGCCGAGAGTGGCATCCTACACCACAGTGATACCTGCATCAACGTTACAATTTGTGAAAGTTCTGACTTCATCTCAGAAAAGAACCCTGTAGCAACATTTCCTTCTGGCGACTGACGCCCTGACTGCGGGAACGTATGCCTTTCTCCACTGTCGCTAGCATCATAAGTTGAGCTAAGATCTGGGAGCACTGCTTGCTGTAGCGTACTACCAAGTAACGGTCCTGAAATGCTACTAGAAGACAGCATATGTTCTTGTTGAAGTATAGATGTGTCAACCAGTGGCTTCCCTTCGGACAACTCTGCATGGATTCTCCCAAATTCGCTCTCTTCATCACTGGAGGTGTGCACCACTTCCTGCTGTGTCTCATCTGCTGGTAGCATTTCTGAGACATACTGTTCAAGGTGAAACCCCTGTTTCACCAGTGGTTTAATCTCCATCACTTCTAGAGGGATATGTGAACAGTCATCAGCCTGAGACATATCATGATCAGATTGCAGCTGCTCTTGCCCTTCTGGTGATCTTGGAAATGCCTCTTGCTGAAGCAGTGACTCCATATACGTTTCAGAGTACAGTTCCTCTGCAGATTCAAGCTGAACGACAGCTGGCGGTTCACTAATGGGCTCTCCACATGAAGTCCCTTGATCTACAAAATGTTCGACTGGTTCAAACTCATGTCTATGCACTGCTTCTGATAGTTGACTGTTGTCAGATAAGGGTGTGGGGGTGGTCTGTGAGTGCAGGGGTACCGACTCGGACAACATGGCCGGCAGCCGAGTACCAAACTCTTGAAGTGTGTCAGGCTGGGTGCTAAGCTGTGAACTTACCTCCACAGTGGACTGGTGAGTGTCTAGCTGTGAGGTGTAACATAATTGTGCTTCCAGACGGTGCTGTGCCTCTGGTTGTTTTTGCACCCCTGAGGGCATCTTGTGCTGCTGCACTAGCTCAGGAGGAGTCAGAACAGTGGATGGTGGAGGATGTTCATGGTATGAGTTGGGTAATTCTGCTAGTTTGAAATGGTTTTGAGATTGCTGCTGCAGTTTGTCTGGAGGAGGGAGATTGTTGTAGCTGTTATAAAATGAATACTAGCTCTTGCAGAGGGTGGGGAAGAACGTACGGACGGGTGTTCTCTTGCTCTACGTAAGGCTGTACAGTTAAATTTAGCTAGAAGACCTCTGAAACCAGTGGCTACTGATCGGGGGGGGGGGGGGGGGGGTATGACCTGTCACGAAAAATTTGGACCCCCCCAAAATGGACCCCCCCAGTCCATATATTTCGAAATATTTGGACCCCCCGGAACTTATATTTCAGAACTATACTGAAATAAGTGGACCCCCTCTGAAATTATTGGTCCCCCCCAGGCCCATATATTTTGAAATATATGGACCCCCCATGATTACGTGACAGGCCTAGTACATGGCGTCAACTATTGCGGGGACAGAACCAGGGACTGGGCTAATCTCATCCCCAAGCCTCCTCCCCAGATTCTAGTTTGCAGTTTAACATCATCATGGTTGCATGGCTGGAAGGGGAAGGCACCCCTCCCCCATATGTGGATACTACTCACATTCATTCCATACAGTAGTAAATGCTACGAGTAGCCACAAACCTGCTTGCTGACTGCGCAGAGACTGAACGCTGCGAACAGTAGGTTTCAGTTTTCCAGCGCCATCAGAAGGACTCCTGCGGACCCACGGCCGTACGCATGCTAACAGGAACAGTAGGCCTACTGCCACCACCGCTACAAGCGCGACGTAAGTGTCCGCTGTACCGGTGGGAGTGTGCCATATCCCTGGTATAGAGATCGAGAAAAGAGCGAAAACGTCCAAGGATCGCCCACCAAGTGTACGCAGATAGTACTCCGTGGCGTTGCAGATGGACCAGCTGCCCGTGTCCAGGCAGCCAGGAGGAAGGGAAGCCATTACCACACCTTGTAGTAGAACAGGACGACGTCGGGAACTCCCCAGCGTGCCATGCGGATCTGCAATGTAAACATTGCAACGAGCCACGCCCACTTAGTATCAGCCCTGGTTACTTCCAAGCAAAACGAGGCAGTACTCAGGCTCAACTGTGCTGCTTCAGAGTTGTAGTGGTGGTAGTGGTCGTCCAGCAGTTCTTCAGATTTCTCCAACCAAACACAATGAGCTCTGTCTCATAGATTGAAGCACAGCATCAAGCACTGCTCCGTTCCTTCTTCTGCAGAAGCACTCATAAGCACTGATTTTGCTGTATAAATAAAGGACGAGTCATCGGTATACAGCTCCTGAATCATCAGGAGCTTATATATGAGCGCCGCGAAGCGTTATGGGCTCTCGGTATCATCAACCTCCAATGCAGTGAGGGAACTTAAGAACCAGCTATATATCTACATATGGATGTACACAGGTGTGCACGTTTGCACTGCAAAGGGTTAATTAAACGTCCAAAAACAGTGTAGACGTATCTCAGCAACCATCGTGTAGTCCTCACTCTGCATCTGGTCCATATATGCAACTGCCCATAGCAAAATAACCACCACACACCCATACACTTATCCGGCCACACAACCACCACACTTCTAGCCGTACCACCTGGTCCGGGGTCCCATTAATTTTCTTTCACCTGATCTCGCTCCCAGTTCTTGGATGATGGCCTGGGACAAGGCTAGCTCAGGCTGGGTTGATGGTACCCACACATGGAATTGCCAAAGAGACTGAGGTTAGATCACGTTGTCACGGTTTCCATTTTATGTACAACAAAGATGGTTGGAGGTCAAAGTGGCAGATACATGTACATAGAGATAGATAGATAGATAGATTGATTATTAGATAGACAGATTAATTGTTAGAAAGATAGATAGAAAGGTAGACAGATAGATAGACGGTATACAGACAGACAGATAGAGGAATAGATCAGGATAGCATTCCAGAACACTACATTGCTCTGCACGAGTGACGTGCAGCAAACGACCCCACTCCTACAGCCCACTCACGTTAATGTGGTCGGCCATGATCCTGACTTGCATCTTGTAGTGTTCCAGCTCATCCTGGCCCTCTCCAACAGGCGGAGGCACGTATCGCTCCATCACAGTGGACTTGCTTACACTGGGAAGGGATGTCATAGACAGTTACAAACCAGGTTTTCCCCACAAATCCCATCTCCTTATCGAACAATCTCCCTTATGATGTTCTGCTCTTATTCTAGCCTCATTCCCAGGCCGGGTAGGAGGGAACGAGACTACTTCTACTCAGATGTAGTCTCGGCCCCAGACCCAGGCTGGGATTGGTTTGGGTCTGGGGCTGAGATTGATGTAGCCTTGAGTTAGTCTTGCTTGTATTGTGTGCGTACAGCTGAATGACATGAATGTATAATTAAAGACATTCTACATGCATTTTGCACACATTTTATTGTCATTGGCCAATGATCTGTGACACACACAGTAAGCCATAACACTTCCCCAGACTTGGTCTCTCTAGGGACAGAATGATGAAACCCAGTGTGATTGCATTATGGGCATGTAAGGAATCCTGCAGCCAAATTCCTACTCAACCATTTCCTTGTCGGGGAGTATAAGGGCATCCGTGAAAGTGCAGTGGGGGGTTACAACAGCAATCCTGATATTAAAATGGTCAGTATTGTTCGGATGGAGAATAGGGGAAAGCCACATGACAATCACGTGACAGCCATGGGTCAGCTAAGGGGACCAGCTTCAAGTTATCCGCCGAGTGACTTCCGGTATACTTTTCCGCGGCTGCCGACTCGAAACTTTGCATAGTAACCCCGCATGAAGTGCTTCTTTTGGAGTACAGGTGCTAAGGGGATACACTGTATAGTACAATTGCACTCAGGCAGGCTATTCCATGTGGCATGATCGTTGTGTACGTGTGCTCTTCCTACCATTATCACAACAACAGAAAGGCACATCCTGGGAATAAGGCTGGAGTCAGTCATGTCAGCCTGGGAATGAGGCTTGTGTTAGTCCGGGAATCAGACTGGAATTATTGTCGAATGTTAAACTTTGTACACGCGTTATGTACTGCTGCTCACTGTGCACTTGCCCGTCCTGGCTTAGAGCTAGCTGCTGCCCCCTGTAACCCCTCCCCAGAGTCTCCGCTATGTGCGTCATCCCAATGGGTCTGCAGGGCCTCGGCAGACCTCAGGGCCTCCATGCATATTGGGCAGATAAAACCCTGGGAGATGAGGATGGATGTGTGTGGGGGAGGAGGAGGAGGGGGAGATGGGGAGGAGGGCGGGGGAGGAGGGTGAAGAGGAGGAGAAGGAGGAGGATGGGGAGAGGGGGAAGGAGGAGGAGGAGGAGGGGAAGGAGGAGGATGGGGAGAGGGAGAAGGAGGAGGAGGGGAAGAAGGAGGATAGGGGGAGGGGGAAGGAGGAGGAAGGGGAGGAGGGAAGAGGAAGGGAAGGAGGAAGGGAAGGAGGAGGATGGGGGAGGGAGGGAGGGAGGGAGGAGGAGGAGGATGAGGAGGAGGAGGAAGAGGACAAGGAGGAGAAGGGGGAGGAGGAGGATGGGGGAGGGAGGGAGGGAGGAGGAGGAGGAGGAGGAGGAGGAGGAGGAGGAGGAGGAGGAGAACAAGGAGGAGGAGAAGGGGGAGGAGGAGGAGGAGGAGGAGGAGGAGGAGGAAGAGGACAAGGAGGAGGAGAAGGGGGAGGAGGAGGAGGAGGAGGAGCAGGAGGAGGAAGAGGACAAGGAGGAGGAGGAGCAGGAGGAGGAAGAGGACAAGGAGGAGGAGAAGGGGGAGGAGGACGGGGTGGAAGAGGATGGGGGAGGAGGAAGGAGAAGGGGGAGGAGGGGAGGGGGAGTGAGGAGGGAGGAGGAAAGAGGAGGAGGGGGAGGGTATAACCTCTGTAGCTGTACATATATGCAGAAAAAGGCAAGAGACTCTGAGATAGCAAGACAAGATTGAAGTTGCCCACCTGTTCAGGTAGAGACCGTGGTCCCTCATCCTGTATGAAGGACAAAGTGAAGTCAGCACGCTGTTATTCTCATGAGGGCTTTATTTCACTGTATGAAATTGTTTGTACTCATTGGAGGTCAGCGATATTAACCTGCAGAGTATAGTCCAGTCCAACTAACTGTACGTGTTTTTTAATAGTGTGGTCTATTACATTGCAAATGAACTCAAATATTCTTATCACTGTGAATCAACCCACCCTAACATAAACGAGTCAGATGCACTAATGATGTTCGACATGCACAATGATGCCTAAATTGGTGGGCAAATCATGCAAAAGTCTTTCTCTTGAGTAGCTCAAGTATGCCGAGCCAGTGGAGTCAATATTCGAATTTCAAGCATCCTTATAGCACCTTGCAATCTGCACTGGTTTTGATTGATGTTTACTGTTTACTCCACATTTATCGGACTTGACTCAGGACCAATCATCCATCCTAAACAGCAACCGCTGTCAAAGTTCTTAGGCTTGATGGCAAATGCACATGAATTTATTAAAACTGTTTGTGGTACAGGGGCGGTAGCACAGATAAAATTATATCTGTGAGTAGCTTGTAGACACAGAAAGAGTGATTAATACATACCCTACTCGAGGTCGGATGGTCATCCCTCCTCCTACGCTGAGTGATCCTCTTCAACATCTTAGGCTCAGACCTTTCACTCTTAAAAGAGCGCACCAAAGGGGGTGGGGTATAGGTATACATTGGGGGTGGGGCTCATGCCACGACGGCGCGCACACGTGCACAGGGCGGATCATTGAGCTGAGTCATGCATGCATGACAGGTCAAAAACAGCGTCATAGGAGCCATTGAGCAAAACGAAGAGGACCTTGTGGAGTTGTAGGCACGCGTGCGTAGCTAGACTCTCCCGTACACTGTACGAGAGTCTCGCTGCGCCAATTAAACCCACTACAGCAAGTTACGCGATCGCCTACAATAAGGTTATGGTATTGCCTGAGATTGAATGCTAAAAGCTCTGCCCTCCAGTAGCCAAGGTTTTCGATCAGTGGCATTGCTTTTATCCTGCAGGAAGGAGAGGGATGGCAACAGAAAGCGGAGTCTGTGGTACACCTCCAAGGACGCCAGAGATAATCACCATGCACTCCTATATTCATCCAATCACTGAGCTTGATGATGATGACATCGAAAAGCTAAGAAGTCTTCTGAAGATTGCCAAAGATCTGAGACACCAAACCTCCCAGACACGTCGCATTCAAAGAGGCTCTCCCGGTGCAGGGCAGTTGGGAGCTGCCTTGTCATCCTCCCAATCTGAAGTTCGGAAGATAGAAGCTATGCTTCAGGAGCTCTTTGACAGCCACGATCAGTTTCCAGGGATGTACCTACTCCGACTGCAGTTCAAAGAGTTTAAAAGCGCTCTTTTCCGGCCGTTTAATGATGGAGGAAACGATCCTGGCTATAGTGAACGTGTTAGCCTACTCGAAGAGCTAATGTATATCAATGGCACCCTGAAGGGACAGTTGGAGGTCGTTTTAGAGCAGCACAGCTACTGGAAGGCTAAGGTAGCTGGAGAGGAACCGCCTCGTGTAATGCGTCGTCTTGATTTTGACCAGAGTACAGGCCCAGCAGGCCTAGCACTGACGTTTGGGCAACTGGCCACAGGGGTAGGGGCTATAAACCTGGGATTGTCTCCACTAGGTTCCCACAGTGCAAATCCGCCACCTGCAGGAGGAAGATTGGGAAGACCGTTTCATCTGCAACAATCAGTAGCCTCACCTACTCCTAAGCCACGTTCTCCTCCCAAGGGAACTATCTCTGGTGAGCAATGCTAAAGTTATGTTGATTGTTGTTACAGTGTAGTCGTCATGACAGCGCCATCTTGCAAGGACATCAAATCCTACTTTTTTCTTCCTTCCTTTCAGTCAATATCAACCTTTTACAGCACCTCAGAAGTGGCATCATCTGCTTGTGGGAGGGCCGAGAGCACACTGATGTCACTCTCATTGTCGACGGCACACATATCCCTGCCCACCGTGTCATCCTGGCTTCACAGTCAGAGTACTTTGATCGCCTGCTGTTTGGAGAGATGCGGGAGGCCCACCCGGGGGCTGAAATACACCTCCAGGACACCCCTCTGGAAGCCTTCCAGCTGCTGATGAAGTATGCCTATAGTGGGAGCTTGGAGATCAAAACTGCTAAGCTCCAGGTTTGCATTAAGCTAATAACTATGCCACTGTGATCAGTCCAAGCTCCCAAAGTTTTATCAACCTTCACTTCATGGTGCACTAATTTCTTATCCTTTGTGTCTCTGTTTGATAGCTGCCACTCTGATATATCAGAATGGATTATGAGTCACAGTAAACTGCTATTCTGATCCTTTTGTCATTGTGTCTTTACTGCTGTACCAGGAAGTTCTAGAGGTGGTCGCACTGGCAGACCGTTTCAGTTTTGTCCTGCTGAAGGAGGCTCTTGGCGAGCAGCTGTCTAGGCACATTAGTCAGTCCAGTGTCCTGGAGCTCCTCGTTCATGCTGACATGTGCCACCTCATACAGCTGCGAAAAAAGTGTCTCAAATTTATTGACAACAATGCTGATCTGATGCTCAAGAGCGATGCCTTTCTCTTGCTTCCAGAAGACAGCCTCGCATGCATCATTTCCCGCGATACCTTCATCGCTCCTGAGGTGTCTGTGTTTCGGGCCGTGCTACGATGGAAGGAGCACAACAAGCAAAGTGTAGAGGAGATGGGCGGTATCTTAAAATGTGTGCGTTTGAGTGAAATCTCTCCGCAAGAGCTCTTTGAAGTTGTTGAGCCGTGCAGCCTGTTCGATGAGCCTTCAATTCTGAAAGCCATCCGAGTGCAAATGAAGCCGGACCTGGAGCAGATGCAGCCTAGAGGGAAATATGGTCAGTTCGATCATCCAAAAATCTGTGTTTGCATTATAACAGAAGAAATAAATGCTGGCATTAGCATTAAAACTGTCTGTGCTCAGGTTTGTATCACGCCAGCCACTATTTTTAGGACCATCTTTGAGTGACTTACTATGACTCCTTTGACGATGAATGTCAATTTCTCTGAGTCCGGTACCGGTACCTGGTTCAGTACTGGCAGTTTCAGCTAATATACCGCGTGCGCGTATACCTGTACCTGCATGAGAGTACCAGGGTATAATATTCTTCTTGTGACAGATGAAATTATTTTGGCTCACTATTTATATTGGACGTGACTAAAACACGGAACGGAACGGAAAACGGACCAGAAAACGGACTGAGTTTTTTTCATGCCCGGGCGCCCTAGACACCGTATATTTGATCGTGCAGTGAACCAAAGTTTAGTAGCACAAGTCCGCAGTCACAGTGGCCACGGGATCATCCGTGGTATCGCTCTGAACATCGCCGAGCCGCCCGAGCGCCAGCCTCCCGGGTCTGGCTTCGCCGCCAGACTTGACTGCCCTCCTGTAGATCGCCTACGTGAGCACTTACTACTAACGTTGGTGCAGTGCTCCTATGCACTGAAGTAGTTCATAGATTCGTGACAGGCAGGTTGGCACGCGACACTACTGAGGTGGATCGTGATGTAATTGATCGACCGGTGATGTCGACCTGAGCTGTGTACCAGACTTGAGCATGAGGCGCTGGTCACCGTTCATCCATGGCTGCGCGGAGGCACTGGTGGTCGTCCGCTGGGCTGCAGACTGGCTGTACTAAAATGTGCGATGGAGTAGACGCCGCATGGAAACCCAGTCCGTTTTCTGGTCCGTTTTCCAGTCCGTTCCGTGTTTTAGTCACGTCCATTTAATTGTTCTTCACTCCAGTGCCTGGTACGAATCACCTGAAGTATGTCATAGCTGTGGAGCCCCGCCAGGTCCTCAACTATCAGCAGCACCAATATCTTGCATTGGGATCACCTCCTCAGTCTATCATAGAGGGAGTGATCCAGCTGGGAGAACAACTCACACAACCGCAAGGTCCTGGCATAACCAGAGTCTCCAACTCTGGGCTGCCAGATACTTGCACAGTATGTCTGGATGCCATTTATCTTCTCAATGAGCTCCAGCTGATCGGCTACCCACATTCGCCTATACAAGAGAAGTCTTTCTCTTACATCGTCAAAGTCTCCAGGGATAAGAAGACATGGCTGCAGCTGTTCAACTACTCTGGCTTCACCTGCTTTGCCTCCCAAAGCCTTCATTTCCCCACACAGGCACTGAGGTAAGTAGGTGATCTATTCTTATGTAGATGTAGGGCATTGTGGGGTGAGTGTGAGCAAGATATATATATGCTTTGTGGCCGCACGTAGAGGATGACTAACTTGTTTTGAGAATGAAGCATTTGAGAGTCAATGTTGTCACAAAATTTGCTTGCAAACTACCGTCAACGTCCAAGAACCAATTTGTATGGAATATTGCAGAGTATGGTAACATGACACTATAAAGGAAGTTACACGCTCTTACTCCGGGGGAGTGTGACCTACTTATGCACTCTTGTGTCACATGAGTACAAACTTTTTCTTTTCTACCTATAGTCCCATTTGTTTCTCTGTGCTTGTGTGTCCTGTGCCTTTGGTACAATACCTTCTTAGTTTCCTTTTCCATTCTTCATTGTAGCCATCACATCTGTACGCCATTGAACTTAAGATTCATGGTACGCTATAATTATTGCATGTGCCAGATTGGTGTGACATCCAGAAATGGAAGGTTTCATTGAATGCGCCAGAGTTACAGTCCCACCATGCAGCCATGGCTTGCTCATGCTCGCGCAAGAAGAAGCAATGACTATAATGTGCTTGCCACGTCCTGGCTGGAAAAATAGTATATCTGTTCAGGGTTTCATCTAGAAAAAATGTTTGGGGGGGAAGTAGTGGCAAGTGCCGTGCAAAATGTGTTGAGGTTAATTAATTCCCCGGAAGAGGTGTGGCCTACAGCAGTATCTGAGTCCTAATATGGTATTACCTATGATGTAATGATATAATCAATCTCTTCTTTGGGGGGGGAAGCTTCCCCCCTGCCCCCCCCCCCCCCCCCCCCCCCCCCCCCCCCAGTAGATGAAACCCTGCTGTTCTGCATCCAATGTAGCCTCATTCTCAGGCTTAAGTTCTCACCCCAGCGTTTGTTGCTTGCATTAGTACTCCAAGCAACAAACGCTGGGGTGAGAAGGCCTGGGAACACGGCTACATCTAATGGGCATGCAATGAAGAGTTCATTGACCACTTTACAGGTATATTCAGTTTGAGCTGACCGGTCGGTCTGATGAGAGCCAAGCCTTCACTCTTCGCTTCCTCGCATGTCGCCTTGCTGAGGATCAGAAGCCATTCCAGTTCAGAGCTAACGGAGTCATTGGTAGGCGATCTGAGTATGTACATACTGTACATATATTACTAGATAGGGGAATGAGGATAACTAGCATATTGGACAGTTTCAACTTCCTCTGAAATATATGATGGAAGCAGTAAGTCATGGATCGATTCCACAGTTTTCTATATGTGTGGTACAAATTGAAGGTTCATGAATATGCCACATTTTGTGCTACCGTTAAATTTGCTCATGTGCCAAACAGTTGTCATGGGTGTATAATTATATTCCACACACTGAATGTTATGCAGATGTTATTTGACAATACAAACTTTTTAGATGTACTATGCACTGCAAGAAGTTTAGATTACTGACAGTGAGATGTAGTAGGATAAAGTAAAGAATTGTCTGTTTCACACAGTAAACTCAGTATGCAAAACTGCCTTGTACATTAACATGTATTATGTTAGCATGAAAGCTTCTGCTGTTGGGTGTTCCATGGAAGCACATTTCTCTGTACCTATGAACCAACCCTTTCAAGCTCTCACCCTGTAACAAGGTTGTTGGGAGCTACAGTAATACTACATTAGTGCAAATATCCCCAGGGTCCTCCCCACCTTTTGTGCATACTGTGAATCTGGGAATGGGACTAGCAAACGCCTCACAACAGATGCACCATGCACCTGCATGCACATCATCCAAGTTTAATAATTACTACCTTGGTTTCTCTGTACACAGCTCCCTTGTCTTCTCTCACTCCACACTTCACTCAATCCGAGTACAAGAGGAAGGACGATCTGCCTGCATGCCTCGTGACCTTCAATCAGCCCTACTCTATATCCCAGCTGAGGTACTTTTACCTTGCACTAACTGTATTGGCATATATGCCAGTCTGTACATTTAATTAACTCTGTGCATTCTGTTTAAACGTACCATAACTGTCTTAGAGAACATGACTTCGAATAAAATCAACTTACCGTAGTCACTCATTATTATATTAGGCGCATGCGCCTATATTTCCACAGGAAGGAAGTATGTCCCTTCTTAATTTTGAATGCCATTCCTTTATAGGAAGTGCCCTTCATTCGAATTATAGCTATAGGATCAATGATAGCAGTTTCTGGAAGAAGACTTAAGGTTACGGGATATTCGTGCGCATGCCGTGAGAAATGTATTGGGAAATGTATACTTAATTTCGCTACCCAAAAACTCTAGTACGAAGAGCGTGAGCAACTTGGCGGTGGAGGTGCTCTGTCACAAGGTGCAGGGCATGACGGAAGCTTTCTTTGATAGCATAATCCCTGGCAAATTATCAGCTGTCTCGCTCGAGAAAAGCGGCTTTTTGGTGAACTGAACTGCTCGTTTTTGCTTGGCTATACAGCGTATCGGTAAAAGCTTCCGTCATGCCCTGCACCTTGTGACAGCGCACCTCCACCACCAGAATCAAGTTGCTCACACTCTTGTACCAGAGATTTTTGGTTAGCGAAATTAAGTGTACATTTCCCAATACTTTTCGCATGGCGCGTGCACAAGTATCCCGTAACCGTGCCGTGAGTCAAACCTGTGCCTAGCAGCAAATATGCACAGTCATATAAGCCTAATAACAAGCCACTATAGTATAATTTTAGTAGTTACCTGTTACGTACATGGTGACTGTATTGTTGTGATCCATAGGCTGAAGGTGTATCACTTGCAGTCAACTAGGGGAGATGTTGCTATCCTAGTGAGCACAGAAAAGGAAGAAGACAGTTTTACACAGCTTGTGGAGTTGAAAAACAATGAATTTGGGTAAGCACCACACTAAAATTGTTTTGTTATGCACTCCCAATAACATATGCACAAGTTGTCTTCGAAACCCAGAAATGTGGTGTAGCTATAATACTACACAATCGTAAATTTATATACTAGCCTCATTCCCTGCAGGCCCCACCCAGCTTTTCATCGCTTGCAGTGCAAAGCGAAGAAAGCTTGGGAACGAGGCTACATAGCTATATTCTATACTTGAAACCATGCAGTCCTACATTGATTTGTAGATTGTTTCTACAGTACCAACGTCACAGTGGAATTTCCTGAGAGGGTGGTGAGCTATGTCATGGTGGTTGTGAAGAATCCGAAGACGGAAGAACCCAAGTTGCAGGTATGTACGTGTATGTACCTACATGACATGCAAGTTCCTTTCCTGTATGTTTATTTAGACTGGTTCACTTTCAACCATTATGTTGTGCAGCCTACATCAACGACACCCCTGGGTAGCACAACTGCTATAAAGCCACTACCAACACCCCTGGGTAGCACAACTGCTACAAAGCCACAAGCAGCCTTAGGCTTTAATTTTGCAGCACTACATTTACAGCCAGCACTACATTTACAGCCAGCACCACAACAACCACAGCTAGGAATGCAGCAACGAATGCTAGGACGTGCACAAGAACGCCAGGCAGCACAGCAACTAGCACAGGCAGTGCTACCACGAGCACAGATACAACAGCTGTTTCAAGCACAACCAGTGCTACCACAAGCACACCCAGGGCTACCACAATCACAGCAAGTGCTACCACATGTACAAGCACAGCAGATACCAGCAGTTAGCATCAAGGAGCTCGCCTGTCAAGCTGTAGACACACCTGTAGAACACTTGTGATCTACCCGGCACATTGCATGCATGGTGCTTATATTATGAAACTGGGACAGAGCTCCCAGCACAATTCAGTGACAATTGTATTACTTTTGTATGACCTTCTTGTAGGAAACCCTAGCTGTTTTGAAATAATAATGATAATTATGTGTGAAATAGTAGATTATCAACATCTAGACAATGTCATAATTTATTCTGTTATGTGGCCTACAAAACATAACCCCACCCCCATAATTATATGCTCTGGCCCTCCCCATGCTGCCCCATGCTCACACCAATCCATGTAACCATGGCATGCATGCATGCAGGATTATAATGGGGATCAAACACTAGCTGTGGGCAGGCCCGTACTGTTGGGAAAGAATTGGCTATATTAACTGTGAGTACATGTACAATACAACCGATTATACGCGATAGACGCCTGCCTACAGGCGTCACGCGCGCGCAATGCGTTAAACGCGGTAGACGCCTAGCGCCTACAGGCGTCAGCTGGAACGTCATTGCTAAACGAAGCGCTATAACTTCAGGAGGTGGAGCTGAGACTTACCAGCCTACAACGATCATTAGTACACTTTGGACTTCACTTGGAGTGCTTCTGACCTGGGGGTGCAATTGAACTTTTTTCGACAAGCAGCGCTTCAAACTATATGCAACAGGTAAGCCACAGCAATCACACACGTTATAACAACAATAATCCAAACAATATTTGCACGCTTCTATAACGTAATAGGTTGGGAAGATGGCTAAGAGGCACTGCACAATGACTGCAGAGGATGTGCTTGAGCTGTTGGATGGCGCTGAGGGGGGTGACTTGGCTGACAGCTTGGATGACAGATCTGATGATGAAAGGTCCGACGATGACCTTGAACTGGATGACCCCAACGAACCAATCATGGAGGGTAGTGATGATGACTTCAGTGACCTGTCAGGAATGGAGAGCGAGGAAGAGGATGAAGACTGTCCACATCCCATGCAAAATTCCGTTACTCCCATCTCTCCAAGCACTCCAGAGACTGTAGCAAACCCCACCCATCTTCCCAACACTGTCAACCTCTCGACAACCAACCTCTCTACAACCAACCTCTCTACTACCAATCCTTCTGACCCCACCTCATGGTCTTCTACTTTACACCCTGTTACCATCAACCCCTTCACCTCACCTGTGGGTCCAACGGTCCCAATTCCTGCATCTCCACTGGGCGTTTTCGAACTCTTTTTCAGTTCTGACCTATTGGAAGAGATCAGAGATGAGAGTGACAGGTACGCCAACCAGGTAATGGGAGACGAGAAATTCTGTAAATGGAACAGGATGACTGTAGAGGAATTGAAGGCTTTCCTAGGATTCCACATCCTCATGGCAATAAACCACCTGCCTTCCCTGGATGACTATTGGAGGCGAGATCCCTTGCTGAATTATGCCCCAATTGCTGACAGGATCACACGCGATCGCTACCGCGAGCTATCGCGATACCTTCATTTCCACGACAATGACACTCTGGTGCCGCGTGATTCTCCAGGGTATGATCGACTGGGAAAAGTCCGACCTCTGATCGATAACATGTCAAAGAAGTTTGCAGACCTCTACCAACCACACCGCGAGGTTGCAATTGATGAAGCAATGATTAAATTCCAAGGAAGATCCTCGCTCAAGCAAAACAATCCCATGAAGCCAATCAAGCGTGGAATAAAAGTGTGGGTGCTCTCTGATAGCCACAATGGCTATTTCAGCAAGTTTCAGGTATATACTGGAAAGGAAGGGAACAGAGTGGAACATGGCCTAGGGGAGAGAGTGGTAAAGACACCCACTGCGGAGCTGCAGGGAAAGCACCATCACGCTTTCTTTGATAACTTCTTTACCAGCGTGAAGCTCGTTGAAGATCTGCTCGCCAATGGAGTTTATTCATGTGGAACAGCAAGGAAGGACCAGAAGGGCTTTCCACCAACCCTGAAGCAGGCAAAACTTCCAACAAGGTACAGAACCTGTATTGAGAACACATAGATATGAGCACTCACACACATGCATCCATGTGCACACACACGCATGAGCACTCACACACATGCATCCATGTGCACACACACACATCCACAATATACACGTATCCACATATGTACACACATCCACATGTACACACATCCACATGTACACACACACGCACACACACACTAACAGAGGAGACTCACTGGTGGTCCAGAAAGGTAGTGTCAGTGCATGTGCCTGGATGGACAGGAAGCTGGTAATGGCGATGTCGAGTAACACCCAGCCGTCGGCAAAAGGGTTAGTTCTCCGGCGACAGAAGGATCACACTCGCACTCCCATTAGTTGCCCAGAGTCCATTGTTTTGTACAACAAGTACATGGGGGGAGTTGACCGTGGAGACCAGTTACGCAGGTATTACAACTGCAGAACCAAGAGCAGAAAATTTTATCGATACATCTTCTACTTTCTGTTTGATGTGGCAATCACGAATGCTTACATTCTGCAGAAAAATTTCTGCCCAGACAGTGTCCACAAGAATGTGAAGGAGTTCAGACTGCAGTTGGCAAAAGAGTTGATCGGAGATTACAGCAGTCGTCGACGAGCTGGTCGCAAGCCATCCCTGATCACCACTCTTCCCCTACGCCACTTTCCTGTAAGGATTCATGATGAAACACAGAAACACAGGAACTTCAAGCGAGGACGATGTGCTCACTGCAGAGTGAGTCGCAGCCGCACAGACACAACCTGGTTCTGTAGAGAATGTCAGGTGTGGCTATGCCACAGTGGAGATCGCCAAGGCATACAGGCAGGGAACTCTGAGATCTTGTTTACATGTACTTGACCACTCTGGCAGTTACGCCGCCATCTATATCTTATACCCTTTTCTAGTCTTCAATAAAACATGTCCTTGTGAAACATTACAAATAATTACGCAATATTTGGTAAACACTTGTACCTGTACTTCCAAGCTTAGATCATCCTACAACTCTTCTTTCACCATCATTGATGAAAAGCTAATGACTATGTACACTCGCCCATGCCTTCCTTAGCCCATACTCGTCTGCTCTATCGTTTAGTGATACATGTTTAAAACAAGCGTTAGTAACTACCGTTAACAAAACTAACTTACCTTCCAACAAAAAGTGCGCTATCACCGTCATCCATGGAGGTAGCCTGGCGTTCCTGGCATCAATTGGTAGCCGCGGAGATGCGCATCACCTTGGCCCTCCAGCAATCTTGCGTCGTTCAGCAGCTACAACCAGGTTTTTGTCACGCGGTTGTGAAACTATTTCTACGTTACGAATAATTTCGCTACCGTATTACAGCGGCGCGCGCCGAACGTCGCGTATATAATCGGTTAAGATTTTACGTGTCTGTGTGTGTGTGTGTGAGTGACGGAAGTGGGATGTTCGTGGGGCGGGACTAGACTATAGTGACGCGCGACCATCGTACTTTAATTTATTTACTGAACCTCGAACTCCGTGAAGAATGGGCTGGAATCCAGTATGCAGTCGGGGAGCAGCAGTCGAAGCGGACGCAATCGGGCGAGCAGCAGTTGAAGTGGACGCAATCATGGGGAGCAGCAGTCGAAGCGGACGCGATCGGGAGCAGCAGCTGAAGCGGGCGCAATCGGAGAGCAGCAGCTGGAGGCGGAGGCAAACGGGGAGCAGCACTGGAAGCGGATGCCGCAATCGGGCCCGGGAGCAGCAGCTGAAGCGGACGCAATCGGGGAGAAGCAGCTCTTCAGAGAGCTGTCCGGCGCCGGATTACGCACGGTAGGCGAACAAGGGGGAAGTAGCTGAGCGAGCGAAGCGAGCTCAGCTACTTGTAGCTGAGCTCGCTTCGCTCGATTATTATTAGCAAATGTAATAATAAGAAGGCCTGGGAACAATTGAGGCTACATCTAATGGGCATGCATCGAAGAGTTGATTGACCACTTTACAGGTATATTCAGTTTGAGCTGACCGGTTGGTCTGATGAGAGCCAAGTCTTCGATCACTCTTCGCTTCCTCGTATGTCGCCTTGCTGAGGATCAGAAGCCATTCCAGTTCAGAGCTAATGGAGTCATTGGTAGGCAATCTGAGTATGTATGTATACATATAATACTAGATTGGGGGAAAACCCTCATAAAAGAGACCTCCCTTGAATTAAGTGACAACTTTCATGTATTATTCTCCCCCTGAAATAAGGATAACTATAGCTTATTAGACAGTTCCAACTTATATGATGGAAGCATTGTTAAGTCATGGATTCCAGTTTTCTTATGTGTGGTACAAATTGAAGGTTCATGACATTTGTGCTACCGTTAAATTAGCTCATGTGCCAAACAGTTGTATGTATTCCACACACTGAATGTTATGCAGGTTAGTATGTTTGACAATACGTTGATGTACTATGCATGGCAAGAAGTTTTGATTACTGACAGTGAGATGTAGCTAGTAGGATAAAGGATTGTCTGTTTCACACAATAAACTTACTGTATGGCAGTATGCAAAACTGTCTTGTACACTGACATGTATTATGTTAGCATGAAAGCTTCTGCTGTTGGGTGTTCCATGGAAGCACATTTCTCTGTACCTATAAACCAACCCTTTCAAGCTCTCACCCTGTAACAAGGGTGTTGAGAGCTACAGTAATACTACATTAGTGCAAATATCCCCAGGGTCCTCCCCACCTTTTTGTATATACTGTGAGTCTGGGAATGAGACTAGCAAACGCCTCACAACAGACGCACCATGCACCTGTGTGCACATCATGCAAGTTTACCTTGGTATCTCTGTACACAGCTCCCTTGTCTCCTCTCACTCCACACTTCACTCAATCCGAATACAAAAGGAAAGACGATCTGCCTGCATGCCTCGTGACCTTCCATCAGCCCTACTCTATATCCCAGCTGAGGTACTTACCTTGCAGTGCTCTATGTATTTGCATATATGCCAGTATGTACACCCTGTGCATGCTGTAAACGTGTCATAACTATCTTAGAGAACATGGCTTCAATGTGTGTATTGACTTACCATAGTCGTATTAGGTGCATGCACCTATGTCTGTTTGATAAAGAATAGCTGGGACAAGAGTCGAACCTAGCTGCACCTAGCAGCGAATATGCGCATAATGTAAGTGAGCTGTGCCTACTATACCTAGTTTACAGCAGGATTTATTTCACAAGGGAGGGCAAAACAGAACATGGGGGGAGGGGGATTGAATAGAGTGCGGCAGTGCGCCATTTAAGGGGATCTGGGTTTGAAATCTCTAAGGGAGGGACAAAATATTTTCAAGGGGAGACGAATGCCCCCCCCCCCCCCCCCCCCCCCCCCCCCCCCCCCCCCATAAAAGAAACCCTGTAGTATGCACATCGGTAGTTACCTGTTACGTACATGGTGACTATATTGTTGTGATTACTCTCCATACGTAGGTTGAAGGTGTATCACTTGCAGTCAACTAAGGGAGATGTTGCTGTCCTAGTGAGCACAGCAAAGGAAGAGGACAGCTTTGCACAGCTTGTGGAGTTGAAAAACAATGAATTTGGGTAAGCACCATACTATTATTTGTACTCCCAATAACACAAGTCATGCACAATTTGTCTTCGAAAATGCAGTGTAGCAAAATTATACCACACAATCATTACAACCAGCTATATACCTGCCACATTCCCAGGTCCCGCCATTGCTTGCAGTGCAAAGCGACGAAGAGCTTGGCGGGGCCTGGGAACGAGGCTACATAGCTATATATTACACTTGAAACTAGTCCTACACTGGATTGTTCAAAAATTACAGTACCTCAGAAGTCCCCTAAATGAAGAATCACTATCTTGATGAAGGCATACAGACATTAAATATTGATTGTGGGTTGTTTTCTACAGCACCAACGTCACAGTGGAATTTCCTGAGAGGGTGGTGAGCTATGTCATGGTGGTAGTGAAGAATCCGAAGACAGAAGAACCCAAGTTGCAGGTATGTACGTGCATGTACCTACCTTGTATGCAAGTTCCTTTCCTGTATGTTTGTTTGGACTGGTTCACTTTCAACCATCATGTTGTGCAGCCGACATCAACAACACCCCTGGGTAGCACAACTGCTACAAAGCCACTACCAACTGCAGCCGGTTCGGCACTTTGTACTCCAGTAGTGCAGTCAACTGTACCGGCAACTTTGACCTCAACTTCATATCACGTCACCACACCAATCAGACTCAGTCGTGCACATACACTTGAACAAAATCTACTATCACTAGCACAAGCACAGCCAGGGCTAGTGCGACAGATGCAGCGAGGACAGCCAGGGCTACCGCAACCACAGCCAGGGCTATTGCAAGCACAGCTGGTACTGCCACAACCACAGCCAGGGCTACCGCAACCACAGCCAGGGCTATTGCAAGCACAGCCAGTACTGCCACAACCACAGCCAGGGCTATCACAAGTACAGCCACTGTTACTGCAAGCACAGACAGGGCTATGGCAAGCACAGCCAGTGCTACCGCAAGCACAATCAGCGCTACCACAATCACAGCCAGTGCCACAACCAGGGCTACCACAATCACAGCCAGTGCTACCGCAAGTACAGCAGAAACCATCAGTTAGCATCAAGGAGCTTACCTGTCAAGCTGTAGACACACCTGTAGAACACTTGTGATCTACGTACCCTGCACACATGGTGCTTCTATATGATAACTGGGAGATAGCTCCCAGCACACTGTATGTACTTTTGTATGAGCTTCTTGTAGGAAACCCTGTTATGTAATTGGGGCGAGCCTGAGCGAGCCCCCACACTAGCGTGACTTCATTGCGCAGTGCGTGTGTATGTTTGATGTTTGATGGATCTTGCACTTACCTTAAATTTTAAATCAGCGAATTTCACTTGCAATAATAATTTAAATTCAACTAACTCGACGAACTGTTTAGCTACCTGTTCGACGAACGATGGAGACCACTTGTGGACATTGGCTAGAGCACCATGAACATTCTTCCTCCTCGGTGGCGATACTGACAAAGATGGAGACAGCTCGTGTACCATGCCCCCACCGCAGCCCCAACACCAATGCTCCCATCCCAACCCCACCCCCGTGCTCCCACCCCCCATGCTCCCACCCCCCATGCTCCCAAGCTCCCACCCCCCATGCTCCCACCCCCAAGCTCCCACCCCCCATGCTCCCACCCCCCAAGCTCCCACCCCCCATGCTCCCACCCCCCAAGCTCCCACCCCCATGCTCCCACCCCACAAGCTCCCACCCCCCATGCTCCCACCCCCCATGCTCCCACCCCACCCCCACTTACCCTGGCGGTGAAAGGTATTCAGCTAGGGTAAGGTTAGGGTGAGGGCTCACCTCACCTTAACCTCACCCGCGCTAAACCTAGCCCGAATGGCTTAGACACAAATGGACTCTCTTTTATACCCACTGACGCCTACTGCTGGCAAGAATCACGCTCATCTCTGTCCAAGTTTACGCGTGCACAAGGAAATTTCCCGCCAATAACTGAATAATCGCAGATGCGACCCAATCAGATCGCAACATTACGGTGCATCGGCCAACGCTAACAAACGTAATGCTGCGATCTGATTGGTTGGCATATGCGGTTGTTCAATTTTGGCGGGAGTTTTCCCTGTGCACGCGTAACTGTGGACAGAGATGAGCGTGATTCTGTCTCTGTCGTTTTTCTTCGCTCACCGATGCCGTTGGCCTCCTCTGGTAGGCCCTCTGCCATTGGCGCTCCCTCTATTGAAGCCCTTGTAGTTGACTCGGATCCGAACGCTGTTCCGTAGGCAAGTAGCTAGCTAGGATGGTGCCCAGACCCGACAAGGCTTGGCCTCTATAGATAGAAACGGTGCCGTGGTTGTTGCTGTGACAGTTGGGCTTGAGACTCCATTTCTGTTAGCAGTCCATCTGTAAGTGAAGAGAGAGAATGGGAGGGAGGGAGAGTAAAGAATGGAAGACATGGAGGAAGATGTCAACTGTCCTGTACGCATCT
>OZ007505.1:16312989-16337614 GCA_963931865.1 Axinella damicornis | reverse complement strand
AAATGCTCGCGGAGCGGGGTTCAAATTTTCACGAGTAGGTATCGATCGCGAAAAATGCGAAAATTTGAGCCTCGCAAAAATTTCCCACTATACGGTATACAAAAGTACGTAGTATGTTGCTACATAGATACGTACACTGACCTGACAACTTCATTGATATTCTTTGATCTTCATCCTCACTGTGCCTGCATTGTGAGGATTGAAACACGCAAACACACATACACATGCAGACCAATACACACACCCCCTCACCCACATGTGCACACCACACACACATATGCACACCCACACACACATGCACTCATGCACATGCACACACACAAGCACACACACACACACATGCACACACACACAGTCACACACTATCACACACACACCACACACACACACACACACACACAACACACACACACACACACACACACACACACACACACACACACACACACACACACACACACACACACACACACACACACACACACACACACACACACACACACACCTCACAACCCTGCTCCCACTAGCACTCAGTTTCATCTTAATGGCTCTCTTCCTTGGTATGTCTCCTTCCCTTCCTCCCTCACTGCCTGACCGCTTCCTGATCCTGAATTTCAAACCTTCCGGTTTGTCTTCTGACCCCACCGCTGGCTGTACGGGGATTTGCTGTATGTGTGTGTGTGTGTGTGAGTGTGTGTGTGTGTGGGGGGGGGGGGGGGGGGGGGGGGGGGGGGGGGGGATTCATAGTGGCTTGCAATCTATATCTGAACATGTCACGGAATTCTCACCTTGAACTTAGTGACAGCTTGAGTGAGTTGCTCTATTAGCCTAATGTGCTTGATGTCTGGAGGGATCTGAGCTCTATGTGCCTTCAGGGACTGAGAGAGAGAGAGCCAGGAGACTGTCAGATATGTAATGTATGTGTTCTCACTCATCAGTGCAGAAATGACATGAATTGATAGTTGTCATCCAGTTGCTTAAGTAGAGATCGTTGTTCTGCTCAAACAATTTGAAAAAAATATCCTAATGAATATGACACACCTCCTTTGTCCGGGTCCATGAGTTCAGTGCAAACACCACCTCCCTGAGTCCCTCCAGCAGGTACTGTCGGGGAACGGTGCCGTGGGCATGGTGGTCTGCAGGAGAAAGACCAACAGTGTAGACCACCTGCAATGCCCAGAGTGGCCTACTAGCCCTGCTCCCTCGCAGGTTCTTCTCTCCTCCCCACACAGCACGGAAGCAGACATGGAGGGGCAACATATAGGGTCTTCGTCTTATTGAATTGTGCATTCTGCATGCAGGAGTTTGTTTTCTAGTCTCTAGATTTGATTTGTAAACCATAAAGGGTAAGGGGAGCGGTTCTAAAGTTTAGCCTTGTTCCCAGGCCGCGTGGGCCTGGGAATGAGGCTATTCTCAAGTTATGGTGGTGGAATCTAAGTCTGCACATGTACCCTTGAGTTCCTTCACGAGGTCTCTTGCTGCAAACCAGGTGAGGGCCTCATAGCAGGGGTGGAGGAACTTCAATGGTGTGTCCAACCGACGCTCCATCTCATGGATCCTGGAGAGGGAGAGAGGGGAGGGAACACGGTAGGGGGAGGAGGGAGTGTGAAGGAGAAGAGACAAGAGAGAAGGAAGAGGAGGGGGGAGGGAGTGTGAAGCAGAAGAGATGAGAAAGAAGGGAGGAGGAGAGAGTAGGGGAAGAGTCGGAACAGGACTGGGTCAGAGTCATCATGTTGCCTCAAATGCATCTACAAATGCAGCTTCATCCTGTGCTGGTTTATACATTTACAACAGCTGCCAAATACTAAATCTTGATAGTGAAATTCCCGCACCTGAGCTGCAGTGCAATGTTGTATCGGTGGAGGAAGTTGCCCCCAAAGACAAGCGAATCTGTTGGTGTCAAGACAGCATGGATCCACCCTGAGGGAGGAGCAGTGTGCAACTTAAATTAAAATGCACTGCACTTGTAATTTATGCCCAGGGGACATGGTAATGCTTGCAGGGATATACGTACAAGAGATAGGCCCATGGTGTGCATGTGTTTCACGGACAACAAATTCCCCTCAGTCTCGGGCTGACACCCGCATGTCTCAGGTTGTTGTTATTCATAAAGCTTTGCATACGTACCATGCTGCATAGATCACATAATATCCTTCATCATTCTGACACAATTAATAATCCGTATGACCTTGTAATTTTCCCCAGTAGATCTGGGACCTTGACTGGAAAATGAAATCGTTTACATGATTGTAGTCATTACGGTACATTGAGTAACTGCTATGTACGTAGTTGAATGACCCTCAGGACACAACTGAGTCAGTAGTGGAAAGAGTAAGCTACAATTTAAGTCAGACAAAGGGTGGTTGGAAGTCCAGTATATTATGCTTATATCTTGAGTGTGGGGGGCAGCCAACTGCATGCATGGATAACTGACTCTGCCGTGGGTGGGGCATTCACCCTTCGAGAGCTTGATGGCAGTCGTGTAGGTCATGCGCTTGCAATGGCTCCAAGTAATCCAAAACTGTAGCCTCACTCGCGTACAGTTCTGCATGGTCAGTATTGGTACATGTTCTGCACTGTAGTTACATCATGAAAAGAAAGCCACATGGCATGGCATAGTCACGATAGATCTTGACAAGAACAGGTTAGTAGAAATTCCTCATAGCGGTAGGAACCACCAGATGACAGATTCACTGTTAGTGTACCAAATGCAGCCATCATAAGCAAACTCAACAAAATGTGCTTGCATTTTGGATTGCGTATGCGTAATTGGTGAACGCACATTATCTCAAAATGGTGTCATGCTAGAAATCATAGATAGCCAAAACTGCTGCAAAAGAGATCATGGCGAGTACTACGGCAAAAGCGGCATTGTTCTGTGCGTAAATTAACTCCAGAAGTGCTTTAGTTGGTACACAATCCTTGCGCAAAGTTTTGTAGCTATAAGAAAGAAACAAGATGATGAAATCAGATTTTTCCCCACGACTTGCTCATCGACTCCTGCATACTCTAAGGTACCTAACTCCCGGGTACTCTAAGATACGTCTGTGAGTGTTTTTGTAAACTGCTAGGCAGTATCATTCTGTCTGGATACGTACTTGGTTTGGGCCATTATCCTGCTAGTGCATCAGTATGATGAAACTAATTAGCCAGCAGAGGCATTCCTGGTTAATGAACCAAACAATGGATACATTAGCTAACAGATGGATACTTATACTTCAGCTAGTAGACAAGTGTCTGCCTTGCTTTATGAAGTGTGACAGAATTTGAAGGTGGAGTGACTCTTTGGAATGGTGGATGGTAGACACGTTTGTCCATTCTCTTCATGGTACTTACCAGTCAGGTATGCCATATCTGCTAGTGTTACCTGGTTAGTCTGCAGTGCATGGGAGTTCACTGAAACCAGAGTAACCACTCTATATATATTATAGGTTATTTTAACTGAGCAGTAATACTGTGAATGATATGCACTTGGTACTCGTACGCATGCACAAGTGAGGTTGTTTGTGTGTGACTGTGTGTGTGTGTCAGTCAGTCCAAATTTCATTGTGGATCCGGCCACCACGGGAGTTGTCCACTCACTCAAGAGTAACGAAAATGCAAAGTTAACAGTGTTTCTGTGCTTGCTATAGCTAGTTATATCACAACAAAAATGGAATTGCTTGTTTTGACATGAGGATTGTTACTTCATTGTCAGATAACCGCTCGGGAATGATGTTTCCAATTCTTTCAAACTCCCAAACAACACTTTGACCTTGGGTGCAAGGTAAACATACACAAGAACAATAGTATGGAGTGATTACATCATGGTTACCATGGTACTATATTGGGATGTCCCCTCTCTATACCTATATAAGGACACACAATATAACAATAATTATAGCATCGAAGTCAAGTTCTAGACTGCCTACTGAATATGAACAGCAGTTGCTTATTAACCCTTTAAACCCGATAGTACACTTTTGTGTACAATTTAGTAGTGTGAACTTCTAAGGCTTCTGTTTGTCAGCAACGACGTCAAACGGCTTTATGCCGCTCCAGCTGATTGGTAAGTACTCTCCCGCTCTGTAAATACCGTAGTAAAGGCATGCTAAGATGTTGAGCGTTGTTGTGGGCAGCTGTTTGAGCAGCGCTGAGTCGGCCATTGATGGCCGTTCAAAGAGTACGAATAAAAAGGCTTATTCCGCCTTCATTCTGTGGTTACCTGAAGTAGCGCTCGCGTCGTGAGTCACTATTGGTCTCCCCCATCCAGCAGCAGAGTAAGCAGCAGCAGACTTCAGCTTCTTCCAAGAAAATGACCGCTTTAGTTCAGCATCTCAAACGTCGGCCCCGCACGCAACTAACTTAGTATTTCGCCCCGCCCAGTTCAACCCACTCTTTCCTGTCTAGATAAACTGTGAAAGTGTCATTAGTAATGACCACCCGGGGCATCCCCCCGAGCTTAGCCTACCAGCAAGTAGTTCTAGTGTGGTTTTACTGCAGCCAAATAGACCACAGTGGTGAGTAGTGTAAACCTATAATCTATTTCAGGTGTTAAAGAGTTAAATCCGGGGCAGTTGGAAGTCCTGGTGATAACCATTGGTTGTGTAGGACTTGCGTCTTTTGTAGCAACTGCCATTGCAATAGTTGCTGCGATTGGATTCTACAAAGCCCACCAAGTGTTCTCTCAGAGATTGGTGCTGTATCTCTTGACTTCTGCACTTGTATATTCAGGAGTCAGAGTACTGCAGTCTGCAGTGAAATATCAGAACATACCGGAACTGTGCAAGATACCGGCATTTCTCCTTCAGATTACTGCATGGTTGAAGTTGTTATTCACCAGTTGGATCACATTTTACCTCTACGTGCTTGTTGAGTTCAACCGCAATTTAAACGGAAGAAAACATGAAGCAGTGTACGTAGTCTCAGCTGTATTGATACCACTTCCAATTGCATTTGTGCCTTTATTCACAAACACCTATGGATCAGCAGGAGCTTGGTGTTGGATCAAGGGAACTGATAGTAATTGCAAACCCCTTAGAATTGGTATTATAGAACAAATTGCACTGTGGTATGGTCCCCTCAGCGTGCTAACTATCCTGGATGTGCTAGCTGTTGTCAGGATTGTTTACATCTTATGCAAGAGAGCTTGGAAGTATGACAGAGAATTTCGGGACCCACTACTACCTAACCAAAACCATACGGCTGCACTCAAAGAGGTGCTTCCACTAATAGCTTATCCAATCATCTTTCACACAACTAACTTAATACGTAGCACTTGCAGATCGAATTTATTCTGATGTGAAAAAGAGATCGTTTGGCCTTACACTGGCCCATATCATTGTAACTCCAAGCTGGGGCTGGATCGCAGCAGTGACTCTACTGATATACCTGCATGTACTGAGAAAGCACAGGAGAGAAAATGTACATGCTCCCAGTTTCACAGAATTTGAACCCTTACACGACAATTAAGGCTGGCTTGAGGCTAGGAAAAGCTATACCAGTATATAGTCATATTGTGTCTGTGTGACAGACTGGTAGTGTAGTTTTGTAACTTTTTCTTTGCAATTGCGAAGTGACAACGTTTCAGTTTTGTTGTAGTATAATTGCCATACATGTATCTGTAGTTTTCATAGTTACGTACTATGAATGCTATGCACAAAAGATACCCTTTCAGTGATGTGTTGGTACTCACGTACGCATGCACAAGCGGGGTTAAGTAATTGTGTATTAGCACTGAACCCAGGCATGTCGGGTTCGAGGCTATTTGTGTATGTGTATGTGCCAGTCAGTCCGACTTTTATTGGCAGTTACAGTGGATCAGGCCACGTTGGGAGCTGTCTTTCCACTCAGAGTAATCAAAATACAAAGACAACAGCGTTTCAGTGTTGCTACAGATGGCAAACAGCTTCTTGTAGCTTCCAAAAGCTTGCATTTCCTTGACCATGTGTGCGTATTAGAAATTTACAAAATGTGTCCTCTAGAGGGACAACGAATTGACAAAAGATTCAGTAAGCACTTGAATCCCATGAAATGATCAAAAGCAGATTGTAGATCGTAGATAGCCAAAACCGCTGCTATTCCCAGTCGTGTTCGCAGCACTGCTTGTTCACCACTGTAAGTGGTACTTTATGGAAACTGCAACACTCAGGTCTGAACCTTGGACCTTTCATTGCCTCAAAATGGCATTGTGCATGCTTACAAGATCATACAGATTGTAGATAGCCAAAACTGTCCATTATGTTTGCATGCACAGTTCCACCACTGTGAATGGAAACTGTAACTGAACCTTGGACATTTCACTGCCTCAAAATGGCATCGTGTTTACAAGATCGTAGATCATAGATAGCCAAAACCGCCACCATTCCCAGTTGTGTTTGCAGCACTGTGCATGCACATAAATGGTATTTCATGATACTCAGGTCTGAATTTTGGACACTTTGTTCAAAATGGCATCATGTTAACAAGATCGTAGATAGCCAAAACCTCCACTGTTCCCAGTTTGCAGGCAAAGGGTTCAAACCATATTTATATCCAAGCCGTAGATGTGAATTAAAACAATACTCAGGACGTCTGTTAAATAACTGCTATGACAAGACTATTTTAAGCCTTATCTCGAATCACATTCCTGTTTTGAATGAACACGAAGAGGTGGAGCCAATACTATGCATAGTTGAATAAGAGGAAACAGCTGCTTGAACTGTCAGGAGTTCTACGCATCAGGTACACAGACTGCTACTGCTTGTTTGTTGACACCACTATAAAGGTCTTATAGCCTCCAAATTGCCTATTAGGAAGAAATTTAATAACAGACTCAGAGAGCAATAGACAGACACAATCAATACCTTAGCCCCTCTTGTGCATGGGATAATTACGTAGCAACCACTGGATGCCACTTTGGCTAATGGGTCAATTACGGAGCAAAATAAACTTCTGGTCAATTTAAGCAGCTGGAATATACATAAATAGTCATGTGCCTTGGGTGCAGGATGTATACACAATTGATTACATCATACTCTATTGGGACCTCCCCTTCTCTATGTATATAGCCACAGTGCAGAGCCACAACATAGCTAAGTTCTGGATAGTTTATAGTGAAAATGAACAGTAGCTGCACATTCAGTCCAGGGCAGTTGGAAGTCCTGGTGATAACCACTAGTGGTGTAGGACTACTGTCTTTTGTAGCAAGTGCCTTTGCAATTGTCACTGCGGTCGGATTCTACAAAGCCCACAAGGTGTTCTCTCAGAGATTGGTGCTCTATGTCTTGACTTCTGTGCTTGCACATTCAGGAGTTCTAGTAGTGCAGGCTGCAGTGAAATATACGAACATACTGGGACTGTGCAAGACACTGGCATTTCTCCTACAGTATGCTATAGAGTTGATGTTGTTCTTCAACTTTTGGATCACGTTTTACCTCTATGTGCTTGCTGAGTTCAACTGCAATTTAAACAAAGGAAGGCATGAAGCAGTGTACGTGATCTCATCTGTAGTGATACCACTGCTACTTGCATTCGTGCCTTTCTTCACAAACTCCTATGGACTAGTTGGAGGTGCTTGGTGTTGGATTATGTCAACTGACAGCAACTGTAAACCCCTTAGAGCAGGTGTGATAGAACAGTATGCACTGTGGTACGGTCCCCTTGTGGTTCTAGCTGTGCTGGATGTCCTAGCTCTTTCCAGGATTTCTTACATCCTATGCAAGAGGGCCTGGAAGTATGACCGAGAATATCGTGACCCATCGCTACCTAACCAGAACCACAGGGCTGCACTCAAAGAGGTGCTTCCAATAATCGCTTATCCGTTCATCTTTCATGCAACAAGCTTGTTATCACCTGTAGATCGACTGATAAACGGATCGTTTGGCCTTACACTGGCCCATATCATTGTTACTCCAAGCTGGGGGTGGATCGCAGCAGTGACTCTACTGATATACCTGCATGTTCTGAGAAAGCACAAGAAAGAAAATGTACATGCTCCCAGTTTCACACAATTTGAACCCCTACATGACGATTAAGGCTGCCTTTCACCGTCTAAAAGTAACCACTATACAGCAAAAGCTATACCAGTGTATAGCCATGTTGTGTCTGTGTGAGGGACTTGTAGTATAGTCTTCTGTTTGCAATTGCAAAATGATAACAGTCTTGTTGTACTTAGCCATACATGTTTGTAGTTTTCATGATACGTATAGTACTGTGAACCCAAATAAAAGGTACCCTTTCGGTGAGGCCGTCTGTATTCGGTGGACTGGACTCGGGACTGGACTCGGGACTGGACTGTGGGACTGGACTCACAGAAAGTTGCGCTCATCATTTCTGAAGGCCAGAAAACAGGAAATTGTGGAACGGCACTATATAGCTAATAGCTTACCAAGTACGCGAGGTGTACCAACACAGCTGTCACCATGTAGACAGCCTGCCGTGGTCCTACCATGCAAAACCAGCTCAACTTCGTTTCGGTGCGAATTCGTCCACGACGACTTCGAGGAACACATGGCGGTCATTGCTAGCAAACTCTCATATACCAAGTGGTACAACCATTTCGCAGCTTCTTGAACTGTTTCTACGCATGCTGCTGCCAAGTTTGGCTGGCACTTCCGTTCCTGCTTTCCGCCTGCCTGCGCCTAGTGCTGTAGGCCTATATTATTATTCATTGTTCTTGTCCCCAGACCATTTCAGTCTGGGAACGAGCCGGTTCAGTGCATCGTTGGCGCACACACTCGACAGAAAGGGCTGCTGGAACGGCTGATATCGAGTCATGGTCAGCTACCCCGAATGCTATTCATGTCATGTAAGTATTTAGTAGTGTTTTGATGCTTCAAAATGATGAGCGCAACTTTCTGTGAGTCCAGTCCCACAGTCCAGTCCCGAGTCCAGTCCACCGAATACAGACGGCCTTTCGGTGACATGTTGGTACTCGTATGTGTGGTGCACAAGTGAGGTTAAGTAATCAGTCTGTTTGTGTGTCAGTCAGTCCAAATTTCATTGTGGATCAGGTCACCATGGTGTTCTCACTCAAACTTGACAGCATTTCTGCGCTTGGTGTAGCTCACAGCAAAATGGAATTGACATGAGGATTCATTGGCATGAGTGACACAATTCTTTCAAACTCCCAAACCACATTTGGTGTCACACTCTGGAATGATGTTTATAAACTGAGTCTCCACACTTGTTTCAGTGGATAGGTTACCCCCAGACAGCATGTTTATCATTTGCAAGTGTGCATGTAGCCTGCTCCTTGACAGAGGAAGCTTGCACAACCTACATAGTTCCCAGTGCCATCAATTTAGACGCAGGGTGACTGTGCTAGTAAATATGCCAGCAAGTACTCTTTACACTAGCAACTTGGGGATAACCATTCAATGGTTTGGGAGTTGGTAAACATCATTCCAGCAGTGGTATCTCAGCAACACTTTGTCATTCATGCAAATGGTTACCTACTGTCAAAACAGCAATTCCATTTCTTCCTGGATCTGGCAAAAAAACTTCTTGTAGCTTCCAAAAGTTTGCATTTCATTGACAATTTGCATTGAATTTAACTTTTTAAAAACGGATTGACAGTAAGCACCTCCAATGGAATGATCAAAAGCAAGAATGCAACGTGTTTGCAGCACAGTGCATGCACAGTTCACTACTGTGAGTGGCAATACTCAGGTCGGAACCTTTGACCTTTTGTTGCCTCAAAATGGCATTGTGCTTAGATTGTAGATAGCCAAAACCGCTGCTGTTCCCAGTGTGTTTGCAGCACTGTGTATGCACAGTTCACCACTGTGAATGGAAACCGCAATACTCAGGTCTTAACCTTTGACATTGTGTTGCCTCAAAATGGCATCGTGCTTACAAGATCATAGATCATAGATAGCCAAAACTGCCACCAGGAGCGCATAATGAGGTAGAGAGTAGAATTACTCTGAAGCAGTTTCTTGCGTACAGCATGATGGCTAACATTACATCATGAAGTTCCAAAACCTGCATGCCTGAAAGTCTATCAATACTCACAACAGTCAATGCAACTCCCTATAGTTTATATAACTATAGTATAATAAAGATCATTGATTCAACCACTGAAAGGTTATCAAAACTGACATGTGCTGAATTAATTATTACTACACTGTATATATACATGTACTAGCTAAGACAACAGGGCTACTGGTGAAGCCTTCATGCCAGGACGATTTCAGACATGAAGCAGCCCTATTCTTCATGTGAGGGTTCGTATTCTGTGAAACTGGGAGAGTGCACATTCTCTCTCTTATGTCTTCTCAGTACATGCAAATGTATGAGTAGAGTCACTGCTGCGAGCCAGCCCCAGCTTGGAGTTACAACGGCATGGACCAATGCAAGGACAAACGATCTGTTTTCCACGAATGTATAAAGTCGATCCGCAAGTGCTAACAAGATAGTTGTATGAAAGAAGATTGGGTATGCGATAAGGGGAAGGACCTCTTTCAGTGCAGCCCTGTGGTTTTGCTTAGGTAGTGTTGGGTCAAACACTGTTCGGTCATACTTCCAAGCCCTTTTGCATAAGATGCAAGAAATCCTGATAATAGCTAGGAAATTCAGGACAGTTACAACAACGAGAGGACCATACCACAGTGCAATTTGTTCTATCATACCAGCTTGAAGGCGTTGACAGTTACTATCAGTCATGATAATCCAACACAAAGCTCCTCCTGATCCGTAGGTGCTTGTGAAAAATGGCACCGTAGCAATCGGAAGCGGTATCAACACAAATTAGATCACGTACACTGCTTCATGTTTTCTTGCATTTAAATTGCGGCTGAACTCAACAAGCACATAGAGTGATCCAACTGGTGAACATCACCTTCAACCACGCGAAATACTGATTTAGAAATGCCAGCGTCTTGCACAGTTCCTCTACATTCTGAAATTTCACTGTAGCCTGAACTACTCTCATTCCTGAAAATACAAGTGCAGACGTCAGGAGATAGAGCACCAGTCACTGAGAGAACACCTGGTGGGCTTTGTAGAATCCAACTGCAGCAACAATTGTGCAGGCACTTACTAGATAAGACACTAGTGCCACATGCACCGCCATTGGTTGTCACATGGACTGTCAACTGACATGGATTAAACAGTACAACCGAGAACATCGTGGCCCAACCAAACCCTGCATAGGGCTGCACTCAAAGAGGTGCTTCCACTAATAGCTTATCCAATCATCTTTCACACAACTAACTTAATAGCACTTGCAGATCGAATTTATTCTGATGTGAAAAAGGGGACTCTATAAACAGTGGACCCGAGGACCTGGGGACCTGGGACCAGGGACCAGGGACCCAGGGACCTGAGGACTTCATGCTTTCCTTTGTTTAAAATGCAGTTGAACTCAGCAAGCAGGCCTGAGGGGTTGCATTTCTGTTACGGGAGACAGAAATGCAACTACGTATAAGCCAAATTCACGGTTATATCATTGCCTGGAGAATGCAAGTCAGCTTGGCACAAATTGGAAGACATTTACAGCATACAGCGTTATCCTCTAGCTTGTCTTCATCACTTTTCCACTTCAGAATATAAATCAGACATTCATGTCTACTTATTCTCCGGACCCTACGTTTGCTAAGTTGGGTGAAGTCAGACTCACTCACTACACAAGGCTACAAAAAAGCACTTGACTTTGTCATGTATCGATAGCACTGCACTTCGAACATTATAACCTAGCCTGATTCCCAGGATTACGGCATGGGAACAAGTCTAAGTATTAATTCGGTTGTGCAAAGCTGACTTGCATACTCAAGGTAACAACCGTGAGTTTAGGCTTTTACATTAGCTTGTAGTTGCATTTCTGTCTCCTGTAACAGCTGAAGATATCCTTGGGTCCCCGGGTCCTCGGGTCCCTGGGTCCCCGGTCCCGGGTCCCCGGTCCCGGGTCCCCGGTCCCGGGTCCCCAGGTCCCTGGTCCCGGGTCCTTTGGTCCTCGGGTCCACTGATTATAGTGTCCCGTGAAAAAGAGACCATTTGGCCTTACATTGGCCCATATCATTGTTACTCCAAGCTGGGGCTGGATCACAGCAGTGACTCTACTGATCTACTTGCATGTACTGAGAGAGAAAATATACACGCTCCCAGTTTCACACAATTTGAACCCTTACATGATGATTAAGGCTGGTTTGGGGCTGGGCAAAGCTATACCAGTATATAGCCATGTTGCGTCTGTGTGACGGACTTGTAGTATAGTTTTCATAGTTCTGTAACTTTCTGTGTTTGCAAAGTGACAGTTTTGTATTTGCCATACATGTGTCTGCATGTAGGTTTTATAATGCTATGCATAAAGAGATACCCTTTCAGTGATGTGTTGGTACTCGTGTATGCCTGTGTTCGTAGCATTGTGCATGCACAGTTCACCACTGTGACCACTTCATTGGTAGTTATATTTACTACGAGAGAGAAAAAGAAGATGAACAACGATTTGATTATCATCTCCCATGTACTGTAAGGTATGTCCGCGAGTATCTTTGTCAACTGCTGGGCAGTGTGACTAATTCTCTCTGCCTGGGGTGTACGTCTGTGAGTGTTTTTGTGAACTGCTAGGCAGTATCACTCTGTCTGCATACTTGGTTTGGGGCTTCTTTGGCCGTTATCCTGCTAGTGCATCAGTATGATAAATTCGAAATTTCCTTGGCCATCCCTAAATAGAGAATGCTACTGCTCCTTGCATATCCTGCATGTGCATGCACTTCAGCGCTCCCTCCAATGTCCTGCATTCCACTAGCCATACATGTCTGTAGTTTTGCACTGGAAATTTAAAATTACTTGGTTAAAATAACCCACAGAGTGGTTACTCTGGTTTCCGTGAACTCCCAAGCACTGCAAACTAACTACAGTAGCAGATGATGCATTACATTTCTGGTTAATGAACCAAATAATGGATACATTAGCTAACAGCTGGATGCATAACTAACTGGGGGAGTACCATGCATGTGCATACTATATTCTTCACACAAGTGTCTGCCTTGCTTTATGAAGTGTGACAGAATTTGAAGGAGGGACTCTTTGGAATGGTGGAAGGTAGACATGTTTGTCCATTCCCTTCATGGTACTTACCAGTCAGGTATATACACAATTGATTACATCATACTCTATTGGGACCTCCCCCTCTCTATACAAGGATATATATCCACAATATAGCCAAGTTCTGGGTAGTCTAGTGAAAATGAACAATAGCTGCACATTCAGTCCAGGGCAGTTGGAAGTCCTGGTGATAACCACTAGTGGTGTAGGACTACTGTCTTTTGTAGCAAGTGCCTTTGCAATTGTCACTGCGGTCGGATTCTACAAAGCCCACAAGATGTTCTCTCAGAGATTGGTTCTCTATGTCTTGACTTCTGTGCTTGCACATTCAGGAGTCCTAGTAGTGCAGGCTGCAGTGAAATATACGAACATACTGGGACTGTGCAAGACACTGGCATTTCTCCTGCAGTATGCTTTGGGGTTGAAGTTTCTATTCATCTTTTGGATCACGTTTTACCTCTATTTGCTTGCTGAGTTCAACTGCATTTTAAACAAAGGAAAGCATGAAGCAGTGTACGTGATCTCATCTGTAGTGATACCACTGCTACTTGCATTTGTGCCTTTATTCACAAACACCTACGGACTAGTTGGAGGAGCTTGGTGTTGGATTATGTCAACTGACAACAACTGCAAACCTCTTACAGCGGGTGTGATAGAACAGTTTGTACTGTGGTACGGTCCCCTTGTTGTTCTAGCTGTGCTGGATGTCCTAGCTATTACCAGGATTGCTTATATCCTATGCAAGAGAGCTTGGAAGTATGATCGAGAACATCGTGACCCATCACTACCCAACATAAACCACAAAGCTGCACTCAAAGAGGTGCTTCCAGTAATCGCTTATCCGATCCTCTTTCATGCAACCAGCTTGTTTTCACTTGCAGATCGACTGACAAACAGCTCGTTCGGCCTTACATTGGCCCAAATCATTGTTATTCCAAGCTGGGGCTGGATTGCAGCAGTGACTCTACTGATCTACTTGCATGTACTGAGAAAGCACAAGAGAGAAAATGTAGATGCTCCCAGTTTCACACAATTTGAACCCTTACATGGTGATTAAGCTGCTTATCACTGCAGCAAAAGCTATAGCCATGTTGTGTCTGTGCAAGGGACTTTCTGTTTGCAAAGCAATAACCATTCAGTCTTGCTGTAGCATGCATCTGTAGTTTTCATAGTACTGTGAATGTTATGCACCAAAAGATACCCTTTCAGTGGTTTTGGCACTCATACACATGCACAAGCAGGTGGTTAAGTAATCTGTGTGTCAGTCAGTCAGTCAAAATTTCATTGTGGATCAGGCCACCATGGGAGTTGTCCTCTCACTCAGAGTAGTGAACATTTCTGTGCTTGCTACAGCTCACAGTAAAATGGAATTGACATGAGGATTGTTACTTCATTGGCATGAGTGAAAATACTTGACACACTGCTTACAATTCTTTCAAACTCCCATTCCACACTTGTTTGCTAGAACTCACACTCAGGAATAATGTTTATAAACTCCTAGACCACACTTGTTTCAGGGAATAGTTACCCCCAGAGAGCATCTTTTCAGCAGCATGCATGCATGTAGCCCGACCCTTGACAGAGGAAGCTTGCGCGACCTACATAGTTCCCAGTGCCATCAATTTAGACGCAGGGTGACTGTGCTAGTAAATATGCCCGCAAGTATGCTTTACACTAGCAACTTGGGGATAACCATTCAGTAAACAGCTGTGGTTTGGATAGTCTCGTGCCCAGACCAAACCCCTTGCGGGAAAGAGGGTCTGGCGACTTTGCGCAGAAACCTCGGTCTTCATTAAAAATTCACATCTTTTAGGCAGGAATTTCAGACTGGCCAATGAAATCATAGAGAATTCAATTTTCTATTCGTTAATAGTGAGAAGTTATAGAAAATTCAAATTCCTCTTGCAATTACGTAATCATTTCACGCGTAGGACTGGCTGAGCTATGAATATTAAATGAAGACCGAGAATGTTGCTGAAAGTCGCCAGACGGATATTCCGCGTAGGTTTCCGGCTGGGCATGAGACTAAGGTTTGTAAACATCATTCCAGCAGTGGTATCTCAGCATCACTTTGTCATTCATGCAAATGGCATATCTGGTTACCTACTGTCAAAACAGCATTCCATTTCTTCCTGGATCTATGTAGATGGCAAAAAGCTTCTTGCAGCTTCCAAAAGCTTGCATTTCAGTGACAATTTGCATTTTTACAAAAACGGATTGACAAAGAATCAGTAAGCACCTCCAATGGAATTATCAAAAGCAAGAATGCAACGTGTTTGCAGCACCGTGCATGCACAGTTCACTACTGTGAGTGGTATTTTTGCAATACTCAGGTCTTAACCTTTGACCTTTTGTTGCCTCAAAATGGCATTGTGCTTAGATTGTAGATAGCCAAAACCACTGCTGTTCCCAGTTGTGTTTGCAGCACTGTGCATGCACAGTTCACCACTGTGAATGGAAATCGCAACACTCAGGTCTGAACCTTGGACCTTTTGTTGCCTCAAAATGGCATCATGCTTACAAGATCATAGATCGTAGATAGCCAAAACGGCCACTGTTCCCAGTTGTGTTTGCAGCACTGTGCATGCACAGTTCACCACTGTGAGTGGTTTTCCATGGAAACTGCAATACTCAGGTTGACATTTTGTTGCCTCAAAATAGCATCGTAGATAGCCAAAACTGCCACCAGGAGCGCATAATGAGGTAGACAGTGGAATTACTCTGAAGCAGTTTCTTGTGTACAGCATGTGCTGGAAATCAGGCTAATATTACATCATGAAGTTCCAAAACCTGCATGCCTGAAAGGTTATCAAAACTCACAAAAGGTTATCAAAACTGACATGTGCTGAATAATTATTACACTGTGCTACAACAACAGGGCTACTGGTGTAGCCCTTATGCTGCCCTATTCTTCATGTGAGGGTTCGTATTCTGTGAAACTGGGAGAGTGCACATTTTCTCTCTTATGTCTTCTCAGTACATGTAAATGTATGAGTAGAGTCACTGCTGCAAGCCAGCCCCAGCTTGGAGTTACAATGGCATGGACCAATGCAAGGACAAACGATCTGTTTTCCACGAATGTATAAAGTCGATCTGCAAGTGCTAACAAGATAGTTGTATGAAAGAAGATTGGGTACGCGATAAGGGGAAGGACCTCTTTCAGTGCAGCCCTGTGGTTTTGCTTAGGTAGTGTTGGGTCCAACACTGTTCGGTCGTACTTCCAAGCCCTTTTGCATAAGATGCAAGAAATCCTGATAATAGCTAGGAAATTCAGGACAGTTACAACAACGAGAGGACCATACCACAGCGCAACTTGTTCTATCATACCAGCTTGAAGGCGTCGACAGTTACTATCAGTCATGATAATCCAACACAAAGCTCCTCCTGATCCGTAGGTGCTTGTGAAAAATGGCACCGTAGCAATCGGAAGCGGTATCAACACAAATGAGATCACGTACACTGCTTCATGTTTTCTTGCGTTTAAATTGCGGCTGAACTCAACAAGCACATAGAGGTAAAATGTGATCCAACTGGTGAACATCACCTTCAACCACGCGAAATACTGGTTTAGGAACGCCAGTGTCTTGCACAGTTCCTCTACATTCTGAAATTTTACTGTAGCCTGAACTACTCTCATTCCTGAAAATACAAGTGCAGAAGTCAGGAGATAGAGCACCAGTCGCTGAGAGAACACCTGGTGGGCTTTGTAGAATCCGACTGCAGCAACAATTGCAAAGGCACTTGCTAGATAAGACACTAGCGCCACACCGCCATTGGTTGCCACCAGGACTGTCAACTGCCATGGATCAAACGAGCAGGTAACGTTCATTTCAGTCGGCAATCTAGAACTAGCTTTGCTCCCATGCAGGCTCCACAAGATTTTCCAACTGCAGGAAGCAACTGTTTCGCTGCAGGATGTGCAACACTTTCTCACGTCGACGAAGGTCTTCGAACAGCGCTAGCATCTACGATCTAGATCGCGGTGGAATGGGCGTGACCGTCGTCCAGCACATGACTCAATCGCAGTCAAAGTGCAGGTCAAATTGGCAAAGTCGTCTGTTACCTGATTGCTTGACTGCAGGTAGTCTTACCTTCTACTCCTCCAGTTTTTGTATACTGCAAATTCTGCAATACTGGGTACCGCAAGCGAGACGTTCGCGGCGCGCGCGGAGCGCTCGGCCTTGGGTACGCGGGTACGGGTACGGGTACGGATATATAGCTCGTGCCCAGACCACACCCCCCGAGACTACATCGAGGGTGGTGTTGGAGAATAGCTTGCACCAGAGTTTGCACTGTGGAATGGTCCACTCTTCACACTATTTAGCCTGCTATTAATTACTGTAATAATGTCCTAGCTAATTGAGATGCATTGCAACCCAGTCTGTCAGAAGATCGGGTCTGACTAAATGAGAAACCACCACGTAGAGTGGCTAACGAGGTAACCGAATAGCATGAATGCTAATATTAACCAGTACCCCGGGACCAACGGCTTTACATCCCCTCCGAAGGATGCGGTGTGAACTGTATCAGGTGAAAACACCTTCAAGCACACACCTACTCATTTTTAAGGGTAGAGCTGAGTCAACTCCTAGGAGAGAAAGAAAATCTCTCCTATGGCAATGGTGAGATTTGAACCTGCCAACCTTTAGATTAGCAGTCGGATGTTTTAACCGCTAGGCCATCAGCCACCCCTAAAAAATAGGGTGAAGGGATCGATTAGCAGGATTCGAACCCGGGCTTCCTGCATATTAGCAGGTGTGTATCAGTAGACAACTACCAGACTAAATAATCTACCCTTTGGCATAGTCAAGTACATTCTACTGTGAGTGTTGAAATGCAACCGTTCCTTGAACTTTGACCTATTGATCAGTCATGTTGCATGTGCCTAGCACTTGTAGCTTCTATCCTGTTAAATATTCACACTGAATGAAATTCCCTGGCAACATGCAGAAGGGTGGGTCATTTGTAGCCTCGTTCCCAGGCCTTCCGCACCTCCAGTGTTTGATCGCTTGCAGTATGCATACTGGAAGCGATCAAAAGCTGGAGGTGTGGAAGGCCTGGGAACGAGGCTAGGTCATTTGTGCAGACCCTTCTTCTGATGTCAATTAAATAATATGAAAGGTCAGCAGACCAGATTAACAATAACGAACTGGGCTTTGCAAGTGTATGAAATTAATCCTGAGAGAGATCTAGCAGAAATTGGCAATCAATGAAATATCATGGAGCGATAAGAAGCAAATGCACAAGAGCATACACAGAGGGAAAATCTCCACATCCCAGTTTCATGAAGTGTCACATGAGAAGTGGAGGATCAGGTGCTTTGTTCTACCAACTTTTTGGGTTATTTGGCTGTAGTTTTCCGGAATTTGTTCTGGATCACAAATGGCAGCATCACTGACCGGAAAGGAGGCTGGAAATACTTTTTCTGTTTGTTTGTGGACTGCGTTCAGTTTCCCTTATAAGTTGCATACTGGATATTGATTTTACAGAAGCCATGACTAATAGAGTGCACAGGGTCAGTAGTAGCTACATGTATAATATATATATATGACAACATTAAGAGTAAACTGTGATGACTTTAGTAGAAGTTACATAATCTTTCAACATCTCAAGTGAACCACGATTCAGCCTAGTGGTTACAGTGGATTATTGACCACCTTACTGACCATAAGAAATAAGCAGAATAGCATGACAGTATTAACACCTGATATTAAATCTGAGCTGTGGCAGACCGTGACGGCAAAGGCATGCACGTTTGTTGGTTGGTAAAGGGTTAACTAGGTATTTAGGTAACTGCAGGATATTATGGGGGTTGTGAGAGCGAGTCACCGTGGTGGTATTGCACTGTCTGCCCTTCCTTCCACTGTCACTGCAAACCTTCTCCTCTGCTTAAGCTGGAGACCAGTAGACATGATGGCTACCTCACGGTCATGATCATGGAGAGTTATTCGTGCACATCAATACTAGGTACATTACATGCATTGGTATACACATACAGATGGATGGATGGCTAACAGTGTGTGATGTATGGAGATTTTCCGCTCTATATCTTCTGAGCAGTGGGCAGAGTCACAGCACAGTTGAAATTTGAATCACTACATCACTTGTGGTTGCAACTGGTATATATATCACATGCATGGTATTATTATCAGAGGGTCGTACTCCACGTTTGCTTAAGATAATTTACGACAGAAGTATGGACATTCTGGCACACACAGTCAAATTTTGTCACACAACAAAATCCAAATCTACTTACATGTTATAGAATCTTATTCGACCAATCAGATTGCTCGAATTATTGAATGCAGAGTGGACAACCAATGATCACATCATGTGACATTAAATTAGAATCACAGAGATCCTGCATGCCATATTTCACTCCCACTTAAATTAAAATCACACATAATTAGAGAGATCCTCCATACGTACGTTACACACATTAAAATCAGATTAGAAAGATCGTCCATACCACATTACACACACTAAAATCATCATATCATAGAATCGCACACGAGTACAGGAGATCCTCCATACCACTAAAATTCGAGTCAGACACAATTCTCATACCCACCCCACCCGCAAAAGAAAGGGCCTGGTGTCCACTATTAGTGCATGCATGCCAAGACAAAGGGGGGAGTCCATGAAGATTTCTTGGAAAATCAAAATGCACACACAAACAGTGGATACCAGGCCCATTCTTTTTCGGACGGGGCGAGGCCTTGGTACGTACAAGGCTAACACAATTCCCTTCACCCCATCCCCCCATCCCTTCATCTCCTCCACTACTATACATACGTACCAGTGGGTATGAAGAAGGTGTTTCCGGGCAGTAACTTGCACGTGTAGCATTCTGGGACAAGATCCCCAAAGAAGACCTCACTCTGGTTGGAGGACATCACCCAGTTCTCGTACTTCATCAGGTTATCATCTGTTGGTGGGATCAGATAGAAGATCTTTTCACCCTGTAAGGGAGGGCGGGAGAGAGGGAGGGAGGGAGGGAGGGAGGGAGGGAGGGAGGGAGGGGAGGGAGGGAGGGAGGGAGGGAGGGAGTGAGGGAGGGAGGGAGGGAGGGGAGGGAGGGAGGGAGGGAGGGAGGGAGGGAGGGAGGGAGGGAGGGAGGGAGGGAGGGAGGGAGGGAGGGAGGGAGGGAGGGAGGGAGGGAGGGAGGGAGGGAGGGAGGGAGGGAGGGAGGGAGGGAGGGAGGGAGGGAGGGAGGGAGGGAGGGAGGGAGGGAGGGAGGGAGGGAGGGAGAGAAGGTAGGAAGGAGGGGGAAGGGGGAATGCGGAGGTAGAGGAGGGAGGTGAATTGTTCAGGTATCATTATGTAAGATGGCAGCTATAGGGCCATGCACTCTACACACTACAGTCACACGTTTCCATAATGAAGCATGTGTAGGACCCAATTTAACAAGAGGGGGAAGTCTTTGCCCTCTCTGCCCAATACAAGTCCCTCCAGTTGATCTACGCCTCCTGCTGGGTGAGTAGCACTCTGCTACACACATAGTCAAGACAGGCGAGCAGCACACACACATACAATGTATATAACGGAAGGTATATCACATACATGTATATATAACCAGTACACAAAACAGTTTTATGCTTTTCTGCGCAGCTCCAAATTGCTTATATGACGGGGGGGGGGGATCTATGTAGCATTTCAAACATCAAGACAATTTCAGCCCTTGGATTATTCATCGTTCACCTCCTGACAGTTTATTCTGGTGGCCTCCTGCTACTGTGGCTTCATTACTAACCTGATACACAAGTTCAGGATGCTGTGTTGGCAATTTGGTGTCTTTTAGTCTCGTTCCCAGACCCTCATACGCATTCTGAGAGGGTCTGGGAATGAGACTAGGTGTCTCTGTGTTGTGCTCATATATTGCGTCTACTGGCTCTGTGATTGTGATTGCTGCTTTATGCTGTATACCAGTTTCCACTATGTTTTCGTGTACATACCCAGATGACATGATACCAGACCGAAGTGCCCCCAAAGTCCACGTGGAAGTCGGTGTAGCTGTCCTTTACGCTCATCAGACAATACTTCTGTACTTCAGGCCGTGACAATGGGCTAGGAACAGAGAACAAGAGGCCAGAGAAATAACAACAGCAGAAGCCAAAAACAACAACACAATGACAACAGAACAGAGCAACAACAGTGGTAAACAAAGTCCATACTATTCCAGAAAATTTATATACTTGACGATGCTTGTTGTTTACGCCACATGCAGAACTCTTAAAGTGCTCAGTTGATTTCAATTTCCAGAGGCACACAATTCTTGACACAGACAGACAGACACAAATATTCCTTAGCCACATGTACTGGTAGTCAATGCAGTGCATCAAGTGCAATTAGTTTCCCCTCCTCATTGCTCTACCCCCCTCCTTTCCCGTCCTTCCCCTCCTCTCCTCTCCTCTCTCGTCTCCCTTCTCCCTCTCCTCAGTCCTCCCCTCCTTCTTCTCTCCCATCTGTCCTTCTCCCTCCCTCTCCTCTCCCCTCTGCCCTTCCCCCTTGTCTAATATCCCTTCGGTCCTTCCCCCTCCCTCTCCTCTCCTTTCCCCTCTGTCCTTCCCCTTCCCTCTCCTCTCCTTCCCCCTCCCCCTCTCCTTTCCCCTCTCCTCCCTCTCCTCCCCTCTGTCCTTCTCCCTCTCCTTTCTCCCCTCTGCCCTTCCCCCTTCCTCTCCTCTGCCCTCGTCAATTCTTCACCCTACTACTGCTAGTTTTTCTCCACTCACCTATCTTCAGGGAGGGTATCTGGCCAATGCCTCTCAATCCAGTCCAGTTTCCTCACCACACTCGGTGGAGACACCAGCTTTGAGAGCCTGGGGGGAGGAGTAACAACTTCAAGGCTAGCGAGAGGGAAGGAGAAAGGTGCACCTGTCTATGAACACTGGACAGAAGTGTCCTTGCCTTCAAGCCCGGAACTAGCCGCATTCCCAGGCCGTTTGTAGCCAGGAACCATAATATTATTGTGGTAGCTACAGTGCACAAACAGCCTGAAAATGAGGCTAGCCTGAAACCAGATCATGCTAGCTACAAACCGCTTGGGAATGAAGCTATATATATAGCTAGACAGGAACCAGATTGTGCAAGCTACAAACAGCCTGGGAGCGAGGCTATCCATGAACCACATTGTGCTAACCTGGGAACGCGGCTAGCCTTGAGGCAGATTATGCTAGCCTGGGAACGAGGCTAGCCACGAACCAGATTGTGCTAGCCTGGGAACGCGGCCAGCAGATTATGCTAGCCTGGGAACAAGGCTAGCCATGAACCAGATCGTTCTAGCCTGGGAACAAGGCTAGCCATGAGCCAGATTATGCTAGCCTGGGAATGTGGCTAGCCATGAGCCAGATTTATGCTAGCCTGGGAACGTGGCTACCAGGACCAGATTGTGCTAGCCTGGGAACGTGGCTAGCCATGAACCAGATCGTGTAAGCTACGAACAGGCAGGAAAAGCTCAGCCAGGAACCAGCTGGATTACATTGTACGCAGCTGTCCATGAAACACAATTACATGTAGTAACTTCTCGGCAATTATTGCATGGGTGGAACGTGGCAGCAGACCCGTATACAGGCGGAAAGTTAGTAGGATTGGTCTCAAGGCATGGAGAGATTGTTTCATTGGTGTCTGCCCACCTACCCAGTATTGGAGAACTCGAGGCTAATGACGTTGAGAATTTTCTTGCGGGGCCGCTGGTTTTCGTAGTACTCGGTCCACTCCCTCATCTTCATCCGGATGTCATCCTGCCGGGACACGTCTATCACATCCACTTCCCGCATGGATCCTGGGACGGAGGAGGAGAGAACAAGAGATGGGTCAGAGGTGAGGGAGTGGGAGGGGGAGTGGGGGACAAAGACGCTTGGTACAGAAAATTTGCTTCTATCCTCTCTCACATCCACACCCACACCCACCATACCCACCCACCCCCACACACACACACACATGACACACCACACACACACACACACACACACACACACACACACACACACACACACACACACACACACACACACACCCTCACCAACATATCTCTCCACATCTGATATCCTGAACTCCGGCGGTGGGACTCTCAGTCCGAGGCCTCCTTCTTCCTGACGATCATGGGCCGATTGAAGCCTTGCTGCTCCAAAAAGTCCACAGAGAGGCTAGCACCATGAGGCTTCAGAATGACATCATCGGCACTGTGTGTGTGTGTGTGTGTGTGTGTGTGTGTGTGTGTGTGTGTGTGTGTGTGTGTGGTGCGTGTGTGTGCGTGTGGTGTGTGTGTGGTGATGTGGTGTGTGTGTGTGTGGGTGTGTGTGTGCATGCGTGTGTGTGTGTGTGAGTGTGTGTGTGTGTGTGTGTGTGTGGTGTGTGTGTGCGTGTGTGTGTACATGCGTGTGTGCATAGAAGTACTATATTACAACTCAGCACCAGTCGGGTCGGTACATTCAGTAACATAATTTATGCTGACAAACCACTTTACGGTACAAATGCACTTCAGTGTTCTAGTGTAAGAAAAATTGTGAGCCTCGCCGTCCCAGATTTTTCCTTGCAGCTTTGGAGAACACTCTGAAGGATTTGCATGTGATACCATGGTGTCACAACTACTGGATTCAAAGGTTAACAACGCCACTCAACAATCAGCATTCAATTTTATCGTCAGTGGAGGAACCAGGAACTTGAGGAAGACGCAAGACTGAGATGGTCACAGTGGCACAGTACCATGTGCGAATTCTCCCAGGTTTCCTCCCGAGTTTTTTTTTTTACATAATAAATTGTTATTTCCGGATACAAAAAAAATCCCAACAAGCTAATGTATCCAAAGCGCATGCAAGTACACAAACAAAGAACTAGTACAACACAACACAACAAGTTACAATAGACAGGACCGAGAGCCTGGGCATGAGGCTATCATATCACATCCTGTCAATTTAGTCTTGTCCACAGAACTCGTCCACTCTGCTTTCTTGACCACATACAGTTGGTCATTCCTTCACTCAGTTCAAAGGTTAGGCATGCGGTCACAAAAGCATAGCGAGAGTGAGACTGGGACCAAGGCTAGTGATCTTCATCAGGCACCTTAATTGAGTGAGACATACACACACTCGTACCTCTGAAAGTTCCTTTGCTTCAATCTATCAACAAAGACCACCGTCCCGGACTGGATTGCCTGCATTCAACAATCACACAGTGAATCAAACGATCACACAGCGAATCAAACATTCACGCAGTGAATCAGATGATCACACAGCGATCACCAATTCATAATTGTTAGCCTGGGCCTGGGAATGAGACTGTATCACACAGACTGATACATCATGTTCCACTGAGATTCAAAGGAGGGGGGGGGGGGGGGGGGGGGGTGGGGGGTGGAGACTTAAACTGAAGCGGGTAAAGAAGACAGCATGCAAAAGCACGCCTGTTCTAGGGGTTTCTGGGCATGCCCCCCCCCCCCCCCCCCCCCCCCCCCCGGGGGGTTTTTCAATATGGCTAGTAGCTACCCCTATGATTCAATCTGGTGGGTATTGGCAGCTACCAAATGCTTGTGTTCAAAACCACCGCATGTTAATTGCAACTGGCTTTTAGCCTCATTTATGACATCATACCACACCACTCCACTTTCATACCTTGCCTC
>OZ007505.1:16171615-16312789 GCA_963931865.1 Axinella damicornis | reverse complement strand
TAGTGATGTAGTTCACGAGCAAACATTAATGGTTCCTACAATGTTTAAACATGCTAACCATCAAGACAAGTATGCATTCGGTCTCTGAAAATATTCTGGACTATTCAGTTGGCTGGTACATGCAATCAGTTAGGCTCATTCCAAAGCCCCGCCCCACCGGGGCCTGGGAACGAGCCTAACGCATCGTGTGAAATGGAATACATGTACATCTAAACAGAGAATGAAGTTCACATGAGGACAACTCACGTGTGAGGGGTCCATGCTCCGGCTGGCAGTTGGGACAGTGATAAGTCTCGATATCAGATGACTGGTGTTCCTCAATACCCACACAGCTGAGGAAGAAGCAAAGGGGAAGGGGGGTGGTGATGTGGTCAAGGGGTTTGGTGCAATCAATTTACTTTTAGCCAAACAAAACACTGGTTGCAGTTGTGACTAGCAGCAACCCACCTCTTCAATGAGCATTCACAGACCTATGGTTACAACAAGGTCCATTCAATGACTCTATATAATAATGAGGGCTATCAAATGGCAACAAAGACAGCAAGACTGCTTTCATATGTCCATGCCAGCTGTACATGTTCTACAGAGCGCACGTGCTAGACCAAGGCCATTAGCCAGTAGCCAGCCTTGCACAATGGGGGTTCGAGGCAGGAAGTAGTTTCATACAGAGACAGAGCAGCAGCTGAGAAACCACACGGAGGGTGGAGGCTGTCATTTTCGGTGGCTTCCATAGCAACTTCATATTTTGCACTGCACTGACGGTGACTGACATTGCTTCCATCCACAACAAAATGCTGGCTTACTTTTGATACTTTCCATGACTTGCAGCTACTTGCCATGCAGTAGACTCGGGATACTGGTGAATTCATTTGGGGTGTTCAATCGAACCCCCCCCCCCCCCCCCCCCCCCCCCCCCCCCCCCCCTCCCCCCTCCCTCCCCGGCTACTGGCCTAGACCAGTGTGCACCATCTATGTGATGTCTTTCTACGGTATAACACTGCACTTCATCTAAATACACTGGCTTGGAAAACTGAGTGACTGCAATGGCTGCATGCATAGCAACGATCTTCAACAACATTATGGTGAATGCACCGAGGTTGCTCGGGCTCACCTCCCAAAGCACTGCGTTCCTCTAGTATACTCGATACCTTGCACCAGGAAATACTGCATCCACAGCTTTCACACCGAGCAGAGACTATTGTATGCTTCCACTAAAAGCTCCAAGCCTTTGGTAAATCGGATGCCATCCACTTGCTAAAGCTGCCATTCAGGAGTTCTAACAATGCATCAGTGATGTTTTAGGCCACTATTTGTTGCATATTAGTTTCTCATCCGGGACTTCCTAAGAATAGTATGCAGGCGGGCGGACATTACCATTATCATATTAGATTAGTGTTCAACAGGAAATCCGCTATATAAACACTATACTCTGCAGACCTATGGTAGTTAACTAACTGTGAATTCGCCAAGGCACAAGCGTTTTGCGAGCTGTCTTTCTGTAGATGGTGAAGTTCAACATCTCTGTTACTCGATCTGTCAGACCGTGGCACTGTCTCGAGGTGAGTCCAGGATGTGCGCATGCGCAGTAAGAAATAATGGCATAATGGTGAGTTTCATGCGGGCGGCCGGGGGATGAGAAACTAACATTCAACAAATAGTGGCCTTAATAAAGTCCTGTGCTAGGCTCCAAGAAAGTTAACCAACTACATGTACGCTACAACGCTTGTTTGTGCAACCAATTTCATGCACTTTTTTTGAAGTGGTTTAGGCGCGTGCACTGGAGGGAGGGACGCATAATTACTACAATGGAGGGCATTAATTAGAAAAGTAAACACAATCACCTTCCATGGAACCAGTCACTACAGACATCGCACTCGATCATAAACTCGTCGGAGTGGTATGGTCGACGGCAGAGGCAGTACGTCTCTTCATCTTCCTTTTCAGCCATTTTACACTCACCGTCCGCCTTAAGGGTCAAAGGTCGAAACATTAATTACTGAATAACGTGCAGTGGGCGTGTCTGCATTCAATGAAGCTAACTGAAGACGAAGCCAACACCGAGCTAGCTGCGAATTTTCCAGGTGACTCAGTGGAATAGGATTCTGGAAGTATGCGTTATTAAATTTGTAGCTAGCCAGTGTGTAGTTGAGCACAATTTTCAGCACAACTGAACTCTTTGAAATGCCTGTGATGTTTCTTGGATACTAAAGCATAACTGAAGTAATTGTCTCTTTCTCCTTAATGTTATGGGTCCTCAAGGAAATGTCGTGCACGACATACCTATATAGATTGTGGTATATGCCCTGTCTTATGAAGCTGGTTGAGAGAAAATTGGGAAGCCGTCTTACTGCAAAGGGTATTTGGCCAACAGTAGAGCTACTGGTACAGCTCTTCACCTAAGTACGTATGTATAGCCTGCCAATAATTATTCCTGCACAGATTTCCTCTTTAATGTCCTTCTGAAACAAACAACAAAACCAGTTCCTTCATGTCAGTGAATTAGACTATAGCTGTGAGTACTATTTCACAGAATGGAACGGAACACTTCAATACAGAGAAGAGCTATGTAAGTCCTCACTGCACTGTTTAAACTCCACAAACTGCATATCATTGGATAAAGCTCGGTGAGCTCTACATGCTGATACCCTTTGTGCTGGATCCTTCTTGCTGGAAAGAATTGGCTCAGAGTTCTACGAAATCATGTGGGTGGAAGCTCTTTGGCCGTAATTCTAACGCTAACTATCACGTTGCAATATGGCTACCAGCATGTAGGACTCGTTCAGCTCTGTCCATTGGTGTACAGTTTGTAGAGATCAGACACTGCAGCGAGGACGTGCACAGCCATTCCGTGTTTTCCAAGTGTTCCATTCCGTGAAAAAGCCACTGCCGTGAGTACAATGTTCAATTAAAGGCAGAGGACCACAACATTAACACTGGACCCACTTTCTTCTATGTTTTAGGACATGCAAACTATTTGCCCGTGGGCTGATGGAGGTTGCAAGTGATTTGCTACTCATTTCTTCTACATCATGATCACCTCACTGGGAACGCCTCAGAGGAGGTGTGGTGGGTGGGCCTGGTCAGCACTTGTCTTGGTGCTACTACTTTACTCAGGTATGCAGAGGGTGGGAGGGGCTGGTTAACACTCATTCTTAGTCCAGATGGGAAGAGCTGGTCAGCTGAGCCTTGTGTATCACATGATATATTGTAGGGGCTCATTCATTCTAGATAGGAGGGGCTGGTCAGCTCAATCTTATTTGTGTGTTGGGAGGGGCTGATTAGCACTTGCCCCCTGGTGTCATGGTAACTCTGCACCCAGATACATACATATGGCTCATGATGTGGGTGACTATAGAATGTCAAGATTAACCAATGGATTGATTCTGAGCTATCTAGTGATTAACTAGCTTTACTGGTTGAACTTTGCTAGCAGGAGATCAGACTACATGAGTTGCATGTTTGTACTATCAACAAGCCTAGATCTATGATGCCAGCCATGTGGCTGATGTAATTTATGGATGGGTGGGGAGAATTGGCTAACCATAAAAGAGCTTTTAACCCACATTCCTAATTATCAAGGTCAAAGTTTTAGGGCTTAGTTTGTATTGGGGGTATTATCACCTGTGTGAATACCTAATACTTTAGCTTTGAATTACATGTGCAGCGATTTGCCGAGATCTTGCAACTTCAGCAGAAACGAAAACCGCTACTGAGCATGTGCACACCCTGTTTATGAAGTACTGTGTATGCTCAGTAACGGTTTTTGTTTCGCTGATCGAGTTTACAAGATCTCAACAAACTGCTGTATTGTGAAACACCAAACAGTACTTATTATTATCCACATGATGACATCATTCAGTGAGTGCTGTACAGGTCACATACCAACACAGGTGATAAACTGCTGGACATGCTATGACATCATAGCTGTCTGATAATGTGTAGCTGGTATATGTTGTCCGAACTATATAATGTTGTACATGTAGCTCTCTCGTGAATGTATTTCTACTCCCTTTTATGTTGCTGCCCCTGTGTATTCAATGTAAAATCACAACCACATATGGAGCAACTCCAAACGGCTGCAGATCTCAAGAACGTAGTACTGCGGACCATGCTCAATACGTACATGGAGAGAACCAGTGCATACTATATTGGGTTGACTCAGGGTTCCAAAGCTTGCATATTATATTGGGCCAGAATTGGCAGGTGATCCAATAGATATTGCATGACTAATACAGTTAAAGTGGATGTTGCCAACTGCCTGGTGGTCGTATGTGTTGTGTCTAGAGGATATGCAACCTGTGCTCCTCCTTGAGTGTGTCATTCTTTTGTTTGTCCGGCTACATGCAGCTCAGGTTACACATTGTTTGTCAGAAGAGAAAATTCATACTCAGCAAGCAATATTCAAGTCCCAGTATTCATGTCATGCCCTTTGCAGGGTGCCAGCCTATAATGGTTCTGCCTACGCAGTTGCTATAGTGAGATGCATACTTCTTACTATGGGAAAGTAATTAAATTGTCCTAAGCATCCCCATAGCAGACCCCAGCAGTGGTATAAGGGTCAGACACCAGAATTCAACAAGCATATTGGAAATTCATATGCACATGTTAGCATGTGGTCAGTAATAGTTCACCGCAATGCATATCAGGTGATATGAAGCTGGTTATACGTACATTGTTATTACATTGTTATTACCCTGCATGTGTGTGCATGCACAGCAAGGGGTAGAGTGATTGCTTTATTACGCATGTGCAGCGAGGGAAAGAGTGATGATTTGTCTAGATCTGTAGAGTATGTTTGTATGTTTGCGGACACAAAATTCTTGTGTGTAGATCTACCTCACAAACGCAAGTCGTACGAAGAGCTGTGAAAAGTTTTCACTCTCTGTCCAAACAAAACTCGATTGTTTACGGTAGCCCAAATGATGTCTTCCATTCAATATTCATGAAGCACAGTCCGCGCTTCAAGCAAGCATGCATGGCACAAGGGCAAGTGGTAATGCATGTATGCAATTAGTATAATTGCTCAATATAATTATGCTGACAAGTACCTTTTACTGTATGCCTAGAATTTCGACTCATGCTGACTGGTTCACTCCGAATCCTGCTATGGTGATGTTTTTTTTCCATTTCACACATGCAGATTATCTTACTAGTAGCAAACCCATGTCTATTCCAGATCAGCACATGCACACCGCATGGTCATTATAGTACAGGGAAACGTCACTTGTCGTCAAAGCAGTATGATCATGCCTAAGGAACTCATCCTGTGACAATTCATGTCCATGATATTGATAATACAAACAACATTTGCTGCTATGACCGCATACCGTATGGGTCTATACATACGTAATACGTAGTTGTTATACTGATCATTAAAAACAGTACGATTCACAATCATTGCACAGTCTTTTCACTTGCAGTGTCAGTATGTACTTTGATACTTTGATTCCGGTGCTGACACTTGTGATGTACCAGTGCACACACTCAGATAACGTTACTAGTGTGATGTAATCTGTCCAGACAAAGTGTTTTTTCAGTTTAATGGTAATCATTTTTAGATGGTACAATTCATTTGAATTCCAGGCATTGCTTTGACAGTATCTAGGTGATGATTATTAGAGCAAAGGGTGAACGCACATGTTCATAGCTAGTCTGCCAGCTATACAGACCTCCTCTACTACTTACGTAAACCACAGTAGATCACTATCCCACTGAATCCAATCTTAGGGAACGTTGTGTCATCACGTATGGCTGGATCAAAGAAACCACCCGCACTTTTGCATAATGATTTAACTGAGTGTGAGATAGCAATAGTCCAACTGATGTTTTAGTTCTCAGTACTTTTAGCAGTGTTTTGCTGTTTGAAATATCTTAATGGCTATGTACATACTCTGCTCCACGTGCAGGTCACACTTGGGCTGCTTGTCCTTCTACCTCTTGCCCCAACTGCCCCTGCTTTCCACAGTCACATTATACAGGCAGCATCTCAGAGAGTGCTTCCATTGGCTCCACTGTACTGACAGTTACTGCTACATCTGTAAACCCTTTCACATATTCCATTCCTACGGGAAACCCACCCTCACCTTTTGATATCGATCAATATGGAGGCATTATAACACTTTCTAGTGAATTGAACTTCGAAGCTGTGGCATCGTACAGGTTCCTAGTTCTTGCAAATGATGGTATCAATTCTGTTACTACACAAGTTGAGATAAGCGTGCTGAATGCAAACGATAATCCTCCTCGGTGCAGTCCGAACGTGGCGTACTTTTCCATATGTGAAGAGAAATTGCAGTCCTCTCCATTTTTACTGAGCTGTACAGATGCCGATGAGCCTTCAAACCCTGTCCTGAGCTTTGATATTCTTGCAGGAAATGAAAGTGGCCTCTTTGATCTTGACTCTGATGGGGAGATCACAGTAGTGGACACACTAGATTATGAAACTCAGAGCTTGTATGAACTGCTCATTAGTGTTTCTGATGTGGGTACTCCTCCATTCCAGTTCAATGCAACAACAACCGTCATAATTACCGTTGAACCTATAAATGAATACCCACCTGTATTTCAAAGCAGTACATTTGACTTCCCTATCACTGAGTCAGCTGGTATAGGTACAACAGTGGGGAGTGTTAGTGCCAGTGATCTAGACCTAGGAGATGATGGGGTAATCAACTACTCAATTGAACCTTCAGCCCAGTCTAGCCTATTTGCAGTAGAACCTGAAACTGGTTGCGTTGTTCTCATCAGGACTCTTGATTTTGAAACATTGAGTTCCCACCAGGTCAGGGTGCTTGCATCTGACAGCTCGCCGAATGCAACGTCCAGGCTCACAGCCACTGCTACAGTGGTAGTGCAGGTGTTGGATGCCAATGACAACAGTCCAGTGTTTGAGAGGTCGCTGTACTTTGTTCAGGTCTCTGAGGATAGCCCAGTGAACTATGAAGTACTTCCAATACACTGCAATGATGCTGACTCCGGACAAAACCAAGTAGTGACATATACAATTACATCAGGAAATGACGATGGAAAATTTGCACTGGACACTGCAACGGGACAAATCACTTTAGCGAGTACGTTGGATTATGATTTGGAAACTCAGATGTATGAGCTCCAAGTCCAATGTAGAGAGCGTGCCGATCCGTATCAGACAGACCAAGCTTTGGTGATGATTGAAGTGACAGGCGTGAATGAGTTTTACCCCAATGTGCCTATTGAGTATGATCGATCCATACCTGAAGATACTGCATTAGGAACATCAATAGTCGAAGTGACAGCCCAAGACAATGATGCTGGAATAGCAGGTCAAATGCGGTACACACTCAACCTCTCTCCCAACCTGTGTCCACAAGGGCAGTTCTATATCGACTCCTCAACTGGAGTGGTGTATCTGACTAGAGAACTAGACTACGAAACTGGAATGAGACAATTCCATTGTATAGTCACAGTGCAAGACATGCAACCTCCAATTCGATTCAGAGAGACTGATCTTTACATCACCGTCACCAACGTAAACGATGTGCCTCCGGTCTGTGACCCTCAATTCTATATTGTTAACTTACCAGAAGATAGTCTTGTCGGTTCAGAAATTATATCCTTCTCTTGTACGAACCCAGAATCTTCAAGTCTGCACTATTCCATACCCAGCAATTTGAGCGTACTTTTTCAATTGATCTCACCAAACACACAAGCTAGGCTGACTCTCCAAGATGAGCTTGATGCTGATGGTGGTGCAGAGACTACCTACATTATCCCCATTCAAGTGTCCAGCAGTGGATTCCCAACAGTAGAAACTGTGACTGTGTATGTTTCGGTGTCCGGTACTAACGAATACGAGCCAGTATTTGTCAGCAGCTCATTTGAATGTAGCAACGTTACTGAATATTCTACCGTGGGAACACCTGTATGTGAAATGCTCGCATTTGACAATGACTCGGGCAAAGATGGAAGTGTTAACTATCAGATTACTAGTGGCAATGAGGATCGTACCTTTGGAATCAACTCGAGAACTGGGCAGATAATTCTCACTGGATCAGTTGATCATGAGCGAACAAGAGAATATAATCTTGTAATAGAGGCATATGACTCTGGGACTCCCCCTCAAAGTAGTTCAGTACAAATAAACATCACTGTGCTGGATGAGAATGACAACGTTCCACAAATAGCACCACTTCTTTTTGCTGTCATCTCTGAAAGTGCACCACAGAGTACACACATTATGACCATACCATGTTCAGACCTTGACACCGGTACAAACGCAGAAATAGAGTTTGAGATAACCAGCATATCCATATCATCTCTACATGACACTGGCATTGAAACAATCGTCACTAATGATCTGTTCACAATCAATCCAACCACAGGTGATTTGAGTCTAAGCGGAGGCATCGATTTTGAAGCAGCCCAACTATATAAGGTCTCTCTTGTGTGTAGCGATCATGGAATCCCATCTCTGTCTGCTAACAGTACCGTAATCCTTCAGATACTACCAGAAAACGAATTTCATCCAACATTTGGCAGAACAGAATACACCGTTTCTGTAGCTGAAACAACTACAGTTGGTACATCACTAATACAGATTACTGCTACAGATGAAGACGTTGGCAGAGATGGTGACATTCGATTCTCTCTAAGCGGCACTAGTGTGAGTTTCCTGGGTATAAATCCGCAGTCAGGAATTCTTAGTGTTACCGGGCCTATTGACTGTACTATAGCAACGCAGTACACGCTTTCCGTTCAAGCTGAGGATGGGAGTGATGTACCTCATTCTACACATGCACAACTATCCATCAATGTAACCGGCTGCAAGTTAGGACTTCTTGTCCCAGAAAGTTCCATCTACGTTGCCGACGTATCGGAAAGTGCAGCCATCGGAACACATGTTCTATCTGTATCCTGTAGAGGTACAAGAGAAAACCTGTTTGGTCCAACCACACCCCAGTATACAATTCATTCAAATGTCTTTCAAATCGACTCCACATCAGGTGAGGTATCTGTTGCAAACACCCTTGATTATGAGACGGCAACCTCCCATCTGATACCACTGCAGTGCTATGATCCCAATGACCTCAGCTCGATCTTTGACTTTTCTGCATATGTATCCATCATTCCAGCAAATGAGCATACCCCTGTATTTCAGCAATCCTCATACACAATTGAGGTCCCTGAAAGTACCTCTCTTGGCTCAGCGGTGCTGACAGTCGAAGCTTCTGACTTAGACCTTGGCACTGATGGGAAAATCCGCTATTTCATACAAGAAGTAGACCAATCCTTTACCATTGACCCCCTCTCCGGTGTCATCTACCTCACCGATCTTCTTGATCGAGAATCAAACGACCAACTTGCCTTCACAGTCGGTGCACAAGATTCCCCACAAGATCCCTCGACTAGAAGACATGCTTATGCTGGAGTTACAGTGAACGTTATGGACTCCAATGATCACACACCTCGGTGTAATAGAACAGTGTATTCCGTAACTGTTTCCCCGTACACTGATACTGGCACTAGTCTGGTGAATTTATCATGCTCGGATGACGATCTTGGCTCTAATGCTCAGTTGCGGTACGCATTCACTGACAACGCTGCCGCACAACTCTTTTCAATTGACACTGAAAGTGGAGAACTAACCCTCACTCAGTCACTGGACCCTGGAATCTCCGTGGTACACAGTGTACCTATCACTGTTCAAGACTTGGGCGATCCTCCTCTTTCAAGTATTGTAGTTGTAATCGTAGATGTACGAGACTCGGTCGTTGCAGTGGATGAGAGTAACAATACTCTTGACTTCGTGTCACAAGTAGAAACTGAAGGATTGTGGAATTCAGTAACCATGGTATTGCCGGACCTTACCAAAGGACTGGTGAGGACATATTGTATTATACTGTGTGTGTACAGAAGGATGGTAGAGTTTGAAACTCAGCACAAGTTTCTGACACACTTGCATAGGCATATGTATGACCGTACGGGAAGATGCGAATGATCTTTTCTTAATTCCCAAGCCAAGAGCGCATGAGGACATCATCGTCACAGCCGCAATGACAATGATGTCATCGTGCGCTTTTGCCCAAACTGAGGGGTAATCTCTCAGGAAAGTTATGTATGGTTGCTCATTCCATTCATCCTTGTAGTGGGACCAAGGAGCAGGGGACAACTTTTATACTGCTGTAGCTCGCAGTGTGACCCACTACTGTGCACTACTACCTGAAGCCTGCTCCCTGATATCTGGCTGTGCAGAATTCTACAGGTATACTGCATGCTAAATCGCATGACATTGTGAGTTCAAAGGTCAGTGGTGTCACCAGACCCGAGGAATTCAGTGTTCTGGTAATTAAATATGTGTGGGCGTGTCTACATTGCTGCTACTGTAGTCATGAATTCAGAAGAGTGCAAAATAGTGTGATGGTGTATAAAATACTGTAGCTGGTGCAGGCAGATCTCAGAAGCTTTCATATGCTAGCTACTTGTGAGCGATACTATACAAGCTAGGGTATTACTCTTCCTAGGGTGTACACAAGTTAGGTACTTCACTGTGTTTGTTGTATTTTTCAGTTTGCTATGACAAAAACTTCAGCAAATGTCCATGTACCCTAATGCAATATCTATTTGTTGCCATGGAAACGTAGGACTACACTGTCGTTGGAATCATTAATAATAGAGCACAGAGACTTGGAATACATTGCTGTATTATGGTATGCAACCAGAATGAATAGCAATTGTTGTATTTTTATCCAATTTCACAGCACTGGACCAATACAAAAACGAAGCACACACAACAACTATGCCAGCTTTGTACAGCTCCACGTGGTTCTGTTACAAGACTACCCCAAGGAGATTAGAACTGAGGAAGTGACTGCATTGGAACTGCGATTCTATGTCATTCTACCGGACGATGCAACCAAGGCCCCTCAGAGGGAAACTGACTATGTCATACCACGTGGCACACTCAACCAAATACTACAAGATGACAGCGGAGTGATAGAGGCAATTGTGCGAGACAGTGTTGCACCTTCCATCACCACCGTGGAGTCCTCCCTCAGTAACTGGAAGGGGATTGCTATATCCTTGCTGGTCATTATTGCTGTCCTGATATCAGTCACTGCTGTGGTAGCAATTGCTGTTGCTATCTACAGATACAAACGAAGGTAAGCAGCTAGTGCGTGTGCAACTGTGCAACCCTTCTTTTACAAGGCGTAAGGACTTCCATCAGTTGATAAAAGCCCTATTAAACTCCGTAGCAACAAGTCTTTCCTCCCTCATTATTGAGACGTGTGGATACTTACTTTCATTTGTGGTTGCATGCAGTTACTATGGGAGCTGTTTGTACATATTTCTCCTGCTTCTCCACTCAATTGTTGCACGTGTGTAGGGAGGTACGTATGCATCGTGTCTGTGGACATAAGACCGTAACTGAGCATAAGAAATAAGTATGCATGATTAAGCATTATGTGCAGAAAGTGGAGCATAGAATGCTACGTAGAGTGGGTGGTGTCTGCAGTAGCATGCAGTCCACACGAATTATGCTTTCAACTCAAATTTAATTGCTTCGTATTTAGTACAAGTATATGGACCATTGGTTACAAAAGTGTGGCACTCTGAGTCCTAATGGTAGCTACTGTTAGTGGTAGAAGAAAGAGAATCAGCTGTCAGGCAGGCTCAGGCACCACTACTGGGGGCTAGAATATGTCCTCACCGATTCACTGTGGAATAACATAATTCACTGCTTTTATGTCATGCAGAATGACTCAGAAGACCAAAGTGGTTCCAATCAAGATTAATGGACAAAAGAGCAATAAACACAGTACTGCTAGCAACAACAGCAAGAAAGGCGGCAGCCGCAAACAGCCAGGCTCTGGATCCAAGAGAACGTCAGAATCCTCTCCTTTGCCTTTGGGGATCCAAACTCCCTCAGACAGCTGCTCTATAATTTCTCTAGATGATGAAGTAGTGTCAATGGAGAACAATGCTCGAGGAAGCCTCTCACAGAAAGACATCTTAACAGACCTGGAGTCAATTCCATCACACCCTGAAGGCGAAAGGTTACCAGCACACGACCGAGAGCATAGTTCTGACTACTTAGAGAATTGGCCATGGCGGCTTCCTGGATCTTTTGGACCTAAAATCAGAGCTGGACATGCAAGAATTGCAGCATGGTCCACTGGCAGAACATCATAGAATACTGAAGGGCTCAGCGGATAAATGTTTTTACAAAGGTCAAAGGTCAACTGTGCATTGTCATTGTGTAACAAAGGTGTCAACACCGAGTTCATCCTTTCCACTGAGCCCTCCACATTATGCACTTCTTCAGCTATGAAGTTACCACATAAAATTTTGTGTTATAATTATCGTATCATGATCATTCAACAGTTGTTTTTATCAGTTGTAAGGACCTTTATTTCTCTACAGGGTTTACATGCAAAGCCACTCTCACAAGTGTATGACAACAGGTACTGTCAAGTGCACAAGCCATGCACGTCAGTTCCTGCTTTTTTTTGCCGGGGGGGGGGGGGGGGGGGGGGGGGGGGGGGGGGGGGGGTCAAAGTACTGACAGTCTTATAGTGCCATCAGAGCTGCCTTTGAAGTACCCCACAACTGCATTATGTGTTTCAAAGAGGTTCTCGGTTAGCTGTCACAGTAGTATTATTACTCATCGTCCCAACCAGTGATAGATTTGTCGACAACACTGAAATAGCATCTAAATCCAACGTTTCGGCCTTAATGTGCCAAGGCCATCATCAGGGATAACACAAGACAAAATAATTATAAGCTAGTAGCTATTTTAGCAAACATGCATCATTATCCCTGATGATGGCCTTGGCATTAAGGCCAAAACGTTGGATTTAGATGAACTGATTTATTTCAGTGTTGTCGACCAATCTATCGCTGGTTGGGACGAAGAGTAATATACAACTGCATTATGTAAATATACGAAGTACATGTCATCTGATATTACAAGCACTTGTACATCTCTGGAAGAATCTCTGTGGATAGATGAGGAGAGCTAGGGAGGACGTTGAAACAAATGCCAAGGGTATACGTATTTGTTGTCTACCAAGCTTTTTGATTAATTTATTGTGTCATGCAGATCAGCACATCTGCAGGAATTACTGGGATTCTGGTGCTGTTCAGTGGTAGCTGTACCAGTCTCGTTCCCAGACCGCTAGGAAGAGACTCGGGAATGGGGTACTCTTGCACATGCGCAGTTTGCAGCAGCTCATGTCAGCATATTTTATAGTGGCAGTGTGCAATGATGAAGCTCCAGTTCATCAGCCTGCTGGTCGTTTTTGCTGTCGGTATTCCCGCTGTCCTGGGCGACACACCGGCCAACTGCACCTACGACAATATTCTGGGCACCTGGACTTTCCATATCGGACCGAATGGAAACGACAACACGCTCGACTGCAGCCAGTTCAACGTAACCAACAGTCTCACCGTGCAGCTTGTGTTTCCCGACACAGCCGTGGACGAATATGGAAATAAAGGCTTCTGGACTATAATTTATAACCAAGGCTTCGAGGTGGTGGTTGGACAACGAAAATATTTCGCATTCTCCAACTACACGATGCAGAACAATACTGTCACAAGCTACTGTGATTCCACACTGAACGGGTGGTCCCATGACCTGTGGGACCACAACTGGGAATGTTACTTTGGGGTGAAAACAGACGTCGGTGCCAGTAAATCAGCTAAATCTCACCCGATTGTTGAATTTGACCTAAAGCGAAAATACATTCCAAACAAGACGTTTGTTGACGAGATCAATTCAAAGCAAAGCTTGTGGCGGGCAACCCACTATCCTGAACTTTCACAGATGTCGTTGGGTGATCGTTTCTGGAGAGCTGGTGGAGTTCCAAAATATGGAAGGCCACACTTTCCCTCGGCGGCTCCAGTGAGTGAAGAGGTCCAGAAGGTAGCAGATCAGCTTCCTGACTCGTTTGATTGGAGTAACGTGGATGGGGTGAATTACGTCTCCCCAATTCGTAACCAAGGCCAGTGTGGCAGCTGCTATGCATTTGCCTCCATGGCAATGCTCGAAGCGAGACTTCGAATTGCGACAAATAACTCAGTGAGTGTTGTGTTGTCTCCACAGGATGTTATGGGGTGTTCCGAATACTCCCAGGGTTGTGCGGGGGGATTCCCCTACTTAATTGCTGGCAAGTATGCGCAGGACTTCGGAGCAATTGAAGAGAGTTGTTTTCCGTATGTTGGCCATGATTCATCCTGCACCGAGAAGAAAGGTTGCCTGAGGTACTACAGCACAAATTACTTTTACGTTGGTGGGTTTTACGGTGCGTGCAATGAGGCTGAGATGCGTATTGAGCTAGTCAAAAATGGACCGATAGCAGTTGGATTTGAGGTATACAGCGACTTTGAGAAATACACACAAGGCATCTACAAGCATACTGGACTAGAAGATAAATTCAATCCGTGGGAGATTACGAACCACGCTGTACTGGTGACTGGATATGGGGAGGAGGAAGGAGTGAAGTATTGGCTCGTCAAGAACAGTTGGGGTCCTACCTGGGGTGAACAGGGTTACTTCCGCATTATGAGGGGAGACGATGAGTGTGGCATTGAGAGTATGGCAGTGGCAGCCACCCCAGTGGTTCCGTGAGTACCGCAAACTCCTGGACTGTGTATACATGATTGTACTTGTTGATTTAGTAGCCATCACTTGACTTGTAAGCTTTGTAATTTGTCATGTTCAGTTAATCCTTCCTTAGCCTGTTACCAATTGACAAGAAGCTGCAGGGGGAGGGGCCTGGGAGTTACCTGGTAACCCTAGCCTCATTCCCAGGCCATCAACCAGCTTTTCGTCGCTGGGGAGAGCCTGGGAACGGGGCTAGGTCGACCCTTAATTATAGTGGTACTAGCCTCGTTCCCAGGCTCTAGTGGTACACCGTATGCATGCATGGAGGCCTCTTCCACTGAGGCCGTTTAAGATATACGTAGGACATGCAGATCATATTATGTAAGTGGATTTTCTAGTAATCTCCAGTAATTTCTAGTAATCTCTCTGCCAACAGTACAAACAATACCATGTGTTGGGCTGAGGGCACAGGTGGTGTATATGCAGGAAGGACACACATATGCAGGCATAATTTTGTACCTACTCACCCTAAAGTATAGGACATACGTACTTCCTGCCGGCTCTCTAGACATTTTGTATTAGAAGAGGAACAAGGGAGGTACATGTAATCCACACGAACAACCTACAGTGCATAAATTCATAATTTGGCAATAATATGGTTATGTACAAAATAGCTAGGCTAGTAAAAAGGGTACACACTCTCCCTACGTTGCATACGTACACAGAATTGAAATACATCACAAATAATAATCCATCTAAGAAAAACAAATGCTTAAGTAGGTCACCAGTGTAGTGTTGGCTTTGATACACAAAACTCTAATGCAAGTCACTAAATTCTAATTGTCTAGCTTGTAATAAAAGTCATAATCGGCAGGTTCCTTGGGCACAGAAGGTAGTTGACTTGGTATTGTGGCGTTTTCAATATCAAGAAGCCGAACTTTCAAATCCATGTTTAAGAGTGTCTCCACGTCTTCGTCCGATGCCTTGCTCGGCATTTGTTTCCCTAATAAGACATACAAACCGTCCACCCAGATGTTGAAAACGGTCTCATTCGGTGCTATAAAATCTAAGTGCTCATCTCCCTCGTAGAAGATGGAGAAGATGTTCTGACTGGAGACTCTTCTTGTCGATGCGTGAGGACAGTTGGCGCCAACTTCTACTCGCATTTCGGAAACTTGGATTTTCTTGTCAAGGGACTCGATCGGAGGAGCTTGTGTGCCACTAGAGTCGCCAAAATGCAGCAGCTTGTAATTGGGAGAGAGACGACAGTAGAAGAACTGATCTCGGCGGCTTCTTCCAGATTTTGGAATTGCTGGGAATGCTGCTCCCTCGACTAAATGTCTCAGCCGCTCTTCCCTCACCAGCTGAATAATCTCAGGCTTGATTCGCTTACAGAGCTCCACGACGGGCTTCGAATTGAGAACTGAATCGTCCAACAACTGGCTATTCTCCTCTGCCTCTGCGATTCTCTTGTAATTCAGGTCAAAGAGCCTCGTTTTGAGGATGTCAAAGCTTGTGAGGGTTGAACCTCCTTGGAGAACCATCGAGATTTGTTTCATTACGACAACCATCACCTTTTCAAGATCGTGCTCAGATGCTCTCATTTCCCTCCAAGTTCTGAAGAGACGCTGGATGGCAACACAGAACACTTCTTTGAAAGGCTCTTCGTGCCAGACAAGAACTGGAATAAACTCATAGCCAATGTCAGACGGGGGTTCACCAATTCGAAAAATCTGGCACAGCACCTTGGTCAGGGCAATGCTTGTTTGTGCAAACGGGCACTGGTTGTCTGTGTGCGAGAATAATAAGCTGGTGAACGTTTCGTGTTTGGTTTTCGCAAAGTAGACCATGCAGTCAAGAGCCAGGATTCCCGGTGGTACCTCATCGAAGTCTGTTTGTGGCTGTCCCCTCACAAACCCAAGCTGCTTCCAGTGTTGTTCGGATACTGTTGCACGTGCCTTGGAACCCCCACCTCCGTACTCATCAGGGAACGCTCGTGTTGGTAGCAATCTGAGATCTTCTTCCATTTTCGGGTCACTGGGTGTAAACCTCTTTCTCATTCTACCTTCGACGAGGTTCATGACGAACGATTGGTAGACGTACAGCTCGTGAGCTAATTCCTGCGGTAAATTGCCATGGAAGTGATTCATAATAGAATCCAGGAGCACTCTGTTGAAGCGATTCATGGCAAGTTCTCTCATCACAGCCTCCTTATTTGATGCCTTTGCAATCATTGCGTTGATGAACGCCAACGTATTGTACTTGACCTCCGTGGCATTCTTTTCTAGAAACGGAATTGTGCTACTGACTGACAACTCTTTGGCTACAATTTCATAGAACTTTGGACTGTTGAGCACAATCGACTCCAAAATGGCACAGGTTTTCGACACAACTACGGATCTGAAGTAGTCCGGGTGCTGGAGTGACTTGTCAATGAAGTTGATCAACTTCTTCACAAAATCTTCATGAAGTGCATCCCAGGATACAATCGTGTGCTCCATCAGCTCTTGAAACGCCCCCAGGATGCTTGCTACCTGCATGATCTCAGCGTCATTGACCAGTTGGCTGCCTTCAACCATTGTCATCAGAGAAACAATGCCGTCTAACTTCATGAACTCCAGTGCAAAGACGTAGTCCTTAGACAGCTTTTGGAGTTGATCGACAGCCGTTTTTCTCTCCTCTGCACTCTTTGAACGGATTTTACCGAATGCTTCCTCGGCTGCAATAGCAGGTGTGAGTGCAATTCGCAAAATGTCACCATTTTTGAGCTGGAATCTATTATCCTCGGTGACGTAGCCAAACTTTGTCATTGCGGTTGAACTTGGGGGTGGGTCTGCGTACTTGAGAGCATATCTTTCCGGATTTTCGACATTCCACTCTGAGCACACGTCTCGAACAACTAAAGACAGGTTTAAGTTCCGTGCGACATTGAGGAGGAGAGGCTGTTTCGGCGGAAGCATTGGCTCCGACTGAATAGCAAGCTTGACAATGTCCTGCTTGCCCCCTTCGAGGTTACTCATAGACATGAGGCTGTAGTGGTGGTGACAGTGGCGTAACTGCCCAAACAGGAAGTCTAGAGGGCAAGAAAGGAAGTAGTGAAACCTTGCAGGGGTATTCCCCTCTATACAGCACTCCCCAATAATGTACATATATGTACATGTACTCTAGATCGTAAATACTAGTAAAAACCTGTGGTTATTCAATTTACAATCCACAACACATAATGATACACACAGCCCACTAAACCGATTTGTAAAAAGACAGAACACATTCACACGTTGAAGAGCTTTTTTTCAACAGTCAAAGGAGCTTAAACAGAAGGCAGCGTAAATTAAACAAAAAGGCAAGCTCCAATGGTCACCCCCACCATAGCTCCAGCACAGTGCACTGGGGAGTAGTGTTAGCCTCGTACCCCGGCCTTCTCACCCCAACATTTGTTGCTTGCAGTACTTACGTGGGGGAAGTCCTGGTAAAAGTCATCACATGCAGGGACATACATGGATGTTGGGAGGATGTGTGGCACATTCCCGGTTAAACCGTAAAGCCGTCTTTCACCTTGTGTACAGAGTGCACACTACGCCACCGACAACAGACTAGCAATCAACATAGCAATCAACACAGACTGACAGTCAGCATCGGGTGCTCTTGGCAACATTTTCTTGAGTTCATAAAGCTGCCCCACTGCTGTACAGAAGTCCGAACTAGGAAATACAACTGCATTGTGGAGTTCAAGTGTCTGACTGTTGAGAACCCGCAGTGATGAATGTGCTTGAAAGTGCTTCTACACAGTTGTACATCTTAAACAGCAGATACACTACAATGCCTATATTAGCATACTGTGCTACCAGAACTGGCTACTAAGAAGGCATTGCGGTTTAACCGGGAATTGCCACTCCTCCACACGTCCACCCAATGTCCATGTATACCAATGCATGCGATGAGTGTTACCAACCTTCCCCCAGGTTAGTACTGCAAGCGACAAACGCTGGGATGAGAAGGCCTGGGTAGGAGACTAGAGTAGTGTGGGGTGGGACACAGTGTTGACAAGGTTACGCATAGGTTGTTGTCAACAATGCCTTTGTTTACAAACTTCACATTAGTGAAACAAACACACATGCACACAAATATACACGCAAACCCTACAACTGTTGGCCGTAACTCAAGCTATATCAGTTGGGAGATGCGAAACTAGCCCCCAGGGCTCCCCCCAGTGCAGTGTAACCAGACACTGTGCAAATGGCACATCTTACAATTAAATTGGCATTTTGAGGGATGAGGGAGGTGGAAACCAGCAATGTACTGTAGGCTGTGTCTATCCAGTGTACTTGACTAGTGAACTCGTTGAAGCTGCTTTGAAGGTAATTACTCACCAGGTAGGTAAATTATGCTGTGCTTAACTTAATATTATCAAATCTCATAGCATGAAGGAAAAGGCGTATGAAATAAACAATGTGATCAGTTTACTGTCCCATCCCACCCCCCAGCAAAAAACCTTGTATGAAACCTTGTACATGGACATGTATGAGCGCTTTAGTCTTGCCATTGGCAACCATTGCTAGAGTGCTTACGACTTGGACAGTACAGTTACACTGTCGTGATCGTCGTCATGCACTTAGTCCCACTACCTTGGTGGCGAAGTTGAGAGCACTCTCTAGCCGATATTGACTCCACTGTCACTGGCAGCATGGAAGGAGCATGACACGTAGGGACAAACTGTAAGCTATGAAGTTGTGTAGGCTCATTGCTACGTAGCACTGTTTCATGAGAGGTGTTATTGAGCTAATTCTGAGCATAGCATAGGACAACAAACTTTTAATAGCAAATCCAGTAGTCACCTACCGTCTGCCTTGGAAGCAAAAGCTGGTGGATGCAATATCACAGTAGGCTGCACCTTTCTGCATGAAACCACACCTACTAAATCGGATAGTACTTGTAAGCATGTGCGCGAGGCAAAGACACTGCACATGCACACCCCTAGCCTCGTTCCCAGGCCGTCTGCCGCTTTGAGTCGCATACATGACCTTTGAACCCTTGTCAGATAAGTGGCAGAAGGTCTGGTACCACTCCTACGTCATTTACAAGCAAGGTGGACACGGTTATGAAGCAACTTAGTCTCGGTCCCAGACCCAACCAACCCCAGCACGGATCGCTTTTAGTATGGGCGCACGGTCTGGTAGATATAGTGCACATTCCTAAGGTCTCATTACCGTTAATTGAGACTTGTTGATCTTATCAGGACACATCAAAATTTCACACGTGGTCATCAAGAGTCAAGCCGCCTTTGAAGACCTAGAGCTATAGAGGCGGCAAGTACTGTACCGACACGATCGCTGTGCTTGGCTCGGTTTGGAAATGCCCTTTTTGCAGCAGCATTGCGAGTGACTCGCGCAATTGTCGGCATCTGGGCATTTCACCATCTGTGGATGCTGGGATCAACGAGCTGTGTCAGTGTTGGATGCAGCAAAGGAGAGATTCTACCTTCTCACCGCGTGTCCAAGGCGTGCTTCCAGACCATAGAGATGCTGTTGAGATTGGAGAGTAGCGCTGGCAGTATTTTAAACACGCTGAAATCCAGAAGTTTGACAACACCTTTGTTATTGCACGCTGGCGAATCTGTACTTCCGGCATCAATATTCGTATACGTCATTGAGATTACTTGTTCTACGATCTGATTGGATCCGCCCGGATTCTGGCGGAGTTTAAGGAATGTTGGCTATACCTACCAGACCGTATTTCCGCGCGTTATACTGAAAGCGATACACGCGCTGGATAAACGGTCTGGGAACGAGACTAGAAGCAACTCGACTACATGTATGCTCTTCCAGTTTATATTGCTACCACGAAGACAGCAACTTGATGCCAACTCAGCACTAACGTGAATACAGCATGCACTAACGTTTGACTATTCAGGCGTACCAAGTGCTTGGTAAGCTACTGTAGAGAGCTATTGTTAGGCTACTACAACCGTACAACAAGGAGATCCATACCTGACGGCACGGAGCCATTTTACATGAAACCGTGTCCACCTACGTCATAACTGTGTCCACCTTGCTTGTAAATGACGTAGGAGTGGTACCAGGCCTTTTGCCAGCTTATCTGACAAGGGTTCAAAGGTCACGTATGCAACCAAAAACAAAGCGGCAGACGGCCTGGGAATGAGGCTAGCATACCCCTACATGTACATGTACATGTAGTTTTTGTGCATGCACAGAAGTAACAAACCCCACTTATACAATGCAGCATGACCACTTACACAAACCTCAACCATTGGACAAACAGTTTACATAAGGCAAAGCACAGTGTACATGAGGTAGACTATGATATCACATGACTGAATTACTCACGCAGCCATACATGCAATAGCGTTCAAGGACCCTCCCCAAAATGTGGAAAGTGTGTCTGGTGCTCTAAACTAAATTCTTGTCACATGGGGTTGGTGGCACACGGTGTAAGGAATGTCATACATTGTAATTGCATTTTTAAATCTGGAAGTCGAGTTTCTGATGCTTCAGTGAATATTGACTCCTCACAGCATGGTGACAAAAGCTCGAAAGTCTATTGGGACAGCCGAAAACAGGCTGCGAGGCAAGCTTTCACTACGCACGACACTATCTACATTACCAAAGGCCGTCCGTCTGCCTGATTTCTTATGTCATGCCATCTGATTCGAGATCTCAATTCCAAGGTAGGCCCTGCCCTACACTGTATGTGGCAAGAAATGTTGCTCAAAACACCAGACCCTCTTCGGAGGGTCTAGGCATGAGACTATACAAAGGAGTGGACAAACGTTGCTCAGAACACCAGACCCTCCCTCTTCGGAGGGTCTAGGCATGAGACTATACAAAGGAGTGGACAAAGTTGCTCAGAACACCAGACCCTCCCTCTTCGGAGGGTCTAGGCATGAGACTATACAAAGGAGTGGACACATGTGCCACTGCACATTGCCAGGCCCACAATGCTTGCACAGTGTGTTCCAAAACTGACAAAAGGAAAGGGGGGGGGGGGGGGGGGGGGGGGGGGGGGGAGGGGGGGAGGGGGGGATAGCACATAATTGACCAGATCAAAGAACTGAATGCATTCCAATGACCACATCAAAGGATAATAGGCCAGGAAAGGTGGGAGGAGCAACCCCCTACACCCCTTTGTGGGAAACACTGCTGCACCAAATTACTATTCCCTGCTGTTTCCAAGGACCTGAATTACATGTAAAGCTGCACAATGGAATGTGGGGTAGGTTGGACAGACTATACATGTACCCACTAATCACAGTGTCTGCCATCCCAGCGCGCTCCTCACATGCACACACTGAAGGGTCAAGTGGGCATCCCAGCGCGCTCCTCACATGCACACACTGAAGGGTCAAGTGGGCATCCCAGCGCGCTCCTCACATGCACACACTGAAGGATCAAGTGGGCATCCCAGCGCGCTCCTCACATGCACACACTGAAGGGTCAAGTGGGCATCCCAGCGCGCTCCTCACATGCACACACTGAAGGATCAAGTGGGCATCCCAGCGCGCTCCTCACATGCACACACTGAAGGGTCAAGTGGGCATCCCAGCGCGCTCCTCACATGCACACACTGAAGGGTCAAGTGGGCATCCCAGCGCGCTCCTCACATGCACACACTGAAGGATCAAGTGGGCATCCCAGCGCGCTCCTCACATGCACACACTGAAGGGTCAAGTGGGCATCCCAGCGCGCTCCTCACATGCACACACTGAAGGATCAAGTGGGCATCCCAGCGCGCTCCTCACATGCACACACTGAAGGATCAAGTGGGCATCCCAGCGCGCTCCTCACATGCACACACTGAAGGATCAAGTGGGCATCCCAGCGCGCTCCTCACATGCACACACTGAAGGATCAAGTGGGCATCCCAGCGCGCTCCTCACATGCACACACTGAAGGGTCAAGTGGGCATCCCAGCGCGCTCCTCACATGCACACACTGAAGGATCAAGTGGGCATCCCAGTGCGCTCCTCACATGCACACACTGAAGGATCAAGTGGGCATCCCAGCGCGCTCCTCACATGCACACACTGAAGGATCAAGTCGGCATCCCAGCGCGCTCCTCACATGCACACACTGAAGGGTCAAGTGGGCATCCCAGCGCGCTCCTCACATGCACACACTGAAGGCGCTCCTCGCATGCACACACTGAAGGGTCAAGTGGGCATCCCAGCGCGCTCCTCGCATGCACACACTGAAGGATCAAGTGGGCATCCCAGCGCGCTCCTCACATGCACACACTGAAGGGTCAAGTGGGCATCCCAGCGCGCTCCTCACATGCACACACTGAAGGGTCAAGTGGGCATCCCAGCGCGCTCCTCACATGCACACACTGAAGGATCAAGTGGGCATCCCAGCGCGCTCCTCACATGCACACACTGAAGGGTCAAGTGGGCATCCCAGCGCGCTCCTCGCATGCACACACTGAAGGTCAAGTGGGCATCCCAGCGCGCTCCTCACATGCACACACTGAAGGGTCAAGTGGGCATCCCAGCGCGCTCCTCGCATGCACACACTGAAGGATCAAGTGGGCATGCTTACAGCATAATAGTCCTTTGGGCGGCAATAGTTCTTGTCTAGCAGCTAACCACACTGACAACCACTCAACAAGGACTTAGGGTGATGTTAACACTGATGAGGGGTTCGTAAGACCGCCAATAGTGTATACCCCGTACAGCATCAAGAGCTAGTGGATGGACTCCTGGAGTCCAACAACCCCTGCCCAATTACGACTAGCTATTTGATAAACCAAACACCTTGCACAGTTTCCTCAGAATGTTTTGTAAATGTCACTCGGCTGAAGCAGATGCCATCAGGGAGCAGCAGCTGAAGCGGACGCAATTGGGGAGCAGTTGCCAAAGTGGACGTAATCGGGGAGCAGCAGCTGAAGCTGAAACGGTCACAATCGGGGAGCAGCAGCTGAAGCAGTAGAGATCGTAGAGCAGCAGCTGAAGCAGACACAATCGGAGAGCGGAGGTGAGGTCTCTGCACAGAGAGCTGTCCATGGCTGGACTGGCTGTACAGTGTAGGCGAATTACGGGGTAGTACATGTAGCTGAGTAAATGTATAGCACACACACCCCACCGAGCGTTCTCGCTAGGCCTCTACCAAAGACCCTTTGGGGTTCTCTGTGGCCTGGTCTAAATGCTGCTACTTACTCTTCAGCAACCACTTGAAATACTTGACTAGGTAGGGTTTCTGAATAGTATGAATCTCATTATACACCCAAATTTCTGGGAGAACACTGGGCCCCAGCTCTCCCAAAGCATGGACCGATCCAATCCTAGTCTGGCAAAGCCAGGTTCTCGCATGTGGCGGAAGGTCTGGTGTTGAGTCTACACTCCAATTTCAATTTAAATTGCAGAACAGGTACAGTGTACTTACTAGTACGTTTGGTACGAGGCTGTGTTTTGACACGAGCAGGAGTCTATCAGCCTGCTGTGAAAATGGAGCTATGCACTATCAGAGAAGCAGCCAGGGTAGCGGCAAACCATTTGAGCTATACTGAGGTTGTGGAATCTCTCGTGAAAGGGTGTGACGTGCTAACGTATTCATGAACAGAGTTGCATAACACTGTGTGTATTATTAAATTCCTGAGTGACAACTTTCAGTACATGTCGGTCCCATGCGAGGGTCTGGCTTAACCAGATTAACGGTAATCTAATCCAGCATGAAGGCCAATTAATCACAAGGAATGTCCTTATGCCAATCAGTTGTGCAGAGATTATCATGGGGCGGTCACGCCTGTAGACTCAATCACAGCTGTGACCAGCACTTTTGAGCACTTTGACTGCTGACTACTCGGGGGGGGGGGGGGGGGGGGGGGGCTTTGACCGTATTTCAGCCAATGACCTATAACTACACATGCACAATTTCACAATTTGCCTTTCAATGCGATAAGAAATGGACGAATGCACCACCCCTTCCTTAGTATACGACCCGGTAATACATGGACATATGCACCACCCTTCCTTAGTATACGACCTGATAATACATACAAGTTAGACATTGAGACCAAGGGATCTAGGCAATTTAGAAACTCGAGAGCCCTGGGCTGTAGCGTCCCGAGCACAGCGAGGGCGCTACTAAGGGCCCGAGGGTTTCTAAATTGCGTAGATCCCATTGGTCTCAGTGTCTTGCTGATTTAGAGTATAGCAGTGGTAACTACGTTAGCGCTTCAGTTGTCAACAAAATAACCTACGAGTCGGTCCTTTTCGACTAAATAACAGACTGGCTATGAATACGACAAGGCCGCTGACATACAAGGCGCTCGAGTGACTTGCGCGCACGATCAAGCAGTCACATGGCTCCGCCCCTCAACTTGGCTCCACCCCACCAGTGCCGTCATTGTCCGCTTAGCCCCTCCGGCTTCGAGCTGTACTGATGCAGCCGTTTGTACTTCCAACAAAAGTGTACCCAGCGAAGTATAGAGATATGTGCAGTGCCTGTAATTCTAAAGCAGCTGTAATATAGCCATGGATTTCAAGTTGGCAGTAAACAATAATTGTGTATCCTGGGGGCTCAATAGAGAAACCCTGTACGATATTTTCTATGGGATTTAGATACCTCGCAGTGAGTAATCTGATTGGTGGAATTGGTAAAACTATACTCTAAATGGACGTATGCACCACCCCTTCCTTAGTATACGACCCAGTAATACATGGACAAATACACCACCCCTTCCTTAGTATACGGGGTCAAGATGTGCGGCAGCTGTGACTATGGTGCATATCAAAGTGACCTCCCCAAGTCATGTACAAGTAAAGTACATTCACACACGATCACGTCACTCTGCAGTAAGCACGTTCCCACATACATGTACATCACATCTCACAGCAGACATGTGAAGTACTAGAGAGTGCTGAAAGTCGCAAGACCCTTTCTCTGTGCGGCGGGTTAGGGCAGCGAATTACGCCCCTTAACTAGTCTACACAAGGTCACATCACATCCACCCTCCACAAAGGGGCCCACGGGCATGAACACCATTAATTCTACGCCTAAAAGCTTACCTTTGTCGTTCAAATAAAACTGTGCCTTTGGAGTAGGTCCACTGCAGCAGCAACGTGGTCAAAATCGACACAAACTCCAACACTGACTCAATCGACAGCCATTTGCAATTTTGACTGATAAAAACCGTACCGTAAATATAACCCTTTCTAATTGTTTGTGAAGTAACAAAATTTCGAATTTAGTTAATCTTATGACCCCGCCCCCCTCGCGACGATGGAGGAAACTAACACACTTAAGAGGCGAGTGAAGGTGCTCTGCAGTCCGAAGAAGTGGTACTCTCAGATCAGAACATGCAACGTCCACCGGATTTTCGTCAGCTTGTGGTTGTCCCTTTCATTTATTGGGCTGGTAAGTGAGAGGGCTAGGTAGTTGGCTGATCTGCAAACTGATCTGCATTGATCTGGTTCCCAGACCTACTCTGTGCTGAGAGAAGGTTTGAAGTACCATTAGTCTCGGTCCCAGATCCAAACCAACCCCAGCGTGGATCGCTTCAAGTATCACACAATACCGGAAGCGACCCAAGGGGGTGACACTCCCATAGATGCCATAGTCAGATGCGACCAGGCTTATCGGTGAATCTTGACCCTGTATACTAAGGAAGGGGTGGTGTCGCTACGCATTCTTCCGTATACTATCGGCGGTCAAGCAGTCAACGGCTGAAATACAGCACAGTCAAACGGTCCTGAGTCGTTGTGCAATGCGGTCAAGTGGTCAAGCGGTCAAGATTTCTTGACCCCGGTCGCAGCTCTGACTATGGCATCAATGGGAGTGTCACCCCCTTGCGACCCACACTGCATGCGGTTGGTTAGTCTGCTGTGCAAAAGGTCTGGTTCAGAGACTAGCGGTTGGTTTGGTCTGGGACCGAGACTAGCTTACCATCAGTGTGATGTTAAGCTCATACCCCCCTCCGCTAGGCCTACTTCATGCTGAGCATGATATGGGGACAATTGCAAGGCAAATACAAGTGACCAGCACGACAACGCAAACTCAGTTTCATGACTGTGTGGCCAAGTGGCTAAAGCACTCGACTGTGGTGTGAGAGGCCACAGGTTTGAGTCCCACCAGTTGCACCTAGGTTTCCCTTCCCTGGAAAGGGCTTCAAATAAGCTTCCTGCCCAATCTTGCCAATCTGGGGAACGTTTGTACAAAAAAGATTAATAATCATGGATGGGAGTTCCCACTCTAAGGGGAACACTTCTGCCCCCATGGTGTACATGTACTTGTTTCATCCACACAGGGCTCTTCTATTGTTGTCTTCGGACCCACCTTACTTGACCTAGCCAGCCACCTCTCCGTCGGGATAGGTGTCCTGGCTGCCATGCTTGCTGTCCGGGCCGTCGGCCATGCCATTGGGAGTGTGGGGTCAGGAATCCTGTTTGACAAGCTGCCGCGCCATTCATACACGTTCTTAGTGGGTATCCTCCTGACTGGAATTGCTAGTAAGTCATGATCAGTTGCTACAGGCAGATGGTTTTGGTGTGCTACATACCTATTGCTATTTTAGGCAAATAGCAACTCCTTCAATAGATCATATCACGTACCTCAGTTCTCTGTATAGCTCTGGATCCTTTCCTCTTGCATCTAGCATCTCACCTATGCTTGCAGCAGTGACTTCACTCATAAGAAGCTGCTTTTAAATAAACAGAAAAGCATGTATTATTAGACTCCTAATCAGGGGGGGTCGGACATGATGTCATAGTGGCCACGTGCACCACATTTTTTGCTGACGTTGCTGATCTTCACTATGGCGTTTGCCATAGAGAATTTATCTTCGCAGTGTTGTCTAACGATAGCTAACTGCGGTGTATTTAAGAGTTGTTTGCAAACGAATTGGTGCATTGTGCTGCGATCTTGAGTGAACCTCGGGGAACCTCGACGATTTCGGGAGTTTGCAACGACAGCCCCAGTGACAACACGCAAACACAATCGTTGGGTGCGTCGTCTTTCAGAAGGTTTAAATAGCACCCGCAAAGACCTAGGAACGAAGTAGACACCCGAGACGCCAGACGCAGCCATGGCTTTCTTTGTACGTGGGTGGAAGGCCTATGCTTTGAGTCACGTGTTTATCATGCAGCCCTTGGAGTGTAATGACGTCATGTCCGACCCCCCCTGACTCCTAATGGTATATATCCTCATGAGCTAAATGTTCAAGGGAATGTGTAAGTAAGATATACCAGGAGCTTATGAGTGGCACGAAGCGGTGGGAAGGAGCGTCAAACTACCGTACTTGTTAGGGTTCCATCTCGCACCTACTTTGTTAAGAAGCCTGTGAGGGAGCAATCGCCCACAATAGCATACACAACACCTGCCCACCTACTTATGTGATGTCACACACAGCTATACACATGTACACAGACCTCAAACGCAAGCAATTCAAATCCGTATAAGGAGCGTTGTGTGCTGCTACCCTGCATCCTTCCCGTTATGGGCTCCTGGATATACAGCACAATGTGTGCAACATAAACTATGGCATTTGTACGTGCTATCAGATGCCTACATTCTCATCAGAGTTCACTTGTATCACAGGTTCACCCCAATGTATTATTTACCCTTATAGTCACCGTGACGATCCCACTCTCGGTTCACATAGCAATGCTTACTGTGCTCATGCTATTGAATGGAGTAGCATTTGGATCCCTGGATAATGGTAAGTCCACAAGGCCCCCCACCCCGACGAGGGACTCACCATACTCCAACTTTTTGAAAGTATATAAGCAATAGTGTTAGTTAATTAATTAGGATTACATAATATCCTGCTTCCAATTTCTATCTTGGGAAGTAACGTATAACTTCACCAAGATCCACTATAATAACTGACCTGAACTACATGTAGTACATTGTAAATTGCTTTTAGAGAAAAAATTTAAATTGCAATTTAAATTGCACTTTTCGTTTTCTCTGTTAGCCATACTAAAGAACGCCATATTCAATCGTAGCCTTAGTTGTAGCATTAATGTCTGCTGTTACTCAGGTGCTCATGCTGTGCTGATGAGGCTGTGGGGAGACAAAGTTGGACCATGTATGCAAGTGCTGCACTTTTCGTTTTCTCTTGGTGCCTTTATTGCTCCCCTAATCTCAAAACCATTCATCAGTGAGGAGAGCGGTGGTGCAAATGGTGGCTATAATCTTACCAACTTCACATGCTTGGATCTCAATCTTGATGGTTATTGGAATGACACACAGGAGTTTGGGTCTGGAAGGCTACCATATGCTTATAACAGTACTAACTGTATAGAGTTCCTGAACAACACGTGCTTTAATTTCACGGCTGATTCTAATCTCACGACAGCAGAGCTCAGCCCAGTCACCTTAGAAGACCTTACTAATTGCTCAAATCTTACCATTACACCATCTGTGGAGAGATACTTGCTAGGGTGGCCATACTGGATATCTGCATCCTTCTTCATCGTACCACTGCTGGCTTTTGCCTACTATGCAATAAAATTCACACTTCCAAGATGCCGTACAGTGAAGGATAGTGGTGATAGCACTCCCACTGCTGAAAACACAAAACAAACTGCTAAGTACCCACTTGTGTACAAGGTTACTGTCTTTTCTCTTCTCTTCCTCTTCACATTTATATATGTCGGGCTTGAGGTAACGTTTGGGACTCTCATATTTACGGCTTCAGTTACAGGTGAACTAAACTTTAGCAAACCTAATGCTGCAATATTGACATCCGTGTTCTGGGGCACCTTTTGCTTCATGAGACTGTTCTCCGTGACCCTGGCACTGCTGAAAGTGCGTGCTTCCGTGATGATGACGATGAACCTCAGTGGGAGCCTACTAGCTGCAACTATAATGGTGTTCTTTCCACACAATGCCACTGCAATCTGGCTTGGGGCAGCCATTCTCGGCGCCAGTTATGCATCTATATATCCAACCACCATGGTCTGGCTGGGACAAAATGTTGAAGCCACTGGGAAGGCAACTTCAGTTGTAGTCACAGGTGGTACACTAGGAGATACAATACTCCCTGCTGTAGTTGGCGCTCTGATAGCCCACGTGTCTCCAGATTCACTAATATACTTCACCTTTTGTGGCATCATCATGTCGGCCATGATTGTTGCAGCTCTGTTCATCGCTGCTCATGTGCAGAAGAGGAGGACCCTGGGTTTGAACCATCAAAAGTACAGAAGGCTGGAGAAGACTGAAAGGAAGACAGAGGAGAATGGGGATACTGAACTTGTAAATGGGGACACTGAACTTGCAGGTGGGGATAATGATGGTGAAGAGCACTTGTTAGATACAATAGAGACAGAGTTGTGATTTAAACAGGTCCTTCAATATTGAATTGCATCTTGACTATTTATTATGAATGAGCCAAAGGGCAGAGAATGTTTATGAAATGTATGACTCCATGTGTTACCCGTGTGAGTATTGTCTGTTATAGACTCTTGATCATAAAAGATTGCTTGAAGTTATGGTCATCAATTTGTAGTTCTATGATGCTTCTAGCTATGAATCCTGGATCCCCGGGAAGGTTGGGCTGTATTGTGAGAAAAATGTTTGTTTAGCTGAAATCACTGTCTAACCGGGAGATTGTTAGCTAACCATTAACAGCTGTGCATGTGCTACAGATTGTCGTCTGTTGAACGTAGGAAAAGTTCAACAGCCATTTCAGAGTGTGTATATTCATTAGCATCTAGCTATATAGTTTGAGAAGAGCCTATAGGCTCATGTGGAACAAATTATAATCAATACTTTTGCACGTCAAGAATTTAAAGACTGCATCAGCAAACTTCACGTCAAGGCATTGATAGCTACCAGTAGATCTAGAATGGAGTGTGAAGAGAATCCCTATAACTACTTGGTTGGGCGTAATAATATATTATGGTAATGATACGGCATTCCAAATGCTAAAGGAAATTGGACAATGGAGGAGGCCTTATACATGTGTGCATGTGTGTGTAATGTACAGGGTACGTCTTTTTATTTAGCTAGGCCAATATAATATAAAAAGCAGGTGCACCTGGGAGTCCTGCATAACATACGAATGTGACACAATGAAAACCAGATAGCTAATTACTACCACATACAGTTATAAGACATGTACAGACTACCACAAGGTCAAAGGTCAGTACAGGAGTGAAAAAGAATGTAAACGAGAGCCGGTAAAAATCCCCTTTAAGAATCAGCTTTTTGTCTCGGCACCAAAGTGCCTAGGCACACCTGCTGGATGCGTAGGTACATGCGTACGTACGTACGTCTCATTTGCAATGCTCACACCCAAGTGCAGCAACCGGCTCCTCACTCTTAAAAGGGTGTCAAACGTATTTATAGCCTTCAAGTAAATCCTCAAAAGTGATTATGGGTTTTGTTTGGCTGCTCATGAATCCACTTACCATGACTGAGGCTATTATAAATCAGGACTATGAATACTCATCCATACACAGTATGCCGTTCAGCATGGCTCAGCCATCCCCACTCAGCTCTAGCTATAGCTTTGCTAAAAGAATTGGCCTTCAACAAGGTGTTGTCTATGTCCATTTATGAATTGGCTCTGAGTCAGTGACATAACATCAAGCCCATGCAAAACACAACCATGCTGCTTTTCACCCTTTGGGTGAACTTTCCCACTTCCCCCTGACCCACCCTTTGTGCTCACACAGAACCTCTAAGGATGATTGAGGCTGACTTAATGAGATTCATAGTTGGTGAGAATGGGCCCTCAAACGGCCTAGACTTGCACTGTGTGCCAGTTTGGGATGGTTTGCCGATTTTTAATGAGATTCATTGATCCTCCATGCACATATTAATGAGATTCATAGTTGGTGAGAATGGGCCCTCAAAACGGCCTAGACTTGCACTGTGTGCCAGTTTGGGATGGTTTGCCGATTTTTAATGAGATTCATTGATCCTCCATGCACATATTAAGCTGAAAGTCTCACGTTTTGCAGTCATATAGCTGCCATGTCCTCTGCATGATTCTGAGCTGATACCAAGTCGTGCGAGACACATCAAGCTTGTAAAGACTCACTTGTTCTTGCAGTTGTGAAAATCGCAGTTTCTGATCATCAACAAAGGATGGGTCATCATCCGAGAGGTTGTCCGCAAAGTCTTCCTCCTGCACCGTCTCCCCGTGCTCAGTGAAGGAGAATCGAACTGGACCCTGCTGGAGACGGGCGTACCACACATGCAGCCGGCTGTACTTCCTGGGAGGGGTGTGTTTACGTGCAGGTATATGTTGGGTTGGTGGATGGGGGGACGAGGAAGGGGGAGATAACTGCTTTTGTAGCTTTCCTAACCTGTGTCACGATTCCTTACCTGCGGTAGTAGTAGGTCACAACGACCATCACTGTGGAGAATGAGATCACGGTAATCAGCCCCAGATAGAGCATGGTGTCCTGGGACGAGGGGGTGACAGCCAGACCACGATGAAGTGACTCAGAGGAAGGAGGAATGCGTTTTCACAGCAACCATGTCACTGTCCACCATGAAATGCAGACCACCTGCTCCTGCCTCTGCAACCTGTGTGGGCACACTGAGGTGGACACTGCTGGCCTGGCTCCTTTTCTGCAGGAATGGACTTCTTCTTTAGCTGGTAGCTATTATGGTGAGGTAGCAGACCAGTCCATGTACTCTTAGGTCACTAAGACCAAAATGCTGCAACCTTGGGAATCATGATCTTTGTCAGTTTTCCCACTCTCCCTACCCAACCAAACCTCCTTTCATTGTCAATGGTTGGTCGTACAAGTTCTGTGTGGTGTGGGTGGTGATGTCAAAAAATTACACACATGCTTGGTATTTGCCACAGTTGAATGGAAAAGCATCTGTACATATGGCATATAAATTATAAACTGAACTACAACCTGTGACGACTTCGGGTGAGGTCCTGGTCGACGGGTGCCACTACGAGTCTGGGCCATGCACTCCGTACATACCGGCCGCTGTCCCAACTATCGTCGAATTGGTGTGCGCGTAAGGACAGTTAAGTTAGCTAGAGCGTAGCTAGCTAGCTAAGCGGCTGGGGTTTGAAATACTTTTGGCGGGAAGTCAAGGGTCCAGTGGTACGCGCATGCGCACCCGGATACATCCGGTTTGGGTTTAAATACTGTATTTGTAACAAGTTTTGGCGGGAAGTCGGGATGGCACACTCGCTAAGCACTTGCTTTGCAGCCTGGGGGTTGAGTGTTCGCCTCCCCAATAACCGAGTACGAGTCTGGGCCACTCCGTACATACCGGTTCTCGACTTCCCCGCCTAGCAGCCGGAGTACGCCGGTTCCCATCTGACCACCGAAGCTAAAGGTGACTGGTGGAAAGCAGGTCGCCCTCCTGTGATTCCAGTCATATGCCTATCCAGCGCTCCTGAGGCTGCACACTTCGGTGTCTGACCTGTCACGGAGGGATGGGTGTGTTGCTAGGTTGTTTGTTTTTTTCTTTTTCACCCTTTATTCATGTTTGGATAGGCTAGTAATATGATTACCTGTGACATTTCAGTATAGAGAAGCAACATAATGGAGAGAAAAAATAAATGAACATAAAGACAGTCTACCAGGCCGGCCAGCCTACTAGAGTTCGGCTGTCTTGAAATTGTGCCTGGTCTAGTGCATGTGCACTTCCATGTTCTATGGATACTTCAACTGTATTCTCACAAGATATTCGTATCCTGCTTGGCTATAAAATACCTTTCGACTGGTGCTGATGCAGCAAGGCTCCAATAAACCATAGAATTCTGTGTCATGACATATTTATGTGCTAGACTAGACGTGCTACTTTTAATTTCATGCATGCAATTATATTGCCTCGTACCTTCTCACGCCAGTGTTTGTCACTTACAGTGCTAATTGGCATTGCAAAGCGATTCACGGCAAAGTTGTGTACAAAAAAACTAACATTGTTGCTCTGTCTTAACATAACTTCTTGAAAGATCTTACATTATCCGATACAGAGTCCCACTCCTGACATATGCTTGAGTGTAGGAGATTGCCAAGTATATGTTATGGTCATCTAATTACTACCACATGCACTTACATGTACACATACACAAGGTCAAAGGTTAGCTCAAAGTTAGTACAGGAGTGAAAAGGAATGAGTCGGGACAGTCTGTAAAACACTTAAGAATCAGCTTTCTCTTGCAGTTGTGAAAATCGCAGTATCTCCAGTTTCTGATCAACAACAAAGGATGGGTCATCATCCGAGAGGTTGTCCGCAAAGTCCTCCTGCACCGTCTCTCCGTGTTCGGTGAAGGAGAACCGAGCTGGACCCTGCTGGAGACGGGAGTACCGCACATGCAGCCGGCTGTATTTCCTGGGAGAGGTGTGTTTACGTGCAGGTGTAAGTTGGGTTGGTGGATGGGGGGACGAGGAAGGGGGAGATAACGGCCTTTGTAGCTTTCCTAAACTGTGTCACGATTCCTTACCTGCGGTAGTAGTAGGTCACAACGACCATCAATGTGGAGAATGAGATCACGGCAATCAGCCCCAGGCCTAGGCCCAGGCCCAGCCCCAGGTAGAGCATGGTGTCCTGGGACGAGGGGGTGACGGCCGGGACCACAATGAAGTGGCTCAGAGGAAGGAGTAATGCATTTTGCACGGCAACTATGTCACTGTCCACCATGAAATGCAGACCACCTGCTCCTGCCTCTGCCACAATGGCAGCTGCAACCTGTGTGGGATAGAGCAGCACAGTGAGGTGGACACTGCTGGCCGGGCCCCCTTCTCTGCAGGCATGGATTTCTTCAGCTGGTAGCTATTCTACGGTGAGAGGTAGCAGACCAATCTATGTACTCTTAGGTCAATATGACCCAAATGCTGTGACCTTGAGAATCATGATTAAAACTTCTTTGTCAGCTTCCCTACACACACACACACACACACACACACACACACACACACACACATACACACTTGCACACCATACCTGCATTGTGAAGTTGAAGTCGTCCTCGGTGTAAGCAGCTGGAAGTATGTAGACCTCCACGGAGAGAGAGAGCCCTTCACTGCTCTGTCGCTTGGACTGGATGGAGACAGTGGGTGACTTTGTAGCGTATGACTTGTCAAAGGCTACCTCTACCAGCAACGTGGGGACACCATGGGTCTGTGAGGAGGGACAGAGAGAGCTGGAGCAATGATGTGGCTAGCTGCAGTCGAGGTCAACAACCTGCTGCTACTGAAGATGGTGCCACTTCGTGCAAGAACATACTTTGTTGACACGGCTGATGATGCTATTCTTGAGTTTGGTGTGCCAGTCTGATGCACTGTAGTGGGCCAGCAGGGGTGTGACGTCCAGGAAGAGGACCAGACCTCCATACTGGCCATCCCCTGAAGTCACATGATACATCAACATGTGATTCTGTGGCCTGCCACTAGTGAGTTTTGACGCTCTGAAAATACATGATTAACTTACCCACAACAACCACGCGGGCCTCTGTTGTTGCCATGGAAACCTCATTGGCAGCTGTGAGGGTCACACTAATGTCACCGGGCTGGCTCAGCTCCAGGTCGAGATGTCCCTCTCTCCCAGGGATGCTAAAGTAGCGCAGTCCTGCCAGACGAGTGCCATTCTTGTCTGAGGCTGAGATGTTGATGATTCCCATGTACCCTGCACCTTGCTTCTCCAGGAGGGTGAGGTTGGCCGTGGTGGCCACAAAGGTACGCACCGTGGGGACAGTGCAGACGTGGAGAGTTCCGATGTCAACTGCAGTTCATTAGAGAGATCGCAATCACCCAATGCATCATGGCAAGGATATGCCATTGATTAAGAAACACAAGACAATTCCAAACATTCACTTCGTTTAACAGGTTCCAGCTTATAATTAATGAAAGTTATGTCAGTATGGGTGGGCAGTACAAATCCAAAGACAGGTTGGAAATACCAATACAGGTAGCTACCACCTACACACACACACACACACACCATGGCGAGGTGTGTCTACGCAGGTTCCCCCCACCCCCACACTCACTCTCAGCAGTGAGGTGTGTCAGGTTTATGAAGCTGCCAACACTATGGTGTCCAGTGATAGATATGTCATAGCCGCCTTGCTGCGGGAACAAGTAACTCAGGGTCTCGTTGTGAACTGTGTAGTTGGTGATTGGACCCACCACCTTCCAGGTGAATTTTGTGTCCAATGGGACCTGGTGGTGGTGGTGGTGGTGGGGGGGGGGGGGGGGGGGGGGGGGGATATGAACAAGCAATTCTATCCTGCTGTGAAACTATGGCACCACTGGTCCCTCAAACACTTGCAGTACATGCCACTGTACATATCCACGGTTCTTTTAGCCTAGGCTGGGCTGCTTGAGTTGCAATTCTTCTGGGAACGAGGCTATACATGTGCTCCAACTAGCTGTGAGTGAGGTATGTTTTTGCATCAAAATTGGCACATTTTGGAAACCAATTGTGGCACATTTTGACATGCGCATGCCAATTTTGAACTAAACCTAAATTGGCAGAAACAGCACTCCTGTTCTATAGGGTGACTGATGTGCCAATTGTTTTGGGAAGAGATCAGCGTGAAAAGAACCTTCAGGTGATGAGCTAATGATTTTTAATGTTGGTCACATTTTTGTCAAAATCACACTCAACCAAAGGCTATAATCCATGGATTTGTATTATGTTCAAAATTCAACCAACGTCAAAATGGACATCATTTGAAAGCTCCATTCATGCTGAACACAACGGTGCAAATCCCAGCTTCGTATCTCATTCATAGCCCAAGATACCAAACATAATATAGTCTGCTATAACTGCATGCATATAAAGCCTTGTTCCCAGGCCTTAAATTCTACACCAACAGTTTTGATCGCTTACAGCATTTTTGTAAATGATTAAAAAAAACTGGAGGTGTAGAAGGCCTGGGAACGAGGCTATGCATGCAGGATGCCCTCCACAACAAGTGGTAGTGTACATGAAGCAAGAATTCATCTTCACTGTGTATCCTTGGTCTGCTGTCGCTCACCAGGAGTGCAGTCGCTCAGTTTCTGCCAATTTGGCTTAATCATACATTACCATGATTGGTTTGCCAGTTTTGGCATGTGATCGTAACCGGGTGTGAGCACACAAGTGTGCTTACCTCCTGTGAGGGGATGGTCGGCTGTACCATGAGAAAGACAGTCCTGTCAACGTGCACAAACCTTCCACCCTCCACTCCATCAATGCCCACTATGCTGGCAGAACTGGACTGTACAGCTGGTATAAGAGTGTGTGTGTGGTGTACGTGTCATGTGATGTGGCAAGTGTGTCATGTGGTGAGCGAGCATATGTCATGTGATGCAGTGAGTGTGTCATGTAGTGAGTGAGCATTTTGTCATGTGATGTGGTGAGTGTGTCATGTGGTGAGTGTGCATGTGTCATGTGATGTGGTGAGTGTGCACGTGTGTGGTGTGTGTACATGAGTAGGGTGTGTGTGCATGTGTCGGGAACAGTACATTGCAATCAGGGACAGCCTAATCTTCATGCACCAACTTCCAGCTATATAGATATGCAGCACAGTGGTTCTGCTGCCCGACTCACACTGGTAGACTCGCAGTGTGACAATGTTCCTGACAGTGGTGGAGAAGCTGTTAGCGGTGAGGGTGAGCTGGAGGGAGCCTGGGTGCGCATACACGTGGCTCACACTGGAGCTGCTGGTATTGGACACAATATTCCCGTCTCCAAAGTCCCAGTCGTATCGCACATCACCATATTTGGTTGTGTTGAATCGGGTGGAGAGAATTGAGCTAAATGGCAGTGACACTGTCGTCGGTATGGCTCCGATGCTGTAGTACTGCGAGGGAAAGATGAACGACACCCCAGTCAGCATGTCTGTGTGGGGGGAAGAGAGGCAATGGAGAGAACGAGTGTGCCCCTGTAATCACTGACCATAATTTGAACACGTCTTGTTGAAAATATGCCACTCACCTACGACCAACAAATTCACATGCTCTGTAATAGTTGAGACATCGTTTGCTGCCTGGAAGGAGATGGTGACCTGGCCTGGCCAGCCCAGCACCAGATCCACAGACTGGGTCCCTCCTGCGCTGTTCCTGAAGTATCGGCTAGCCAGCTGGGCACCATGCTGATCCAGGACGGTGATGTTCAGGGGGCCGGTGTACACGGTCTGTCCCGGGTCTGATAGGACTCTCAGAGTTGCTTGTGTGAGTTCCAGCACACCAACTGTACTGTTCATGGCCGGGGTGAGCACAGTGACGCCAGAGATACTCACTGCAATGGAACAAGGAGTGACTTACTCCCCTCCCCACAATCTGCAGGAGTAGCACTGGATCCAACATGTTCCACTAACGTCATGCAGTGCTCACAAAATTCTGAACTTTTAATTAATTCTGCCAGCCCCTGGCCTGTACACTACATTAGGTTCACCCTCATCCTCCGCGGTGAGGTGCCACTGAGCTGTATACTACATTAGGTTCACCCTCCTCACATCTGCGGTGAGGTGCTGCTGAGCTGTATACTACATTAGGTTCACCCTCCTCACATCTGCGGTGAGGTGCCGACTATATTAGGTTCACCCTCCTCACATCTGCGGTGAGGTGCCTCTGAGCTGTGCACTACATTAGGTTCACCCTCACCCTCCGCGGTGAGGTGCTGCTGAGCTGTGAAGGCACCCACGCTGTGGTTACCAACAACAGAGATGTCATAGCCCCCTGGGTGTGGGAAGGAATAGGCCAGGGCTTCTGTGTGGGCCGTGTAGCTGGGCGCGCCTCCCGGGCCGGTCACATGCCAGGTGAAGATGGTGTCTGATGGGATCTGGGGATGGAGGAAGTGATCCAAGAAAAGTGATGACGTGTATGGTGTGATACAAAGAAGGCCCCAGATACATGCATGTAGCTTGGAAGTTATCGTCTTTTATACACTGAAGCATGTAACTTGTATTGTAATGCAGTTTGTGTCCCAAGAGAGGATGATGCCTGTTTCCTGAGTATGTTTTGTGCCCTGGATGATGTTAGTGACCTAACAGAAGATGACGTTGGTTTCCTAAGAGAGGATGACATTTATGTCCTAAGAGAGGATGATATTGTGGTAATGTTTGTGTCCTAAGAGAGGATGATGTTAGTGACCTAAGAGAGGATGATGTTAGTGTCCTAGGAGAGGATGATGTTAGTGTCCTAAGAGGGGATGATGTTAGTGTCCTAAGAGAGGATGATGTTAGTGACCTAAGAGGGGATGATGTTAGTGTCCTAAGAGGGGATGATGTTAGTGTCCTAAGAGGGGATGATGTTAGTGTCCTAAGAGAGGATGATGTTAGTGTCCTAAGAGAGGATGATGTTAGTGACCTAAGAGTGGATGATGTTAGTGTCCTAAGAGGGGATGATGTTAGTGTCCTAAGAGAGGATGATGTTAGTGTCCTAAGAGAGGATGATGGTAGTGTCCTAAGAGGGGATGATGTTAGTGTCCTAAGAGGGGATGATGTTAGTGTCCTAAGAGAGGATGATGTTAGTGTCCTAAGAGAGGATGATGGTAGTGTCCTAAGAGGGGATGATGTTAGTGTCCTAAGAGAGGATGACAGTGTGTCCTAAGAGAGGATGATTCCACTAACCGATGCTAAGTTACTGGATGGCGTGGCTGTGAATGTGGTGGTCCAACCGACGAGTACAAATCCCGTACCCATCACACCACTGCTGAGGATGTTAACTTCCAGTGGACTAAGCCTATGCATGCTGATCACAATGCTCTATTCATGCTGATCACAATGGTGCAAATCCCAGCTTCAGATCTCCTTCCTAGCCCAAGATACCGTCTGCTATAATTGCATGCATATAAAGCCTCGTCCCCAGGCCTTATAATCTACACCACCAGTTTTGATCGCTTACAGTATTTTTGTAAATGATTAACCCTTTAAGCCCCATTGACATTCTACAGACGTCATTTAGACCCTATGCACTTGTAGGGCTTCTCGTCAGTCCCAAAAGGGACCAAAAAGGCTTCAGAGGGCCTAGGGACGACTTTGAGGGACGAACTCAAGAATTTGGTCAGATTTTGGTGCGCCTCCCCCACTAAACGTACAAGCGGGGGGGTGGCAGTCCCCCCCCTTCGCCTGTCGTGGGCGTTTTTTCGATTTTAATGAGATTCATTGACCCGAGGATTTTGGATTCTAATGATATTCATAGACCTCACCCAGGGCCTCAAGAAAACACGCAAATTGGTGGTGTGAGGTGTGCCATCAGTCAGATCTGGTCCAAGTTTAGGGAAATGCTGGGCGAAAATCCGGCTGACATCCACCTTTGACCTCCGATTGCTGGTCATGAATATCATTAACGGTATTGCCAGAGGGGTCTCTCCATGCGTGTGGGCCCCACCAAGTTTGGCTGCTGAGGAGCGAATGTTGCGGGAGAGGAGTACCTACGAAAGTAGTGTGCGCTGAATGCTGGCAGCAGCCCCCCCTTCGCCTGTCGTGGGCGTTTTTTGATTTTAATGAGATTCATTGACCCGAGGATTTTTGATTCTAATGATATTCATAGACCCCACCCAGGGCTTCAAGAAAACATGCAAATTGGTGGTGTGAGGTGTGCCATCAGTCAGATCTGGTCCAAGTTTAGGGAAATGCTGGGCGAAAATCCGGCTGACAACCACTTTTGACCTCCCAGGCTTTCATTTAGAAATTTTCCCAAGAGGGGGCGAAATTAAGGTTCGATGAACTTTGGGGGGGCATAAGTGGCATGTGTTACTACACTTTATAGGGGGGGTCTGGGGGGCCTCCCCCGGGAAAATTTTGGAATTTAGATCCTCTGAGATTGATTCTGACACAATTTAGGGTCAAAACTCACAATTAAAACACATGTACACATACAGTATGAAAGTACGTAGCTGCTTATTTATCTTCATAACACTTACAAATGGGAATGGGGGGAGGGAGGGAGGGAGGGGACAAAGGTGGAATGTGTTACTAAAGGGGGGTCTGGGGGTCCTCCCCCAGAAAAAAAAAAGGAATTTAGATCCTCTGAGATTGATTCTGAGGCAATTTGAGGGGCAAAAATCATATTTTATTACTAACCAAACACAGACCTACATATGCACGTTACAAGAACTGTAATCTGAATGGCTTGTGCCATTGCCTATTTCATTTCACAGTACTGTATAATAGGGAATGTGAAAATGCCAAGGGGGGGCAAAGAGATTCCAAGGGGGGGCGAATGCCCCCCCCCCCCCCCCCCCCCCCCCCCCTAAATGAAACCCTGCCTCCGATTGCTGGGCTTGCGGGGAGTCATGAATATCATTAACGGTATTGCCAGAGGGGTCTCTCCATGTGTGTGGGCCCCACCAAGTTTGGCCGCTGAGGAGCGAATGTTGCGGGAGAGGAGTACCTACGAAAGTGGTGTGCGCTGAATGCATGAAAATGTGTTGTCTTGGTGGGAAAAATTCGGTGGTTAAAGGGTTAAAGAACTGGAGGTGTAGAAGGCCTGGGAACGAGGCTATGCATGCAGGATGCCCTCCACAACAAGTGGCAGTGTACATGTAGCAAGATTCATCTTTGCTGTGCATCCTTGGTGTGCTGTCGCTAACCAGGAGTGCTGTTTCTGCCAATTCGGCTTAATTGACATTACCATGATTTGTAGAAAATGGTTTCCAAAATGTACCAGTTTTGGCATGTGATTGTACTGGCTGTGAGCACATGTAACATGTCAACACGCTCTACAAGTGTGCTTACCTCCTGTGAGGGGATGGTCGGCTGTACCATGAGAAAGATAGTCCTGTCAACGTGCACAAACCTTCCACCCTCCACTCCGTCAATGCCCACTATGCTGGCAGAACTGGACTGTACAGCTGGTATAAGAGTGTGTGTGTGGTGTACGTGTCATGTGATGTGGTGAGTGTGTCATGTGGTGAGAGAGCATGTGTCATGTGATGTCATGTGGTGAGTGTGCATGTGTCATGTGATGTCACGTGGTGAGTGTGCATGTGTCATGTGATGTGGTGAGTGTGTCATGTGGTGAGGCACATGTGTCAGGTGATGTGGTGAGTGTGCACGTGTGTGGTGTGTGTGGTTTGTGTGCATGTGTCGGGGAACAGTACATTGCAATCAGGGACAGGTTTACTCTAATCTTCATGCATATGCCAACTTCCAGCTATTGTCTCATGCAGCACGGTGGTTCTGCTGCCCGACTCACACTGGTAGACTCGCAGTGTGACAATGTTCCTGACAGTGGTGGAGAAGCCGTTAGCGGTGAGGGTGAGCTGGAGGAAGCCTGGGTGTGCGTACATGTGGCTCACACTGGAGCTGCTGGTATTGGACAGAATATTCCCGTCTCCAAAGTCCCAGTCGTATCGCACATCACCATATTTGGTTGTGTTGAATCGGGTGGAGAGAATTGAGCTAAATGGCAGTGACACTGTCGTCGGTATGGCTCCGATGCTGTAGTACTGCACGGGCAAGATGAACGACACCCCCAGTCAGCATGTCTGTGTGGGGGGGAAAGAGGCAATGGAGTGTGCCCCTGTAATCACTGACCATAATTCGAACACATTTTGTTGAAAATATGCTACTCACCTACGACCAACAAATTCACATGCTCTGTAACAGTTGAGACATCGTTTGCTGCCTGGAAGGAGATGGTGACCTGGCCTGGCCAGCCCAGCACCAGATCCACAGACTGGGTCCCTCCTGCGCTGTTCCTGAAGTATCGGCTAGCCAGCTGGGCACCATGCTGATCCAGGACGGTGATGTTCAGGGGGCCGGTGTACACGGTCTGTCCCGGGTCTGATAGGACTCTCAGAGTTGCTTGTGTGAGTTCCAGCACACCAACTGTACTGTTCATGGCCGGGGTGAGCACAGTGACGCCAGAGATACTCACTGCAATGGAACAAGGAGTGACTTACTCCCCTCCCCACAATCTGCAGGAGTAGCACTGGATCCAACATGTTCAACTAACGTCACGCAGTGCTCACAAAATTCTGAACTTTAATTCCGCCAGCCCCTGGCCTGTACACTCACTACATTAGGTTCACCCTCATCCTCTGTGGTGAGGTGCCACTGAGCTGTATACTACATTAGGTTCACCCTCCTCACATCTGCGGTGAGGTGCCTCTGAGCTGTTTACTACATTAGGTTCACCCTCATCCTCCGCGGTGAGGTGCTGCTGAGCTGCATACTACATTAGGTTCACCCTCCTCACATCTGCGGTGAGGTGCCGACTACATTAGGTTCACCCTCCTCACATCTGCGGTGAGGTGCCGCTGAGCTGTACACTACATTAGGTTCACCCTCACCCTCCGCAGTGAGGTGCTGCTGAGCTGTAAAGGCACCCGCAATGTGGTTACCAACAACAGAGATGTCATAGCCCCCTGGGTGTGGGAAGGAATAGGCCAGGGCTTCTGTGTGGGCCGTGTAGCTAGGCGCGCCTCCCGGGCCGGTCACATGCCAGGTGAAGATGGTGTCTGATGGGATCTGAGGATGGAGGAAGTGATCCAAGAAAAGTGATGATGTGTACGGTGTGATACAAAGAAGGCCCCAGATACAAGCATGTAGCTTGGAAGTTATCGTGTTTTACTATGGTCCAGTCATCAGGTTACACTGCAGCCTAAACTAGACTTTGTTAAGCATGTAACTTGTATTGTAATGCAGTTTGTGTCCCAAGAGAGGATGACGCTTGTTTCCTGAGCATGTTTTGTGCCCTGGATGATGTTAGTGACCTAACAGAAGATGACGTTGGTTTCCTAAGAGAGGATGACATTCATGTCCTAAGAGAGGATGACATTGTGATAACATTTGTGTCCTAAGAGAGGATGTCATTGGATGATGTTAGCGTCCTAAGAGAGGATGATGTTAGTGACCTAAGAGAGGATGATGTTAGTGACCTAAGAGGGGATGATGTTAGTGTCCTAAGAGGGGATGATGTTAGCGTCCTAAGAGAGGATGATGTTAGTGACCTAAGAGAGGATGATGTTAGTGTCCTAAGAGGGGACGATGTTAGCGTCCTAAGAGAGGATGATGTTAGTGACCTAAGAGAGGATGATGTTAGTGTCCTAAGAGGGGATGATGTTATAGTGACCTAAGAGAGGATGATGTTGGTGTCCTAAGAGGGGATGATGTTAGTGTCCTAAGAGAGGATGATGTTAGTGTCCTAAGAGAGGATGATGTTGGTGTCCTAAGAGGGGATGATGTTAGTGTCCTAAGAGAGGATGATGTTAGCGTCCTAAGAGAGGATGATGTTAGTGACCTAAGAGAGGATGATGTTAGTGTCCGAAGAGGGGATGATGTTAGCGACCTAAGAGAGGATGATGTTGGTGTCCTAAGAAGGGATGATGTTAGTGTCCTAAGAGGGGATGATGTTAGTGACCTAAGAGAGGATGATGTTAGTGTCCTAAGAGGGGATGATGTTAGTGACCTAAGAGAGGATGATGTTAGTGTCCTAAGAGAGGATGATGTTAGTGACCTAAGAGAGGATGATGTTAGTGTCCTAAGAGAGGATGATGTTAGTGTCCAAGAGCGCATAATGACATCATTGTTTTTTCACGGCGGGAGAGGAAGAGCGTGTGACTGGCAAAAATTTGAAACAGGCGGAATCTCTGGCGTGTACTAAAAGTAGAACACGTGAGCTCAACGTGTTGGCTTCATCACGGATATCACGCCACTGTACTCGTAGAAAACTTGCTAGCTAGCTGTAAATGGAGCGCTCAGCGCTTACCTTGCGAAGTCTGTGTTCTCACAGCTGTTAACGACACGAAGCGATTCGTTCTGCGTTCTACCCGAGCCTGAAAGTCGGACAGGGAGAAACGGTGGATGATTATTTGCTCCACGAAGTACTTTGAAGTTGAAGGGGGTGGTATTGGCCGAGTTCTGTCTCTGACTGATAGTCCTCTGGCTCGAGATCGACCATTTCGCAGCTGTACTGTTTCTCACGCTCTGTTCTGACCCGCAATCTAGATACAACGTGACCGGATGTCCTATTTTTAGTACACGCGAAAGATTCTGCTTTCACCACGGGGGAATACGAAGTCACACGCTCTTCCTCCTCCGCCATGAAAAAACAATGCATCATGTGCTCTTGTAGTGTCCTAAGAGGGGATGATGTTAGTGTTCTAAGAGGGGATGATGTTAGTGTCATAAGAGGGGATGATGTTAGTGTCCTAAGAGGGGATGATGTTAGTGTCCTAAGAGGGGATGATGTTAGTGTCCTAGCTAAGAGGGGATGATGTTAGTGTCCTAAGAGGGGATGATGTTAGTGTCCTAAGAGAGGATGACGGTGTGTCCTAAGAGGGGATGATTCCACTAACCGATGCTAAGTTACTGGATGGTGTGGCCTTGAATGTGGTGGTCCGACCGACAAGTACAAATCCCGTACCCATCACACCACTGCTGAGGATGTTAACTTGCAGGGCAACTGTGTGTGTGTGTGTGTGTGCATGTGTGAGAATAATACATCAACATTGTGATCATGTGTGAAGCTGTACTTACCCTGGTATACACGCAGTGTGATCGTGTGTGAAGCCGTCCCGGCGTTGCTGTGGACCTGCAGCGTCAGCTGGTAGGATCCTGCCTGGCTGTACGCGTGCTGAACAGTGGGCGTGCTGCTGGCAAAGCCGTCACCAAAATCCCAGGTGTAGGTGATACCACTGGTGACATTGGTACCATAGCAAGTGGTCACCTGCGAGCTGTACAGCAGGACGATACCCGAGGGTACGCTGCCATTTACGTACTGCCCTGGTAAGACAATTGCCACTTTGAATATTGGATCTGTGGTATGGTGTGTGTGTGTGTGTGTGTGTGTGTTGGGAGAGGGGGAACGGAGGGGGGAGGGAGGGGGGAAGGGAGGGGGGAAAGGGGAGGGGGGGGGGGGGGGGGGGGGGGGGGGGGGGGGGGGGGAAAGGGGAGGGGGGGGAGGTAAGTGGATGGTGGTGAGATGCAATGTACCATTGCGCACTGCCCCCGGCTTAAGGGATGCTCACCTACAACAGATATGACAGTGACAGTTTGTGACGTGCCCCCATCGTTCTTCGCTGTGACATTCACTTTGAAGGTACCAGGGCTCTGGAACATGTGCACTTGTGAGCGGGCACTGGCATAGCCCACAACGTCCACAACTGGAGAGCCATCACCAAACTGCCATGTGTAGTGCGCTGTTAGGTGCCAACCGAGCAGCTGTGTGAGGTCAAAGGTCACATTGACACCTGGGAATATGTTTAGGGGTTGGTAGGAGAGGAAGAGGCCTTGGGGAGCCATGATGGGACACTGCCGTGTGACTGGCAGGAAGTAGGTCTCATTTCCAGGGACACAGATGTCCCCCGCCACCCTGCGATAGCTGTGTGTGTGTTGGGGAGGAGCTCTCAGTGACAGGTGGCACACCACGGGGGACGGAGAGGGCCACTGGAACTGACCCGCTGGTGTAGGTGTAGTTACCCCCTTCCTGGCAGTCGGTGGGGGCAGAAGGGGGCCAGCTGAGGTAGGGCAGGGGAGTGCAGGGACTGTTCAGGTTCACACGCTCAAAACCAAAGTCACTGGAGAAGAGATAAGGCACAAAAAATTAATGTCAAGCAAACATCACTGTAAAGCCCCATGGGTGTTTGCATGGTATCGCCACCCACCACTCAAAGTCCTCGATGGCGCACTCGCAGGGGCGTCTGGTGGTGGGCTTGTCATATTCTGGGTCCACAAAGCAGCACACATCTGAGACGCGACGCTCATATGTGATCTTTTCACCGAGCAAGCAGCGACTGCCAGGACGCTGGGAGAGGAAATCAAATACAATGAGTGATATGCAGTTATATACGGCCCACATTCCAGTCCAGTGACAGCCCACATTCCAGTCCAGCAGTGCTGATTACCTCATCCGTGGGGAACCACTGGTAGTAGTCGTGTGGGTAGGAACATTGGTCTGGAACAACGCTGGTGAAATTCAGATCAACCACCAGCCATTCAAAGTTCCCTGGATTACTCCCAAACAAACTGAGAATGAGAGTGCACAGTGCGGGGTACCGGGAGGTAAGCACAAAGGGAAGTTGAAAGCATGAGATTGAGAGGGCAATGATCTTCCAAAGCTGTTGACCACTGTAGATCACCGGGCGCCAGAGACACCCCCAACCCTGACAGACATATTGGCATAACTGATGAGCTAACACACAAAGATTAATCAGGGCTCTCCCTACGTGACATGTCTGGCCTTCTCTCCCATCTCCGTCAACATGCCCACGACCTGGATATTAGTGTCATTGAATGAAGTCTCGTACCAGAATGCCCCCTCATCACACGACCACCTGTGTAGGGAGGTAGAGTGGGAAGGAGGAAGGAGAATTAAAAGTGAGGGGGAAGGAGGGGATGGAGGGAGGGAGAGAAGGATGCAGGAGAGAGTGGGGGAGGGAGGATTGGAGAAGGGCAAGGGAGGAGGAGGGGGAGAGAGAAGGATGTGATTTAGAGATGGGAATACCGTAACTGTGCACAGGTGTCTTGCAACGAGAGTACCATATAAGCTTGTCTGTGTATACCTGACATGATCCACGCCTCCTCTAAGATACATTTGCACAGCGACCACAACGGAGCCCAGAGCAGCAAACTGGAACTGCCAGAACCTCTGAGCGACCTCCTGCCACGTGAAACCTCCATTGTGGGAGAAGTAGAGTCGCTGATAGTTGTAGTTGTATCGCTGGAGGGCAGAGCCAAGGTTGCCTGGGAGGGATGGAGGGAGGGCAGGAGTGAGTGAGGGGGGAGGGAAGGTAGGAAGGTGCAAGCAGGGAGAGAGGGTGGGAGGGGGTGAGGGAGGGCGGGAGGAGGGGAGGGAGGAAGGGAGGGAAAGAGGAAGGGAGGGAAAGAGGGTGGGAGGGAGGGAGGGTTGGAGGGAGGGAGGGGATAAGGTACGGGTGGCCTGAAACAGAACAGACACACCAATTCCATCTCATTACGTGAACACGTTCCATGTCCTGTTCATTACTACATGCTGTATAGTACTGCCCGTGTCAAGCATGAAGAGTGACGTTTCTCTTTGTGACTACATCGCAGCTAGTTACAGGGGCTGCTCCTCTTACCTTGAGCCATGATGAGTCCGACAGCAGAGTCCTGGGAGAGGATGGACTGGTAGCCATACAGCCGATCACTGTTCATGTGGAGATGAAGTGAGCACTGAGGCTGGTGGAGGTGTGTGTATTCCGGGAGGGGAGGAGTGAGCAAGCAGACACAGGGGACTGGATGTACTCTCACTCACCAATGAACAGATGATGGGAGCTCCCCCACTGGTCACAGTAGGTGGAGTGAGGAAGTTCCACGCCCCTCCCTTGTCAAAGCTGATCACTGTAGCACCGTACTGGCTGCCCGGTGTCTTGCGGTTGGCTATGTACGTCCCAACTATCCCCTCCACCTGTGTGAGTGGGAATAGAGAGTGGATGATCATGGAGTAGGGGAGAGAGAGGAGGAGCAAGGAGTGGGGGGGGGGGGGGGGGATTTATTAGGTGGGTTTTTGTACTTCCTATGTGGTCCAACTTCTGTATCTGTTTGTTATTACTTCCTGTATCAACTTGATACATACCATGTGCTTCGTTCATTGATTCAGTCCTCAATATACAATAGGGGGAGAGGAGGGAGCAAGGAGTCAGGGGCGGGGGGAGAGGGGGAGCAAGGAGTTGAGGGCAGGCAGATGAGTATTAGGCACAACTACAGAAAATGTGGAACATCCATACACCCCACTCACAACTCACACTGACACACAATACTCACCACATGGACATCAAAAGAGGGGTATCCACTAATCCAATCACTCTCTGGGGGGCTGATGATGTACTCGAGTGAGAGAGAGTAATTGAGGCCCTGCTCCTCTGAGAGGTAGAGGTTGGTGTTGTTGAAGCTGTGGTACACTGCAATGAACACCTGGCCCTCACTGGCATCCACCACAGAGTAGTGCTGGGGGGAGGGGGTGAGAGGAGGGGGGAGGGGAAGGGGGAAGTAAGAGGGAAGGGGGAAGTAAGAGGGAAGGGGGAAGTGAGAGGGAAGGGGGAGGTAAGGGGATAAGGGAGTGAGAGGAGGGAGGGAGGGGGAGGGAGGGGGAGGGAGTGGGAGAGGGAGAGGAGGGAGGGGGATGGAGGGAGAGGAGAAGGAGGGGAGGAGGGCGGCAGAGGGAGGGAGGGGAACAGAGAGGAGGAAGGCGAGGGAGAAGAGGTTACTACTAGTTGTACAGCATACGGTGATTGTCTGCTCCATTGATTACTGCATGCTGCTCACTAGCCTCAAACCCAGGCGCGGAGAGGCTAACTGCTCACCTACTGACTACCAGTGACTTCTAGTACTGAATTGTGCTCCTAACATCTTACTAACTTAATAGAAGAATGTTCAGCATTGTCCCCCACTCACCCTCTCTGCTGTTTGTAGTGGGAAGCGAGCCTGTCTGAACGGTTTCCGGTAGTGACTCACCCACAGCGGACTCTGGTAGCTCCCGCCAGTGCTAGCACTCTTCTGAATGGATGAGGAGCATTAAACATAGCTCAATAATCAGCCAGTGCATGCACAGATTGCCGCCCCACATGGCCCAGGAGCAGTGTGGGTCCTACGTACCTGGACAAACATGTACTCATGAGTGAGAACAAAGGAGTTGATGAGAAATGCGCCAAGAGAAGAGTCAAACACATCATGTGTGGAGTAAGGATAGACAGAGTAGTGGAGTTGTGCGTGGGTACCTGCATGTAGGGGAGGGAGGGAGGGAGGGAGGGAGGGAGGGAAGGAGGGAGGGAGGGAGGGAGGGAGGGAGGGAGGGAGGGAGGGAGGGAAGGAGGGAGGGAGGGAGGGAGGGGGGGGTGGGGGGGGGGGGGGGAGGGGGGGTGGGGGGGGGGGATAGGGGTGCGCGGTGGTGTACTGGTAGAGTGAGAGTCTCCAGTGCGCAACTCAGGCTCTGTCCTGAGTTCGAATCCCACTAAAGCCCTTGGTTTTTCTGTTGAAGGGTGGTTCACCTTGAAAAAAGGAATTTGCCCTTTGCCCTTCCAGAAAAACAAGTTTGAGCAATGCCATTTATGGTAACTCAAGCGAGTTCAGTGATGATGTCATCACCATCATCCCCCGTTAATGGGGCCCAGGACCTGCATGAAAACCTTCTGTACTGGAGATGCGGCATTCCTGGGTTATCAAATCAAAAATGAACTGAACTGAACTAAAAAGGGGGGAGGGAGGGAGCAATGAACGACGGTAGTGGACAGTGGACTCTGGAGTTGCTGATGAAGTCACTCACTGTTGATGGCTGTTTCAAAGTAGACTGTGGTGAGGTCGCCCTCAATGGTGGTGTTCATCACTCTCCAGTAGTACCTCCCTGGAGTGACGTTCTCACCCAGCAGGGTCCAGTTGGAACCGAGGTTAGAGGATGCCCACAGCTGCGGGTTGGGGGGGGGGGGGGGGGGGGGGGGGGGGGGGGGTGAGATGTACCAGTGGGTAATCTGGTAGGGCATGTCAAATCAGATTTCAACTCCCTCTCCACGCACTTACTGAGTGGCTGGTGGCATCATACCCTAGCACATACTGGGAGAGGATGTTGCTGTTGCTCTGGGGAGAGTAGATACTCTGGAATCTCAGACGATCCGGGATGAACGGAATATCATAGCCTGTGTAGCTGTTGCCCTCATCAGTAGTGACATAGAGATGTCGGTGTATCCTGTCCGCAAAGATCAGCTGTATGTATCGGTAGTGAGTGTGATGGTGTGTGTGAGATGATTACGTACATGAGGTTGCCGTAAGGTGTACGTAACTCACGTTGCTCTGTCTGGGGCTGATGTAGTACCACTCAATCACTACATTACTGCTGTTGAGTTTGTAAGTCTCTTTATTGAAATGGTGGCCGTAGTCAGTTGACCTGCAGGACAGGACACATGATGGATAAGTAGTAGGGGATGGGGGTTAGTGAGGGACACACTCACCTCCACAACCAGCTCTCACGAGAGTGAGAGTAGGGATCATTGGATTCGCGGTCCCTTGTGACAATGAAGATGCGTTCGGAGGGATATCCGGTCCAGTGGACCACGGCTTGGTTGTGGTTGTCCCCGGACAGGGCGGCTGTGTATCCGATGCTGTCTGAGGAAGTCTGACGCTTGTGGAGCCTGTGTGTACAGTGGAGTGGTTAGCTGTGCTGCCAACCTGCTTTGAGCATGTCCGGGCCCACTCAGAGGAATACCACCGCACAAGCTTTGTGCTGAAATGGCATACCCCAAAATAGAAGAATGTTTGCAACAGATGAACACACCAGTTAATGAAACACATTACTATCAGTGCATTAGTCAGAAATATCTGTGGTGAGCATAAGCTACCTTCAAATAAACATCTGCCATAGTACCTCAAACACACAGCTCAGTAGCACTTACACTGCAGTTTCAGTGATCTTGCAACATCAGATGTTGCATGATCACTGAAACGCAGCTGCGCCAATAGCCTGCTGGGATCAATATGGCACCGGAAATCAGCAGCAATGATTGGTACCTGCCCGGGCCCTGAACTGACTTCCGGTGCCGTATATTCCAACTGATCCGCCTGCTGTAGCAAGTTCAGAATCTGGAAATCAGCAGCAATGACTGGTGGTACATCTGTTGTAGTCTCTGGTCTACTCGCATGCCTGAGGCACCTCCGTTCTGATTAATTAAATGACCTGTTAATCACCACTTGCTCGAATGTTACGTAACTTATCACCTTGCAGTACATGTATATAATTATAGTACAGTACAAGTTTTACGCGCGCATCACACCCCCAAATTATTATCTGGGGGGCCGGGGACAAGTGTCTCATGATCAGCATGCGCTAGCGCTAGACCCATTCGGTTGGTTCTGGCTATGGCGCGCTGCATCTCTACCCCTCCCTCACCTCCTCTCTGCTCGTTCTTCGGCGGCCCTGCTGTGAGCAAGAAGCTCAGATAATTCCTCTCGATCTCCCGCCAGGTCCACCGTCCTAACCTCCTGCTGCCCGTGATCACGGCGAGACCTTGGCCCGGAGATCACACCGCCCCCCTCCTGCACCAATACCGTGTTCAGCAGCAGCAGACACAGCATATAAATAGACATTATGCTTTTGGCAACAGCACTCGACTTCACTTTGCGATCTCGTAATCATGTCTTAATAAACGCCCACCATTTCAATGTGGGCGTTGATAAACGCCCACCATTTCAATGCCAGCATATTCGTCCCGTGGCAGCAACACGGTGGAGTCAAATATTGTCACAAGTGAGTCAAACAGCAACCAGTGCGACAACCGAAACTCAGTTTCGTGACTGTGTGGCCAAGTGGTTAAGACTGTGGTATACGAGAGGCCACAGGTTCGAGTCCCACCAGTTAGGAAGACATTTTCTTCAGGTCTGGTTTCCCGGCTTCCCTGGAAAGGACTTCAAATAAGCATTAGCTAATTTGCTTCCTGCCCAATCTTGCCAATATGGGGAACTTTATGTACAAGATATATCGACAGATGAAGTTCCACTCAAAGGGGAACACTCCTGCACCGGGTACCGGTGTACATGTAGTTGTCTCACCCGCTCTTCTCTTGTTGTCTTTGGAACCACCTTGATTGACCTAGCCAGCCACCTCTCAGTCGGGATAGGTGTCCTGGCTGCCATGCTTGCTGTCCGGGCTGTCGGCCATGCCATTGGGAGTGTGGGGTTAGGAATCCTGTTTGACAACTTAAGCTGCCGCGCCATTCATACACGTTCTTGGTGGGTATCCTCCTGACTGGAATTGCTAGTAGCTAAGTCTTTGTTTAATGATCAGTTGCTACAGGCAGTTGGTTTTTGTGTGCTACATACCTATTGCAAATAGCTAGTAACTCCTTCAATAGATCATATCACGTACCTCAGTTCTCGGTATAGCTCTGGATCCTTTCCTCTTGCATCTAGCATCTCACCTATGCTTACAGCAATGACTTAACTCATAAGAAGCTGCTTAAAGAATCCGTAAAGCGTGTATTATTAGACTCCTAATGGTATATATCCTCATGAGCTGAATGTTCAAGGGAATGTGCAAGTAAGAGCTTACGAGTGGCGCAAAGGAGCATCAAACTACCATACTTGTTAGGGACAAGTTAGCAGTCGCACAACATGCCTTATGCAGAAAGGCTAGCTACTTTGTTAAGAAGCCTGTGAGGGCTCACAAGATGTGAAAAACTAGCCATAGCAATCACCCACGACAACATACACAACACCTGCCCACCTACTTACTGATGTCATGCACAGCCATATGCATACACCTACACAGACTGCAAACTTGAGCAATTCTAATCCGTATAAGGAGTGTTGTGTGCTGCTACCCTGCATCTGATGGTTATGCTAGTTGGACGCTCCTTCCCGTTATGGGCTCCTGGATATACAGCGCAATGTGCATAACGTAAATTATGGCATTTGGGCTATCCGATGCCTACATTGAAGTAACGTATAGCTAACTTCACCAAGATCCACTACAATAACTGACTTGAACTGGTACATTGAAGCTAAATTGCTTTTAGAGATAAAATTAATGTTAGCCATACTAAAGAACGCCATATTTAATCGTAGCCTTATAGATGTAGCATTAGCTACTTGCAATTGTCTGCTGTTACTCAGGTGCTCATGCTATGCTGATGAGGCTGTAGGGAGACAAAGTCAGACCATGTATGCAAGTGCTGCACTTTTCGTTTTCTCTTGGTGCCTTTATTGCTCCCCTCACCTCAAAACCGTTCATCATCGATGCAGTGAGGAGGGTGATGGTGCAATAATCTTACCACCTTCACATGCTTGGATCATCATCTCAATGTTGATGGTTATTGGAATGACACGCAGGAGTTTGGGTCTGGAAGGCTACCATATGCTTATAACAGTACTAACTATATAGAGTTCCTGAACAACACGTGTTTTAATCTTATCGCTGATTATAATCTCACGACAGCAGAGCTCAGCCCAATCATCTCAGAGAACCTTACTAATTGCTCAAATCTTACCACTGCACCATCTGTGGAGGCATACTTGCTAGGGTGGCCATACTGGATATCTGCATCCTTCTTCACTGCTGGCTTTTGCCTACTATGTAATAAAATTCACACTTCCAAGATGTCGTACAGTGAAGGATAGTGGTGATAGCACTCCCACTGCTGAAAACACAAAACAAACTGCTAAGTACCCACTTGTGTACAAGGTTACTGTGTTTTCTCTTCTCTTTCTCTTCACATTTATAGCTATATGTCTGGCTTGAGGTAACGTTTGGGACTCTCATATTTACGGCTTCAGTTACAGCTTTAGCAAAAGAACCTAATGCTGCAATATTGACATCCATGTTCTGGGGCACCTTTAGCTACCTTCATGTGGCTGTTCTCTGTGACCCTGGCACTGCTGAAAGTGCGTGCTTCCGTGATGATAACGATGAACCTCAGTGGGAGCCTACTAGCTGCAACTATAATGGTGTTCTTTCCACAGATCTGGCTTGGGGCAGCCATTCTAGGTGCCAGTTATGCATCTATATATCCAACCACCATGGTCTGGCTGGGACAAAATGTTGAAGCCACTGGGAGAGCAACTTCAGTTGTAGTCACAGGTGGTACACTAGGAGATACGATACTCCCTGCTGTAGTTGGCGCTCTGATAGCCCACGTGTCTCCTGATTCACTAATATACTTCTGAATCACCTTCTGTGGCATCATCATGTCGGTCATGATTGTTGCAGCTCTGTTCATCACTGCTCATGTGCAGAAGAGGACCCTGGGTTTGAACCATCAAATGTACAGAAGGCTAGAGAAGACTGAAAGGAAGACAGAGGAGAATGGGGATACTGAACTTGTAAATGGGGACACTGAACTTGCAGGTGGGGATAATGATGGTGAAGAGCACTTGTTAGATACAATAGAGACAGAATTGTGATTTAAACAGGTCCTACAATATTGAATTGCATCTCGACTATTTATAGTGCCTATAGCTACTTGGTTGGGTGTAATAATATGGGAGTCAATTAATGATATGGCATTCCAAATGCTGAAGGAAATTGGACAGTATTAGTGGGAGGAGGCCTCCCAAAACAGTTGGGAACAGGCACAGTAATTATGCAATCTTCTTCCATTTATTGGGAACTTGGCCAAATGTTAATTGGCAATGTACTGCTGCTGCATGTTCATTTGTTGTCCAGGAGCTCCTGGCATGCTGGTGTGTGCGTGTGCAGCATGAGCATGATGTGTGTGAATCCTGTTTCATTTTCATTATGAATTCAAGTTATCTTAGCTAGTATCCTTCAAGGAGCAAGAGTATTACTGTACTGCATGTGGCACCGTGATTTGAGTATTCCTGTGACAAAAACTTTCCTACTGTATAGTGAAGATGTCCTTGTGTAAACAAATGCATGTTTGGACCGGAATTAGAAGTTAATTACTGGTTATTACCGTTGTAGCTTTGAGTCCCGCCCTCCGATCTGTCTTGGTAGTCTCGCGGGCCAGCCTCTCGCCACACCCACTGCAGTGGGTGTGGCGAGAGGCTGGCCCGCGAGACTACTGTCTTGGATGGAGGACTCGAGGGTGCTTAGGCGAGCGAGTTTACTCTGCAACCCGATAAAGTGGTTCTCTGAGATCAGAAAATGGAACAGCCATCGGATCTTCGTCAGCTTATGGTTCTCGCTTGCATTTGTCGGGCTGGTGAGTGGGAGGGGGAATGGATTTACAATGTTACAGTAAGGGCTCAAGTTGTAAGTTACAGGTAGGCCCTACCACTTTTATTTTCGTTAATTGATCTGCATGGTGATCATGAGTGAGATGACTAGGCCAAGAGGGTGCCACTTAGCCTCGTTCCCAGGCCTCCATGCCCAGCTTTTGTCGCTTGCAGTACAAGCAACCAAAGCTGGCCTGGGAACGAGGCTAGGTGTCACTGCCATATAAAGTCAAATTTTAGTTCTTTGTATGGATATGTGACAAACTGTCCTGTAACCATGGGGGGTTGGAGTGTTGAGTGAATCGCCTGAATGGAGGCTAAGCAGTATCACGTGACTACTGCAAGTGCATAGCATGTCTGGCGACATAGCTGTGATCCATGTGAGTCATGGCAAGGATCAATGGAAGGCCAGTCTTGTGTTGTGCACAGAAACAGAAAGCAGCGAGTACACTTCAATAGTACAGTTACAAACATGACCCATAAGTGACTATTGATAACTTAATTCTGATTCAGTGGGCTGTAAGAATCAGTAGAGGTTCACAGACATCTTTAGTATAACTTTGTCTACTTATCCTACTTGATTTCACAGGAAAACTACCTCTATATACAGGACTGGACGGGTACCATCATTGTCAGTTGCTCTGTGATGCTCCCACCTCCATGGTGGGAGCATTTCACTACTGAATATTAGCTACGTTATTTCCTGTGTGGAGGGTACTCCTCTAAGCAGCGGAATCACAGAAAAAGCCAAATCCAAAAGTGCAAGTGTTCCCACCACAGACTTGAATGCGTGAGAATATGGTGTTGGCACGGAGAAGTTCGATGCCCATGCACCCAGTCCTGTATCTACAGGCAGTTTTTATTGTGTTTGCTATATGCGCGGTACCATGCAGTCCCCTTGTGTACATGTGCTATAGACCACTTGTAGTACCTCTCATCCACACAGGGCTCTTCTGTGTTGGTGTTTGGGCCTACCTTACTTGACCTAGCCAGCCACCTCTCCGTCGGGATAAGTGTCCTGGCTGCCATGTTTGCTGTCCGGGCCTTCGGCCATGGCATTGGGAGCGTGGGGACAGGAATCCTGTTTGACAAGCTGCCGAGGCTTTCATATGCTTTCGTAGTTGGTATCCTCCTGACTGGAATTGCTAGTAAGTTATACTGTTTATTATGTTTATTGGCTTATTAAGCAGATGATATTGGTATGATGGGATGAGCCTGCCCGAGTGAGTAGTTTGCATCCAGCCTCAGTTGTTTATTCCGTGTGCATTAATTGGGGAGAGTCCGTCGTGATTCTTCAAGGTATCCGCTAAAACCTGGGCCATGATTCACTGGCTACCAGCAGCGCGGTTTCTACTCATTAAGAGAGAAAGAGTATGGCAGTTAAAAGAAAAGGATGGACTTGGATGATCGAGTCACTTTGAACATTTTGCATCAGATGCGTATGTGGCTGGATTTTTATTTGGGGGGGGGGGGGGGGGACCCAAATATATGACCACATCAGAGAACTTAATGAGTTGGGGGGGGGGGGGGGGGGGGGGGGGGGGGGGGAATTAGTAAGTTTCACCCCATTTATGTAGCATCTATTATTCGCCCTTACAGCCACAGTGGCCATCCCACTCTCAGTTCACATTGCGATGCTTACTGTGCTCATGCTCTTCATGGGAGTAGCAATGGGATCCTTGGATAATGGTAGGTCCATGAGCACCCGCCTTACTCATAGCCTTAGCTGTAGTCTCGTGGCCAGACATCCATTACCGTCGGTCACTGTCAGTTGAGAACATCTGGTGGTTTGCATTAGAATTCTTGTCACAGAGTCGTGTCCAGGATAGCACTGAATGGTGGTGGACCTTTTTGAATTAGAAAAGTCCTATTAGCAGCGAAGAGGATCAGAAATGAATTCTCCTCACCACCCATCACTGAGCTATTTAAACTGAGCTGCTTTTGACACTTCAATTGTTCGGTGACATAACACTTAAAATGATTACTTGGGTGCTCTATAGTATACAACTTGGTTAGTCATCTGACATTCCAGATGAGAGAGGTGTTATTGACAAGAAATCTAGTTCAAGCAACAAGACGTTCTCCACCAGGGGCATGGATGAGACTACCATAGTTTGATTGCAACTGTCTCTGCTGCTACTCAGGGGCACATGCTGTGCTGATGAGGCTGTGGGGAGACAAAGTCGGACCGTGTATGCAATTGTTGCACTTTGCGTGGGCTCTTGGTGCCTTTATTGCTCCCCTAATCTCAAAACCGTTCATCAGTGAGGAGGGATCAGATGGTGCAAATGACTTTACCAACCTCTCATGCTCGGATCTCCATCTTCAATTTGGCACAGAGGATTTTGGGTCTGGAGGTCTACCATATTTAGATATTCATAACAGTACTAACTGCATAGAGTTCCTGAACAACACATGCTTTAATCTCACGGCTGATTATAATCTCACGACAGCAGTGCTCAGCCCAGTCATCTTAGAGAACCTTACTAATTGCTCAAATCTTACCACTGCACCATCTGTGGGGAGATATTTACTAGGGTGGCCATACTGGATATCTGCATCCTTCTTCATCGTACCACTGCTGGCTTTTGCCTACTATGCAATAAAACATTCAAGATGTCATACAGCGAAGGATAGTGGTGATAGCGTTCCCACTGCTGAAAACACAAAGAGACAAACTGCTAAGTACCCACTTGTGTACAAGGTTACTGTGTTTTCCCTTCTCTTCCTCTTCATCTTTGTATACGTTGGACTTGAATTTTCTTTCGGAAGTCTCATCTTCACAGCGTCTGTTAAGGGCAAACTACACATTAGCAAACCTGATGCAGCAGTATTGACGTCGGTGTACTGGGGCACCTTTACCTTCATGAGGCTGTTCTCTGTGACCCTAGCACTGCTGAAAGTGCGTGCTTCCGTGATGATGACGATGAACCTCAGTGGGAGCCTACTAGCTGCAACTATAATGGTGTTCTTTCCACACAATGCCACTGCAATCTGGCTTGGGGCAGCCATTCTCGGCGCCAGTTATGCATCAATATTTCCAACCACCATGGTCTGGCTGGGAGAAAATGTTGAAAGCAGTGGGAAGGCAACTTCGGTAATTGTCACAGGTGGTACACTAGGCAATACGATACTCCCTGCTGTAGTTGGTGTTCTGATAGCCCAGGTGTCTCCAGATTCACTAATATACTTCACCTTTTGTGGGGTCATCATGTCAGCCGTGATTGTTGCAGCTTTGTTTGTCACTGCCCATGTGCAGAAAAGGAGGACCCTTGGTTCAAAGCATCAAAAGTATAGAAGGTTGGAGAGAACTCAAGACATTACAGAACCAAACGAACTTGTAAACAGGAACAATAAACTTGCAAATGGGAAGGATGATGGTGAAGAACTTTTGTTGGATGCAACAGAGACTGAGTTGTGAATGATAAGCTTGAAAGGAGGATCCAAGTGCATAGCATTGTCATGCAAATTGTTTAGATTCAAAATGAACATACAGTTCTAAATTATAGGTGGGGCATCACTTCGTTTTACAGTCATGCATGCATGTGGACAAGGTATACCATTTTCTACCACATTTTGACATGCCAATTTTGGGATTGCACCAAATTGGCAGAAACAGCACTCCTGTTCTATAGGGTGCACGTGACTGATGTGCCATTTCTGCTAGCCAATGAACCAAAATTGGGATTGGGAATAGACTTGGAAGAAAATGTAGTACTCAGTATGTGAATGAGATATTCCAGCAATGTACTTAAAATGATTTTAACCTCAGTCACATTTTTGGGGTCAAAAATCGCACTCAGCCAAAGGCTGGATTTTTTTTCATGATTTTTGATCAAAATTGACTGACATGTCAGCAAAATGGACATCACTGGAATACTCCATTCATGCTGATCACAATGGTATAGCTATAGTTGGCTTGTGCATAATGTTTGATGAACAATCCATAATGATATATTATTGTATATATACACTCAGAGTAGAAGTTTGAGATATTCAGTTACTGATATATACATAATGGTCCATGGCCAGGGGAGGTTGTAGAGGTGTTTGTTAATAAAGTCCCCACAGCTAGAGAAATCTAAATGGAGCTTGAGCAAACAAGGTACTTAGCTGCTATTATACATTCTATTGTGAATGTATTCTTTATCTGCTTGCAGTCTTCAGTGGACATAATGTTAATGTTTTCATTTCTAACAGTCTGACAATTATTGCGGAAACAGTAGTAGAAAAGCCATGAGAAGATCTACCCGGTATGTACCATGCAATCCAATACACAATTCAATACTGTACACTATACCTAGAGTAAATTAAGTGTAACTGTTAGAACTCAAACTGTGCTATACTATAGCAAACACAAGTTGAATGTGCTATGATGCATATGCCTGGATAACAAATGTAATATTGAACTGTCCAGTGTTGAAACTGTCCACTGGTTGAAATAACTGTTGCTCTTTTGCCGGTATACTGTACGATGCTATCGTTTCTGTTGGCTGCTCTTCCCCCTCACTTTCCTTTTCTTCGCTTGTCTGCATCTGTATCAGGCAATGTACACCACTATCTATAAGGAGCCATTCATTGTAGCTGCATGCTTTTTAGGTGAGGCAATTTAAAGGCAAGGCTGTATGCTCAATGCAGTCTGGTTAAGCCAAGGGGCTGCATGACCCAAGGGATTGATGTCCTCCATGCTTGGGCTATGTAAACTGTCCTGCAAGGGATGCACTGTGTGGCCTGTACTCTAAACCAAATGCAAGTCTCAAAGAGATTTCTCTGAAAGGATCGACATAATTATGCAGTCAGTGGTTATACTACTGAACTAGAAAGGTGGCACACAAATAATAAGAGCTTTGATGTGACTGACTACCGTGCATATTACCTGTTCTTCTTCAGTAGGTTTTGCTAAGACTGTGAATTGATGCACAAGCCTTTCTGCAAATCTCACTTCAATATCCTTGCTGAATCCGAATAAAGAGGAGAAAATCTATATCTTGGATTAACAGTAATAACTATTAACCATGCATGCATTGACAATGTCATACCCAAATTCCTGATCTTTGAAGTCATATACTTGTGCATGACCCTCAATTGTGACTTGCACATCAATCCTGTTCCCTTCATCAAAATCCCTTAAGAGCACCAGTCTAAGAAGAGGGCACAAGAAGAGAGTTAGTTAGCATAATGCAAATTCTGTAGGCTGCATTTGCTTCAGAAAATGGGCAGGATTAGCTACAGTTATTTTGTAGACTAAGAGCAGTCATTCCATGCAGCCACCATTTTTGACTAGGTAGATTGACCATACTGTTGCTTGAATACAACATGTTCCACCAAGTTGAAATGTACACAGTTCATAAACATGCAAGTGGCAGCCACACTCCTGGTAGCCAGTACTTGTCAACTTGTTGGTAGCTCAAACTCGCCTTTCAAAATCATGCCCCAGAACTGTTCTGGTACAGTAGTTTATTGTAATAGACTACATGTTGCGATATAATTATTTCAAGGGGGATCAAGGAAAGACCATGCTATGTGTGAATTCCTTGCTGGGGGCAAGTGGTTGAGTGGTCTGTACTCCAACCAACAATTAAAGAGTCTGCTCAAAATTTAGTTTGCGCAAGGTGAGGGTAAGGTTAATTCGATCGCAGGGAGGATGGTCAAGTGGAAAGAAAGGGAGGATCATGGTTGATGAATCGGACTTCCCAAGCAGACAGCACAAAGGTAAAATTGTACTTGCATATATAATTAGTTGTTGTGCAGATCAGTGAGAACCAGTAATGTTTACTGTGAGCTGATTGCCTACTTATTTACATGACAGGCATGCGGTGGCCCTGGAGGTCGCGTCTAATGCATAGGGCCTATGGCCTAATGACGTAATACCCAATGCGCAATACCTAATACCCAATGCGCAATACCTAATACACGATAGACTTAATACCTGACACCCGATGCATAATACGCCTAATACCTATGACCTAACGCGCAATACCCAATACGCGACAGACGTAATACCTGATACCCGATACACAATATGCCTAATACCTACGACCTAACGCCGCAATACCCAAAGCGTAGTACCTAATACCCAACACGGAATAGCCCTAATGTCGCAATGCCCCGCAATTGGGGCTCACGAAGTTCGCATGATCTGAGGATATGATGTCATCGCAGGAATGAACCCTGACCTTGCGATGGACGCCAACTTCTATGACCTCCACCTAGAATTGCGTAGCTACTACGGAAGCTTCACCTTGGGCTTTAGAAGTGGGCTGTACTAAGAGAACCTGGAGAAGACGCAGGAACTTCATCGTAACAACTTCTGGCACCAGAACTTCCCGCAAGAGAAAAACAGGAATGTTGTACAGTGTAGCTAGTAGGGACTCGGAGACAGCCAGTGATTGTCAGAAAATTGACTGGCAAGTAAGGAGTTAGCTAGTTTCCAACCAACGGGGACATTATCAATTATGATTGCCTGTTTCTTGGATGAACAATTTGTGCGTGGAAGTGTGTGTGTACTGTACTTTTACTAAACCTTGCAACAACTGAGGGCAGAGCGTTTACTTTGATGTGGCCTGGGCACCTAGTCTATATGGTTTCCAGCCGGAAATATTTAGCTAGCTATGAATATACACTTCACGGTAGCCAGAAGCGCTATAGAGCTAGCCTCGTACCCAGTCCCACGCCCAGCTTTTCGTCGCTGCTTAGTACGGTAAAGCGGGTACTAAGCAGCGACGAAAAGCTGGGCGTGGGACTGGGAACGAGGCTACTATAGAGCAGCTGCGTGATTTGGAAGCAGACGACTTCCGGTTATTAAACGGATTTGCGGTTCAAACGGATTTCACTTCAAAATTTGCAAGTCTTGCTAAAAGTACAGTATGTTGGTAGGCTATAATAAATATAGATTCGTCGTCCAGAAGAGGCTCAACAGTATGAGATGTATATGACAGTATGAGATGTATAATTATGACATGATTATATATTATAGCTAGCCAAGGACACAAGGTAGCTTCTGAGAGAAGACTTTGGCTGAACTGTACATAAAGGCAAGTTACTTGCAAAACAGAAATAGGCAATTAGTGTGTGTGTGTGTGTGTGGGGGGGGGGGGGGGGGGGGGGGGGGGAGTGCTTGAGTCTCAACTCAATGAGTTACACAATTAATGTGGAATGAACACACATGCAATTCACATCTTCGGCAGAATTGTTTCAAGGTATCGGCCAGAGATTTCATTTGCTGAAATGGTTGTCCCAGAGAGCAAATTTCAAGGGGACTGAAAGGTCTCAGTTGGGTGAATTTTCCTGGCAGCTTGGAGAGCCTCTCTGGCATCTGCTCTCTGGTGTTGGTAGGGACAAGTTTGAGAGAGCAGTCTTTGATCAGCATTATGCTGAGATCTTGCTGTTGATCATCAGTGTCACAGGAGGAGAGTCAGAGGCTCTCCACGAGTGGATATATATATCTCCATACAGCTGTGCAGTTAAGGATATCTCCTGACGGACACTGGAGAATTTATCTCACAATCAGTCTCCTATCTAGCTACATGTTTCATTGATAGCTAGATAGCTAGCCTGAAGAAATTCTTACGACGAAGCATGGAAGCTCCAGAATTCTTACGATGAAGACACCGGCGTCTTCTCCAGGTTCTCTTATTACAGCCGTAGTAGCTACGCCATTCTTCACAACAGGTACAGGTGGAGGTCATCGAAGTTGGCGTCCATCGCAAGGTCAGGGTTCATTCTTGTGATGACATCATATCCGTGAACTTAGTGAGCCCCAATTGCATATTGTGGGGCATTGTGACATTAGGGCTATTCCATGTTGGGTATTAGGTACTACGCTTTGGGTATTGCGGCGTTAGGTCGTAGGTATTAGGCATATTGTGTATCGGGTATCAGGTATTACGTCTGTCGCGTATTGGGTATTGCGCATTAGGTCATAGGTATTAGGCGTATTATGCATCGAGTGTCAGGTATTAAGTCTATCGTGTATTAGGTATTGCGCATTGGGTATTAGGTATTGCGCATTGGGTATTACGTCATTAGGCCATAGGCCCTATGCATTAGACGCGACCTCCAGGGCCACCGCACAGGCAACTAGTCAACAATAGATGGGACCTGAACCATGGTACAGGTTGCACGTTCTCTGACTAGCTACTAATCATCAAAAGTAGCGCTGTATGATATATACATATACCTCAACAGAGAGAAGGAGTATGGCTGATGGAAGGTCACCACATATCCTGCCATGACATCAGAATTGGCACTTGTAGTTTTGAGATGGAGTGGAGTGAAAGGTTCAAGAGGAGCTACAGGGATAAATAAGTAAGCCACAAGCTGTATAGTGGAAAATAGCTCTAGTCGGGATGGTACAACAGGAATTCTCTTTGTCCTCCAGGGTGCATGCACTCAGTCCTAACCCAAAAATGTCCTTCAGAGGGGACATGAAACAATTGGTCCAGGTTTAAGTAGACTCTGCATGCATGCCTTCTCTTGGGCCCTTAAGTCCCACAGGGGAAAAAGAAAAAGAACACCAAGAAAACAAGGCGCCAGATCATCTTTAGAACCAACCAATGACTCCTGAATCTCGGAGGGCAAATGCTGGTACCTCGGACATTAGTGCACAGGAGTGTAACTGAACTGTACACATATGAGATGGAACAAACTGCATATACCTGCATCAGGAACACAAAGAAGTGAAAAATTAAAGCTGTGCATTACTAAGGCCTGAAGCATGCCAATTGATGAAAGAACTGTTATGTGGTACCTCACAGCTTGCTTGGGAAACCAGAGGACCTGCCTACTGGAGCACATCATCAAGTAGTCAATCAGCTGCCTCCAGGTCCTGTTATCCCTGGAGACTTGAATGATGTACGGTGAACTTGATTTCACAAGCTCCAAGACGATGTTGTTTACCAGATACACCCTGCTCAGATCAATGATGATGGAAGTGGGAGCTCGGAACCGGCCAGTGCGAACTACACCACTGCTAGTGCTGCTAGTGCTAGTACTAAATGTGGGCGCAGGAGTGCTTCCGAATTGGAAGGCAGCAGTATTTCCTAATTGAAAGCCAGCAGTGTTTCCTAATTGAAAGCCAGCAGTGTTTCCTAATTGAAAGCCAGCAGTGCTACCCAATCGCAAGCCAGCAGTGCTTCCCAAAGGTAAGTGAGCAGCGCTTCCCAATTGCAAGCCCGAACCCGATTGCAAGCCAGCAGTGCTTCCCAATCGCAAGCCATGGTACAGGATATCGTTGGACTGAAAGTTGTGTGTTTTCTTGGTAACAGCACTTACTCTGTTGTTAGCCTTCTTCCAATTGGGTTGCAGTGAATCGGTGTAATGGTATGAAAGGTCTTCTTCTTCAAAGAGGTTCTGATCTGCATGTGGGATGTTTGTATACATAGAGATGCAGGCCTCCCCACCTCTAAGTTGCTTGTTACAACACTGTAGGTTGGATGTGGAGGCCTAGCCATGTATCTACGTACATTATACACATCACATACAAGTACAGGGGCCTCCTGGTTATTTATGCCCTTTGTGTGGAAAAGGGCTGGAATACAGTCCATCACATACCTGGGACATGGCTCATTATTTCATGCCTGGGAACAAAGCTAAATTGATGTTGCTGAAGAGCTCAGTGGAACCCCCAAGGTCATAGGTCAAACAAAATTTTATAGGCATCAATGGCTCAATTTTGTGGATGAACACTAAACCTGGTTCTGTGAATCCTCGAGGAGTCATACGTTCCAACTCTGGCTTGCAGGAAACTTTCATTGCCTCAAACATTGTCTCAGTGTCAAACAGACCACTAGGCTCAACTGCAGCAAACAACAACTCAGGAGAGATTTCACACAGACGGACTAGCTGCAGCAGACTGGCTGATTCATCTTTGGTTTTTTTGTTGTACTCCAACCACTTTCTCACTAACTGAAACACATCAATTTCCTCAGTGACAAAGCTGTCGCGGCAGACAATCTCCTCAAGGTACTTCTGTGGCAGGGAAAGAAAGTCCTCACTTGCTTCGTTTAGAACCGACTGTGCTTTTGTGTCAAGGAAGTGAAAGCAGGTGGCCTTAGCCTGCTCTAGTCGGAAGATGTCTGCATGCGTAAGGATTGGTAGCACATTTGAATAGCAGACAATGTCTCTAAGATGGTCACCTAGCGCACTCTTCAGGATGTGGAATCCAAACCGATCTGCTAGTCTGACAATGTCAAACTTAAGCTAAAATAATGGGAGGAAAAAATTACCATAGTAATTCCTATGCAATATGAAAGAAACGTCAACTATACAGATACCTATACCTGAGTAGAGTTGTCTCAATAACTCCAGCAACAGAAACACAGATCTACATAGTGGCATGAGGCATCCTGGCTCTTGTAGGTGCCACATGCTCAGCTCAAACGATTATGGATTAAGGTAGCTGCAAGTTGCACTGATTTCAGTAATGGGCCACAAAACTGATGGCATGTAATAAAAGATGACATGCATACAGTTCTTTGGCTGAGTTGGAACTTATGAATGTATAGCACTGAGCTAATACATGGTTGAAAGGAATGAAAGGGCGCATATGGAAAGGTTGGATATGTACATCATACCTGCAGGTCTGAGTCCGCGATCTTCATCTTTCCACAATAGGTGTACTTCATCAGCAGCTGGAAGGCTTCCAGTGGGGTATCCTGGAGTGGTATTTCAGCATCTGGGTGGGCCTCCCTCATCTCTCCAAACAGCAGCCGGTCAAAATACTCTGACTGTGATGCCAGGATGACACGGTGGGCAGGGATACGATGATCTTCCCCGTCCTCGGTGATGATGAAGGTGACATCACTGTGCTTGCCAAGCTCCAACAGCTGCAAAAACACTTTTCGGACCTCAACAAGGTGATCGACATCAACTGCGGAGGACAATTAATTCATGCAATGTGCATAGTCACAACAGGAAGGAAACAAGTATCACACAATTGGGTTTTCAGCACCTGGCTGGTTTTACGTTTCTTCAACAAAGCAATGAGCAGTGTGAAAAATCTACCCTGTCTGCTATGATGAGCAGTCAGCAGTATAATACCGTAGTCTCCCGCTAATACCCCCCCCCCCCCCCCCCGATTTTCTACTTTGAGTCTAAAATGGGGAGGGAGCATTTACTCAAATATTCAATGAGTCTAAATTATACACCCCCCAAAATGCAAGGACGTGGCAAGATCGAATATTTGCTGTAGCTATTCGGAAGAGCAGCAACCACAACTACAACCATGTACCACAAGACAGTTCCTGAGTCTGCTGGTAAGATCAGTGGCAAGTTTCTATGCCACCATGGTTGGAAACTATATATCACATTGCCTTGTCCCAGGCCATGTTGAAAATGGAGGAGAATGACTGTTAGAACTATCAAGAAGATATACAAATTGTCCCCACGTGTATCTAGTGTGACATCATACTGTGCACACATGCTTATAGTGGTTGCGGTGTCTACTTGAGGGTGGTGTGTATTCAACGGTGGTGTCTATTCGAGGGTGGTGTCCATTAGCGGAAATACGGTATTCAACAACCAGAACAAAAGACAGAAGGGACCTCCAACTGGGAAACAGGTATGTTGAAGTGATCCATGCATACTCCTCCTGGCACTTTAAATTTTTAATCTCCAGCAAAACTACATGCACACACAGGCCATTTGTCAGTCCATCACTAAGCTATAGCTGCTAATAATGAGGGAATCCACCATGAGTTGGTTTTCATGACAAAAAAGCACAAAATTAATTATCAGAGCTAGACATGGTCTGCCTCAATTTGGTTCTGGACTTACATTCCACTGTGGGCTGGCCAAACTGGTGGTAGACAGGTTGTGACATAGCTTACAAGAGCAGCATACGAGAGAACGCACTGTAACTGCAGGGTTGCTTGAGTTGTAATTCTTCCAGTTGTACACCATTGATCCCTGGGCTGCAGCTATGTGGATATCAGAAGGGGGCGTTCCTGCGATTTTTGGTTTTGGGCGCAGTTTATACGGAAATCCGTGAAACTCCGTGACACGCAACCAAGCATTAACCCTTTCTACTCGAGATGTAAATTACGTAACGTAAACACAACAACACAGCAATTTCGACTCGGACGGCGTGCAACACTGCCAACAGACAAACAAAGCACTGGCAAAGCGGTACAACAGGCAAACATAGAACTCTGGCAGAGCCGCAAGGTAATTCCAATGAATATTAATGTGCTAATGTAGGGGACCCAATGAAAAATCTAAGATGAAGTAACCTTGAATCTAGTGTGCTAGAACCCAAGAACCAAGTGACCATGTTTGCAAAACTGCAGTTACTAATGTTTCTATGACTTCCACTTTGCCAGAAATATACAATGCTTATAGAAAGTTAAATGCCAAAATATGGGGGGGTTTTGATTTTATATGGGAGGTTATATACGAACATACCTTCAACAGGTATGAACGGAGATGGTCCGGCTACTGACACACTCTGCTAATGGTACCTATTGATTTTCAACGATGCTTGCTAAAATTCATCGTTATAAGTCACTTCAAACAGATCAAAATATGTTGTTTTGTGATTTTATGGGAGGTTATATACAAACATACCTTCAAAAGGTATCAACACAAGTGGTCCGGCTATTAACACACTCTACTATTGATTTTCAAGAATGTTTGCTAAATTTCATTGTGAAAAGTCACTTCAAACCAATCATCTAATCTTCTATGGAGAAAATGTATTGTAATATTAGCTAAAATAGTCACTTCATAGTCCATAGTTGGGTTGGTCCAGGCATTTTTGCACATGGTACATCAAGTGAAATCCATCAGTACCATTGGTTTCAGGGTGGAGCTTCAAAAGTCACTTGAACTAATCTTGACCATCATTTTGACATTAACCCTTTCAAGTCCAAGACTACTGTGGTCAAAAAAGTAGCTCTGCTCACAAACTGCTTGTGTGGCTTTGATGCAACTCAGGTAGATATTCAGTTCTAGCACAACAGATATGATATTGCTTCACCTTCAATTTTTCCATTGGGAGCCCTAACTATAATGTTCCAATGAATATTAATGTACTAACGTCTACAATTATTAATGTTGTTGGAGAGGCTATGAGGTTTTTTGGGCCTCTTCACAGGAAGTGGCAGCTCTTGTGCTCCAATCTTTCTTTTTGTAGGTCGGCCCTGAGGGGCCATTTTTGACCCTCTTGGTATTCCTGCACGCCTTCTTTTTATTCCTCCAGCATTGGTCTTTATGTATCGGCCTTTTCTTCCTTGAGACCGTACAAATCCTATCAAATATGAAAGTACGTTGTTCTACCTATAAGTGACTTACTATCAGTCCTTCCAAAGTTGTGTACGGCATAGGCAATTGTTGAAGTCGGAGCATGTGATGACTTCTGCATTTTTCTATTGAATTTACAGAGACCGGAGATGAAGTTATGGTCTGCCTCCCTCACTCTCACTACTAGGTCTTCTTCGATCTCCCTTATGGAGGTATGGAAATTTTCTATCTGCTCCGTAAGTGAATCGGGCCCATCATAGGCCATTTCCTCTGCTGTAGACCCAAAACTTGAACTGATGTTTTCACCTCCACTATCAATTGGTTCAGGTTTGTCTGCATCTGCAGGTTCACTGCTGTGTGCATGGCTTGGCCTTCGCAGGTCTGCATAAAACTCTGTAGCCATAGACTCCCCCCCCCCCCCCCCCCCCCCCCCCCCCCCCCCCCCCCCATTGCCAGATCTGCAAACGTCTTCCTTGCTTCTTTTGAGTAGTACGGGGCTAGGTTCACTGAACAAATGTTAAATGCCTTTGCCACAGCTGCTTGGTGTTGGCAAGCAGCACCACTATAACCTCTGGAACGTGACTATTTCCTTGATGATTCTCATTCCTGCCTCCGCGTATAGGATAGATCCCTCTCTACAGGGAACTAACCGACTTAAGCGCCCATGGGAAACCGAGGAAGTGCTAATTGGGTCGAGGGCGCAGCCCGAGACGCAATTAGCACTTCCGAGGTTTCCCAAGGGCGCTTAAGTCGGTTAGTTTCCTGTAGGGAGGGGTCTATCTATCTTAGACCATACCGCTAATTGAATAAGGTGACACTAATTGATGATACTAATTGAATAAGGCACATGCAGAGCAGGGTGGCTGTGACCATATATGGGCTTTGCTGAACCATCGCATAGCTACAGCCAATGATATTCGAGAGGACAGTCATTTTGCGTCATACTGCAGAAAAAAAAAAGCGCGATACGCTCAGTGGTGAGTAGGCTAGTGGTGAGGTAGCTAGCTAGCTAGCTGGTGCCAGTTTGATTGTGTTGTCGAGTAACATCCCTGCTGCGCCATGGAAGGAGAAGCCTGGGGGTTTAATGCGATCGACTTTGAATCTAACATCGAGGACTCAGTAGCAGCGAAAACAGCAAACTGTACAATTTGGATCTCCCTTACCTGAGAAAGCATTGGACCAGGCTATCAGTGATCGCTTACCTGCAAAGCCACGAAAGGCAACACAATGGGTAGTCAGTGTGTTTCGTGCGTGGTGTGATGCTCGCGGCGTCAAGGATGCCCCTGAAAAGCTGCGGATCTGCTAGCTACCTAGATTCGTAATGGAAGCTCGTCGCCAAGACAAAACCCCATGCCCCCCAGCCATCCTGATGCAGTTTGTTGCGGGAATACAACGTCACTTTGGAGAGAACGACCAGCCATGTCTTGTGGTTTACGGTGATAAAGACCCTCGGTCCTCTGAATCGTAGAAACCGCCCCTGCTGATTAGTCTCGTTCCCAGACCCAAACAACCCCAGCGAAGATGGATCATGTAGGATATCCGACTCCCTCGCGCAAACGAAAGGGGGCGTGGTCAGCAGTCACGTGGTGCCACGCCCACTCAATTCCCATGGTGTCACGCCCTCCTAAGACTTAGCTCGAGCTCGAGCTCTTGTAAGTACGATTACGCTTACGGAAGGCAACGGCACCTCGCGTGAAAATTCCTGGTTAAGTCTAGCTCAGCTGTGCAGGTTTCAAGTATCCTAGATACTTGAAACTAGTCTCGCGGGCCAGACGTTCGCGGCGCGCGGAGGGGAGGGCGGCGCGCCGTCCTCCCCTCCGCGCGCCGCGAACGTCTGGCCCGCGAGACTAACTTGAAACCTGCACAGGCCTAGGCGCCTAATAAACCCTACTGCACATTGAAGTATTATGTTCCGTCGCTGTAAGTTTAATATGCACGATCGTCTCTACATTTGATCTGCAACTTTTTCATTTTCCGACGTAGATATAGCGTGCAGGAAGTACATACTTTAGGTATAGGTACTGGAAACGCGCGCATTTACAGTCGGCCCTGGCCCTAATATACCCTATGCCGCCTGCCAGACCAATAGCCACTTCAACCCATCGCCCTACTTCCTGCCGGACCAATAACCACGTCGTAGCATGTACGTGTGCGAATATGCCCTTAGGTGGGCGTGACACCATGGGAATTGAGTGGGCGTGGCACCACGTGACTGCTGACCACGCCCCCTTTCGTTTGCACGAGGGAGTCGGATACCTACATGATCCATTTCATTTACACGTGACGTCATTTCCGTAGTATAAAATTTCGCCCCATACTGTACATGTAGTTAAGCGTTTGTTCATATGTCATGGCTTGTTCGCAAGCGCTCGAGCGTTGTCGCTGCCTAGTGACTCTATGGCCTTACAGTACTGCCTGATGACATACCTGACTGTCGTGATTGTCGGATTCTGCGCAGTGACTACCCCCAAGCACCTGCTGCCAGTACTAGCCACCATTTTATCTTGCCGCTTTGAACGGTAACAAGTCCATGAGCTACTTGCCGTACGCCGTATCGGCATCAATCGTTTCACTAGTCTGGACTGCCATCTACATCCAAATCATTTTGAGAGCGCTTCTAAATCAGCGGAAAAATATTTACGGTAGAATTTGATAATTAACCAATAATTGAGTACGCCTGCATACCAGGCGTAGATCCGCGTTGCCCGCGGTCAAATGACCAGACCCTCCTTCCCCGCGAGATACTGCAAGTGATCTTCGCTGGGGTTGTTTGGGTCTGGGAACGAGACTACCTGCTGATCGGAGTTGACTTCGAACTGCTCACGAACTGCTCACGAACTAGGGATCTGTGCTCATCTTCACCTCTAAGGCCAAAGAGTTTGCAGTTGTACCAAAAGACTGTATTACATGGCGAAGCTCCAAGCAGTACACAGCGAAAAATGCGTAAGGCACCACAGTTTCTCTTCTTGTTCCGGTGTCAATGGTTGAGCTTGCATAGTGTCTGTACCTACACCAGAGTACAAAATAAGGTCAAAAATTTGGTAGGCTGTTTGTCAGAACAAAGTCAATTTTGATTGGCCACTTTTTAAAAATGGTCGGACAAAAAATTTCGGACAAAAACATTTCAGTCATACCACGTTTTCTTTCCTAGTATACTACTATGCATTTGTATCACTTTGCAGTACTTTTATTGTCATAATAATAACAGTGCTGCAAAAGCAGCCAAGAAACTTATTATAACTTGAACACAAGAATACAACTAAGTGTTAATAGTATTAGCTGACTGGTTGCAAACAAAGAAAAAGCGGTGAGTGTATATACATGATGAGTGGCAGTTAAGATGAAGATGATGGAGTCATCCAGTCATCCCATTCGGTGAGTAGGTTGGGCTGAGCATCAGACTCTTCAGAGTCAGACTCCGATGAGCTACTGTCAGCTACTGATGGTGTGGTGCTTGAATGCTTCTTATACTGCTTCCTTTTCTTCTGGTTCGGTCTGCGAAGCTTGTCTTTCCACCAGAGATCTATTGCAGCATCAGGGCAAAAATCCTTTAGTGGCACACTGTCAGTGGACAGAAGGAGGAGGTCGTCAAGCGATTGATTCGAGAGTAAAGACCTTTTGTTGGTCTTAATTACATTCATCTGTGAGAACACCCTCTTGAGTTTTCCATTAGATGCAGGCAGCGAAAACAGAAGTTCGACCAGAATGCGAACATTGGACCACTCGGAGGCAGTTGGTGCGTGAAAGATCCTCCACCAAACCGAACGGTAGTCCATTGTGGCGAGGGAGATGAAGTGGACAGCATACTGTAAAACAGACTCGAACTCTTCTCTGATTTTACTAGTATCTGCCAAAGCTCCCTGCAGAGGTATAGCAAACCTCTCCACCAGCCTGTCGAGGCTATCCAGTGGTGTTTCCTCTTCCACCAGTCTTTCCCATCCTTGTGTCGCTAGTATGCTCTCTGATCAACTGCTGATCTGACCATGCCATTCTGGACCTTAGGCATTCTCTCACCTTTGTGCAAAACTCTTTATGCTGCCTTTCATAGTAGCTCTCTGCTTGACCAAACTTTTTGAGTTCCTGGCACTGGTATATCTTCTTCCCGTTCTCGTCACTCAACTTCTTCAAAGTGGCAGAATACACTGGCTCAACTTCTCTGTCTCCTTGATGTCCGCAACAAGCTCGAGAGTGCAGCTAGGATATCTATCTCGTCACATTGCATCACTTGCGAGAATATGGCGCAGGGTGTGAGGACGTCAATGAAGACTGCACAGCCCAAAAGGTACTTGGCTTCAGTCCAGCGACTACAGTAGCCATGAAGCTTAGCACGGTCTACCCTCTTGACACTGGGATCCTGAGACAGTGCTATGAGGTGGCTCGTATATGCTCGATACTTAGAGAGAATGCGCCTCATTGCACTTAACTTATGGCTCACCCACCTAGAACCGCTGGCCCTGACCGGTTTGACTCCAGAGTCGTCGAAGCAGATGCAGCCTTTCAAGTCTGAGATGACTTCCTCTAGCTCCCTGCACTTTTTTGGTGATTTTTCGTACAGATAGTACAACTTGAGAAGCATGTCATCGATATCATCAAAAGCTGTACCTTTCAAGGCATCCTTCACAGCCAACTCAATCCGGTGAGCGAAGCACCACATCCAAAATATCCACTCAAGCTGTGCTTCAACGAGCCCTTTGAGACCTCCCTGGGCTATGTTGGCTGCAGCTCCGTCACTCCCGATTCCGACTAGCTTAATGCAGCTTTCGGCATCCACTTCAGCGATTCCAAGCTTTAGCAGCGCATCCCTAAGACCCTGGAAGAGTCCTGCAGCATCTACTGTCGATGGCCTACCAACGTGGAAGTAGGTAGTTCTTGTGTGGATCTTCTCATCTGCTCCATCACAATCACACCAAACCACCATGAACAACTCGTTGTCTACGTTCCCTGTGTCAGTGGATCCGTCGATTAACAGCGAGAAGAACTTGGCCTGGGCGAGCTTTTCGAGCAGTTGCTGCCTGTTTGACTCAGCAATGTAGTGAGCGAAAGTTTTTCCAGCGATTTCGTTGGTGTAGGTGGTTCCAATTCCGACTCCATGACGAGCTTCTAACTCACAAAGACGACTTCCTAAATGAAAGCTTCTCGAGAGCCATGAAGTAAGCAATGTCAAATTTTCGACGCAGTTGCTCCTTCTCCTCATCATGAAGCTTGCTCAGTGCTCTGGCGATGGGAGCATACGAGCAACTCCCGCTACCACTTGCCTCTGCTTGCTCTTTCTTGAGCAAGTTCATGGCATGAGTATGCTGGTCTGCCCGAGCATGATCGCGTATATTGCTGGTACGTACAGAGTCTGCCCCTACAATCCAGCGATCGCTGAAGTTTCTGCGACTTTCAATTCTTGTCTTGAACTTCGCACATGTACTGCATCGCAACTTCGAGACTATTCTCTTTCCTGACACTATCTTGGAGTCGCAGTCCAGCCAAGAGAGCGTTTGACAGTCACAGTCCAGCTCGCCTTTCCACTTCTGGTAAGTAGTATAAGTTACCCTCCGTTTCTTGGGCTCTGAGCCAGAGGATGACGTTTCAGCACTCGACCTTTTCATGTCTGCAAGGGCTCACGAACAGCTAGCTATCAGACCTGAAACGGCACGTACACGTATACTATACGTACGTACAACGCACTGATCTACCGCGTGTTAATACTCGTGCGCATGCGCTTATCCAGACTCCACCCATAATTGCGATCGTCTCGCGCTACGCGCTCGAGCTCGTCGTAGGACTTGTTCGGTCGGTAAGACCGACTGAGTAACATTTTGCGCGGTCAATTCCATAAATTGCTCGGAAATTGGCCGATGGCCGACTGTTATTTTGTACTCTGTACACCCTCCTTCGTCAGCTTCTTCATTCGCGCATCGAGAGCACCATGAGTCAGTGAAAAGCGAACGCAACTCCAAGGCTGTGTAAGGCGGCATTGAACAGCGAAAAGTGCAGTTTAAAGATCTGAAGATTTATGCTCGTCCAGACCTTGGGGCCATGGGGAGAGGTGCGTTGTTGATGTGGATTCGTTGAAAGAGATGTGTAGTCAGCTGGATTTGCTGGCCGCAATACCTACCATTCTGGCGAAGTCCCTTGTGCTACTGAATTGTTCTCATGTCATATTTTGTCCTGTTTCTCTACTAAGTTCAGTTCATTTGATGTCAGTCTTTATATCACCTCAAACATACTGGTATGTTTGCTTGATTAAAACTTTAATTTGATTCTACTAAACTACCTGAACTAACCGGCGACTTCAAAGCGCAAGCGGGTGACTAACCTACTTAAATGCCCTGAACTAACCAGCAAACTTCAAAGGTAAAAGCTCATTAATTATTCATGTATGGTCTAAATAATTGTTAGTATGGTTTCCCCTCATTATTTTGTCTACTCTGTAGGAGAGAGCCCACTCAGATCGACGCTCCCAAAACTGCTCCAGTCTATGAAGGAGGTTAGGGTATTGTGTTGTATAGCTGTTTGGAGTCTTCTTCATAATAGAAGCATACTTTTGGTGAAAGTCTTGCTCATGAGGTGTGTATAGCATACTTTTTACCAGGAGCATAATTGGCTGGCGGTCTTCCTTAGCTATGCCATGCTTAGCAGCCCACAACCATGACCACCAGCTCTGCAAGTGATGAAAAATGCATAGAAGAAAGGTGGTATCTGGCCAGACATTTCTGAGAGCTGCCCTTTCAGCATCTGAATCATCAGTGATACATATCTCTGACCCATTAGCCCCTTTTCCATAAAAGGCATTGGTGAGTAAGACAGTTTTCAAGAATGTCATTTCCTCTGTAATGACTTCTTCGCTTTCACCTGAAGTTATTACTACACTAGCACCCAAGGGAATGCCTCCAACTGACGTGCATGTGCTCATCACAAACGTGGGGCAATTGTACCGGTCTAAACTTGAAGTTGAGTCACAGTATACTAGCTCCCCTGCCTGCCTCACTAATCTGTGAGCACGAGCCATCAGTGGAGTACATAATGCTAGCACAAGAGGCTGGTCAGATGTTGTTTTTTTCCGGTGTGGTCTGTACAGATTGCTTTTCATACCTTTGTATGAATGCTCTTCCACCTTCTTCTCCATGTTCTTCATTGTATGCCTTTATAAGTGTTCAAACATTTTCTCACCATTCTCTGGGCCAAGTTTGTCTACCCGCCATTTGTTATACAGATAGTAGATGTCGTTTGGTAGTGGGTTTATGGAACGGTCTGCATGTGCAATTTCAAATTCTTTTTCTCTGCCACCATGTTCAATAGCTAGATTTAGGCTATGGTGGTGGATAGCAGAGGAGGGAGAGCTAGTGACCTAAGTCAAAGTAGCTATCAAACTTCTGTTTAGTTTCACTATTAATTGGTCTAAAACTGAGTGCATGTGCAGATTGAGTTGAGTGGTTATGATCCCAGGTAATCGTTACTTCACATGGATGAGTGATATAATGCCTGGCCTTTGTGTTGTGCACCTTTATCGTGAAATGAGCTGGGCACCTGGTCTTCTTATCTCTCTGTAATGACTGGATCTTTTCTGGTTTATACTTGGAAGACCTTTTGCATTTGTGTTGGCAGTGTAGGTCACTCTTATACAAAATCTGACAGCCTTTTACACGATTTCCTCTTGTAACACGGTATGTTGTTGCTGTATAGGCTTCAAGATCTTTGATCCATTCAGTTGCTCCTTCTTCTGATGTAGTATTAATGAAAATGGTGGCTGAAAATGCCAGATCATTGGAATTCTGTGTGTATAGTTTAACCTTTAGGTATATCCCTTTGGGAGGACAGATGATAATAATGGTGGTAGCTGCTTGCCGGTATATTCTGTGTCAAGATCAATACTGTCATGAACAATGTCATGGTTGGGTATAGGGCTATATGGAGGTGGACTGGGTGATGGTACTGTAGTGGGGAAGTTGGCATCAAATCTGACACAGATGAGGTTTTATTTGATTGCTGAGTCATGGGGCAAGAGGATAGCCGAATGGAAGATTCAGCAGGTGGTTCAGTGGAAACACCGACCAGTTTCTGAATGGTGTGGGTGGCCAATGAATTAGTGGGAGGGCTGACAGGTTTCTGAGTGATGTGGGTAGCCAGTGAGTTACTGGGAGGGCTGACAGGTTTCTGAGTGGTGTGGGTAGCCAGTGAGTTAGTGGGAGGGCTGACAGGTTTCTGAGTGGTGTGGGTAGCCAGTGAGTTACTGGGAGGGCTGACAGGTTTCTGAGTGGTGTGGGTAGCCAGTGAGTTACTGGGAGGGCTGACAGGTTTCTGAGTAGTGTGTATAGCCAGTGAGTTAATGGGAGGTCTGACAGTGGGCGATGATGGTGGTGTTGAAGTGGGAGGTGGTGTCATTGGTGACGGTTTGGACAAGAGTGGTTGGATGGCCAACGTTGGAGTCATAGGTGATAGTTGGGTTGGCTGCTTGTCGTCGCAAGGTTTCTTGGAAGTAAATACATAGTTGGTCTGACTACTTCTCTTCCTGGTAAAGGATAGCTGTTTGTGCTTCCTTAGTGAGAGAGAAGGCTGCCTGGGTCCCTCATTGGGGCGAGCCTGAGCGAGCCCCATAGTAGTGAGTAGTGTAGCGGAAACGGTGTCTGTCCTCGTTCGGTTGCACTAGTGGGGAAGATGCATTGACCTTTGTGTTGTCAATCAAATGAGGCACTCTATCAAACGAGGCACTCTTTATAAGACTGAGGTTAGTCCCTGTACGCATGATTTAGCTATATTGCTACCTATACTGTATTCTGTGAGCAGGGTGAATGCCTATCTGAACTCTCAACACCCATAATGATATGAATGTCCCTACTATAAACTGCCTATGCCATGGTCTTCAGACAAGAACTCAGTGGCTTTGTCATCCATCTAGGGAACAGTTGACTTGAGATGCCCGGGCCGGGCCTGATTCTTCAGCCAATGCTGCAGGGAAGTGTAATACCTGAGTAATATTGCATATAATGTGTCATTAGCGAGTGTCATCTAGTTAAAATCAGAAATAGAGGTAGATGGATAATGCTATCCAAGGCCCTAAGAAAACAGTTAAGGGAGATGACCAGATTGCATGCTTTTCCGTAAAGAACATCTGAGAGATGCATATGGCACCACCTTTTATGTGGCTAGGTGCTCTTGTACAGTTGTGGCCATGGGTCACTCGTGAGGTACAGGTAAAGTGAATTCAAGTGACTCAAGTTGATGAAACAAACCTTCATAATTTCAATAAAATAGGGTGATGAGAATTCTCATAATTATGTACATGACTTATACTTCCCACATAGATCGATCTATCTGGATTTCAATAATAACTCAACCTAGCTAGTATAGCTGCTATAGAACTCAAACTGGCTGTATATACAACTAGCAACACAAGTCGAATAGTAACAATGCATGCAAGTGTACTATGATGCCTGGATAACAAATGTAATTTCGAACTGTCCAATTGTGTCCTCCTCACTTTCCTCGCCTTCACTCAGCTGTATAAAGCAAGGTACATCACTATCTATAAGGAGTCATTCATTGTAACTGCATGCTTTTTAGGTGTGGCAAAGCCAATGATTAAGGTTGTATACTCAATTCAGTTTGTCCTAGAGGTTAAGCCAAATTAGGGTTGCATGCAGGCTTGAGGGATTGATGTCCTGGGAAATAACATGTCTGTAAATTTCTATTGCAGTGATACACCACAGCTGGCCCGGGGCTGTATCTGGTTACTGTCCTGCATGGGACGTAGCACGTACTCTCTAAACTAAATTCAAGTCTTCACTCGGAGATTTCTCTGAAAGGAGAGTCGGTAGTTATGCTACTGAAAGGTGGCATGCAAACAATTAACTAATTACCTTTTCTTTTTCCGTAGGTTTTGCTAAGACAGTGAATTGACGTGCAAACCTTTCTGAAAATCTCACTTCAATATCTTTGCTAAATCAGAATAAAGAGGAGAAAATGCATTAACAGTGATAACTATTAATTTACATGCATAGACAATGTCATACCCAAATTCCTGATCTTTAAAGTCATACACTTGTGCATGATCTTCAATGGTGACTTGCACATCAATCCTGTCCTCATCAAAATCTCGTAAGAGCATCAGTCTAATTAACAAGAGGGCACAAGTAGAAAGTTAGAATCATGAACTTCTGCAGGATGCATTTGCTTCAGAAAATGGGAAGTCCAGGATTACTTTTTTTTTTTTGGTAGACCAGAGCAGTCATTCCATGTATAGCCACCATAGGTAGATTGACTATACAGAACTGTTTCTTGAATACAACATGTTCCACCAAGTTGAATGTACACAGTTCATAAACATGCAACAAGTACAAGTAGCAACCACAATTCATTGGTAACTATGGCAAACGTACCTTTCAGAATCATGCTATAGTCTTACCTTCACCTCGTGGATACTTAGCTAAGCTTTGTTGATTCACACTACACATTAAGCTTCAGGTTACCGGCCACATTTCTGGTACGCAGAAGCCTACCTACATTGATATGCATAACCTATAGACCCATTGCACTTACGTCACGTTATCCATGGCATTTCCGTATACTATCCGGAAGCCGCCATCTTGGAGTACCAAAATACATTGGCTTCATATGCAGTGTCGATCGAAACGTGCCCTAACATCATTGGTAAGCATTTATATGGCTTTAATGAGATTCATAGTTGGTGAGAATGGGCCCTCAAAATGGCCTAGTGTGCCAGTTTGGCCGATCCTCCATGCACATATTAATAGCCTACATATCAATCACATTTCATTCAATTCAACACATACTAGAAGCATTGTCAGTGCATGATTGTGTTTGCCGAGATCGCCATAGAAGCTGCTATCTGAGTCCAAAAACACAAAACAGCCACCATGTTGGTGTACCCGTCCATATTATGACATCAAATGCAACGGGTCTATACAACGTCATCCTGCAGATGAATAGCAAATGAACCTTCTTGCAGGTATCCACACATTTAACTATAGCTAGCATGATCTTTCCTTGATCCTCACTAAAACTAATGTTTCATTTCCATACTTGAAATAAAAAATTATATCTCAACATGTATATAAACCACTTTACCAGAACAGTTCTGGAGGTTAATTGGATCGCGGGGAGGATGGGTCAAGTGGAAAGAAAGGGAAGGTGCATAAGTATTTCCGAATCATGGTTGATGAATCGGACTTCCCTAAGCATATTCAGCTGACGGAACAGGTTTGAAAGGCAAAACTGTATACTTGCATACTGATATTATTATTAGTTGTTGCAGATCAGTGAGAACCAGTAATGTTTACTGTGAGCTGATTGCCTACTTATTTACTGCAGTTTTCGTGAACCTTGCAAAGTGGAGACGGTAGACACACAACGATTACACAATAATTCTATCAGCAAATTTGCGCACCAAGTGCATGAAACCATTCAAGTTGATCTCTATCACTGGGAGCAGCGACCAAACTCCGTAGCTAGCTGTTAGTAGAGTGCATAACAAGAATACTACTGATCTGACCCTGTATGCATGTACCTGACGTTTTCCGTTTACCGTCTCCAATTTGCAAGGTTCATGAAAACTGCAGTACATGACAGGGAGTCAACAACAGACTGGACCTGAACCGGGGAACAGCTGCACGCATTCTCTGATTAAATTAATTAGTTACTAATCATCATTTCATTTCAAAGTAGCATTGTATACATACCTCAGAAGAGAGAAGGAGTATGGCTGATGGAAGGTCACCACATATCCTGTCATGACATCAGAATTGGCACTTGTAGTTTTGAGATGGAGTGGAGTGAAAGGTTCAAGAGGAGCTACAGGGATAAGCATGTAAGCCATGATTTAGTGTAAAATAGCTAGTCGGGATGGTAAAACAGGGATTCTCATTATCCTCCAGGGTACACTCAGTCCTAACCCAAAAATCTGAAAAGAAGAAAACGAGGAACCAGATCATTTTAAGAACCAACCTATGACTCCTGGATCTCGGAGAGCAAATGCCAGTACCTCAGATTTCAGTACACAGGAGAGCAGCTCAACTGCACACTTATGAGATGGAACAAACTGCATATACCTGCATCAGGAACACAAAGAAGTGAAAAATTAAAACTGCATTACTGAAGTATGAAAGAACTGTTATGTGGTACCTCACAGCTTGCTTGGGAAACCAGAGGACCTGCCTACAGGAGCACATCATCGAGTAGTCAATCAGCTGCCTCCAGGTCCTGTTATCCCTGGATACTTGAATGGTATATGGTGAACCCGATCTCTCAAGCTCCAAGACAATGTTGTTCACCAGATACACCTTACTCAGGTCAATGATGATGGAAGTGGGAGCTTGAGATGGTTGAGTGGTAACTACTTCGTAACGACCCCTGCTACGATTGTACCGACTAGTACTAGCAGGGTACACGATACCGGTGGGCTCAAAGTGGTGGTGGTTTGTGATAACATCACTTTCTATGTCGCCGCCGGTCTCCCTCCAATTGGGTTGCGGTGATACGTTGTTGGTATATTGGTACAAAACGTCGTCTTCCTCAAAGAGGTTCTGATCTGCATGTATGATGTTTGATGTATATATAGTTTAGACTCACCTCTAAGTTGGTTTTACAACACTGCATGTAGTTTGGAGGTGAAGAGGCCTATGTAGCCTCGTCCCCAGGCCTCCATGGCTGTGAGATAAAATCTGTGCGGAGGCCTGGGAATGAGGCTAAAGCCTATGCACATACACCTAGATACACACATCAACACATGGATACGTATACAGGGCCTCCTGATTTAAGCTCTAAATTTGTGTGGGTCGGAAGACAGTCCTTCACATCAGCTAACTTCATGCCTGGGGACAAGGCTAAATGTTACTGAAGGGCTCAGTGGAACCCTAAAGGTCATAGGTCAAATAAATGTGCTAAAATATTGCAAACTTAAACCTGATTCTGTGAATCCTCGAGGAGTCATATGCTCCAACTCTGGCTTGCAGGAAACTTTCATTGCTTCAAACATTGTGTCCTTGTCAAACAGACCACTAGGCTCAACTTCAGCAAACAGCAACTTGGGAGGGATTTCACACAGGCGGACTAGCTGCAGCAGACTGGCTGAATCATCTTTGGATTTGTTGTTGTGCTCTAACCACTTTCTCACTAACTGAAAGACATCAATTTCCTCAGTGACAAAGCTGTCACGGCAGACAATCTCCTCAAGGTACTTCTGCGGCAGGGAAAGAAAGTCCTCACTTGCTTCATTTAGAACTGACTGTGCATTTGTGTCAAGGAAGTTAAGGCATTTGGCCTTAGCCCCCTCCAGTTGGAAGACATCTGCATGCGTAAGGATTGGTAGCACATTCGAATAGCAGACAATGTCTCCAAGATGGTCACCTAGCGCACTCTTCAGGAAGTGGAATCCAAACCGATCTGCTAAACTGACAATGTCAAACTCAAGCTAAATGGGATGGAGAAAACGAATGAAATGTGATACCCACTACAGTACATTTTAGTTCCTATGCAACATAGAAGAAATGTCAGCTATACAGATACCTGCGTGAGTGGATTTGTCTCAGCCCAGTAGGGCTTTGCAAGTGCCATGAATCATTGATCGATATCAGTTCAAGCAATATTAGGGAAATGTGAAATTTCGGAACAGGGGGTAATCACTTGGGGGAAGCAGCTAGTTTAGTGGTCGAGCTATACATCAAATCGTCATTGCAGTGGATTCATGAGTATAATTATATGACTGCACCTACATACAGTTGTACAAAATAATTGTCACCGCCCAGACAGACAGGAATTTGTTAGTTCCTTGGCACATTCAGCTGTTAGCAGCACTATAACTTCAAACCTGTAGCACTACAACAGTGATATTCGGTTTGAAGTTAGTAGATGTTGTTTATTACTGTAACTTGTATCCAAGAACTAGCTACCTAGAATCCCAGTGGCTTTGGTGTTCCGTACCCATTTCTTGAGTTGAGCATTTGTAACTTGTATCCTAGAACTAGTAAGTCGTTGCTAGAATCCCAGAGGCTTTGGTGTTTGATAATATCCCCATAGTTGCTTAAGTTGAGCAAATGGCACCTACATGCGCCAGGATGCCTGCCTCTATGTAGTTAGGTTGGCAAGAGTCCCTGACCTCAGTAATATACGTACACAAAACTGACACACAATGATATGGCATGCATACAGCTCGATCATTGGCTGAGTTGGACGTTACACACACACACAAACACACAGTTAAAATCTTAATGTATTGATACAATAACTATTGTACTTCGGAGCTTCCGGCTTCGAATATGACATTGTGTTCCATCTTCCTAAGCTATAACAACAGCAACACAGTTAAAATCTTAATGTATTGATACAATAACTATTATAAAACTACACAATAATAACAATCTTGAAGAAAGAAACTACCATCATGCAGGTAATGAGCTAACCAGCATCTGAAAGTAAAGGAAGGGCATACTCCTACCTGAAGAAAGGCTGGAAATATACAGGTGGCAATCCATACCTGTAGGTCTGAGTCCTCGATGTTCATCTCTCCACTATAGGCATACTTCATCAGCAGCTAGCTGGAAGGCTTCCAGTGGGGTGTCCTGGAGTGGTATTTCAGCATCTGGGTGGGCCTCCTTCATCTCTCCAAACAGCAGCTTGTCAAAGTACTCCGACTGTGAGGCCAGGATGACACGGTGGGCGGGGATATGATAATCTTCCCCATCCTCTGCAGTGATGATGAAGGTGACATCACTGTGTTTTCCAAGCTCCAACAGCTGCAGAAACCCTCTTTGGACCTCGACTAAGTGATTGACATCAACTGTGCAGGACAAAATTAATATTAATTCATGAATGCTCTCAGAACTGCAATGTGTACTGTGGATAGTCAGTTTCATAGGTTGCCAACTCAATAGTCAGTTTCATAGGTTGTATACTTCACTGTTTTGTGTGATCATCCCTACCTTGTTTCCTTGTGGTTCTGGTATCCCTACATCCTGTTACATTTTAAATGTTTTTTATTACTTGTATATATAACTCAAGGGAGCTGGGAAATGGTATGTTGAAGGGATCCATGTGTAGGCTCAGCACAGTGACCTCCAAAGAATACTTGACCTTTGTACTGCATTGTTGAAAATTGCACACAGACTGCTTGATTCTCCGAGAATTCTGCCAGAGAATGGATTAAGGCTCCTGGCACATTATAATCCATTCTCTGGCAGAATTCCATGCGCAAACAGGCCATTGTTTCATCAACCCCTATAGCTCGCCCACGCTACTATTCCCTATGTTACCAGGCTCTCTTCCCCCTTTTGAGAACGAGAGGCTGGGAACTAGTCTGTTCCATTTCAATATGTATCTGATCACACTGAGTGTTGGATCACCAGTTCAAATAAAGTACCAATTATGATGAGCTAGACATGATCTGCCCTCACTTCGTTCTGGACTTACACATGATGCCGCACTGGTAACTGCTCTAGCGGCATCGATCAGCCTCCCAATTCCTTAGGAACCGAGAGAAAAGCACTGTTAGTGTGACGGCAGGGTGGCTTGAGTTGTAATTCTGCGAGTTGCACGCCAATAATCCCTTGGGCTAGGCTGCAGCTATGTGGATATCGATCGACCGTACGTACGTACAGATCGAAGGGGGGCGTCCCTGCACAACAAGCTCTCTCGGGTTGGTTCCCATGCAGTATGCTGGGAACGAGACTATATCCTGATGGCGTCTGAGTCTCCTTCCTTCGTGAGGGAACTTGAATGTAAGGGGAAAACGATTCAGATCAAGCAGCTGTATGTTGGAGATGTAGGGTGCGTGGTGTGGGACGCCGCCATAGTACTCTGCAAGTTTCTGGAGAACGGAGAGTTCTTCCCTCCCGGCTACTGGAACGGGAAGCGGGTAGTAGACGTGGGATCCGGAACTGGAGTGGCGGGATTGGCCGCTGCAGTGATGGGGTTAGCCCTCCCCCTGATATTCTGATACTGCCGCATCATTACACAGTCTTGGAACCCGACCCTTTGCACGGGTGTCTGGGCACATGCCTACCGCTCCCCTCATCTATTGTCAAATGCTCTGCGGTAACATGGCATAGCACAGTGATTGGCCGTATCTGATCACTGACGTCACTGCCATTTCCATGATGCAATTTGCACTCAACAATTCTGATTAGTCAGGACAACTTGAACATAGGTGCATGCCTAGCTAGCTAGATCCAACCCTTCCTCATCACTATGCAAAGGATCTGGTTCCGACTTGCACGTAGCAGATAGTGTAGTAAGAGATCCATTTTGAGCTATAGTCTCATTCCCATACCAACCTTGCAGCCTCATTCCCGTACCAACCTTGCAGCCTCATTCCCGTACCAACCTTGCAGCCTCATTCCCGTACCAACCTTGCAGCCTCATTCCCGTACCAACCTTGCAGCCTCATTCCCATACCAACCTTGCAGCCTCATTCCCGTACCAACCTTGCAGCCTCATTCCCGTACCAACCTTGCAGCCTCATTCCCATACCAACCTTGCAGCCTCATTCCCATACCAACCTTGCAGCCTCATTCCCATACCAACCTTGCAGCCTCATTCCCATACCAACCTTGCAGCCTCATTCCCATACCAACCTTGCAGCCTCATTCCCATGGCTCCATTGTATACTACAGTGAAACCTTTCAATAGCCCTCACTATAAATTCAGGTGTTTTGTCCTTTGTAGAGAGGTTGTCCTCTTCTCGGAGGTTCAAATTGTTATAGGAAAACCAATCATTTGGAACCTTGAAAATTGTCCTTTGTAGAGAGGTCTTGTCCCTATCTCGGATGGTCTACTATCAGAGGCTTCACTATACATAGTCAATTGTGAATGCAGTGCTACTAGTACAAGCCACAAAATGCCATAGAGGTCTATAGGAATGGTTAATCTTAGAGACTAGATGGTGGTCTCCACCTCCAGCATTTGGTTCCTTGCATAATTGAGCACAGGATTTTAGTTCTGTGGTTATCAGCTCATTATCAAGGTATATAGCTAGGGACCCTATTATAGGGGACTAAATCCGCATAATTCAAGTTTGCTGAGATTTTTTGCAAATTGGTGTATCGCAATTAAAGTTTGAGTGAATTATGCTCAACCTTGCCCTATAGTAGTCTCTGCCAGCGTTGTCCTCGGTATTATGCTCGGCTTGTGGCCAGGACTACATGTACCACAAACTGAGGGATTTGTATATATTATACTGATCGATGCTGAAGATCTGAACGTAGTTATATATGCAGAAACAGCCAGTTGTTGATCACAGGGACCAATATATCACCTCTGCTATGGTGCAAAAGGACAAAAGAATCGCTGAAGGTCACCTGTTGGCTATCATTGCTCACTTTGCCTTCCGGAATGTCTAAGGAAAGCCACATTGTATCTAGGTATGCTCTGGGATATGAAACTGAGGATATTGTGCCATTGAACTTTCAAACGTTGTCCTAAAATTTGCTTGAAAAGACTGTACCTATAGTCCTATACCATCAGTGGACATCATTAATTTTGATTACAATGTTGCAAATTCCATCCTCATACAGTAGCTCATTCATTCTTGGGCCAAACTATAACAACATAATGGCTAAAACATTTGGCCTTCTCTGTCATAATGAACTGAAATGGTCTGTACTGCAAGCAGCCACTACTGGCCTGGGACCTAGGCAGTACTGTATATGCTCTTTTACAAATTCGCTTCCTTGCATAGGGCAGATGTGATGGTGACAGACCTTCCTGATTTTGTACCACTTATGTCTGAGAACATTGATTTGAACAAGGATGTCCTCTCTGGCTCTGTGACAGCAAGAACTTTAATATGGTGGGTTAGTCCATGCAAGCAAGAGCCTATAATTATTTTCATGAATCCAGCACTTCAGTGTTGAAGTGATTTGTACTGAGGTGCGAATCTATACTGGCTTGCAATAAGCAAGTAAGTGCATTGCTTTTCAGTACCAGAAGGCAAATGGCCCTTGCATGTGTGTGTGCAACACAATTCGAAAAATTATATTGTTTCAAGACAAAATAATTAGACAGACATCTTGTATAATTATATGTACATGTACAAATCATGAATTCCTGTGGCATTAACAACTGCCTAGCAAATTAGGCAGCCTCAAATTAATACATGCATTCCTGTGAATTGATTGTGTGGTTCTAAATAATGCAGTCTCCTTTGGTCAACTGGCATAACAAAACGTTAACTGGATTCCAAGTTTTTCTGTGTGTTCATTTTTGATGGTTGGAATCTTTATCCAACAAGTGCCCAGTAGAGCACTTAGCTACCCCGTGCACTGTTTGCAGAAACACTTGATGCGCAGTATGAATATCGAATTGAAGTCTTACACAACATTATTTGGCCTACCGTAATCAATATTGAAATCGACGTGTGGCTTGTTCTGTAAATTGGACAGAAATCAGCTCTCGTTTGTGAGGTACATACAAATACAAATTGTATTTTGTAACTCAATAATTATAAGGCTGCAAATGTTCCTACATCGCCCAAACTGCTCATTTTGTCACCTAACAGCACGGAGGGCTTGGTACATAATCTCATGTGAGCATGACACAGACAGACAGACAGACGGATCTGGATACACTGACAAAGTAACAAATCGACACAGCAATCACTCTACCCTTGCTGTGCATGCGCGCGCACATACGGGGGAATTATAGTGTAACCAAAGACATCTATGGTGTAACGTTAATTCAGAATGCTGCCATCAATATTCAGGGGTCAAGATGTCTCGGCATTCTATCCCAAACCAGATGTCATCTTGATGGCTGATGTGGTGTATTATGAACAGGTGATATACAGAATCAGAAATTGATTAAGCTTGGATTTGATTAGGCTTGGATTGTGATGTGTACGTGTATAATAATTATACACAATCATGCGTACATGTATAGTATAATGCATATATGTGGCAATGGCTATCAAAAACTGCTGTCATGCATGTTCAATTTTCAGTGGCAATCAGTAGACAATATTGATGTACAAGTATCATAGTTGAGCTGCAAGTGAACACACCACAGTCATGTATTTCAACTTGTATTTCAACTTGTATTTCAGCTTCCTGTTTGTAGCTACATTTTATGCCAATTAACAGACTCGTGTCCTTTTCCCAGGCCATTCCCCCACATTTTTCATTCTATAGACAATCCCATCAGGCTGGAAGTGATGAGTAACTTGAGGATGGTAACAGCGCCTGGGATTTAGCATAATATATCTCTTTTTGTGCAGTCTCTTCCTGATCTTCTGAGGACACTGGTTGATTTGTCTGATGTCCACACCACGGTGATAATGTCGTACGAGGAGAGGACAACTGGGAACAAACCAGAGATTGAGAAATCCTTCTTCCAGGTACACAGGATGCTTTGACTAAGAGTAACATTAACCACCGGTCGGACATCTTGCTTGAGGTAGCATAAATTGTTCCTGTTGTCCTGTACATGTGAACATCATTGCGTTTACAATGTTACATCAGGGGCAGCGGCACGTATTTACAATTGGGGGGGCAAGCCAGTGGCGTAGCCTACGCACGCTGCCGAAGGCAGTGCATTAGTCTCGCGTAGCCAGACTCTCGCACGGAAAGGAGAGTCTGGTACCCTGCCCATATACGACTTGTTCCTTAGGCCACCCCTAGTGGGGTGGGATAAGTGGCGATAACGAATTCATGATAAGTGGATGTAAACCACAAAGTTTACATTACATCGCGTTCATGATGAGGCGCTAAGTAGAGAATCCGTACTGCACGCATAATTGCCGAGCGCCGTGAGGCTACTAATCGTGCAGCGTAGTCAAGTCGAATCCGTACTGCACGCATATTATTCTGTACGCAAACTTGTTGAGATGGAGGAGTGTTGTTTGTGCAGTCGTTCTGTTGAAATCGGTGGCTCGAAGAAGAAGCGGAAGAGGTTGCATGGGTCAGCTTGTTCAGTGTCCAGAGGAGTTTTGGAGAAGCTTGCAGATCAACTTAGTAGTACTGGCAGCAAGAAGTTCGCAGAGGTGAATGGGCCACAAGCTTTTTTGTGCCACCTGTGTGATGGAAAGCTGCAGAGCATACCAAGACATGAAGAGCAGCTCAGGGCCCTTAGAGCCGAGATCAGCACACAGCTACAATCGGTTCTGCATGATAGTGACACAGATGAAGAGATCCCTCAGTCTGCAGGACGTAAAAGATGCAGTGAGGATGCAAGCTCACTATCTCTCTCAGATAAAGCTCCCCGATTAGATCCACAGCCAAGTCTACCTAGACAAGATCAACCCCAGAGTGTGTCTCAAGAACATCCAGAGCAACTCACCTGTCTGCAACTACCCGAAGAAACCTCACATCCGCCTTCAGTCATCCCGGAACAATCTTTGGCCAGCCACAGTCGACCCTCTCCTCTTCCTGCAACTACTTTGGACCAGTCTGTAACCAGCCCAGAGAAACCAACCTCACTGCAACAGTCTCCAGCCATTACAGTATGTTAATAAGTGTATGATGCATGCATGGTATAGGCGTTAATTGCTATATCATTTCACTTTTGAATGTAGGTTACGATAGGGTACCCATCTGGATTCAAGAAATTCACGGTGAACACTCCAGCCCGTAAACTATGTGTGAAAAGGCTGGCTCGCCGTAGCTACAAGTCACTTGTGACCAACATGGTGACACGTAGCCCAACCTCTTCAAAGGTGGTGTCAGGGATAGCTCAGCAAATAAGGGCTGAGATGAAGAGCATCCGCTCCGAACGTCATGATTCCATCTTGCTGGATACCCTTGAAGCTGTAAAAAGGTTCAGCTGGGAGACAGTTCTGCTAGAGTTGCAGAAGATGATGCCTACGCTGATGCAGCTCCTGATGAAAGTGGTCACCAACCCATCAAAGAAGATACCTTTGCTGTGCTTGCTCGCATCACAACTGCTGAAGCAGCGTTATCCAAAGCTTGGCTTAGTGCAGAGGGCCATGTCTGTCGTGTTGTATGCTAAACGTTCTGATGCCACCTGTAGTGTCTCCTGAGTGGCAGTTGCTGTTAGTGCTAACATAATTATGTATATGAGTAGGTAAGAGACTTCGCAAATCTCCAATTTTCCGAAAAGCAACTCGAAATTCATCTCCCCAATTACAGACACAATGAGCTTCATCAACAGCGAGAGCTACCAATTTGTCCTTGTACCGAGCTGACATGAGCATATTACGAAAGCAAGGGTTTATGATGATACTCTCAGGGCTAATAAATACCAGCTGTGTAAGCCCTCTCAGCACACGTCTGGTTGCTTCACTGTCCATCTGGGCTTCACCAACAAAGTCTATTGCTATACCCTGCGGAGAGAACTTGGAAGTCTGGTCCATCATGATGGAAGTGAGTGGACTGATCACTACTACAATGCTCCCAGCACACCCTGTATGGAAAGGTTGTAGGCGATATGTTAACAAATAAATATTATGCCATGGTGCACTGGTACAGAATACTATACAACTACCAAGTGCACCAACAAGTCAGCTGCTGGTGCCAGCCTAAATCGCTAAATAGAGTTCTTCATATACCTTTGAGCTTGTCAAACACAAGCGGTAGGATCGCGTAGATGATTGACTTCCCGTAGCCAGTTGGGAGCACCACGAACGTGTCATGGCCTTGAACAAACGTCAGTATTGCTTCTTTTTGCTTCTCCTTCAGCTCTGTCAATCCGATCGCGTTCGTTGCCTCTTTAATCGCCGTCTCAGCATCCATCACTGCATGCTGCCTACGCCTGCTACCGAAAAAAAACAAACGACCGCGTGTAGTAATACCCGTTCACGAATTCAATAATTTGCGATGTAATGTAAACTTTGTGGTTTACATCCACTTATCATGAATTCGTTATCGCCACTTATCCCACCCCACTAGGGGTGGCCTAAGGAACAAGTCGTATATGGGCAGGGTACCAGACTCTCCTTTCCGTGCGAGAGTCTGGCTACGCGAGACTAGCAGTGCATAGAGGCGCATAGCGTTGATCAGTCCGCGCAAAGTGCATAAAAAAATTTTCGCCTTCATTTTTCAGTTATCAGGATGGGCTCTCGTGGCACCTTCGTGCTTTGTACTGCGCGTTCCAGATGTATGAGGATCGATGCTGCGCTAGCCTCGTTCCCAGGCCCGAGAATTGCTATTGCAGCACAGGCATGCTGCTGAAATAGGTAGTCACATGCAATTAATATGCATGTGGTTTATGCTGAGAAAGCTCAGTCTGGCGTGCACACTTCTGTATTGCTAAATTCTGGATGATACGTACATCATGATTGTGCCTTCATCACAGTTACATTATGGCATCATTGTTATGAATGACATCATCATGGCATCATTGTTATGAATGACATCATCATGGCAACAGATTGTAGGTTGTGGCCTGAGTCTACATGTTTCATTTTCACAACTGACCTCAATTGGAAGTTGACACCCTGGTGTACATGTCACTTCTACTTCCATATATAGATGATGGATGGACACTTCACTAAAACTGCAGTTCCATTTGAGAGACTAGATGAAACTTTCAGAAGCAGAGACATTCATGTGTTCTTGTTTGGCCGTAAATAATCATATTCAAAGGCTACATGAATTAAAGCATTACTTGAATACAGAGGTCTTTCTACTCCTATTTTAATTAATGAAGAGGGAGGGAAATGGCCATTATCGGTGTTCTTCTATTTCAACTTAGGCACCTTCTCATTGGTCACAGCTTTACAATGGTGGGAGCCAGGTAGCTGTCGCAAGCTTCATTGGAATTCTGGTTTGGCATGTATAGTGAGATACTGGTTCTGAGAATGTATAAAGTGTGCAGTAATTGGATTCGAAAACTCGACAATGAAACTTTAGACTATGAGGAGGCAGACAAAGTGGACTATTGTGAACCGCTACTTGCATATGAAACTAGATGCATGCACGATTATGTGGAGGAACGTTTGGTATTAGCCCCCAACAGATATATTGAGAATATTGTAGCTATTTTTCCAGACTTGTAGTAGAATGATGCTCTTCCAATGTGATTTCTCTAAGACATAGGTATACTAACTTTATGTATTGTTCTCCATTATTGAGACAATTGTATACATATATTTTTGCTTCAAGATCATTGAACTTTCACCAGTGCATGCATGATGTCAAATCTACTATTGTGAGCGGGGACTGTTACAATGGTCTGTTCCGTCCAATTATAACTACAGAAGTCCCGTCTCATCATGAACATGCAGGAGACTGTTGACTGTAATTTTTTGACATGCAGTCATTATATATATACTCCTCCAGCAAGGTGTGGACCACACCAGTCTATTAATAGACCCTTATAATTACCGGATATGGCTGACTGAACAATGTATTAAAGCCTAAGTCCCCTTCTGCTGTTGGCTCTCCTGTTGCTTTCCTTATTTTAATATATAAAGACAGCACATCCCAGGACATTACCACTTAGTGTGTTCTCACCAATAGGTGATCCCAAAATTGTTTTAGACCACGCATTCTATGGATTAGAAATTGACAGTGTCTATAAGTAAAATAATATGAAACCCATAATCTCTCATGATACCCGCACATACTCAAATTATTGCTCAAACAACAATCAGCTCTTCTTGAATATGACCAAAAGCTGGCATGAAATTGAAAAGCGCTGCAGTGCTGCAGTTGTAGGTCTGTGATGTCACCCCTTCATTCCACCACAAGTGTGTTTTGTTGCTCCACCATAGGTCTTTCCATTTCCTTGCTGCTACTGCTTTCCGCTTCCATGTCGGTTCACAGCAGCATGGTGATCGCACAATCATCAACCCTCCTCTCTTTTCCTGATTTGGATACGTAGATTGATAGATAAATTTACATTGGAGAGGATTTCCCTTCAGCCTGTGGCTTGTCCACCAGGGAGCACCCAGAGAGCAGTAGACAGGGTCAATACCAATCTCTGCTCCCCTGAGTACAGTAGATGCATGCATGGGTCAGTCCCCCTTCCCCCTGGCCCCGAGGGCTGTCGACAGGTTAGTCCCACTCCCTTGTGTGCAACAGACATTGATACAGGATCACAACTTGTACTTGTCTCTGTGTGTATAATAGGTTTCCAAGTCACGACCTTGTACTCGTCCCCGTGTGTATAATAGGCCTCCACGTCTTCTGCTTTTACATTCAGAATAAATTTAATCTCCAGGTCCCTTCCTGAAACTCCACGGATCTCCAGGATAGATAATGCACTGCCACAATCAAGCACCCCATACTGGAGCCGGCAGCTAGGCCATCAGGAGGTCAGAATTAACGCACCTAGCTGCAGGTAGTGAGGAGCAACAGCTTTTGGGAAGGCTAGCATGTGTAGTGTCCTCTTACCTCGGCACAAATTTAATCTCCAGGTCCCCTCCTTTCACTCCTCCACCATCACCACCACCATCCTTCACCCCGTGTTGAAGCCGGCAGCTAGTCCATCAGGAGGTCAGAATTAACGCACCTAGCTGCAGGTAGGGAGAGAAGCAAGTTTTGGAAGGTTAGCATGAGTCTACTCACCTTGGCGCAAATTTAATCTCCAGGTCTCCTCCTGCAACTCCTCGGATCTCCAGGGTAGAAAATGCACCACCACAATCCTTCATCCTGAGCTGACGGTGGTAGCTAGGCCATAGGGAGCTCTGAAGGTACCTATCCACATGTAGCTAGGGAGAGAAGCAACAGCTTTTGGGAAGGCTCACTCACCTCAGCACAAAGTTAATCACCGGGTCCGGATCCCCTCCTGCCACTTCGGAGCTGGGAGTATAGCCATCAGCTGGAGATTGGAATACACCAGCGCGAAAGGTATTGAGGCGAGGAATAGGAAATATTCGCTTCACACGATGAACACAGCATATACTAACTTGCTTTACACTTACCACTGAACGGCTGAGTGGTAGAGGGCGGCGCAGTGAGGAAATCTGCCAAGATGAGACTACTAGGTGGCGCTGGCACATCTGGTGACAGAACAGGGTGAAGCGTTGGTGTAGTACGGACGTGGTGAGAATGACGTCATGGAGATGGATCGGCGCGCAATGGCTTGCTATTGGCGTGGACCTTGTATCGGAAGGTATCTCAGAGTGTGGGCATGTATTCTGTCTGCTACTGCGCTCAAGCATTCATTCCCTATTCAACAGAAATGAGAAAACTGATGACCCCGAAGCAGTCCATCAAAAGAATTTTAAAATTCCCGCCAAAACAAATTCAGCCGCCACAAACATTGACCAATCAGAATGGCACGCTAGCCAATCCGCGGGCTTGCGCGCCAGTACTACAACATAGATACTACTAGGGTAGGAACTATAATATTATCTATGCTACTAACTGGCTATGGTCTTCAGACATGGAGAGCCGGCTTTGACAGCCTTTGTCATCCATCCCGAGAAGGGTTGACTCGAGATGTGTGGGTACGTAGTGCTGGAAGTGTAATGTCTGAGTCAACATCCTCTATACCGACTACTACTGCCTGCATGTGCCTGACTTGAACAAGTAATATTAAGATGTAGGGATAGCAGAACAGCAAAAAGTAAGGAAACAAGGTAGGGATAGCAGTTCAGTAATCAAGTAATCAACCCCCCCCCCCCCCCCCCCCCCCCCACACACACACACACACACACACACACATACACAAATGTCATAAAAAAGTTGGTCATGTGTTATAATAATAGATGCATGTAGCTATGGGAGTTGAATACTGAACTGTTTTAACATAAAATTGATCATGCAGCTGGATTGGCTTATAATACTTTGCATGTGCAGTTAATATTGTATTGTACTTCATCATGATCGGCCTTGTACCCATGCCTTCTCGCCCCATGCATGCAGCATTTGTTATTCACGTGGGATCGTACTATTCTGTGCAAAAGGTTGGTATGGGAGTGTACGTGCGGGTTAGGGGGTAATGGCTACTAATTATCAGATCACAGGACTAAAAAGAACTAACTGGCCAATCACATCAGGTCACATCCAACATCATTGTATCACAGGGGACGGGGAGATCATCATGTGTCATACTGGGTTCACTACAGTTGGAGTAATACTTATGATCAGCATGCATATGGTTTGGAGACACGATGGAGGCCTACCCAAGGGTTGGAACACAAACCCAGGACACCCTGCTGATGAAGTACATGTATTGCAGAGAGACGAAGTTTGAGGACTCCAACCTACAGGTTAGCCTTGTTCCAAGACTCTCTCCTCCCCGGAGACTGAATTGTGGCAGTCTATCATAGGCCTGTATGTGGTTGGTCATGAATATCATTTGCTGGAGGGGGCTATCCGTGCATGTATGCGAGCCCATAGCTATATTATCTATGCCGAGCCCCACCAAGTCTGGCCCCTGAGGAGTGAATGATGTGGGAGAGGAGCACCTACGAAGGATGGTGTGCACTTAATGCATGAAACTGTTGTTTTGGGGAACGAATTCCATAGTTACTAATTATACATATTACACAATAACACAGCAACTACAATACTACATGTGACTATAGTAGAGTGACCATATTTGAAGTGGCAACTATGTCCTGAGATAATACATTATGCATGATTGTGTAATATGACATCATTGTGTCAACAGGGTTGTAGACTGGGAGGTATAGATATACCCACAGGTACATGATACATAGCCTCTAGAAGAGCTTGGCAGAACTTAGCCTCGTTCCCAGGTCTCGGCCCAAATTTTATCTCACAGCTGTGGATACAAATCACCTGATTTTTCTCCATGGCTGTGGGATAAAATCTGGGCAGAGGCCTGGGAATGAGGGCAAGCTGCAAACAGGAATTCTTATACTAGAGATATAAGTAAATGAGCATGCAATCTTCTCTTACAGAGAATGTATCTGGTGGTATAATTTCCAGGAGCATACCAAGCACAGTGGAAACCAAAGCACACTTCGTATACAGCTTCATACAACAATGATAATATAGACATCTACTTCGATCATCTCTGATTGATAAATAACACTGTTTGCAAGCTCATTGCGGATATTTGCAATTCTTTTGATCAACACGATTCACCTTCAGTCCTGTATCCATGTACACTCCCAAACCTCTGGCCCTTGCAAATTCCAACAGTTGGTTCACATACTCATCCGTCACATTGTTCAATCGGCTGTACAAGTTGATTCCTGTAAACACAACATGATCAAACTTTTCTAAACACTGAAATTCTATCACCCACTCATAAACACCTTCAGCATTTTCTTTCACTTCAACCACAGTGTCTGGAACTGTGATAGTCCCAAGAAGGCGCCAGTGCCCAAGGAAATGGCCAGGTACCTCAGTGAGATTAAAGCGCAACTGTACTGGGAATGTTAGCCCCAAACAGGTCAACGAAAACGTGTCATTAATCTGGTTCAACTGGTAATCCAGCACTTTTTGTGATCGGACACACACTGGGATGGGGCAGACTGGAAACTGGGTGTAGTCATGGAAGGCCAGCTCATAGTAGGTTCCCGGTACAAACTTCTTCAGAGTAAAGTTCTGCTTGACGGTTTCCGACTGGACCTCCCACACTGCTGGGCACTTGGTGTAGTTGAACTCAGCCCGGAGCACTAGGGGGAAGACAAACAGGAGCAGTGTACCGAAGAATACCACTTTCATGCCTGTGTACTTCAGTCGAGCTAGATTTCTCCTAGTTCTGAAATGAAGTGGGTGGGGTTGGGGATCTAATTAATCGAGGCGCGCGCGCCGCGGCATCAGATCATGCGGCTTGTACGTCAGCCCCGCCCACGATCTTGCAGTCATTTCTTGGTCATTGCCCAGTTGTGGACCCAACCAGGAAAAAATGTGTGTTAGGTAGATCTGGGTGAAAAAAATGTGTGTTAGGTAGATCTATATAGTACGTGTACGCAGTAGATCAGACTCTCGGGTCTGGCCAGGCGAGAGTACTTCGGGGACGTGAGTAGGTGCGGGTCACCGGTATTAAACCACTTCCGGAACCCCAAAGATCGCGTAGATAACGTAATTACTTTTAACTTTAGCGAGGCTATTACTGCCGAACTCGTACTGAGCAACGAGCATCATGGCTGCAAGTCCCGATGAATTTATACTCCGGTTGCCAATTGAGGATCTCGAAGCGTGTAAGCGCACCATAGTCATAGTTATGAACGCACCATTTGTGATTCTCGCATCGAGTGTGGTATATAGCTAATGTTTAGTTACAGTACAGCTTTCAAGAATTTATGTCGTAGATAATTCTGTCTATGTTTATGTTAACTAAACGCACGACTACCGTTTCCAAGAGCGATAGCCCAAGGACTACTAAAATTAATACTGAATGAATGACGGGGAAGCCCATTAGTTTTGTCAACAGAAATCAATACAGACTGCATGAACAACACGACATACTATAATCTAGTAATAACCGCGGCTTACACATGCATACACACATGCATGGACGTACTACTGTGCCAATTTCATTTATCTCTAGCTACAACTCATCAGCAACTCAAATTGAATCTCAGAGTCATGCTCCTAAGAAGAGGGGGTGTGGGCAGCTAGCACTGCTGCGTCAACCTCTGTATACACATAAGTGAAATTACTGACTGGAGCAGCAAAGCTATCGTAGCTAAACCGTTCGGGTACATTTTGGCTTTGGAACTTCAGTCTGCTGTTTATGCTCTCAGTTCTGTGATGTATGGGTTTATGCGGCAATCAAGATAACCAAGCATTAAATTTTGTATTAACAGCTATATATATTGGCTGCTTTTACATTCAGGCTTCATGGGTGGACAACACCTTCATGGGGAACAGTCGATATCTATTTCCTAGAGTAGTTAGCATCCAACTACAGCAGTGACCATTCACACTGAAAAGTGCCGCGCAGTAGTTGATGCCCATTTCCTGATAAAACTGAAGATCTATACACTGCACACATGCACACACTTGTCATTGGTTTGAGGGTCTGCAAGCGCAAAATTTAATGTGAAATATCGTATCCCGCACAGTTGATGTCAATCACTTAGTCGAGATCCAAAGGTTTCTGCAGCTGTTGGAGCTTGGAAAACACAGTGATGTCACCTTCATCATCACTGAGGATGGGGAAGATTATCATATCCCCGCCCACCGTGTCATCCTGGCCTCACAGTCGGAGTATTTTGACAAGCTGCTGTTTGGAGAGATGGCGGAGGCCCACCCAAGGGTTGAAATACACCTCCAGGACACCCCACTGGAAGCCTTCCAACTGCTGATGAAGTACGCCTATTGTGGAGAGATGAAGATCGAGGACTCAGACCTACAGGTATGGATTGTCACGTGTACATTCGGTCATGCTAACATAAGGTCCAATTTAGCCAATAGAGCTACAGGTAGGGATGCCATTATGTGTTTGTGGCCCATTTCAATTATTCACAGGTTCTTATTTTTGTACCTAATTAATCGGGAGAAAAAACATTTCAGCATGTTACACCTATATAAGCAGGATGCCTGCCTCTGTAAGTTGCTTGAGCAGCTACTAAATAACTCAGTGTACACAGCACTCACAAAATCCTAGCTGAGACAACTCGACTCAGGCAGATAATATTTCATGTAGCTACACTATCGCTTCACATTTCCCTACTATGCAGCTTCTGTTTGATGTTGACACACTAGCAGATCGGTTTGGATTTCAATTCCTGAAGAGTGCGCTAGGTGACCATCTTGAAAACATTGTCTGCTGTTCGAGTGTGCTACCAATCCTTGTGCATGCGGACCTCCTCCAACTGGAGAAGGTTAAGGCCACCTGCTTTCACTTCCTTGATACGAATGCAAAGTGGATTCTGAAGGCAGCAAGCGATGAATTTCTTTCACTACCACAGAAATACCTTGTGGAGATTGTCTGCCGTGATAGTTTTGTGACTGAGGAAATCGAAATCTTTGAGTTAGTGAGAAAGTGGTTGGAGTACAACAACAAAACCAGAGATGAATCAGCCAGTCTGCTGAAGGTTGTCCGCCTGTGTGAAATCCCTCCTGAGTTGTTGTTTGGTGCAGTAGAGCCAAGTGGCCTGTTTGACAGGGAGGTGCTCTCTGAAGCTGTGCAAGTTTCCTGCCAACTGGAGTTGGACCATACAATTCCTCGAGGATTCATAGAACCAGGTTTAAGTTTGTGTATTCTGTTGCATAGCATCTCGTGGAAGTTGGGACTATATAGGCAAAGCATTACCAGATTCTGCTCTGTATAGCAGTAAGAGTGCACCTAATAGTACACATAGGCTACCTGCAGCAGAGCAGATACCTATTCCAGAACAATCTGCATTGTACTGGAATTTACCAATGGACACATTCCTCTTGTAGCGATTGAACAGCTTCATTATCGGCCAGGAATCACCTCTAGCACCTAATTAGTCTCATTCCCAAGCATGGAATGGGATGATGAGGCTACCAATTGAACCAGGTTTTCCTCTCCTGCCCACTCTAAGGATGTTCGTAGGAGCTCTCCCTCCCCCCCCCCCCCCCCCCCCCCCCTTCCTGTACCTATACCTTATCCATACCAATCCAAGGAGTGGTTAGTATCATTCTCCTTGCTAATTATGATGCAGTACATATCGAGATGTAGGAGTTCGGGCCTGTAATTCCCTGCAGTTCTCAGGTATCATGCCTGTAATTGCATAATGAAATCAATACTTTTGAAGGCTGTGTAGCTATGCACTTTCAACTAAATGTGTGATGTTGCTAAGGCATCAAAGATTGTTGGAGCATTCCACTTCTCAAGAGTCATACCTATGATTATATATCAAATTTTGGGAAGTTGTGTACATATGTACTTCTTATGGTAACAATTTGTTCTTACAATACATGGTATGTTAGCCTCGTTCCCAGGCCCGAGACGTGCCTGGGAATGAGGCTAGTCTAATTTGGAACATATCTGTTGGGGGCTAGTGCAGCTTGTGTGTGTGTGTGTGTGTGTGTGTGTGTGTGTGTGTGTGTGTGTGTGTGTGTGTGTGTGTGTGTGTGTGTGTCTATCAGGATCATAGGAAGCAATTGGTGGTGGGATAGGTGTATGAAATACATTTTGTTAGGTGTTGGGTTGCCTCTCCCAAAACGCAGAGGTACTGGTGCTCTGCAATCTGGACTGGCATTCTAGGCCTCTGTGCAGAGGGTGCTTGTATACATGTGCATGTCATCAATCATGACAGTTACCTGTACAAGCTTGGAATCAACGCTAGTCTAATTTCTGATCCAGAAAGACAGAGACCTGTCACCATGGTAACAAATTTGGCCAATTTGTTGTTAAAAGCAGTACATAACTTCAAAGGGCTGTTAGGCACGGCACTTGGCAATTGGAATGCTCTGGCAATTTGCTGAGGCCAGAATTCCGACATTTGAGCTGACCTACATCAGACATAACACAGCCAGAACAAATTGGACAATTAATAATATGTTGCCAGGAATTGCCTACACAGCAGGTATGTGTAATTGTGTTCAACAACTTATCATCAATCTCAGCCACACCTCACGTGTGTATTACAGAGCATTACATAACAAACCGCACACTAATACATCACGAAATAGTGTGAGTTACAGGATAACAAGAGCAACAGACATAAATCAGATAACACACAAGAGTGTTGCCAAAGTTCTATATTGAGTTCAGTCACAGTGTTACATCATTCCCCCCCTTACTTGCTGCTCGACCCGAGCGAGTCCATGTAGCGATCTGGGGGTACAGGTCTCCTTCTCAAAGAATACCGAGGGTTGTCTTTCCGTTCAACTTCTGGTTCTGGTTCTGGTTCGTGATCCTTCTCAGAGTCACTGACGTCTCTCTCAGCAGCGCTGTCACTAACTCTCTCGTCAGTGTCTGCATTCCCCAAATCCTGAGTATCATGACTGTCAGAATCATCGACATCAGAGTTGTTGGACACATCTTGCGACAGTAGACCATCAACCCACTTAGGAGTGTGGCCCAGGGACTTCTTATTCCCTCCATACCAGTAGAAGCCTGCGGGTAGATTTGGCGGACATGCCTTAACCCTCGATAAGTGTATCTTGATTGCTTCAGTCGTTGGAAAATACACACTGGTCACACAAATCGTTGGCTCACACACAGAGGACACCCGGTAGGGGCCATGCCAAGGTCGTGACAGTTTTCTACGTTTCCCAGTCTCCTCATGAGGAAACTTCACAAAGACCCAGTCTCCGGTCTTGAACTGTTGGCAAGACGCCTTGCGATCAAACTGGCGTTTGTAGCGCTTCTGAGCACGACGAATCATTTGAGCAGCAGTCTGTCTGGCAGAAGACAACGAGATGACTAGTTGCTCACGATAATCATCAACATCAGTAGGCAATACAGGTGAAAGCGGTAGTAGAGCAGCCTCAGTTGGCGTCCTACAATCTACACCGAACAGCAGAAAGGATGGCTTCTCGCCTGTTGAATCGTGGGGAATATTCCTATAGGCCCACACCACACCAGGCAGGTAAGTGTCCCACTCTTCTCCAAATGTAGCAGCATGTTTCCTCAGAGTCGCTTTGAGCGTACGATTGAAGCGCTCCACCATGCCGTCGCATTGTGGGTGGTAGGCGGTGGTATTCAGTTTTTGGATTCCCAGCATGGTACACACGTCTCGCATTAGGTGAGAGAGAAGGTTTGTGCCTCTGTCAGATAGCAGTGCTTCTGGCACACCGAACATTGGTATTATTTCCTCTGCCAACAGTCGGGCAATAGTGATCGACTTCTGGTTTTGAACAGGGAACACCACTGGCCATTTGGTTAGGAAATCTTGGAAAACTACCACGTGCTTGTTGCCACTCTTGGTTGTCGGGAGATCCATCACATCTACACCAAAAATCTGGAAAGGACGCTGGACAGGTATGGGATGGAGGGGTGGTCTGTTCACATGTCCCGCACTGTTCACAATAGTACACTGAGGACATGAGCGGCAGTGCTTTGTCACCTCACTGTACATATCTGGCCACCACCAGTGACGGACAAGAGATTTGTACAGCTTTTCTCCAGAGAAGTGTCCGGCCATAAGGCCCTTATGGCTCTCCTCCATCACCTTCTGTCGTAGGTGCTTGGGCACCACACACCGTTTCTGTAATCCACGCTTCGAATCAAGGTAGTACAGTACTCCGTCCACGAGAGTAAAAGAAAGGGCTTGTGCTGCAATCTTACGTGCCTGATGGTCATCACTGGGAAGTTCCCCTTTTGCCAAGAAGTTCATCATTGCACAAATCTCTGGATCCCGATATTGCTCATCAGCAAACTCTCCTTTGCACTCGGTCAGTGAAGCTGGTTCCATTTCAAGAAGCTCCCGGATAGTGGTCTCCGTACTTTGTACTGACGCAATCTGCACATTCTCGACTTCAGCTACTATTGGTGGTGAACCTTGAGGGTTGCGAGAGAGTGCGTCTGCACATGTGTTCTCTCTTCCAGCACGATAGATGATGCGGACGCTCTTCAGCCCACTACTGAAGATCTTCAGCCACCACCTGGCGTGTTTGCCGGTCGGGTTGGGGGTCTCTAAGACGGCCTTGACGGCAGAATGGTCCGTATACATGACAACATCATGTCCGTACAGGTAGGCATGGAAATGGCTCACTGCCCACACTACCGCGAGGGTTTCTAACTCGTAAATTGCCATCCTTCTTTTTCACAAGGACAACTGGGCTAGCCCATGGGCTAGATGATGGTCCGATCACCCCTTGTTTCTGCATTTCCCTCAGTTGCCGAGCAACTTCACTCCTCACTGCAAAGGGGGCACGACGTACATGTTGTCTCTTTGGTGGTGAGTCACCTGTGTCAATAGTCATCTGAACGAGGTCGGTTTCCCCTCGTTCTCCATCATCCAGTGCAAAGGCTTGATGGTGGTCAAACAAAAGTGAATGAAGTTGGCTCTTCTCCTGCCAGGTGAGAGTTGGTCCTTCCTCAGCAAGGTATGTGGCTAGCTTCCGCTTCCGCCCTTCATCATCCGGAGTCTCCTCTGTCCGCACTTCCAGGACTCGGTTTTGCTCCTCTGGACTCGGAGATTGTGGCTGTGGTGGGGCATCAATACACTCTGCTTGCGATGCATGCCCAACCCACTGCCCCTTGCTCAGTCGCTGTGTGAAACCAGTCGGGTTTGTGAGTAGTACTTGAGCATGTCCATCATGGGCCTCGACCAGAGTATCCCCAAACTGCAATCCATCTCCATCCAACTCTGTGAACTGGCGGCTAGGTTCTAACAGCACTGATCCTTGAAGATTGTGTCCATCTTCTAACTGTAGTGGTACCAATGTACTCTGAAGTGGAGGTAGTCTGACAGTCTGAAGAAGTCGGATGCGAACCATGGGTAGATTCACTGATGGTTGTGCCTCAGTAGCAATACTGGACTCAATCCCAAGGCTGGGATGGTATGTGATAATGCCAAGCTGGCGACAAACGCCTTCGGAGAGCAACAGTGGTTCTTGAGCATCCATCTTGATGTACACAGACGTTTTCATGCTCTTCCCCTCGAAAGTGATGTCTATAGGTCGATTTTACCATTCAGCTTGAAGGGACGTTGGTCATATGAGTAGGGGGTTTTGTCTGCTTGTTTGAAACACCGCTTCTTTAGGCGGGCAGCAGCCGCAACTTTCTTGAAGAGCTCCCCTCCCATTATTGTAATATCGGCACCAGTGTCTATCACTCCATATGCAGGAACACCCTGCACCCCTACATGTGCTTTCCGGGGCTTGCTCCCTTTGTCCTCGACTTGGACCAGACGGACCTCACCCTCTCCTTCAGAGTCTGATGAGTACAGATAGTCAAGTGGATCATCGGAGTCTTGCTGCTCGTCCTTGTGTTGAGAGTGAATGACATTAGTTGTCACCTTGTTCGTCTTCTTCTCTCCATGAGACACGTATGGCACACTCTCTTTCTTGCGCACCTTGCATTCCTTTGCTAAATGGTCTAGGCTCCCACAACCGTAGCACTTCCTGGGTGATCGAGAGGCTTGCTGACTACTAGGCTTCGGTGATGTCACCTTGTTATCATCCTTCTTTGCCTGAGAGGAACCACCACGAAGGTATTGTTGTCTCCTCTTCAGTTCAGCTGCCCTCTTCTCTTCATGCTTGGCAGAGACACACAGCTCACTATACGAGAGTGCACCAGAAACCGCTGGGCTCTTCATAATGTCATACCTCAGCCCCTCTTGGAGTTGGCCGTGCAACATAGTTTCTCGCGTCTCTGTGGTCAGGCTCTCTGATCCATACGCAATCTGAAAATGCCTCTCAAGTCTCCTGATATAGTCTGCTACAGACTCACTTTCGCCTTGCAGGGCATGACGGAAGTCTTGTGCCGCCAATACACGGTTCTGAGGGTCCAGCCGCTTGCGTAGAGCTCGCGTTGCGGTCTCATACGTGCTCATGTCTTCACTGCTTAACAAATTCCATTCTTGCAAAGCTTTGCCACGTAAATGGCCTGCCAACTGCATCAGGCACTCGCCACTGGACCAACTATTCCACGTGGCAGCTCTGCTCAGTGTAGGAAGCCAATCTTCAAACCGGATCTCTGGGTTTTCCCCAGTATAAGCATCCACAGGTGGGGCTTTCCCACGTCGTTTCACGAGAGTACTAGTCAGACTTGGCGCTGTGAAACTTGTATCGAGAGAAGTAGCAAGTGGCATCCTAGTGGACCCTACATGGGCTGGGGATGCCCCTTCAGACGTCTCTAACTCGGAGATTCTAGCCTTCAAGGCTACAATCTCAGTATCCTTGCTACTACACTCACTGTCATGCGTGGCCAACTGTTCACAATTAAGGCGCCATATACGTTTCACTTTATCTTTCTCACTGGCTAATTCTGTCCTTAGGTCACTCACCTCCTCTGGTGACACCAAGGTTCCTTCCAGACGCTCTTTCTCTGCTTGGAGCTCTGTTGACTTCTCTTTCTCTTCCTCTAGGGCCCTCTGGATGGTTTCCAGCCTCCCCAGCAAGCTGGCCTCCCTCTCCTTCGCTTGTACTAGCACATCTCTTAGGGCCTCCACAGAATCACTTTCACTTTCCTCCGGTCCCTCAGTGACTCGTAGCCCTCCCGGCTCCTCGAACGCTGCTTGCTCGCGGGCCTCCAAGAAAATTCCCGTCTCGTCTCGGAGCTTGATAGCGTCGGCTCCTCCCCCTTCCGGTGTAACCACCAATACCTGCACATTCGGTGGTTCTCTCCCAATCTCCAACAGCTTGCCATCTATCATTTGGCGAAGCTCGTCCGTCGACGCAGACGTGGGCAATTCCAGCTCCTTGGCCAGTCTCTGAAGCCAATCAGCCTTCATCCGTTTCGAATTGAGAGGAAAGGGCTTCGTGCTAGCGATAGCACGTGGCGTCTCAAAAGACCCGTCTAAATCGCTCTCCTCATTCGTCTTCTCTGCCATGGCTCATGCTACGAACAAAAGGACTATCCTCCGGATAGATTTAGACAGCTTCAACAATCGTTGGCACCGAAAGACCCTGGATTCTTCCAGGTCTCGGCAGGACCTCCAATGTAATTGTGTTCAACAACTTATCATCGATCTCAGCCACACCTCACGTGTGTATTACAGAGCATTACATAACAAACCGCACACTAATACATCACGAAATAGTGTGAGTTACAGGATAACAAGAGCAACAGACATAAATCAGATAATACACAAGAGTGTTGCCAAAGTTCTATATTGAGTTCAGTCACAGTGTTACATATGCATGCACTTCTAAGAACCTTCAAAAGTATCAATTTCTATGGACACTTGAGAACTGGAATAGAATTACGTACAATTGTTAAGGGGCTGTTCATATGATGAGGACCACAGGCACACTTTACGTCATCAGTCAACCGTCTTGGAATTTTGTAACGTCACCTAATGTGCACCAGTAACTGGGGTCTCACCATATGCTATGCATGCAGATAGTAGAACACTAAAATTAATACCTGCCAAATATGCTAATTGTCAGCTTTAATCAAGCGACCTTAAGGTAAATGAAATTGTTACATTAGTCATAAGGTGTGATCCCACACTGAGTACACTAAACATCTTTCACACATGCATGCAGATCAGAACCTCTTTGAGATGGAAAGTGTCATGTACCAATACACCTATAACCTATCACCCCAACCCAATTGGAAGGAGACTAGCAAGACGGCAAGTGGAGTTACCGAGCGACCACACAGCTTTGAGACCAGTGGCATTCCCAAATCTCCCACTTCCATCATCATTGACTTGAGTAGGGTATATCTGGTGAACAACATCATCTTGGAACTCATGAAATTGAGTACACAATACACCATTCAAGTCTCCAGGGATAACAGGACCTGGAGTCAGCTGATTGACTACTCCATAGTCAAGATAATATGCTACAGTAGGCAGGTCCTCTGGTTCCCCAAACAAGCAGTGAGGTATTGCTACCATCAACTTTTATAGCTACGGGACTGGCTGGCTGAATTGTAGTTATAATTGTTCCAGCTGTCACAGTTGTGCTACCTAAATGTGCTCAGTTCCGTAAGTCTTGTCTAGTGGAGTGGTTACTAAACATCCAAAGGGCTTGCTTTTAGACCATGGGCCAAGGGTACAGTAGTACAGTGCCCATCATGCAGTATAGGCCTAGCATGCCTCATGCACAGGAATTGCAGTTATAATATTATCACTTCTTGCTGTTCCTGATGCAGGTATATGCAGTTTGTTCCATCTCGTAAGTGCAGGGTTCAGTTACACTCCTGTGAATTGAAGTCTGAGGTACCGGCATTTGCTCTCCGAGATCCAGGAGTCATAGGTTGGTTCTTAAGATAATCTGGTGCCTTGTTTACATGTTGGGTTTTGGTCATCCTTGGATGGAGGAAGCAGAGCCTAATTAAACCAGGACCCTTCAATCTGTAGGACACAAAGTTAACCCTTCTAACTTATGATGCTTATCCCTGTAGCACCTCTTGAACCTTTCACTCCACTTCATTTCTGCAAAACTGCAAGTGCCAATCCTGATGGCATGGCAGGACATGTGGTGACCTTCTATCAGCCTTACTCCATCTCTCTTCTGAGGTATGCAGTACGATTTATTAGCAGACCATCAAAGACCATGCAACGTGCATGCAGCACTTTCCCAGTTCCACTCCGGTCTGTTGATAGCCTCGTTCCCAGGTCCTACACGGCCTGGGAACAAGGCTAGTCTGTTCATGACACTCTTTCATAGCATAGGACCGGTTTTGTGATTTGTGAGCTTGCAAACATTTACACACTTCACCCATTACACATTGCATCATGCACATGTCATACCCTGGTACAACACTTTTCGTTCAAAGCCCAAAAACACAATGTTTTATTTTTACCAAGCAATCGGAACTGTCCCTAGGGGTATTGTTGCTTGCTTGTCAGCACCAGCACAATTAAATGTACTGCATAATATAGCCCTCTCCTCTAATGGTGATTCCTCTGTAGGTTTTGGGTACACATATACCACATTGGCCAGTTTTTCAGTGAAGTATCGTACCTATCATTGCATAATGAAATCAATATACCAGTTGTGTTAAATGTACCAGGTAATATGCCATCAGATGGAGCACACCTAACTGGTAATGTTCCGTGAAGAAAGATGCATTCCAATTGGTAATCACTCAGAATTCCGTCAAGCTTCAGAACAGATATTCAAAGGCAGACACTTGCAAATTGCATGGTAACATTGGATTTAGTCAATCTACCTAGTCAGAATGGTGGTTAGAGTTACTACTCTTTGCATGCATGTCTGCCTTCCCATTTCAACTGTTGGTCCCCTCTTCTAGACTGGTGCTCTCAAGGGATTTTGGTCTGACGGAAAGGATTGATGTGCGAGTCACTATTCATGATCAAGGTCATGCACAAGTATTCAACTTGAAAGATCAGGAATTTGGGTAAGACATTGTCTGTACATGTGGTTAACCACAATTATAAAATCTCAGTGCTATATTTCTCTTTAATCTGATTCAGCAAAGATATTGATGTGACATTTGAAGAAACATTTGTTCGTCGTTTTACAGTTGTGGCAAAACCTACTGAAGAACAGGTAAAATATCTATTACTTGTGTCACGTTAATTTCTATTGTAGTGACCCCATGTCCCAGGGCTATGTGTGGCCTGGGATGTACATGTAGCGCTATGCCAAACATTGAATCACTTGCCATGGCACTTTGAACTCAAAAGTATAGCATCTTGCTTCTAAACTACATGAAGATCACATCAGAGATCATGGTGGCACTGGCTGTAGGCTTGATACAACATCTACCTGTATGTCAAATCTTCAAACAGGCCTGCAGCCATAGCTATATATATATAGAGGCAGATCAACTGTACTGAGCTATCACCTCGTGTGGTTGTCAGTAAAATTACTGTGAATAGCATTTATCATCTTCCCAGATACAGATTAAGAAGAAGAGGAAACTAAACGACAGCAATGTGTGGGAAGTGGCTTACCCTAGTACCATCGTTGGATTGTTCAAAATCAGATTTGTTTGCCTGGCATTATAAGCACTGCTAATCACTCTAACAAGCTATAGTGTAGGATATTTGTATTAGCTTGTTGTAGTAGCACTACATATATTCATTGTAATTGTTGCACCTCTGGCACTCACCGTATTCTCAAGCCAGCAGGCTTGATCAGAGATGCTAGCTTCACTCTCATGTATTATAGATGTTGGTGTGATCATATATCATGCATTACCAATTGGCAATAGTCAACAAACTTAATTGCATCAGAGATGATTCTCATACCTGCATGCAGGTACAGTTCGGGGCTTAAAAGCATGGAAATATGAGTACGTTATACATCATCAAAGGCTGATGTATACACGTCAGATCATTTGAACATGCAGAGTTGAGAAACCCGAGTTAACATATCTGGAATCTGCATAAGTTTCGTACCGGCTAATTTAACCAAACAGGAAGATATTAATTATAGTAGGGGCTTGCTATCTAGAGAGTAAGTTGTTCATGTTCTCAAGACTCTACGTATACATCTGCAACATGCAGATTCATGAGGTACACATGCAACACGGCATGGCAACAAGCCCAGCCTGACCGTGCAGATTCATGAGGTACACATGCAACACGGCATCATAGATAATAGAACTAGTTCTATTATCTATGACGGCATGGAAACAAGCCCAGCCCGACCATGTATATTCATATCAACTTAGATTAGGCATGCCACTTGACAATTGTATTGCAAAACACCAGGTGTAATAAGCTACTTGCAATTGATTGGTATATGATAGTATATTATAGGCAGCATGATATAAAGTGATCAGAATAAATCATCAGATATGTTGTTCATGCTAGGCAATGTGTACATAGATCTACTGAGGTCATGCTAGGTATGCTCGGATAGTTGTACAGCTTGGCAAAAGAAATCTTCAACTGTGAGTTTGATGCTTCCCGTCGGTATCTTCCCACCCTGAAATGTAAGAATACTATTACTCTGTATTCAGCAACGTGGCACATAATTATGCAGACCCTGATGGTATCAACTAGCTAGGTGCATAATATAAATAGCCAATCCAATTATCAGTGCTTCCCAGCTCAGCTACAAGTGCCAAAGGAGTAGCTAAGGTCGGGTAAGCAAGGCCGAGACAGAGGGGATTACGGCACAGACAAACTAGTCAGTGATGACACTGAGGCACTGGTCACACACACAAAGACAGTGATGCGATTTCCATGCGGCACACAAGTTCACACAACAGCACGCGAAAGACGGTGTTCAACACTAGGAGGCCGAGGTTGATCACTTAGAGTCAGAGTGCAATCGACATACCGAATCTGGACTGCTCTACTGTACCTGCATGTGTGCATGGTATCCGTTGTGCATTTCTCGTACTGTGTCACTGTGCTATATATTTGCATGCGACTTATTATTCAAATAATAATTTCAAACGTGGGTGTTCGAACTTCTTGGAATACAATTTTTCTCAGGTGCTTGAATAAATAGAGTGTTCGAATTCTTGGTATCTAGTCAACTTTGCATACCACCACACGTACAAAGTCCCTCACCTCAGTGGTACAGATGGGGATGGGGATGGTGACACTGATGATACTGACTGTTCTTTCGGGAAACGTCATGTGGAGTTCAGAGCTGTACACAGGAGAAGGACCATCAATACTTCAATCGACCATAGTGTATCTACATTGTGTAGGTGTATTTCGAATTCAAGACCAGCAGCATCAGGACATTATATATGCTGTGTATGAAAACTGGAGCTTTGGTTAGCTTATGCTAAACATAGTAAGTGTTTCCTCCAAGGGGGGGAGGGGGGGGGGTACTATTCCCCCCTCCCGGCCCCTCCCCTTTCCTGTCAGTTTTGGGGAAAACACTGGTTATATGTAAAACAGTCGCCTAACAGATCCTGAGAATTTGCCACTTCTGGTCCGCCCAAAGCCTGCCCTGTACTTACATCGGTTCTACACTGCTTACGCAGAAGATAAAAATGTTATTTGATTCTTTCTAAAATGAAAAAGTGGCAGATTGTCACTCTCTTTGATTGAACAAAAAAATACTTATACTCATCCACTCACTCGTAATGATGGGCCCTAATGTCTGCCACTTTCTGGTAGTGCCTTGACTTGTTCTGTTTCGACACATGGACGGAGATACTTCCCATACCTGGCAACCCCTTCAGTCTGAATCTGTATTGTAGTGTACAAAAAGAGCATGTGTACATATACATGTATATGGGCTTCAGCAGGTACATGATCGATTCACTGGAACTGACGACATATCTATCACCGGACTGCATGCCATTCGAGCCTGCTGTGATGCCACGTTGGGTGCTAGGGGTAACCTTGACAACAGAAACAATGCCTGCTAGATCAAGGCAGAAACACTCCATGTTGCAGCCAATATCGCAGATACTACCCACTCCCCAAAAGGTGCATGGCAAACTACAAAAGCTTTTAGTAACCTTTAATTAGTAGACATTACAGTAATAACTGTAAGGAAGACGTGGGTGAGTAAGGTAGCCTTGTTCCCAGGCCTTCTCACCCCCAGCGTTTGTTCCCTTGCAGTACTAACGGCCTGGTAAACCGCAATGCCGTATTTAAGCTTTGTAGCCAGTTCTGGTAGCACAGTATGCAAGTGTTGGAGTCTAGCTACTGTTTATACAGACTCAGACTTACTGTTGGGTATATAGAAAGTTTCAAGCACACTTCATCACTGCGGGTACCCAACACTCGGACGCTTGAACTTTGAAATGTGGCTGTATTTCCTGGCTTCAGACTTTTGCACAGCTGTGGGGCAGCTTTCTGAACCTGAGAAACATCGCCAAGAGTGCCTGATGGACTACTCTGTCGCTGTTGAATGCCAGTCTGTTGTCGGTTGTTGATTGTGTAGCACGTGCTCTGTACACACAGCATTGCGGTTTACTCGGGAATGTGCCACTCCTCCACACGTCCACCCAACATCCACCTACGTCACTGCACGTGACGAGTTTTACCAGGCCTTCCCCTGCATTAGTACTGCAAGCGACAAACGCTGGGGTGAGAAGGCCTAGGAACGAGGCTATGAGTGAGGTACTCCAAACATTAGTATAAACAAGAGACAACTTTACAACCTGCCAGAGTCCATGTTGCAGTCAATATCTACAAGCAATCTTTAGTAGAAGTTACAACCCCTTCAGTCCGATTCTGTGACACAGCGTACAAGCTCCAATATCATACATTCTGCATACTATCGGTACCACGTCTCTTTCATTGTACCAGACATGTTCAGTACAGAGCTGCCACCCTCCCCGCGTGTCTCATCATTATGGTTGAAAGCTAGGTCTTACAGAGCACAATTCACACATGCAACTTCTGGTGCACTTGGAAGACTTACAGTATAGAGGGATATTTTCGTAGGTGCAAAATTTTGTATAAATGGCCATAAGCCCCTCAGCAGAAATTTTCGTATTCTAATTTTCGTATGCGCCTGCGCATTGCCACGCCCCCTAGCACTACGCATATGTAACGTGTCGCCTAGTCGGTTGCCCCATAGCACTACGCATACGTAACGTGTCGCCTAGTCGGTTCAGGCAATGCACAATGGTGAGAGGGTACGTCTACAATGCTGATATCTGGGCCTCTGATGTTGGCAAGATTTCGAAAAGTGACGAATAGCTGCCTGGTTGGCAGCATACTTGCTGATCATTGCTGCTCAGTGAACTTGACTTACTTTCATTTGTCGCGCTTCCCACGCTGAGTCTCGTTATCATAGCAGGCTAACGGGTGTAGACGGGTCCACTGGAGTCTGGAAGGCCGTTCGAAGGCTAGAAATACCGTTATAAAACACCATCGCTTGCTCGCCGCTTCACGTGTTTGAATGCCCATTCAAAATTTGACATTAAAATTTCGACGGTTAAAATTTTCACAGTTTTTATTTTTGTATCTCGAGGCTTCATACGAAATATACGAAAATTAGCACCGTACGAAAATTTCCCGCTATACGGTATGTGCACTTTAGAACAAAATTGCTTGAAAGGGATCACCTGAGCATGGATATGGCGTATGGTTGGTTGAAGGTGATGAAGTATCGCAAGAAGTTGTCAGACCTCAGATACTCGGAGAAGGCAGGGGTGAATGGAGTCAGTGGAGCTGGAAGTGAGGTAAAATCAGTTACATAATTTTGGGCATGTTCCGGGAATCACGTGCACTCGTACACTACCATCTACCAGCACCACAACATCGTGAGTATGCAATTTCCATAAATTGTGACTTTAAACATCTAGGCAGAATGGTAGCAGAGGGGATACACCATCACCCATCTTCAGTCCCATCCCATCCCAGAGCGTAGTTCATGCGCTAGTAATACAAACACAACTACATAACTAGGAAGAATTCTCTCCATTAGAATAGCAGTACTTTGGAGGAAAATTCATTTAGCAGTGTTCCACATATTTGAAAACTGTTATGAAAAATTTGTGTAAGTCATGCAACACGTACCCAAGACGCCCTCCTTCCTGAACTCAAAAGGAACAGAGCTGGCATAGGAACAGCTGGAGAGATAAATTCTGAACTCCTCAAAGCCCTTCGCCAGAATGAACCGGACGAACCTACAGATCAAGTGCATCAGCAAAAGGTAATAATATTCACATTTCACTTCCTCTCTATATAGAGAAGGTTATCAATTATCGGACACCATCCATATTCGGATGCGCTAGCGCAGAAGTTGTACAATTGCGGAAGTGGGTGTGACCTTCCGTCGATAGTGCACATCCATCTCACTGTGCGTTGCAAGTTTGGTGTTGCTCTCTTGTTTGGCGCTAGAGTTATAATCTGTCAAAGACATAACTCTGAAACAGCTATAATCGGACAATTGTATGCATTATCGGACGCCGCTCTCCGTTGCATCCTCTGAACCAGATTTCGGTGAGATTTCTGCAGCTTGGTGGAGCCCCAAGACCCTTCTGCTGCATGCCTGATTTTTGGTGTTGTAGCTGCCTCAGGCGCTGAGGGGTGTCAATGGAATGTTTACCAAGTCTCGCCCTCTTTGATCGGACAGTGGATTTCGCCGTGTTTTAGTATGGACGCCGCCAACACCGCTTTGGGGCCACGATGCGGGCATCACTGGAATGTGCAGCTTAAGTCTCAGCAACACAACGGTACAAGTCCGGTGCTCATACGTCGTGTTGTTCTCGAGAAGGAGCTGTTCTTCTCTAATTTTCTTCTAACATGATGCTGATGTATCAAGCGATTGCAATGCTGGATGGAAAGACGAAAAACAGCTCCATCTCGAGAACTATACGACGTATGAACACCAGACTTGTACCGTTGTATTGCTGAGAAGCTACACATTCCAGCGATGTCTGTATCGTGGTCCCAAAGCGTTGCTGGTGGCGTTCATACTAAAAACACGGCGAAATCCAATGTCCAACAACACCAAAAATCTGGCATGCAGCAGAAGGGTCTTGGGGCTCTACCAAGCTGCAGAAATCCCGCCGAAACTGGTTCAGAGGAAGCAATGGGGAGCGGCATCCGATGCATACAATTGTCCGATTATAGCTGTTTCAGAGTTTTGTCTTTGACAGATTATAACTCCAGAGCCAAACAAGAGCGCAACACCAAACTTGCAACGCACAGTGAGATGGATGTGCACTATCGACGGAATTAAGGATACACCCACTTCCACAATTGTACAACTTCCGCGCTAGTGTGTCCAAATATGGAAGGTGTCCGATAATTGAACTTTCTCTAGGTGCTAAATGTGACCTGGTCCATATGGTGTTGACCACTGGTCTTCCACATTCTGAATTCATGGAAAGAGGCCTTCGGACTAATTTTCTACCCACACCTGACAGTACAATCCAGGTTTTCCATTGATTGAAGCAGGCTACCTATTCCAACTACCACAGTCCCCCACATACATTTCACAATGTCTCCCGTTGATTATTTCAAGTGGCAGGAAGCATTGTGTCGCACCTGCATGCACGCACATTGTGAATGAACTCGAGTACATGTTTTGTGCATTTAAAATTTGTGGCCTTACTTCACCCGCGAATACAGCAAAAGTTTTCTCCCCTGCAAAATTATTTACGGCTACCGTATGAAACTTGGCTAGCACGATTCTTCATCCTGCAAGGGTGGAGCTGCCTAGTGCACACTACATACTTCACTGCCTGCTTTGGGAAGTACAGCTGTTGCATTGAGTAGCACTTCAGGTTGGAGTAGTTCAAAACCCTGATCCACTGGTAGAGGTCTCTCGACACATCCACCATGTAACAGAAGGGGTCTCCCGCTTTCCATGTGGTCGTTGGCATGCCACTGGGACAACCCTCCAATCTTAACTCGTTGATAAGATACACTTCATCAAACTCAATTGTGATGGACGTTTCTTCAAGCGAGGCTCTCCCGATGCTCGTGAAAGCTAGATTCACAACAGTGTCATGGAGCAGCTCATTGGGCAATTCATCCACGGTGTAGTTCATCACAGACAGAAGTCGTGTGCTGCTGTCTTCAAGGAGGTTCTGTCCTGTATAGAGGAACGTGTACATCACATTACATCGTCCTTTCCTGCATGCATTCTCATTAGCCCTCTGATACAAATTTTTGAATGGAATACAATGTCTCTAAGAATTGCACTTGAGCACAATTATTGTGTCACAAGAAAGTGAGTGGAATTCCCAGAAAACGGAAGCAACTTTGCAACAGTTAGAACATCCCTTTATAGGGAAGAGGGCTATCCAATATGGCCAACTTGCTCATCTCAGGCAATAGACCCCCCCCCCCCCCCCCCCCCCCCACCCCCCCCCCCCCCGACTGCTTATATACCTCTCTTTTCCCGGGGTGATGTGAAGGCAATAGAGAGAGGGCAAGTGTTGCTGTGTGTCGATGGAGGGGGGGGGGGGGGGGGGGGGGGCAGTGTGGTGACCCCCCCCCCCCACCGTAGACTGCTTACCTCTCTTTCCTCGGGGTGACATGAAGGCTATGGACTGTGTGTTCTGCACTTGAGCTGAGAAAGAGACAGAGTCACTAGTGTAGAGGCCACTGGGAAGAACGACACTCATGAGATCCTTGGATGGAATCTCAGAGAGACGCACACACTGCAAGACATCTGCCATTTCCTCTGATCTCAATTTGTTGTGCTCCTTCCACCTCTGCACTGCCCTGAAGATCTGAATCTCATCAACAAGGAAGGTGTCGCGAGAAATGATAAACTTCAGGTGTTCTTTTGGCAGTGCAAGGATAGTGTTGCCCGCCAGAACCAGCTCTGCATTGGTGTCGACAAAGTTGAGGCAGGCCTGGTTGAGGTTGTGAGCATTGTACACCTGTGAGTGGAAGAGCAGCTGCAGGACATTGGTGTGGTGAATGATTGCACAGAGTTTCCTCTCAATGGACTGCGAGAGTGCCCCAAAGCCGTATCTGTCTGCCAGAGCTAGGAGATCTACTGCAGTCTGTAGTGGGAACAAGTTATACGTACGATGAGAACTATGCTGTTTTTCAGTGTACAATACATCATCACACAAGGGGGTGACACTCCCTGTAGTAACCAGAGGTATTAGACCAAACTTTATTCTGCACAACAACGAACCCCAACTACAAATGTATCCAGCTGCTTATATACACAACCAAGAGTAGTGAGGTAACAGGTGATACAAGGAACTACGTGACCAGTACAGGATGGTGATCTGTAGGTGCTAGTACAACAAACATGGCTATTCAATGAAAAGGACTGGCGCCCTATATACTAAGCATAAGCAGACAGGAAATTATGAGGCATACAGGTGCACAGTTACTCCACAACTAGAAATGCACAAATAAGGATGTACCGTAGTGTCTCGCTAATACGCCCCCTTCGAAAATATGCCCTCCCCCTCTTTTTCGCCCAAGTTCCTGCACAGGGTAGTTTGACTCGTTATAACGCCCCCCTGGTGAGCGTCTTCTGGATCCATGGAACAGCTAACCTACACATGCGCAACTTAATTTGCAGATCGTCTCTCAGATCAAGTAGTCACCGTTGACGCCGACGGTACAAGTCATCTCGCTGCCACTCTTCCGTAGGAAATACCAGGAAATGTTCCGTGGTTCATGACCTACAGTATTGCTGCTCTTGAGGATGGCTACAGCGCTAGCGAAGTCGTCGTGAATGTCATGGCCCCTCGAGTTGAAGTGGCAGCTCTTCTCGCCGATGTAGGGAGACCACGCATGATGACCATGAACAGTACTAGCGATCGTTTGTACTTTTGTAACTGTGAACATGAGTGTCATAAACGTAGCAAAACTTTTTGAGGGGGCGTATAATCGAGACTAATTGCGTCCTCGAAAATACGCCCCCTCCCCTCTTCGGGCTGGATGTAGTGTACAAAATAGGGGGGCGTATTAACGGGACACTACGGTAAACAACTAACATGCATGAGTTTACCACACTCCCATAGACACCGTAGTCACAGCTGCTGTGGCTTATCGGTGAATCTTGACCCTGTATACTAAGGAAGTGGTGGAGTCGCTACGCATTCTTCTGTATACTATCGGGTCAAGGGCGAAATGTGCACACAGTCAAGTGGTCAATGGCTGAAACATAGCACAGTGAAACGGTCAAGAATCCTTTTGCAACACGGTCAAGTGCTCAAGCAGCAAAAACGACGGTCAAGATTCCTTGACGATCGATGGTTGCAGCTGTGACGAAGGAAGTGTCACCCCCTTGATCACACGGTTAGCTAATTTGTATGTGGGCAATGCAGAGCAAGGAGCCATCAGGTGACCTATACACATGCAAGTGTTGCATATATAAAACAAGTTATGATTGACAGGTAACTCTGAGCTCAAGGTGGCTGAGTCAAGTCATGGAGAAAATATATGACAGTATAATTCCTATAGAGTGCGAGGCAACTAATCTGTCTGTGTAGGCCGCTAGCTTTAATATATATGTGGTAATAGTCAGTCACGCTAAGGAATACAATTTACCTGTTAAAGTTGAGGGGCAATCACACTCCTGGTAGCTGCGTTACCAGTTGCAACTCACTGGTCGCGCAAGCTACGTAGACGTTGCAGCTGCGGCACAATTAGTGTAAATATTACATTACGCGGCATAATTTTTCCCCTACCAGGAGTGGAATGACTATTAACTGGAAAATTTCCAATAGTATATACCACCATCTCATTCCCAGACCATGACTTCATATAGCTTGGGGCGCAAGATATATTAAGGTTCAATTGAGCCTCTCTAGGCCTGTTTTAAATCATGCATGTACAGCCACTGATATTATATCGTAGTTCTGGTACAATTACATTAGTAACATGAAATAGCTTCGTTCGCTCAGCTACTTCCCCCCTCGTTCACCTACGTGAGTAATCTGGTGCCGGACAGCTCTCTGTGCAGAGCTGCTGCTCCCCGATTGTGTCCACTTCAGCTGCTGCTCCCCGATTGAACTGCAGCTCCACAGATTGCGCCGATTCAACTGCAGCTCCCCGATTGCGTCTACTTCGACTGCTGCTCCCGGCCAGCAGTTCTGGAAGATTCCAGCCCTCTTGAACATTCTTCGCATGCAGAGTTCGAAGTTCATTAAATTGAAGTATGAAGGTTGCACGTAGCTAGTCTAGTCCCGCCCCACGAACATCCCACTTCTGTTACACACACACACACAGACACACGGTTAAAATCTTAATGCATTGATTACATTTCAATTCAAACTGGTGGCAAATTCTACTGAGTCAGTAGTGTCAAGAGGAGCTATATTCCCACCCACTACCATGAGTTTATTGCGAGGTAAAACTGCCACTAGACATCGATATCGAGCAGTTGCCATGCGACTGACAATCTCCCAGGAGTTGGTTGTCGTGATGTATGCATGAACGGCAGTTGTCCGTTTTCCATCTGAATCCTTCCCACCCACTGCCAGTAGTCGTCCACGCAGTGAGGCACAGGTGGAGAGGGTAACTGGGGTATCAGCTAGCTGGTGCCACACTTTAGGTCCACTAGCTAATGACAAAGTCTTCACTCGTGCTCCCAGGGATCCGGACTGGAGGAGTGCAGCCAGTGAACTGGTGAAAACTGACTTGGAATATTGGCCGCTCTGATCCCAACCCCCCAGCATGTAAACCTGGTCTCCACAGAGTGTTGCAGTTGCTTGGAAGAGTGGGTGTGGGAGGCTGCTGGCTGTGGACCACTGTAGGATCTCCGTGTCCATTACTTCAACAGTACTCAGTTCCTTGCCTCCTTCTCCCTCTCCTCCTGCCACCACCAGAGACCTGCCACTGCACACTACAGCAGTCGACCACCGCTTGGTTGGCATGGGGGGGAACTGCTTGGTCCATTTCTTAGAAGTGAAGCTGAGGAGTGAGCTGGTAAATCTATCTTTTGTTGCCTTCCCACCAATGGCAGTGAGCAGGTTGTTTACCACCGCTAGGCTGAAGTCACTGCTAGGACACTTGGGAAGCTCAGACCAATTGTACCTTGCAGAGTCGTAGGCCAACACAGCTATAGTGTATTGGCCTGTTCCCCCTGGTAGGAAATAAGCTACACTCCCATTCACAGCAGCTGCCTCCCCTCTCATCTTACGTGGTGCACTCTCACCATCCCTCCACCTCAGCTTGATGCTACCCCCAATTGCTGCTGCACCACTAGCCTCCTCCTCCTCTCGTCTCCGACCACCTCTCTCCCTCAGTTGCTGTTGCAGTTCTCGGATTTGTCTCTGCAGTTCTTGAATCGTCTTGTCCCTCTCCATGAGGTTTTGTTGAAATTCTGCAGTCAACTGCTCACTGGATTGCAGCTGTTGTTGGAGCTGCTGAATCTCTTGCTGAAGTGTGGCTATTGCTGCTTCTTTCTGCTGTATCTGGTGGTCTTTACCAGCTGGTTGCTCGTCTTTACCAGCTGGTTGCTCATCTTTGCTGGTGATCAGTGTTTGCAGTCGGTTATTGTTTGCAGTGAGCAGGTTCCGCAGTCCCAGAATCTGCTGCTGTTTTTGTTGGTTTTCTAGTTGCTGTCCTTGCAGCTGCTGCTTAAGGTCTCGGATCTGCTGTGATAGTTGTACTTCCTTCCCTCTGCTGGCCTGATCAGTTCTCACTCGAGATCGCTGCACACTTTCAGTGTACACTGGAGATGCTTTCAGTGTGGATACGCGACCACAAAGCTCGTGACAAGATGGTCTACCTCTGTCGTTGTCGTTTAGGCAGTCCAAGGCAACTGGCAGTAAGGGATGGTGTGGGTTGATCAGGCTGATGTGTGGTTGGCGACGTTCAATCTCTGGGATATCCACTTTAGCTCTACCCGAGGGAAACCTTGGGTCGACGATTGCAACCACTTGGAAACGGTCCCCAGGGTCAGGAAACCGACGGCTCATTATCTGAATGCCCAGAACACCGAGGGAAAAAGAGTCCAGCCTGTCAGTGTAAACAGGGGACTCCCCTAATGCTTCTGGGGACATGTATGCAACTGTGCCTGGGCACAGAGTGAGGGGGGTGAGGTGGGCTGCGCTGCGGTTCACATCGTAAAGCTTCACCATTCCAAAGTCTGTCACTTTGGCCCTGATGCCTGCCATCAGCAGCACGTTGTTGCTTGATAGGTCCCGATGCACAATGCCATTTGAGTGGAGGTAAGAAAGGGCCAGGGCTATGTCGTGGAATAAACTCACCTCAGTGTGGTAGGGGAGTGGCTCTTGGGCTCGCTCCAGGAATCGTGTCAAACTTTCATCCATTAATTCCATTAGGAGCACCGGCAACCTCGATTCAGGATCGCGACAAGTGCCCAAGTACTGGACAATGTGTGGGTGCTTTATGGCACTCAAAAGACGACACTCTTGTTCAAACCTTTGCGTGACACTTGTTGTTCCAGGGGCGGTAAACTGAAAGAGGGCGGGGTGGAGGATTTTAGCGGCACAGGGGAGGTCGTCACACATGGCCTTGCAGACAGCACCATATGACCCGATGCCAAGACTTTCGGTTTTGATGAGTTTGACATTTTGATAGTGAAAGTCGTACGGGAGCTGGGGTTGCTGAGCCATGTTGTCAAGACCTGAAAGTGAGTTACAGATACAGAATTACTACCTGCAAGTCAGTTAGCTAACTGAGCTTATTTACCAGATGCTGCAGCTGCACAGACAATAGGAATTGAGTGTATCAGTAACAAGAACCAAAATACTGATGAGTCAGCTACGTAGGCTGAAAAAGAATGTAAGTGCAAAACTGTGGGTTGCTGGCTTTAGCTGCCAGAGCTCTAACCACTGCAAGCAAACAGCAGCCCCCCGTAATCTTCGGCCAGTGACTGGTGGTACCGCCATAGCTACAGCAGTCTCACACTCAGCAGGAACCATCTGCTAAAGCAGATATAGCTAATAGCTAGGCTATTTGTGACATCACAGGAATGCAGATGTCAGCCTAAAATGACACGTTTGATAAGTCAGCTGTACTAGAACAAATTGTGCTCATAAAATTAATTGAACTCTGAACAGCACCATTTCAGGTGTAATGCTACATTAGAATTCTAGGCAGTAGCTAGGCACATGCAGAGAGGATTGACACATAGTAGCTATAGCCATAGTACAAACTGAACCACCCACCTTGACTTGCACACCGTGTTAGATGTAATCAACTTCTCAGAATTCAAATCAAAACAGAAGTTGGCTTGGAAGTGGGCTCAAAATATGAAGTCTACAACGGCACTGGCCCACCTTCTGAATCATGTGATTGTGATAAGCATCTCTATGAATTTCAGCTTCATACTTCATAATTCATCTTTGGCTAGTACAGTGCAATATACACCAAATTGGACAGCTTCATAACATAAACTAGTGGAATGCAGGACATTGGAGAGCGAGCCTGAGCGAAGTGCATGCACGTACAGGACATGCATGGAGCAGTTGCATTCACATGATTGTCATCAGAGTGTGACCGGGCAATGAGCACAGAAATTTTGGCACTCTTGAAACATACACTTGTGCACATCACAGCAACTGTGAGTCAGGGTAGCGTTCATAGCTAGCTGAAGTACGTACGTAGTCTAGCAGCAACGTCGCCCAGGCCATGGTGGTACATGTAGGTCCACGAGCTGTCTCCGTCTTTGTCAGTGTCGCCACCGAGGAGGAATGTTCATGGTGCTCTAGCCAATGTCCACGAGTGGTCTCCGCCTTTGTTGTCGCCATCGTTCGTCGAACAGGTAGCTATAGACGGTTCATCAAGTTCGTTGAATATTATTGTGCACGTGCAAGTGAAATTCGCTGATTTAAAATTTACAGTAAGTGCAAGATCCATCAAACATCAAACATGCACACGAACTGTGCAATGAAGTCACGCTAGTGTGGGGCTCGCTCAGGCTCGCCCCAATTACCAGAGCAGGCTAAGCGACTAAGCTAATGTTCGCATATTCCCGCACGAGGAAGGGAATATGTTTGCTTCATAGAGGTACCTATACATTAGCCTCGTTCATAGGTTCCCCCTGTGCAGCAATGATAACCTTCCTTGCAACTCGCTGGAAGCGCAAGCTACAGGTATTGCAGCTCATTCCAATTAACACACATGTCACGTGAGGACCATGCTCAGTTGATCGAGTCAGCAATGGTATCCAAAGGGAAGATAAGAACTTATTACAGAGCTTACAACCAGGGCCGGCGCCACCGGTACGGCCGGTACGGCCATGGCCGTACCAGTTTTCGAGGAGGAAAATTTAAAATGGCGTTGCTGGGATTCTGACTTACGAGCGCGTAGCTAGCTACATCCAAAGTTTCCACCTTGAGGCTTCCACCGCCGACCACCGGCCAAAGTCGCGACCATAAGGCCAGGACAGACTGCTCCATGTTATCACGAGTCTTGGTTTCGAATCGTGTCGATTTTCATGGTCTAGGGACGAGACCAACACACACGGAATGGAGACAGGACTAACACGCCTGTGACGGCAACCGTCAAACAACGAGATACTCGTGATGTAGCTACCCTTCCAGCCAACTTACATTTTCCTTTCCACGTCGAGAGTGAGACAGTCACGGAAAGTAGCAGTGCAGTGCAAAGCACGAAGGTGCTACGGAGAGCTCATCCTGCTAACTGAAAAATGAAGATGAAAAAAAATTTTCCGTGCGAATACACTGCCTTCGGCAGTGGCCGTACCACTCCAACATAGCTGCCGCCGGCCCTGCTTACAACTTCGCCAATACGGTGAGTTTGGCATGTCAGCGTCAGTGATTGACAGCGGTCACACCTGTGTGGTCAGAATTTTTGTGGCGCCTTCGTAGGAGATGTGCTGGCAACAAACTTCGAAGAGAGCGATCAAGAAGCAATGGTGGCCGATGGCACGACAAAAGCGCTTGTCTTTGTAAGAGTTGTACGTACTGGAAATGCAGGCCCGTAGGAAGCAATGTTAGTTTGGTCAGGCGAAGAGCACTTTGCATATTTGAGCGATGAAATTGTGGGGCCGCAATGGCATGGCGCGCGCAGTGCGCCAACCGAGAAGCGTAGCAAGCGCGCGAAGCGCATCACATAGGGGGGTCTGGGGGCCCTCCCCCAGGAACATTTTGCATTTTAGACCTTCTGAGATCGTTTCTGGTGCAATCTTGGGATGAAACTGCAAGATTCAACAACTTGCTAGCCAGACTGAGCATATTATTGGTCTGGCGGCCGCCGCACCTGCCGCACCTACTCCTACGGCCCTGCAATGGAAGTCAAAGAGCACACAAACAATGGCAGCCGATGGCGAGACAAAAGTGCTTGTATCTCCACCACCAAGTTGAGTTTCAGCACCAAAATTGTACGCTTGGGTCACTGCATGATAGCAATCACGACAGTGTAGGCAGATTCTTTGTAGGCCATTCTTAAGGTAGTCAAAGGTTAATTATATTATGCGGCACAATTTCATACTAGGAGTGGAATTATTTACGCAGTAATTTTTCCCCTACCTACCAGGAGTGTAACATTACATCACGCGGCACAATTTTCCCCCTACCAGGAGTGTGATAACCCACATACGATGGTACATCCTGGCCGGTCTACTTGCGTTCACCAATGGACGGGTTGGACGAGGCAGTGCGACAAACTCTTACTACTCTTCATATCCGGAGACAGTGAGCTAACCATGGCATGATTTACTACATGAGGCCAAGCCTACTCATTATGCTCGTTACAGCTAGCTAGCAACTTTACTACAAGTACACTAACACAGTGGTGTGATATCGGTTCGCAATGCAATGAACATGAAGCCTGTGTTGAGCTCACGTGTTCTATTTCTAGTACACACCAGAGATTCCGCCCGTTTCAAATTTTTGCCAGTCACACACACTTCCTCCTTCACCGTGAAAAAAACAATGATGTCATCATGCGCTCTTGTGTAGTACTAAAGTGGGCAGATATTTGCTCCGGTACAATTACAATAACATTATTACATTTCAATTCAAACTGGTGGCAATTTCTACTGAGTCAGCAGTGTTACCATGTACCATATATCCACCCACTACCATGAGTTCATTGTGACGGAAAACAGCCACTAGACACCTAGTTCGAGCAGTTGCCATGTGACTAATGATCTCCCAGGAGTTGGTTGTCTTGTTGTATGCACGAATGGCAGTTGTCTGTTTTCCATCTGAATCCTTCCCACCCACTGCCAGCAGTCGTCCATGCAGTGAGGCACATGTGGAGAGGGTAACTGGGGTATCAGCTAGCTGGTGCCACACTTTAGGTCCACTAGCTAATAAAGTCTTCATTCGTGCTCCCAGGGATCTGGACTTGGACTGGAGGAGTGCAGCGCGAACAGGTGAAAACTGACTTAGAACGTTCGCCACACTGATCCCAACCCCCCAGCATGTAAACCTGGTCTCCACAGAGTGTTGCAGTTGCTTGGTAGAGTGGGTGTGGGAGGTTGCTGGCTGTGGACCACTGTAGGGTCTCCGTGTCCATTACTTCAACAGTACTCAGATCCTTGCCTCCTTCTCCCTCTCCTCCTGCCACCACCAGAGACCTGCCACTGCACACTACAGCAGTACACCAGCGCTTGGTTGGCATGGGGGGGAACTGCTTCGTCCATTTCTTATCAGTGAAGCTGAGGAGTGAGTTGGTATAGTAGTCACCATTTGGTGTCATCCCACCAATGGCAGTGAGGGAGGTTGTTTACCACCGCTAGGCTGAAGCCACTGTTAGGACACTTGGGAAGCTCGGACCAATTGTTCCATGCAGAGTCGTAGCTGAATACAGTGTGTCTGTGTACTACAAGTCCCCATGATTGGAAATAAGCTACACTCCCCTTCACAGCAGCTACCTCCCCATACATCTGATGTGGTGCCCTCCCGCCATCCGTCCACCTCAGCTTGATGCTACCTCCAATTGCTGCTGCACCACTAGCCTCCTCCTCCTCTCGTCTCCGACCACCTCTCTCTCCGATAAGTTGCTGTTGCAGTTCTCGGATTTGTCTCAGCAGTTCTTGAATCGTCTTGTCCCTCTCCATGAGGTTTTGTTGAAATTCTGCAGTCACCTGCTCACTGGATTGCAGCTGTTGCTGGAGCTGCTGAATCTCTTGCTGACGTGTGGCTATTGCTGCTTCTTTCTGCTGTAGCTGGTGGTCTCTACCAGCTAGTTGCTCATCTTTACCAGCTAGTTGCTCGTCTTTGCTGGCTAGTTGCTCATCTTTACCAGCTAGTTGCTCGTCTTTGCTGGCTAGTTGCTCGTCTTTGCTGGTGATCAGTGTTTGCAGTCGGTCATTGTTTGCAGTGAGCATGTTCCGCAGTCCCAGAATCTGCTGCTGTTTTTGTTGGTTTTCTAGTTGCTGTCCTTGCAGCTGCTGCTGAAGGTCTAGGATCTGCTGTGATTGTAGTAGTTCCCTCTCTCTATTAGCTTGATCACTCTGTGCTGGTTCAGTTCTCACTCGAGATCGCTGCACACTTTCAGTGTACACTGGAGACGCTTTCAGTGTGGATACGCGACCACAAAGCTCGTGACAAGATGGTCTTTCTCTGTCGTTGTCGTTTAGGCAGTCCAAGGCAACTGGCAGTAAGGGATGGTGTGGGTTGATCAGGCTGATGTGTGGTTGGCGACGTTCAAGCTCTGGGATATCCACTTTAGCTCTACCCGAGGGAAACCTTGGGTCGACGATTGCAATCACCTTGAAACGATCCCCAGGGTCAGGAAACTGTCGGGTCATTATCTGAATGCCCAGAACACCGAAAGAAAAGGAGTCAAGCTTGTCTGTGTAAACAGGGGGCTCTCCTAATGCTTCAGGGGACATGTATGCAACAGTGCCAGGGCACAGAGTGAGGGGGGTGAGGTGGGCTGTGCTGCGGTTCACATCGTAAAGCTTCACCATTCCAAAGTCTGTCACTTTGGCCCTGCTGCCTGCCATCAACAGCACGTTGTTGCTTGATAGGTCCCGATGCACAATGCCATTTGAGTGGAGGTAGGAAAGGGCCAGGGCTATGTCGTGGCACAGATTCACCTCAATGTGGTAGGGGAGTGGCTCTTGGGCTCGCTCCAGGTATCGTGCCAAACTTTCATCCATTAATTCCATTAGGAGCACCGGCAACCTCGATTCAGGATCAAGACAAGTGCCCAAGTACTGGACAATGTGCGGGTGCTTTATGGCACTCAAAAGACGACACTCTTGTTCAAACTTTCGCATCACACTTGTTGTTCCAGGGGCGGTAAACTGAAAGAGGGCGGGGTGGAGGATTTTAGCGGCACAGGGGAGGTCGTCACACATGGCCTTGCAGACAGCACCATATGACCCGATGCCAAGACTTTCGGTTTTGATGAGTTCGACATTTTGATAGTGAAAGTCGTACTGGGGCTGGGGTTGCTGAGCCATGCTTCAAGACCTGCAAGTGAGTTACAGATACAGAATTATTACCTGCAAGTCAGTTACATGAACTTATTCACCAGATGCTGCAGCTGCACAGACAATAGGAACCAGTGAGTGTATCAGTAACTGTATCGTGTATTACTGGTAAACACGCCTAGGGGGTGGTTTAACTATAACCAAGAACTAAAATAGTGAGGAGTCAGCTACGTAGGCTGAAAAAGAATGCAAGTGCAAAACTGTGGGTTGCTGGCTTTAGCTGCCAGAGCTCTAACCACTGCAAGCAAACACCAGCCCCCCGTAATCTTCGGCCAGTGACTGGGGGTACTGCCATAGCTACAGCGGTCTCACACTCAGCAGGAACCATCCGCTAAAGCAGATATAGCTAATAGCTAGGCTATTTGTGACATCACAGGAATGCAGATGTCAGCCTAAAATGACACGTTTGATAAGTCAGCTGTACTAGAACAAATTGTGCTCATAGATTGAACTCTGAACAGCACCATTTCAGGTGTAATGCTACATTAGAATTCTAGGCAGTAGCTAGGCATATGCAGAGAGGATTGACACATAGTAGCTACCATAGTAGAAACTGAACCACCCACCTTGACTTGCACGCTGCCAGATGCGATCAACTTCTCAGAATTCGAATCAAAACAGAAGTGGGCTCAAAATATGAAGTCTACAACGGCACTGGCCCACCTTCTGAATCATGTGATTATGATAAGCATCTCTATGAATTTCAGCTTCATACTTCATAATTCATCTTTGTCTAGTACAGTACAATATATACTAAATTGGACAGCTTCATAACATAAACTAGTGGAATGCAGGACATTGGAGGGCAAGCACTATCAAAGTGACTGTCTTGGAAGGAGTTTCTGCAAGTCTGTCTGCCCTTGGCTTACCACTACCTGTCTGTCTACAGCTACAGCTAAGTGGTTTGAAGCTCTCTGAGGCAATGTGGACTGCTAAGTCCTCCAGTGCAGGGTTTTCTGTTAGCCTCTTCTGGCCAAGCCTTGAACAGCAGGTTGGTGGTGTAGTTACTGCTATTCCTAAGAGGAAGAAGAGAAGGAGGCACAAGGCCAAGACCACACCTGGGTCACCTGTTGCTCACTCACTGGCAGCAGAAGTCTGTGAAAGCAAGGTCCCTCAAGATCCCACTCCAATTAGTGTGCACCGTGACAAGAGCTCTGGTAACCAAAAGGCTGAGTCCGGATCTGGGGATGTAGTGTCTGTTGATGAGACAGATGATGAGCAGTGGACCAGGGTTGAGAGGAGAAGGAAGAAGAAAAGGCAAGTCCCACTGAGGATTCTCAAACCCTCCTGACGCCTTTGCAACACTTTTGAAGAGGGAATTAGAACAGTTGACCAGTAGTGACAATGAATCATCGTGCTCCTCCCCAGCTCATGAAACATCTCCAGTCACATTGTCACCTCCAATATCCTCAAGGCTTCGTGCCAGAACTAAAATATAGCTGGATATGTACCATGTATTAGCATAAATTGCTATTGTATGTATCCATGCATTTGCAGAATATATTATAGAAAAATAAATAAATAAATAAAAAGTCTGAGCGAAGTGCATGCACGTGCAGGACATGCAAGGAGCAGTTGCATTCACATGATTGTCATCAGAATGTGACCGGGCAATGAGCTCAGAAATTTTGGCACTCTTGAAACATACAGTCATGCACATCACAGCAACTGTGAGTCAGGTTAGTGTTCATAGCTAGCTGAAGTAGTCTAGCAGCAACGTCGCCCAGTCCATGGTAGGTCCACGAGCTGTCTCCGTCTTTGTCAGTGTCGCCACTGAGGAGGAAGAATGTTCACGGTGCTCTAGCCAATGTCCACGAGTGGTCTCCGTCTTTGTTGTCGCCATCGTTCGTCCAACAGGTAGCTAGACGGTTCATCGAGTTCGTTGAATATTATTGTGCATGTGCAAGTGAAATTCGCTGATTTAAAATTTACAGTAAGTGCAAGATCCATCAAACATCAAACATACACACGAACTGTGCAATGAAGTCACGCTAGTGTGGGGCTCGCTCAGGCTCGCCCCAATTACCAGAGCAGGCTAAGCGACTAAGCTAATGTTCGCATATTCCCGCACGAGAAAGGGAATGTGTTTGTTTCATAGAGGTATGTATATACATTAGCCTCGTTCATAGGTTCCCCCTGTGCAGCAATGATAACCTTCCTTGCAACTCGCTGGAAGCGCAAGCTATAGGTATTGTAGCTCATGCCGATTAACACACATGTCACGTGAGGACCATGCTCAGTCGATCGAGTCAGCAATGGCATCCAAAGGGAAGATATTAAGAACTTATTATAGCGCTCACAACTTGAATGACAGCGGTCACACCTGTGCGGTCAGAATTTTTGTGGCGCCTTCGTAGGAGATGTACTGGCAACAAACTTCGAAGAGAGCGATCAAGAAGCAATGGCGGCCGATGGCACGACAAAAGCGCTTGTATCTCCACCAAGGTGAGTTTTAGCACCAAAATTAATTGTATGGTGAGAACAGTGCATGATAGCGATCACGACAGTGCATGTAGTCAGAAACTTTAAAGGTCATTCCTAAGTAGTCAAACGTTATTTATTTATGAGGGGCAACCGTACCCTTGGTAGCCGTTGCAACCCCAGATGCGACTCACCATAGCACAAGCTAAATTAACGCACGTGCCACGTGGCAACCACGCTCAGTCAATTGCTAGCGGCCAAAGGGAAGACAAGAAAAATGTTTACAGTGCTCACAAAACTTTGTCAGCACGGTGAGTTTCAGCATGTATAAGCGTCAGTGAACAACAGCGATCACGGCTGTGTGGTCAGAATATTTGTGGGCCCTGCAAGAGCTGTACGTACTGGCAATTTGCCCAGACTTTCGTCTACTCCTTCCAGTAGTCACACTGTCCTTCCGCGAGGAGACGTTCACAAGTTCTCAAGATGTTCAATAAATCGTTTTAATGCACGACCAGCCAGTTTCGGCCTTTCGGGCCTCATCAGGTACATGCAGAGCTCATACACACAGTGCTATATATACATGTACAATAGCGTATGATGTCATAAATGGCGTCCTACGTACGTAACAGACATGCATGCAGGCTGTATGGCAGACGGCTATCTTGATCTTGGTGGCAGGGCTCCAAGAGGAGACGTTCACAAGTTCTCAAGTACGTAGGACGCCATATGATGACATCATACGCTATTATGATGAGGCCCGAAAGGCCGAAACTGCAAGGCCGGTCGTGCATTAAAATGATTTATTGAACATCTTGAGAACTTGTAAACGTCTCCTCGCGGAAGGACAGTGTGACTACTGGAAGGAGTAGACGAAAGTCTGGGCAAATCAAAGAATGCCCTACTTCTAGAAATAGATTTAGCACAGTAATAGACCTGAACAGTCTTTGGACGGAGAGATTGGTTGTTGAGGATCTAGACTAATAGAAACCACTTGAGTAGTACTAAAGTGGACAGAAATTTGCTTTGGTACAATTACAATTCAATTCAAACTGGTGGCAATTTCTACTGAGTCAGTAGTGGTATTAGGTGCTATATACCCACCCACTACCATGAGTTCATTGTGAGGGAAAACAGCCACTAGACACAAAGATCGACCAGTTGCCATGTGACTAACGATCTCCCAGGAGTTGGTTGTCTTGTCGTATGCACGAATGGCAGTAGTCCTTTCTTTATCTGAATCCATCCCACCCACTGCCAGCAGTCGTCCATGCAGTGAGGCACACGTGGAGAGGGTAACTGGAGAATCAGACAGCTGGTGCCACACTTTAGGTTCACTAGCTAACGACAAAGTCGTCATACGTGCTCCCAGAGATCCGGACTTGCACTGGCAAGACTGGAGGAGGGCAGCCAGTGAACAGGTGAAAACTGACTTAGAAAGTTTGCCACTCTGATCCCAACCCCCCAGCATGTAAACCTGGTCTCCACAGAGTGTTGCAGTTGCTTGGAGGAGTGGGTGTGGGAGGCTGCTGGCTGTGGACCACTGTAGGGTCTCCGTGTCCATTACTTCAACAGCACTCAGATCCTTGCCTCCTTCTCCTGTTCCTCCTGCCACCACCAGAGACCAGCCACTGCACACTACAGCAGTACGCCTTCGCTTGGTTGGCATGGGGGGGAACTGCTCCGTCCATGTCTTATCGGTGAGGCTGAGGAGTGAGTTGGCATTGTCACGTTTTGCTATCCTCCCACCAATGGCAGTGAGGAGGTTGTTTACCACCGCTAGGCTGAAGTCACTGTTAGGACACTTGGGAAGCTCAGACCAATTGTTCCTTGCAGAGTCGTAGGTCAACACAGTGCATTGGTCCATTCCCCCTTGTAGGAAATAAGCTACACTCCCATTCACAGCAGCTGCCTCCCCCCTCATCTTACGTGGTGCACTCTCACCATCCCTCCACCTCAGCTTGATGCTACCCCCAATTGCTGCTGCACCACTAGCCTCCTCCTCCTCTCGTCTCCGACCACCTCTCTCCCTCAGTTGCTGTTGCAGTTCTCGGATTTGTCTCTGCAGTTCTTGAATCGTCTTGTCCCTCTCCATGAGGTTTTGTTGAAATTCTGCAGTCACCTGCTCACTGGATTGCAGCTGTTGTTGGAGCTGCTGAATCGCTTGCTGACGTGTGGCTATTGCTGCTTCTTTCTGCTGTAGCTGGTGGTCTTGACTAGCTAGCATGTTCCACAGTCCCAGAATCTGCAGCTGTTTTTGTTGGTTTTCTAGTTGCTGTCCTTGCAGCTGCTGGTGAAGGTCTCGGATCTGCTGTGATCGTTGTACTTCCTTCCCTCTGCTGGCCTGATCAGTTCTCACTTGAGATTGCTGCACACTGTCAGTGTACACTGGTAATGCTTTCAGTGTGGATACGCGACCACAAAGCTCGTGACAAGATGGTCTTTCTCTGTCGTTGTCGTTTAGGCAGTCCAAGGCAACTGGCAGTAAGGGATGGTGTGGGTTGATCAGGCTGATGTGTGGCTGGCGACGTTCAATCTCTGGGATATCCACTTTAGCTCTACCCGAGGGAAACCTTGGGTCGACGATTGCAACCACTTGGAAACGGTCCCCAGGGTGAGGAAACCGACGGCTCATTATCTGAATGCCAAGAACACCGAGGGAAAAAGAGTCCAGCCTGTCAGTGTAATTGTGGGGTGAGGTGGGCTGCGCTGCGGTTCACATCGTAAAGCTTCACCATTCCAAAGTCTGTCACTTTGGCCCTGCTGCCTGCCATCAGCAGCACGTTGTTGCTTGACAGGTCCCGATGGACTATACCATTTGAGTGGAGGTAGGAAAAGGCCAGGGCTATGTCGTGGAATAGATTCACCTCAGTGTGGTAGGGGAGTGGCTCTTGGGCTCGCTCCAGGAATCGTGTCAAACTTTCATCCATTAATTCCATTAGGAGCACCGGCAACCTCGATTCAGGATCGCGACAAGTGCCCAAGTACTGGACAATGTGTGGGTGCTTTATGGCACTCAAAAGACGACACTCTTGTTCAAACCTTTGCGTGACACTTGTTGTTCCAGGGGCGGTAAACTGAAAGAGGGCGGGGTGGAGGATTTTAGCGGCACAGGGGAGGTCATCACACATGGCCTTGCAGACAGCACCATATGACCCGATGCCAAGACTTTCAGTTTTGATGAGTTTGACATTTTGATAGTGAAAGTCGTACAGGGGCTGGGGTTGCTGAGCCATGTCGTCAAGACCTGCAAGTGAGTTACAGATACAGAATTACTACCTGCAAGTCAGTTAGCTACACGAGTGTATCAGCATAGATAATAACTACGTAGTTCTATTATCTATGGTATCAGTAACAAGAACTAAAATACTGATGAGTCAGCTACGCAGGCTGAAAAAGAATGCAAGTGTAAAACTGTGGGTTGCTGGCTTTAGCTGCCAGAGCTCTAACCACTGCAAGCAAACACCAGCCCCTTGTAATCTTCGGCCAGTGACTGGTGGTACCGCCACAGCTACAGCAGTCGCACACTCAGCAGGAACCATCTGCTAAATGCTCTAGCGGATATAGCTAATAGCTAGGCTATTTGTGACATCACAGGACTGCAGATGTCAGCCTAAAATGACACGTTTGATAAGTCAGCTGTACTAGAACAAATTGTGCTCATAAATTGAACTCTGAACGGCACCATTTCAGGTGTAATGCTACACTAGAATTTTAGGCAGTAGCTAGGCACATGCAGAGAGGATTGACACATAATAGCTACCATAGTACAAACTGAACCACCCACCTTGACTTACACACTGTCAGATGTGATCAACTTCTCAGAATCAAAACAGAAGTTGGCTTGGAAGTGGGCTCAAAATGTGAAGTCCACAACTGGCACTGCCCACCTTCTGAATCAGGTGATTGTTGTGATAAGCATCTCTATGAATATCAGCTTCATACCTACCTATCATAATTGCATTCATCTTCAGCCATTGCAATTGGACGGCTTTGGTAACTCCATAACTAAATGAAACTAGAGCTGTTCATAGAACACATACCCCGCGCTGAACGTCAGGATGCATGCAGTGCAGCTACAATCGACGTGACATCTCTGCCTATGCGCATCGAACAGGGCGGCTATCGCGTATACTGTGTTCGTGTATTGCCATATCCAAGGTGTGGGAGTCACCGCTTACCGTATATAATATTGTGAAGCTGGAGAGGTGGGGCCAAATGTTACGAATAATAGGAAATAGCTGGAAAAGACAGCCGAAACAATAGCCAGGATGTCTGCGAAGTACATAGATCGTGAGAAAACACTGTTTCCTAGCGGTCATCTCGAAGCATGAAGTTACCAAATGCACTGCGTGTCCTGTTCTTGATGGGACTCTGAGGTCATGAAGAGGTGGAGCCAATGTTATGAACAGTTATGAAAAGTAGGAATTAGCCGAAATACAGCGAAATGGAGCGCCTTGACTTCAGTCAGGTACATATAGAGCAGTTTTTTTTGCTATTTGCTATTGTTTGACTCCATTTCGATGGTTTATGAGGGTCTATGTGGCGAGATTTCAATTTTTTTCGCCTGACAGACAGACGACAGACGACTGACTGACTGACGGACAAAACCGATTGCTTAACCCCGCTTCGCGCATGCGCGCGCGGGGTAATGAACCAGAGCAGGCCAAGCGACTAATTAAGTTAATGTTCGCAAATTCCCGCACGAGAAAGGGAATATGTTTGTTTCATAGAGGTATGTATACATCAGCCTCGTCCATAGGTTCCCCCTGTGCAGCAATGGTAACCTTCCTTGCAACTCGCTGGATGTGCTCAGGACTGTTAAGTCAGCCTCAAGTTTTGTAAGTACTTGCAGGAGTACCGATTTTGTAGAACTTCAAGAACTTGTAACTTGAATGAGATACAATGTTTGAATGTTTTGTTTACATATGTAGTTATTTTGGTTTATTGTAAATTTGTTTATTGTATTTTGGTTTCCATGGAGACCCTCACCGCACATGTAAACAAACAAACAAAATGGCTGTGCGCAATGATTACTTCTTGAAACGCGGCAGGTTAAAAGCAGTTAAGTCCGAACAAACTACATACGTGCGGATTCCTTACCATGTGACCTACCAAGGTCTGCCTGGATATTAGACGCAAGGTCTGGGTAGTATGGAGCGATTCGTGCCAAAAATTGGACAAACAACGCACACAATACGCATAATCGAACGTCTACCACACGCATCTCACATTAAGTGCAAAATAGCCAAGCAGATCTGTGTAGGGACACTACATAGCTACCTGTACATGTCCATTTCGCCGGCTATAAAACGCTATAGACCGACCGCGTTTGGCCGTGAAGTCAAACCTTTCATGTTGAGCCGCCATTGCTCGTAGAGATTTCACAGCTCCTGCTCCCAGAAACACGCAGCTGTTGCTGTCAATGGTAGTCCATTGGGAAGTCAGACAAACCTAGTTAACACCTAGCTACAACACAAAGCTACGGGCCGCAGACTAAGGGCCATAGTAGTGACAGCAAAGCTAAAAAGCTTACACGCAGCAGCCATTCAATTTCCGTAAACTATATGACCACCTCCACGAATTGTGTGCATACTTCCGTGTGACGTGGAAAAAAATTGAGGCCGACTTAACAGTCCTGAGTGCAAGCTATAGGTATTGAAGCTCATGCCAATTAACGCACATGTCACGTGAGGATTATGCTCAGTCGATAGAGTCAGCAATGGCGTCCAAAGGGAAGAGAAGAACTTACTACAGCGCTTACAACTTCGCCAGCACGGTGAGTTTCGGCATGTAAGCGTCAGTGAACGACAGCAACACAGCCGTGTGGTCAGAATCTTTGTGGGCCCCTTGTAAGAGCTGTACTGGCAGTGGAAATCGAACAGCGCTCAAACAATGGCAGCCGATGGCGAGACAAGAGTGCTTGTATACCGATCACGACAGTGTAGGCAGATTCTTTATAGGCCAACACAGTGTGACACAGTCAGTAACTGAAACTCTTACTACTCTCCATATCCGGAGACAGTGAGCTAACCATGGCACGATTTACTACATGAGGCCAAGCCTACTAATTATGCTCGTGTGCAAGGCATTCTCTGTGCATATACATACCGTAGTTTTTTCGCGTTATTAGGCGCATGCATGCGCCTATATGCATGCACCTATAACTCCACAGGAAGGAAATATGCACCTATAAGCGAGATGCGCCTAATACGTACCGAATGACATTCCTTGAATAGGAATCGTGCTTCAATGCGAATTATAGCCTTTTTCCACTCTAGGATCGAAAATGGCCGAGTTTCTGGAAGAAGACTGTAGCGCTTAACAGCGAGTACCTGGGACGAGAGTTGAACAGGCACCTAACAGGGAATATGCACCTATAAGTGAGCTGCGCCTACTAACGCGCGACTACGGTATTCCTAGTATTATATGCCGTGTCACTGTATCATACGAAGACTCGAATTCATGTGTATAATATAATGTGGTACAGATATTTCTCCAGTAACCATGACGTTATTAACCTCTGGTTATGCCATACTGCAAGTGAATCAAACAGGAGAGGGGAACAGCCTGAAAGGTCTGACAGAGACTCACCAACAGATCCAAACTCTTGACTATGCCCGAATACATGTAGGAGAGCAGGACACGAAACGCTTCCAGTGATGTGTCTTCCAGAGTTATCTCCTTGCTTTGCGCCTCTTTCATGGAGCCGAAGAGGAGGCAGTCGAAGTAGTCCGACTGTGAGGCGACAATGCATCGGTGTGCAGATATTCGGTGACCTTCAACCAAGAAAGTGACGTCAGTGTACTTCTGCTTTTCAAGGAGTAGTAGGAGACCTTTTCCAGGAATGTTGTCGTAGTTGAAGATGTTCAATTCAACTTTAGCTACAGAATAGAACGTATGGTTGCAAATAATGCAACTTCAACCATGTTACTGCATGCATGGAATGTTCCTGTAAAATTATAATACGAAACTCCAAAGAAAGATGCTCATTAGCGGAAGTGGGCATGACCATTTGTTGATACTGTGGAACCATGTACCCAAGGGTGGCAGAACGGGGGGGGGGGGGGGGGGGGGGGGGGCTCACACACAGTAATTCCTACTCTAGGCATTCATTTACTCACACACATTACCTAGGGACAGTGGCGCTCCCGTATAGTAGCTAGCTCGACGTCTCTCTACAGCATTGATCCTCGGAACTTGCAGTGCATTTCTCTTCTGATCATGAATACTCTTGCAGCCATATTAGGTCTATGATTTTTGGGCATGGCGGTGTCGGAGTGAATAATGTCCCCCCGGACATTATTCACTAGTGAATAATGTCCGGGGGGACATTATTCACTAGTGAATAATGTCCCCTCCAGTGAATAATGTCCCCCCTTGCGTATGCGCCACCAAGGTGATTGCCGATCTGCGATCGATGTAGCGATGCGCTGTACTGGTGATCATTTATACTAGTGGAATGCAGGACATTGTGGGGCGAGCCTGAGCGAGTACATGCAGGTGCTGAATGTGCATAGAGCAGTTGCATGTGCTGAATGTGTATGGAGCAGTTGCATGTGCTGAATGTGCATAGAGCAGTTGCATGTGCTGAATGTGTATGGAGCAGTTGCATGTGCTGAAATGTGCATGGAGCAGTTGCATGTGGTGAAATGTGCATGGAGTAGTTGCATGTGCATGTCATCAGAATGGGAGAGCATAGCACAACTTAAGGACACAGATCACACCAGAAGGTATGACACTAAAAATACACTTCACAGCGTTGAAGCAGTCCGGCAGGTAGGTCCAGGAGTGGTCTCGGTCTTTGTTGTTGACACCGAAGATGACTTCCTCGTTCTCTGCTGATGCCAGATCTGTGTCATGACTGGTCACAGTGAGTTTTGAGTGCAGGCCAGTCAACTTTCCATCCTCTGGCGATAGTTGAAGCAGTCTAACAGGCACATCACACAGTGACGCTATTCATGCTGCACACCATCATGTTGCTGATGTGCTCTGCACGCAGGACATGCGATATGTTGACGTGCTCTCCCCACCTTCATGAAATGCTTTAGCCAGTCAACTTCCCATCCTCTGGCAATAGCTGAAGCAGTACCCGCTATAGTCTCCATCCTTACAGGGCCTTGTTGAGGTATACTGTTCATAGTTCGCCAGGCGTTTCCCTATCTTTTACGCTCTCTGTAGCGTTCTCTTCGACGTTGAAGGCGTTTCTGTCTTCTGTCTTCGGCACTATCCATGCCCGTGAACTTATCGATATCGTTGTAGCACAATTACACGCGGCATTTGCTCAATAAATTTCAATTTATCGCAGTCAGTTCGAGTAATTTGAATGCAACACATATATACGGAAAGCTGACCACCGTATATACAGAAATTTTATCACACACAACGCTACTGTGGGGCTCGCTCAGGCTCGCCCCAATCATGGACCCCAAGTACGACGAGATTCACTAGTTGCTCACCTTCCATCGCTACCCCACCGGTTTTTCTAAAAACAAGAAGAAAGAGCCAAGAACACTTTCGCGTCCGTGCACACATCGCTAAAGGGGCACTAGTACAATGCTCTTTGTGCAGAGTGGTAGCGTTTACGTTCTATTATCTACAAGTAATACCGTAGGCGCTCTAATTATGCGTCCGCTCTAATTCTGCGTCAAAATTCAAAGTCTCAAACCGATAATTTCCAATAATGCGTCACGTTCCGGATACTAATTTTCTATTATTGCGTCACAGGTCAATTGCCATCGTACCGCGTATCGTACCGCGAGCAGTCATCATTCCCTGTCACCGTTGCTGTATAAAGGCACGTTTGCGAGATGGCTGAGAGGTGAGTACAGTCTCTCGCGAATCTTTCTTGGTCGTCCAGGGCCTCTCTTGAATCGCTTTGCTGTTGGTTGGGCGCTGGGCTTCCAAGAAACTGGAAGCGGAGCATCCTTTGGCAGTTTGGAGAAATACTGATCTAAGACTAAACTCATCTTCTTCGCTCGATCTACTGTTCTCTTTTCAGACTTCGTTTGCACTTCGCTGATCGAAAGTCACACTATCCAGTTATTTTCTAATTATGCGTCATAATTCTAATTTTGCGTCACCTTTTAGGCGACCGAATTTCTATTATTGCGTTACATTTCAAAAATAATTATTTTTTGAGCGACGCATAATTAGAGCGCCTACGGTAAAAAACATTTAAAATGTAACAGGATGTAGGGATACCAGAACCGCAAAAAGTAAGGAAACAAGGTAGGGATGATCACACAAAACAGTGAAGTATACAACCCCTTACAGAGATCTTTTTCCATAATACGTGTATAATGAAAAAAGATATGTAGGGGGATTGTATACTTCACTGTTTTGTGTGATCATCCCTACCTTGTTTCCTTACTTTTTGCGGTTCTGGTATCCCTACATCCTGTTACATTTTAAATGTTTTTATTACTTGTTTATGTCATTTTTTTTTTAGCAGCAGGCGCATGCATACTGGACTCTGGCATTTACACTGCCAGCAATGGCTGAACTATCAGACCCAAGCATCTCAAAAGCCAACCCTTTTCTGGATGGATACTAAGCCAGTGCTCCCTGAGCTGAAGTAGTGTAGGTAAAATAGCTATACTAGATAGTAGTAGCGACACATTGTTGAGTCTTTAGATAGGCATTCACCCCTCTCACAGAACACAGTCTAGTAACATATATAGCACAGAGAATTTACTTCTAGTTACGGTAACACAACAGCGCAAGGCACTTCTAATTCAGCGATCTTGAATAATAATTACGTATCGTTGCTAAGTGATCGTTTAAGTGCGCATGCGTACAAACATGAAAATGGCGTGACAAATGAAGCCATAGTTATTGAGTGGGCAGCTGCAGCCGCCTGGTGAAGACTTGGAGGTTGCCAAAAAGCGATGGGCTGGTGCACTGCTCGGTGTAAAATGCTGCTGTTTCGTGCGAAAACCATCATGAGGGATTCAGGCGACGTTGAGCTAGCCCGTCCGAAAGAAGAAGAAAGAAAGAAGAAAGAAAAACAATTTGCCCGTTTTGTGAGTACCTGGTGCGGTACTTTCGCGACGGTTTTTCGCGACGCGAGGAGTCTTGTTGGTCATGAAAACACTCGAAGATGAACGGTATGTGGTTATAAAGGCTTATAAGTGTACCGTTTCTGAGATTTGGAGAGATTCTTTTGTATTAGCATATATTGCGTGTACGTCGTATCCCTACATACAGAGTCTACCGACTCTGTGATGGTGGTACATGTACCATCAATCCTGTTGCAATTTAGCTGATGTAGTCATTGACATCCCAAGGTACAAGTGATTTGTATAGCTAGCAACTCTGTTGAACATTATTTTAGTTGAACATTTTTACGCTTTATGACAAGTTGGCAACCTTGCTTGGAGACAGAAGACAATTCACCAGTGAATTTTGTCCTAGGGGGGGACATTATTCACTGGTGAATAATGTCCTAGGGGGAGACACTATTCACTGAGGGGGGACATTATTCACTGGTGACATTATTCACTGGTGAATAATGTCCTAGGGGGACATTATTCACCAGTGAATAATGTCCGGGGGGACATTATTCACCAGTGAATAATGTCCGGGGGGACATTATTCACCAGTGAATAATGTCCGGGGGGGGGGGGGGGGGGGGGGGGGGGGGGGGGACATTTTGTGGGGGGACACTCTACACTATGACAGCGGTACAAACATATACCTGCCACACCATGTGCACTACACGCATGGATCCACCTTCACAGTACGTTCACTAACAAAACGCAATGAGATAACTTGATCCACTTCACAATTTCAGGACCATATCGCTGTAGCCGAGCTGTTTGCTTATAGTGCTGACTACAATAATTATACAAGTCATGTATGCTAACGATATATAACGACAACATAGACCATCCGATCTAGGCTGTCCCTGCCCGGCGCCCCACTGTGCTGTGCATGTGGTTCTCCAGGAGCAGAAATTATTTGCGTGCAGCACGCAGAACGGCGCGTACACCGTAGCGCGCCGTGTATCGTGTATCAAAACGCTGCTGTCAGAAAGGCTGGATTGTTTCACCTACGACCGACCAGATGGCAAAGGATGCTCAGCGTTTAATACCGCACTGCCTCAAACAATGCATATTGGCAAGTGTGCAAATTGTATACCCGAACAGCGAAATACAGCAATGAAAATCTCTCACTCACATCTCGGCCATACACAGCCATCCATGTCAGTGGCGAAACAAGGACCCTTTTCTACTTGAGACTTTCACTTCGACTTTCAATTCAAGTTTGGACTTGAAGAGCAACAGTACATGGTCCAGTGACACTGATATTCATGATACAAAACATAATAATTGTCGCACAATAATTGCACTTTAATTGCACAATGGGTCAGTCAATCTTCAGCTGTTTGATTGGGTTCAGAGCTTTCGCCCCGCTCTGCGGATGTGTCTTCTGATGGCTTCTTCTCCAGTTCAGTAGTCAGCATCTCAACATTCTGCAGGGCGTGCAGCAGGGAAATTTCATAGCAAGTCAAGGGGGTGACACTCCCGTAGTCAGAGCTGCGACCGGGCTTATCAGCGAGTCTATAGTCCCCATATACTAAGGAAGGGGTTGAGTCGCTACGCATTCTTCCGTATACTAAGCGGTCAACAGCTGGATTCGAGTCAAACAGTCAAGAGTCTTTTTGCGATGCAGTCAAGTGGTCAAGTAGTCTCGGTACCAGACCCTCGCACGTGCGAGGGTCTGGTACCAAGACTAGTGGTCAAGCAGCAAAAATGATGGTCAAGATTTCTTGACCCCGGTCGCAGCTCTGACTACGGCGTCAATGGGAGTGTCACCCCCTTGCTAGTGATGTAGAGATGACCTCATTCCCAGGCCTATCAACTATAGTGATGTAGAGATGACCTCATTCCCAGACCTCCCCACTATAATGCAAGCAACGAAATCAGGTCTGGGAAGTGTAGTTGAAAGGGTGCACAGCAAGAATGTACAGGCAACTTGCCAAAGGCATGTCGTACACACATAGTGTTAGCTGTTCGAACAACATGCAATCATCTCCTATCAATGACGAGCTGGTGGTAAGGCCTGGGAGGAAGTCAACACCCATGCCTCACCTGCTGGAGATGAATGTTCTTCATGAGTGTCTCCTCCAGTGCTCTCTGCATCTTCCTGTTGATCTCGCTGAGCGTCTCCTCCTTGCCTCGCCCCCACCGCAGAGGAGACATCTTGTCTACCATGGAGCGCCTTTGGGGAGGGCAGTGGTCTGTGAAGAGGGCCAGATGCAACAGCAGATCACATGACCGTGCATGCCCAGATGCAACAGCAGATCACATGACCGTGCATGCCAGATGCAACAGCAGATCACATGAACGTGCATTCCAGATGCAACAGCAGATCACATGACCGTGCATGCCAGATGTAACAGAAGATCACATGACCGTGCATGCCAGATGCAACAGCAGATCACATGACCCTGCATGCCAGATGCAACAGCAGATCACATGACCGTGCATGCCAGATGCAACAGCAGATCACATGACAGTGCCTGCATGTACATGTACCAGAGGAGGACGGCCAAGGTTGACCTTTGCTAATCAGGTCTCATTAAAGTCACGTGTAATCCGATAATATAGATTACGTAATGAATGTTAAGTACAGTACTTCCATAGACAATGTTTCGACAGTTTTCAACATCGAGCCCCGACGCAATCACCTGGAATATCGACTCGCAGGGAAGCGTAGGCACCTGTTGTCAACATAAAAGGTCGAGCCCTTCAAGATTCAGCTGAGGTATGGCAGAAACGAGTGGAAGTAGTCTCCCCAGACGGTCCCCACGCGCGCCGCAAACATCGGCCCTGCGAGACTAGAGTGGAGGTTCGGGGCCGTCTCGTCCATTTTACAAAGCGCGTTCGAGGATTGCCAACTGGGAGCACTCCACAGCAGCCCCAGAAACGGTCTTCTAATCATACAGCTATTTGCAATAACTTTTAATAACCGTCCACTGTCACATGACAGAAAGGTAATAATTACTCGTGACGTATGCAGTGGCCAACCTCCTCTGTACATGTACATGTCTAGACAGGTTTTCATATTGGTGAAAGCCTAGAGTGGAGGAAGCCATGGTACACTGGTCTGTCAGTTAATCTCCTCAGCAGCCAAGCAAAGTAGTTGACACAGTATCAGGTGCTCACCAGCCTTGGTTGCCATGAAGTAGGATTTGATGATTTCCGACTTCTGCATAACATCTTCTGCCAGTGCAGACCCGGTCGTTTCCAAATGGTTCACCTGGCAGGGAAAAGTTATACTTAGCAAAAATGTATGTTCACTTCTACACACACAAACATGCATAAAAACACACACATACATGCACACACACGCACGCATGCACGCACG
>OZ007505.1:16109115-16166615 GCA_963931865.1 Axinella damicornis | reverse complement strand
GAAGTTACGACAACCCCTTCAGTCCGAATCTGTGACACAGCGTACAAGCTCCAATATCATATATTCTACATACTGTCTGTGCCATTATTATGGTTGAAAGCTAGGTCTTACAGAGCACACTTCATGTCACATGCAACTTCTGGTGCACTTGGAAGACTTCGGTGCACTTTAGAACGAAAAGGGATCACCTGAGCATGGATATGGCGTATGGTTGGTTGAAGGTGATGAAGTATCGCAAGAAGTTGTCAGACCTCAGATACTCGGAGAAGGCAGGGGTGAATGGAGTCAGTGGAGCTGTAAGTGAGGTAAAATCAGTTACATAATTTTGGGCATGTTCACATGCACTCATACACTACCATCTACCAGCACCAATCATGCAATTTCGTGACTTTAACATCTAGGCAGAATGGTAGCAGAGGGGATACACCATCACCCATCTTCAGTCCCATCCCCCATCTTCAGTCCCATCCCATCCCGGAGCGTAGTTCATGTGCTAGTAATACAAACACAACTACATAACTAGGAAGAATTCTTTCCATTAGAATAGCAGTACTTTGGAGGAAAATTCATTTAGCAGTGTTCCACATATTGAAAACTGTTATGAAAAATTTGTGTAAGTCATGCAACACGTACCCAAGACGCCCTCCTTCCTGAACTCAAAAGGAACAGAGCTGGCATAGGAACAGCTGGAGAGATAAACTCTGAACTCCTCAAAGCCCTTCGCCAGAATGAACCGGACAAACCTATAGATCAAGTGCATCAGCAAAAGGTAATGATATTCACATTTCACTTCCTCTCTATATAGAGAAGGTTATCAATTATCGGACACCATCCATATTCGGATGCGCTAGCGCAGAAGTTGTACAATTGCGGAAGTGGGTGTGACCTTCCGTTGATAGTGCACATCCATCTCACTGTGCGTTGCAAGTTTGGTGTTGCTTTCTTGTTTGGTGCTGGAGTTATAATCTGTCAAAGACAAAACTCTGAAACAGCTATAATCGGACAATTGTATGCATTATCGGACACCGCTCCCCGTTGCTTCCTCTGAACCAGTTTTCGGCGGGATTTCTGCAGCTTGGTGGAGCCCCAAGACCCTTCTGCTGCACGCCTGATTTTTGGTGTTGTAGCTGCCTCAGGCGCTGAGGGGTGTCATTGGAATGTTTACCAAGTCTCGCCCTCTTTGATCAGACAGTGGATTTCGCCGTGTTTTAGTATGGACGCGCCAACACCGCTTTGGGGCCACGATGTGGGCATCACTGGAATGTGCAGTTTAAGTCTCAGCAACACAATGGTACAAGTCCGGTGTTCATACGTCGTGTTGTTCTCGAGATGGAGCTGTTCTTCTCAAATTTTCTTCTAACATGATGCTGATGTATCAAGCGATTGCAATACTGGATGGAAAGACGAAAAACAGCTCCCATCTCGAGAACTATACGATGTATGAACACCAGACTTGTACCGTTGTGTTGCTGAGAAGCTGGACAGTCCAGCGATGTCTGTATCGTGGTCCCAAAGCGGTGCTGGCGGCGTTCAAATATGGAAGGTGTCCGATAATTGATAACTTTCTCTAGGTGCTAAATGTGACCTGGTCCATATGGTGTTGACCACTGGTCTTCCACATTCTGAATTCATGGAAAGAGGCCTTCGGACTAATTTTCTACCCACACCTGACAGTACAATCCAGGTTTTCCATTGATTGAAGCAGGCTACCTATTCCAACTACCACAGTCCCCCACATACAATTCACAATGTCTCCCGTAGATTATTTCAAGTGGCAGGAAGCATTGTGTCGCACCTGCATGCACACACATTGTGAATGAACTCGAGTACATGTTCATGTTTTGTGCATTTAATATTTGTGGCCTTACTTAATTCACCCGCGAATACAGCAAAAGTTTTCTCCCCTGCAAAATTATTTACGGCAACCGTATGAAACTTGGCTATCACGATTCTTCATCCTGCAAGGGTGGAGCTGGCTAGTGCACACTACATACTTCACTGCCTGCTTTGGGAAGTACAGCTGCTGCATTGAGTAGCACTTCAGGTTGGAGTAGTTCAAAACCCTGATCCACTGGTAGAGGTCCCTCGACACATCCACCATGTAACAGAAGGGGTCTCCCGCTTTCCATGTGGTCGTCGGCATGCCACTGGGACAACCCTCCAATCTTAACTCGTTGATAAGATACACTTCATCAAACTCAATTGTGATGGACGTTTCTTCAAGTGAGGCTCTCCCGATGCTCGTGAAAGCTAGATTCACAACAGTTTCATGGAGCAGCTCATTGGGCAATTCATCCACGGTGTAGTTCATCACAGACAGAAGTCTTGTGCTGCTGTCTTCAAGGAGGTTCTGTCCTGTATAGAGGAACGAGTACATCACATTACATCGTCCTTTCCTGCATGCATTCTCATTAGCCCTCTGACACCAATTTGTGAATGGAATACAATGTCTCTAAGAATTGTACTTGAGCACAATTATTGTGTCACAAAAAAGTTAGTGGAATTCCCAGAAAAAGGAAACAACTTGGCAACCATTAGAACATCCCCTTTATAGAGGGAAGAGGGCATTCCAATACTGGTGAACTTCTTCCAACTTGCTCATCCCCCCCCCCCCCCCCCCCCCCCCCCCCCCACGACATGAAGGCAATAGAGAGAGGGCATGTGTTGCCGTGCGTCGATGGAGGGGGGCCTGCAGAATACCGCCAAGAAGCAGAGGGCGTGTGTTGACCCCCAACCCCCCGTAGACTGTTTACCTCTTTTTCCCCGGGGTGACATGAAGGAAATGACCCCTTACCACCACCACTGTAGACTGCTTATCTCTCTTTCCCCAGAGTGACATGAAGGCAATGGACCCCCCCCCCCCCCCCCCCCCCCCCCCCCCCCCCCCCAAATGACTGCTTATGTCTCCTTCCTTGGGGTGACATGAAGGCGATAGACCCCCCCCCCCCCTCCCACTGTAGATTGCTTACCTCTCTTGCCCCGGGGTGACATGAAGGCTATGGACTGTGTGTGCTGCACTTGAGTTGAGAAAGAGACAGAGTCACTACTGTAGAGGCCACTGGGAAGAACGACGCTCACGAGATCCCTGGACGGAATCTCAGAGAGACGCACACACTGCAATACATCAGCCATTTCTTCTGCTCTCAATTTATTGTGCTCCTTCCACCTCTGCACGGCCCTGAAGATCTGAATCTCATCAACAAGGAAGGTGTCGCGAGAAATGATAAACTTCAGGTGTTCTTTTGGCAGTGCAAGGATAGTGTTGCCCGCCAGAACCAGCTCTGCATTGGTGTCGACAAAGTTGAGGCAGGCCTGGTTGAGGTTGTGTGCATTGTACACCTCTGAATGGAAGAGCAGCTGCAGGACATTGGTGTGGTGAATGATTGCACAGAGTTTCCTCTCAATGGACTGCGAGAGTGCCGCAAAGCCGTATCTGTCTGCCAGAGCTAGGAGATCTACTGCAGTCTGTAGTGGGAACAAGTTATACGTACGATGAGAACTATGCTGTTTTACAAGACATCATCACACAAGGGGGTGACACTCCCATAGACACCGTAGTCACAGCTGCTGCGGCTTATTGGTGAATCTTGACCCTGTATACTAAGGAAGGGGTGGAGTCGCTACGCGTTCTTCTGTATACTATCGGGTCAAGGGCGAAATGTGCACACAGTCAAGTGGTCAATGGCTGAAACATAGCACAGTGAAACGGTCAAGAATCCTTTTGCGACACGGTCAAGTGCTCAAGCAGCAAAAACGACGGTCAAGATTCCTTGACGATCGATGGTTGCAGCTGTGACTAAGGAAGTGTCACCCCCTTGATCACACGGTTAGCTAATTTGTATGTGGGCAATGCAGAGCAAGGAGCCATCAGGTGACCTATACACATGCAAGTGTTGCATATATAGACCAAGTTATGATGGACAGGTAACTCTGAGCTCGAGGTGGCTGAGTCAATGGTAGCTAGTCATGGAGAAAATATATGACAGTATAATTGCTATAGAGTGTGAGGCAACTAATCTGTCTGTGTAGGCCGCAAGCTTTAATATATACAAGTAGCTTCGCTCGCTTCGCTCGCTCAGCTACTTCCCCCTCGTTCGCCTACCATGAGTAATCCGGCGCCAGACAGCTCTCTGTGCAGAGCTGCTGCTCCCCAATTGCGTCTGCTTGCTCCCTAATTGCGTCCCCTTCAGCTGCTGCTCGCCGCTTGCGTCCGCTTCGAATCAGCTGCTGCTCCCGGGCCCGATTGCTTCAACTGCTGCTCCCCGATTGTGCCCGCTTCAGCTGCTGCTGCATGCTCGCTGCTTGTGTCCGCTTCAGCTGCTGCTCCCGATCGCGTCCGCTTCGGCTGCTGCTCCCCGATTGCGTCCGCTTCGGCTGCTACTCCCCGATTGCGTCCGCTTCAACTGCTGCTTGCCCGATTGCATGCATCCGCTTGAACCCCAGCTGGATAATATCCAGTCCAATGTTCTCGAACATTCTTCGCGGAGTTCGAGGTTCAGTAAATAAATTAAAGTACGAAGGTCGCGCGTCACTATAGTCTAGTCCCGCCCAAACATCCCACTTCCGTTACACACAGACACACACACAAACACACGGTTAAAATCATAATGTATTGATGCAGTAATAGTTAGTCACGCTAAGGAATACAATTTACCTTTTAAAGTTGAGGGGCAATCACACTCCTGGTAGCTGCGTTACAACCAGTTGCAACTCACTGGTCGCGCAAGCTAGACGTTGCAGCTGCGGCACAATCAGTGTAAATATTACATTACGCGGCATAATTTTTCCCCTACCAGGAGTGGAATGACTATTAACTGGAAAATTTTCCAATAGTATATACCACCATCTCATTCCCAGACCATGACTTCGTATAGCTTGCCTCTCTAGGCTTGTTTTAACTCCTGCATGTACATCCACTGATATTATATCGTAGTACTAAAGTAGGCAGAAAGTCGCTCTGGTACAATTACATTAGTACCATGAAATAGCTTCGCTTGCTCAGCTACTTCCCCCCTCGTTCGCCTATGTGAGTAATCTGGTGCCGAACAGCTCTCTGTGCAGAGCTGCTGCTCCCCGATTGCGTCCACTTCAGCTGCTGCTCTCTACGCGATTGCATCCATCCGCTTCAACTGCTGCTCCCCATTTGCATCTGCTTCAGCTGCTGCTCGCCACTTGCATCCGCTTCAGCTGCTGCTCTCGACTGCGTCCGTTTCAACTGTTCCTCAATTGCGTCCGCTTCGGCTGCTGCTCCCCGATTGTGTCCACTTCAACTGCTGCTCCCCGATTGAACTGCAGCTCCACAGATTGCGCCGATTCAACTGCAGCTCCCCAATTGCGTCCACTTCGACTGCTGCTCCCCGCCAGCAGTTCTGGAAGACTCCAGCCCTCTTGAACATTCTTCGCAGAGTTCGAAGTTCATTAAATTGAAGTATGAAGGTTGCACGTAGCTAGTCTAGTCCCGCCCCACGAACATCCCACTTCCGTTACACACACACATACACACACACAGACACACGGTTAAAATCTTAATGCATTGATTACATTTCAATTCAAACTGGTGGCAATTTCTACTGAGTCAGTAGTGTCAAGAGGAGCTATATTCCCACCCACTACCATGAGTTTATTGTGAGGTAAAACTGCCACTAGACATCGATATCGAGCAGTTGCCATGCGACTGACAATCTCCCAGGAGTTGGTTGTCGTGTTGTATGCATGAACGGCAGTTGTCCGTTTTCCATCTGAATCCTTCCCACCCACTGCCAGTAGTCGTCCACGCAGTGAGGCACAGGTGGAGAGGGTAACTGGGGTATCAGCTAGCTGGTGCCACACTTTAGGTCCACTAGCTAATGACAAAGTCTTCATTCGTGCTCCCAGGGATCCGGACTGGAAGAGTGCAGCCAGCGAACTGGTGAAAACTGACTTGGAATATTGGCCGCTCTGATCCCAACCCCCCAGCATGTAAACTTGGTCTCCACAGACTGTTGCAGTTGCTTGGAAGAGTGGGTGTGGGAGGTTGCTGGCTGTGGACCACTGTAGGATCTCCGTGTCCATTACTTCAACAGTACTCAGTTCCTTGCCTCCTTCTCCCTCTCCTCCTGCCACCACCAGAGACCTGCCACTGCACACTACAGCAGTCGACCAGCGCTTGGTTGGCATGGGGGGGAACTGCTTGGTCCATTTCTTAGAAGTGAAGCTGAGGAGTGAGCTGGTAAATCTATCTTTTGTTACCTTCCCACCAATGGCAGTGAGGAGGTTGTTTACCACCACTAGGCTGAAGTCACTGCTAGGACACTTGGGAAGCTCAGACCAATTGTACCTTGCAGAGTCGTAGGCCAACACAGCTCTAGTGTATTGGCCTGTTCCCCCTGGTAGGAAATAAGCTACACTCCCATTCACAGCAGCTGCCTCCCCCCTCATCTTACGTGGTGCACTCTCACCATCCCTCCACCTCAGCTTGATGCTACCCCCAATTGCTGCTGCACCACTAGCCTCCTCCTCCTCTCGTCTCCGACCACCTCTCTCCCTGATCAGTTGCTGTTGCAGTTCTCGGATTTGTCTCTGCAGTTCTTGAATCGTCTTGTCCCTCTCCATGAGGTTTTGTTGAAATCCTGCAGTCACCTGCTCACTGGATTGCAGCTGTTGTTGGAGCTGCTGAATCTCTTGCTGAAGTGTGGCTATTGCTGCTTCCTTCTGCTGTAGCTGGTGGTCTTTACCAGCTGGTTGCTCATCTTTGCTGGTGATCAGTGTTTGCAGTCGGTCATTGTTTGCAGTGAGCATGTTCCGCAGTCCCAGAATCTGCTGCTGTTTTTGTTGGTTTTCTAGTTGCTGTCCTTGCAGCTGCTGCTTAAGGTCTCGGATCTGCTGTGATAGTTGTACTTCCTTCCCTCTGCTGGCCTGATCAGTTCTCACTTGAGATTGCTGCACACTGTTAGTGTACACTGGAGATGCTTTCAGTGTGGATACGCGACCACAAAGCTCGTGACAAGATGGTCTTTCTCTGTCGTTGTCGTTTAGGCAGTCCAAGGCAACTGGTAGTAAGGGATGGTGTGGGTTGATCAGGCTGATGTGTGGTTGGCGACGTTCAATCTCTGGGATATCCACTTTAGCTCTACCCGAGGGAAACCTTGGGTCGACGATTGCAACCACTTGGAAACGGTCCCCAGGGTCAGGAAACCGACGGCTCATTATCTGAATGCCCAGAACACCGAGGGAAAAGGAGTCCAGCCTGTCAGTGTAAACAGGGGGTTCCCCTAATGCTTCTGGGGACATGTACGCAACTGTGCCAGGGCACAGAGTGAGGGGGGTGAGGTGGGCTGTGCTGCGGTTCACATCGTAAAGCTTCACCATTCCAAAGTCTGTCACTTTGGCCCTGCTGCCTGCCATCAGCAGCACGTTGTTGCTTGATAGATCCCGATGCACAATGCCATTTGAGTGGAGGTAGGAAAGGGCCAGGGCTATGTCGTGGCACAGATTAACCTCAGTGTGGTAGGGGAGTGGCTCTCGGGCTCGCTCCAGGTATCGTGTCAAACTTTCATCCATTAGTTCCATTAGGAGCACAGGCAACCTCGATTCAGGATCAAGACAAGTGCCCAAGTACTGGACAATGTGTGGGTGCTTTATGGCACTCAAAAGGCGACACTCTTGTTCAAACTTTCGCGTGACACTTGTTGTTCCAGGGGTGGTAAACTGAAAGAGGGCGGGGTGGAGGATTTTAGCGGCACAGGGGAGGTCATCACACATGGCCTTGCAGACAGCTCCATATGACCCGATGCCAAGACTTTCGGTTTTGATGAGTTCGACATTTTGATAGTGAAAGTCGTACTGGGGCTGGGGTTGCTGAGCCATATGCTTCAAGACCTGCAAGTGAGTTACAGAACTGATAATTATGGAATTATTACCTGCAAGTCAGTTAGCTACAGGAGGTTATTTACCAGATCAATGTGAGCTGCACAGACAATAGGAATCAGTGAGTGTATCTCTAAAATACTGATGAGTCAGCTACGTAGGCTGAAAAGAATAAGCAAGTGCAAAACTATGGGTTGCTGGCTTTAGCTGCCAGAGCTCTAACCACTGCAAGCAAACACCAGCCCCCGTAATCTTCGGCCAGTGACTGGCGGTACCGCCATAGCTACAGCAGTCTCACACTCAGCAGGAACCATCTGCTAAATGCTCTAGTGGATATAGCTAATAGCTAAGGCTATTTGTGAAATTACATGAATGCAGAATGTCAGCCTAAAATGACACGTTTGATAAGTCAACTGTACTAGAACAAATTCTGCTCATAAATTGAACTCTGAACGGCACCATTTCAGGTGTAATGCTACATTAGAATTCTAGGCAGTAGCTAGGCACATGCAGAGAGGATTGACACATAGTAGCTGCCATAGTACAAACTGAACCACCCACCTTGACTTGCACTGTCAGATGCGATCAACTTCTCAGAATTCGAATCAAAACAGAAGTTGGCTTGGAAGTGGGCTCAAAATATGAAGTCTACAATGGCACTGCCCACCTTCTGAATCATGTGATTGTGATAAGCATCTCTATGAATTTCAGCTTCATACTTCATAATTCATCTTTGGCTAGTACAGTGCAATATAGACTAAATTGGACAGCTTCATAACATAAACTAGTGGAACAGTGGCAGATCCAGGGGGGGGGCCAGGGGGGCCGGTGCCCCCCCCCTGGCTAGAGAAAAAAATTTTTTTTATATAGCTAGCTGCCGCTACGTTGCAACTCCTGGCCTGGCGCCATGGCCTCCTCAGCTCGCAATATCGTGCGTTGCCTGAAACCGAACGGCTTGGGAACGAGACCACGATCTAGTATACCCCTCCGTGTACGTACGTATTACGTTCGTGAGCGAAATAAGCAAGGAAGAAGCTCATGGCGGCCTTGGGACCTGCAATCCTCGTACATCTGGAACTTGCAGTGCAAAGCGCGAAGGTGCCACGAGAGCCCATCCTGAGAAGTGAAAAATGAAGGCGAAAATATTTTTCGCGCTTCGCGCGGACTGATCGGCGCTACGCGCCTCTATGCACTGCCTCCGGCAGCGTTTCATATACGGTGCCCCCCCCCCTTTCATAAATCCTGTATCCGCCCCTGTGGAATGCAGGACATTGGAGAGCGAGTCTGAGCGAAGTGCATGCACGTGCAGGACATGCAAGGAGCAGTTGCATTCACATGATTGTCATCAGAATGTGACCGGGCAATGACCTCAGAAATTTTGGCACTCTTGAAACATATACTCATGCACATCACAGCAACTGTGAGTCAGGTTAGCGTTCATAGCTAGCTGAAGTAGTCTAGCAGCAACGTCGCCCAGTCCATGGTAGGTCCACGAGCTGTCTCCGTCTTTGTCAGTGTCGCCACTGAGGAGGAAGAATGTTCACGGTGCTCTAGTCAATGTCCACGAGTGGTCTCCGTCTTTGTTGTCGCCATCGTTCGTCGAACAGGTAGCTAGACGGTTCATCGAGTTCGTTGAATATTATTGTGCACATGCAAGTAAAATTCGCTGATTTAAAATTTACAGTAAGTGCAAGATCCACCAAACATCAAACATACACACGAACTGCGCAATGAAGTCACGCTAGTGTGGGGCCCACTCAGGCTCGCCCCAATTATCAGAGCAGGCTAAGCGACTAAGCTAATGTTCGCATATTCCCGCACGAGAAAGGGAATGTGTTTGTTTCAGAGGTATGTATATACATTAGCCACGTTCGTAGGTTCCCCCTGTGCAGCAATGATAACCTTCCTTGCAACTCGCTGGAAGCGCAAGCTATAGGTATTGTAGCTCATGCCAATTAACACACGTCACGTGAGGACCATGCTCAGTCGATCGAGTCAGCAATGGCGTCCAAAGGGAAGATAAGAAATTACTACAGCGCTTACAACTTCGCCAGCACGGAGAGTTTCGGCATGTGAGCGTCAATGAGCGACAGCGATCACGGCTGTGTGGTCAGAATCTTTGTGGCGCCTTCATAGGAGATGTACTGGCAACAAACTTTGAAGAGAGTGATCAAGCAATGGCGGCCGACGGCACGACAAAAGCGTTAAGTTATATCTCTGATCCACCACCAAGGTGAGTTTTAGCACCAAAATTAATTGTATGGTGAGGACAGTGCATGATAGCGATCACGACAGTATAGTCAGAATCTCTGCAGGCCATTCCTAAGTAGTCAAATGTTATTTACATTACGAAGGGCAACCAAACTCCTGGTAGCTGTTGCAACCCCGAATGCGACTCACTGTAGCACAAGCTAAATATTCGCATGTGCCACGTGGCAACCACACTCAGTCGATCACTAGCAGCCAGAGGGAAGACAAGAAAAATTATTACAGCGCTCAGCACGGTGAGTTTCGGCACGTAAGCATCAGTGTGGTCAGAATCTTTGTGGGCCCTTTGTAAGAGCTGTACTGGCAGAGCTGTACGAGCTGTAAGAACAATGGCAGCCGATGGCAAGACAAAAGTGCTTGTATCTCCACAACCAAGGTGACTTTCAGCACCAACTAAACTGTTGCATAGAACCATTTTCTGTTCCCTTTATTGCGCTCACTAATGTACTCGTAAACAGATTTCAATAAATTATTGATAATCTCGATTTACCTCCAATAATTGGTTAAGATCTCTACATCAATCATTTATTCAATATTGGTTATTGGTCACAGCTCTAACCATCGTACATGTGTTATTACACCATAATTATTGGGGCGAGCCTGAGCGAGCCCCACACTAGCGTGACTTCATTGCGCAGAGCGTGTGTATGCTTGCTTGCTTGCTTGCTTGCTTGCTTGGATCTTGCAAATACCGTAAATTTTAAATCAGCGAATTTCCCTTGCACGTGCACAATAATATTCAAATTCAACAACGAGCTAGCTCTCAGACGCACCTCGATACGCCGCCGCTCGGACTCAAGGAATCGTGAACCGTCTAGCTACCTGTTCGACGGACGATAGCGACGGAGAGACCATGCACTCGTGGACATTGGCTAGAGCACCATGAACATTCTGCCTCCTCGGTGGCGACACTGACAAAGGCAGAGACTGCGGCTCAGAGTCGTGGACCTACCGTGGCGCCATGGCCAGTGATGTTGGTGCTAGACTGCTTCAGCTACAAATGCTAACCTGACTCACAGTTGCTGTGATGTACACGAGTGTATGTTTAGTGCCATAATTTCTGTGGCCTATGCTCATTGCCCTGTCACAGTCATGTGAATGCAACTGCTCCATGCATGTCCTGCGGCACGCGCATGCACTTCACTCAGGCTCGCCCCCCAATGTCCTGCATTCCACTAGTATTATAACAAGTAACAGTACATACAACATATTTCTCCACCCAATAATCGGCAAGTATTCAACCCAGGCAATTATTCGACCCCCAATAATCAGTATTGACTCCAGGAGCAATATCACAGCACTAACGATGGTACATCCTGGCCGGTCTACGTGCGTTTAGCAGTGGACGGGTTGGACGAGGCAGTGCGACACAGTCAGTAACTGAAACTCTTACTACTTTTCATATCTGGAGACAGTGAGCTAACCGCGGCACGATTTACAACACGAGGCCAAGCCTACTAATTATGCTCGTGTGCAAGGCATTCTCTGTGCATATATATACATACTGTAGTTTTCTGCGCTATTATAGGCGCATGCACCTAAACTCCATAGGAAGGAAATATGCGCCTATAAGCGAGATGTGCCTAATACCGAATGACATTCCTCGAATAGGAAGTGCGCTTCAATTCGAATTAATTATAGCCTTTTTCCACTCTGTAGGATCGAAAATGGCCGAGTTTCTGGAAGAAGACTGCAGCGTTTAACAGCGAGTACCTGGGACGAGAGTTGAACTGGCGCCTAACAGTGAATATGCGCCAATAAGTGAGCTGCGCCTACTAACGCACGACTACGGTATTCCTAGTATTATGTGCCGTGTCACGAAGACTTGCATTTGATTTCATGTATATAATTCTCCAGTAACCATGATGGTATTAACCCCTGGTTATGCCATACTGCAAGTGAATCAAGCAGGAGGGGGGAACAGCCTGAAAGGTCTGATAGAGACTCACCAACAGATCCAAACTCTTGACTATGCCCGAATACATGTAGGAGAGGAGGACACGAAATGCTTCCAGTGATGTGTCTTCCAGAGTTATCTCCTTGCTTTGCGCCTCTTTCATGGAGCCAAAGAGGAGGCAGTCGAAGTACTCCGACTGTGAGGCAACAATGCATCGGTGTGCAGATATCCGGTGACCTTCAACCAAGAAAGTGACGTCAGTGTACTTCTGCTTTTCGAGAAGTAGTAGCAGGCCTTTTCCAGGAATGTTGTCGTAGTTGAAGATGTTCAAGTCAACTTTAGCTACAGAACAGAATGAATGGTTGCAAATCATGCAGATTCAACCATGTTACGTACTACTGCATGGAACGTTCCTGTAAAATTACTAGGAATACGTATCCGCATAATTGCCTCGTGCGCACGCCGCGGCCGCATGTGCAGCCTGGCCACGTGCTTACGAGTAATGATAGATCTCTAGCTAAGTGTGAATTTGCAAGTTAGTGTGGATAAACATGTCGATTACACTCACTGTTCGACTCCACATGTAGCTGCTCTAAGGCCCCGCTTGCTTGTACCCTAGCCTCTGGCTTCGCGAGATTATTGTGGAGTTGCGTTATAAACAGATGTCGACTGTTTGACACCATATGTAGCTGCTCCAGCACTGGAGCACCGCGCGCTCATCCACTGATCTGTTTCTCAAGGTTGTAGTTCTCGCACCGTCGAGCCCTCCCAGCAAATAAAACTCAATTGGCCGGCAGGAAACCCGCAACATTCCTTAGCATGACATATTCCGGTACGTACGTACGTACCACGCACGTACGTACTTACGTATATAGTGAGAAATAGATCCCCCATTCAGAGCCTCACGCTAATGCGCGAGGCAATAATACGAAACTCTGCTTCTCTACAAAGTTAAGTGTCAAAAGCACCAGTTTGAAAGTTCAACTCTTTACCAACCAATGACGCTCATGACCGAGAGCTAGCCATGAGTATGTAAATGGGTCAACAATGTGCACAGGGTGGCCATATAAAGGGCACTTCGGCCACCACAAATGGACATGCTAGCGCAGACTGAGATGCTCATTACTGGAAGTGGGCATGACCATCTGTTGATACTGTGGATCCACCTCACCATGTATTCCAAGTTAGATGTTTCTATCAGTTATTGCTCCCTGTTGCTTCTCAGAAGCAACTCTTGGCGACCTTTCTGCAACATCAAGAAGCTCCAAGAGGTTCTTGCTACATGCACGCCTGATTTTCATTGTCATTGGTGCCTCAGGCACTGAGCTGTGTTGCTGAATGCTAACCAGGTCTTGCTTTCTTTAAAGGGACAGTTGATGCTTTTACTGTGGATGTCTCCAACAACATTCTGGGTGATCGTGTGCACGCCACATTGTCCTACTTTGTGAGCAAATGGATTCCACAAGCACCCCAATTGCAGGTTCTTCTTGGAACAAAGAAGAGAGGCTTTAATGGCATAGGCGCTAGGAAACGAGAAAGAGTTGCTGTGCCGCCGAAACGGCGGAGGATCACAGACAGGCTGCTAAAAACATCGAGGAGAGACAGGCCAGACTGGAGAGAGTGAGTGAGAGCAACTCGACACTTCTCAGCCAAGACAGCTGAAGCAAACTTCGGACGACAGAGAGACTAAGAGCAGCTCAGCATGCGGGGGAGAATAGTAGCTGAGACTGCTGCCCATGGCCAGTCACATTCAGATGACAGTCATGTGCATGCACTCGCTCAGGCTCACCCCCAATGTCCTGCATTTCACTAATAATTCTTCTGATCATGAATACTCTTGCAGCCATATTAGGTCTAGGATTCACAGCTGCAGCCTTCCTCCTGCATGCACATCAAGCTTGTGGCATGGCGGTACAATTATACAAACATATACCTGCCACACCATGTGCACTACACGCATGGATCCACCTTCACAGTTCACTAACAAAACGCAATGAGATAACATGATCCACTTCACAACCTTATCGCTGTAGCTGAGCTTCTTGCTTTAATATAGTGCTGACTACAATATACAAGTCATGTATGCTAACGATATAATTATAACGACAACATAGATCTAGGCTGTCTCCACTGTGCTGTGCATGTGGTCTCCAGGAACAGAAATTATTTGCGTACACGCGCGGTACACAGAACGGCGCGCCATGTATCAAAACGCTGCTGCACATCAGCTAGTGAATGCACGCAGCGTCCCGTCCCATCAGAAAGGCTGGAGTGTTTCACCTACGACTGACCAGATGGCAGAGGATGCTCAGCGTTAGCGCACTGCCTCAAACAGTACACTCGCCATTATTGGCGTGTGCAAAACTATTACAGCACACTGAACAATGAAAATCGCGCACTCACATCTCGGCCATACACAGCCATCCATGTCAGTGGCGAAACAAGGACCCTTTTCTACTTGAGACTTTCACTTCGACTTTCAATTCAAGTTCGGACTTGAAGAGCATGCAACAGTACACTGATATTCATGATACAAAACATTATTGTCGAACAATAATTGAAAATGGGTCAGTCAATTACGTTATCTTCAGCTGTTTGATTGGGTTCAGAGCTTTCGCCATGCTCTGCGGATGTGTCTTCTGATGGCTTCTTCTCCAGTTCAGTAGCCAGCATCTCAACATTCTGCAGGGAGTGCAGCAGGGAAAGTTCATAGCAGTATTAATGCCCTGCAGGCCTAGTCAAGGGGGTGACACTCCCGTAGTCAGAGCTGCGACCGGGCTTATCAGCGAGTCTAGTCCCCATATACTAAGGAAGGGGTTGAGTCGCTACGCATTCTTCCGTATACTAAGCGGTCAACAGCTGGAGTCAAACAGTTAGGAGTCTTTTTGCGATGCGGTCAAGTGGTCAAGTATATAGTCTCGGTACCAGATCCTCGCACGTGCAAGGGTCTGGTACCGAGACTCGTGGTCAAGCAGCAAAAATGCCGGTCAAGATTTCGATTTCTTGACTCCGGTCGCAGCTCTGATTACGGTGTCAATGGGAGTGTCACCCCCTTGCTAGTGATGTAGAGATGCATGAACTCATTCCCAGGCCTCCCCACTATAATGCAAGCAACGAAATCAGGTCTGGGAACAATTAAGTGTAGTTGAAAGGGTGCACAGCAAGAATGTACAGGCAACGTGCCAAAGGCATGTCATACACACATAGTGTTAGCCGTTCGAACAACATGCAATCATCTCCTATCAGTGACGAGCTGGTGGTAAGGCCTGGGAGGAAGTCAACACCCGTGCCTCACCTGCTGGAGATGAATGTTCTTCATGAGTGTCTCCTCCAGTGCTCTCTGCATCTTCCTGTTGATCTCGCTGAGCGTCTCCTCCTTGCCTCGCCCCCACCGCAGAGGAGACATCTTGTCTACCATGGAGCGCCTTTGGGGAGGGCAGTGGTCTGTGAAGGGGGCCAGATGCAACAGCAGATCACATGACCGTGCATACCCTGATGCAACAGCAGATCACATGACCGTGCATACCCTGATGCAACAGCAGACCACATGACCGTGCATGCCCTGATGCAACAGCAGATCACATGATCGTGCATACCCTGATGCAACAGCAGATCACATGACCGTGCATGCCAGATGCAACAGCAGATCACGACTGTGCATGCCAAATGCAACAGCAGATCACATGACCGTGCATGCCAGATGCAACAGCAGATCACATGACTGTGCATGCCAAATGCAACAGCAGATCACATGACCGTGCATGCCAGATGCAACAGCAGATCACATGACTGTGCATGCCAAATGCAACAGCAGATCACATGACCATGCATGCCAGATGCAACAGCAGATCACATGACCGTGCATGCCAAATGCAACAGCAGATCACATGACCGTGCATGCCAGATGCAACAGCAGATCACATGACCGTGCATGCCAGATGCAACAGCAGATCACATGACTGTGCATGCCAAATGCAACAGCAGATCACATGACCATGCATGCCAGATGCAACAGCAGATCACATGACCGTGCATGCCAAATGCAACAGCAGATCACATGACCGTGCATGCCAGATGCAACAGCAGATCACATGACCGTGCATGCCAGATGCAACAGCAGATCACATGACTGTGCATGCCAAATGCAACAGCAGATCACATGACCATGCATGCCAGATGCAACAGCAGATCACATGACCGTGCATGCCAAATGCAACAGCAGATCACATGACCGTGCATGCCAGATGCAACAGCAGATCACATGACCCTGTGTGCATGTACATGTCTAGACAGGTTTTCACATCAGTGAAAGCCTACAGTGGAGGAAGCCATGGTACACTGGTCTGTCAGTTAATCTCCTCAGCAACCAAGCAAAGTAGTTGACACAGTATCAGGTGCTCACCAGCTTCGGTTGCCATAAGTAGGATTTGATGATTTCCGACTTCTGCATAACATCTTCTGCCAGTGCAGACCCAGTCGTTTCCAAATGGTTCACCTGGCAGGGAGAAGTTGTACTCAGCATGTAACCACATACTTTGTAATGTGTGTTCACTTCTACACACACACACACACACACACACACACACACACACACACACACACACATGCATACATATAAACACACACACACACATGCATGCATAAAATACACACAACACACACGCACACATGCATAAAATACACACAACACAACGCACATGCATACACACACACACACACACACACACACACACACCACACACACTATACCCGTTCTTCCAGTGCCCATTTTTCTTGCTGTAACTCTGCTACTCTGGTGAGTAGTTCCTGTGTCTCTTCAGTTACTGTGGATGACTGGGCAGCCAACTAGTGAGGAGGGGTACGGGTGAAGGGGTGGAGGTGTGAAGGGGTGAAATGGTGGAAGAGAAGATTGAGATGAGGATCAGTGCCATTTCACCTACTCCTATAATGAGCTTGTTAAGAGGTCATTTCATGCTTCTAAGTCCAACAGACTATGAGTCCAACAGACTATGAGTATCTACAGCCACAAGTACCAAGGTTTTGATAAGGCAGCACCACTGATTATGGAACTCAAAATTGCACATGTGTCTAGTCTCATGGGACTGACAGGCAAATTCTAGCCTTGTTCCCAGGAAACGGCCTGTGAGCTCAAACTGTAACTGAGCTCAAACTGTAACGTCATGGCATTCAAATTAGATTAGTGCACGTGATAATTCTGAGTTTTCAGCTACTGTTAAAACGGTCCTTTCCTGCTTGTGGAAGCAACTGCTTGCCGCAGGTTCTGCTATGGAACCCAAGCAAAGTCAAACAAAGAAAAATGCTCATGCAAAGCACCCGACTCCAATGTTTCAACACATGATGCAATTGGATTAACTATTGTCATGTGACAACGTTCTGAATTTTGATCGGTACTGTCAACTCTCTGGCAGCAGAAGTAACAGTTTGAACTCACGTAAGTTGCCAGGACGTCTCTCCTACGGCCTGGGAATGAGGCTATAGTCAAACTCCTGACACCCACCTACTGCTTACTGTACACAGGAATTTGAGCAGACCTCTTCAGTGTGAGGGTCTGACCTGCGAGACTAGCAACTATACATAGCCTCACTCCCAAGCATTTGCCACCTTCACTATTTCACCTCAGGTCATCCGAGTCCAAGAGGAGTGCTACCAAAAGTATGGAGCAAAAGAAGGGGCTTGGAGTTCACTTAGCCCAGGCTCTCCCACACGTGAACTAAAATAGGACTGCGATGGTCTGGCTAGGAGTTCACTGTTCAGCCAAAATTTGTTTGAGGGTGCATAATGAGATTCATATCTTTCTAACAAGACCATAAATTGTCTGTGGAAAGCCACAGGATGAAAAGCTCAACTATGATGATGCAGTTGCTAATCAAGCAGCAGGAAATGAAAGAAATTTCAGATGAACTTCTAGCAGAACCCACTATAGAGGCAGCGAGTGTGTGTGTGTGTGTGTGTGTGCTGAGTGCACGCCTTATACTTTCCCCACGTGATTCCCCTCAGGCTTCACAATACCTGGCGGACCCTAGCTACCATCGACAGAGCTGGAGATGCATATAATAGAAGCATTTTGGTCGATGTCAGGTACACAGACGCAGATTTTATTTTGATATTGTCAGGTTTAGCAATCGTTTAACCGTGTAGATTGTGCGATTTCAATTCTTTCCAGGGACAACAGATGACTGACAGAAGAAACCGATTGCTTCACGCATGTGCGCACAGGTTAAAATGGAAACCAGACACCCTAACACTGTACACTAAGAGCAAGCATACTGAGGCAACCACAGAGTGTGGAGTACATGCAGCTGTGTGCTCTTGGGCCCTCCTACTAGAAATAACGTGAGCACGCAATGTGAAGATATGAGATATGTGTGCCAGGGGCAAACAACATTAATACATACACCACACACCATGTATATATAGATGTGGCAATTTCACGTCGTAAAAATCATGGAGTACATCACCTCCCATGCAAATGTTAGACTTGCTATATCTCCCCCCCCCCCCCCCCCCCCCCCCCCCTCCCCAATCTCCCCACCTGTAAGGTTCCTGTGATGCTGGCACTAGGGGAGGGGGTTGTTATGGAAGTCAGAGTGGTGTTGTCGGTGGTCCCAAGGCCTCGGAGGGAAGACAGACTGCTTTCCCTGTGGAGGCAGATGATCATCATTAGTAATCAGATAGCAGTTCCACGTCCAGGCTGAGAGTGTCGATCCAGTGTGCTAGCCTCGTTCCCATGTGGCCTGGGAACGAGGCTATCAGTGTGCCACCACTGAACACAAACGGTCCAGGCTGGAGAGTGTCCATTGTCTCTACCAGCCGCCCACTGACATACACTGATACACTGTACCTGCTGTGTCTTGACGCAGAGTCATGGCTATGCTCTCTGTTGGGAGGAGCAGGGGAGGAGAACAATGGATCCAAAGCTGTTCGGGTGTGTGTGTGTGTGTGTGTGTGTGTGTGTGTGTGTGTGTGTGTGCGTGAGTGTGAGTGAGTGTGTGTGTGTTGAGTGTGTGTGTGTGTGTGCGTGGGTGTGTGCGTGCATATGTGTGTGTGTGTGTGTGCGTGCATGTGTGTGTGTGTGTGTGTGTGTGTGTGTGTGTGTGTGTGTGTGTGTGTGTGGTATGCGGTATGTCGTATCTGTTGTGTGTGGCTGGGTGTGGATATGTGTGTGTGTGTGTGTGCATGGTATGTGGTATATGTTGTGTGTGTGTGTGTGTGTGTGTGTGTGTGTGTGGTATGTGTTGTGTGCGACTATGTGTGTGGCATGTCGTATCTGTTGTGTGTGGCATGGAAGGTGGTGAGAAATACACACAAGCAGTTGCAGTGTCACTGCTGACTATCACTGTTGGGGGCAACACAGGCAATATGGAGTGCTGAGTTGACCGCCCTCCTCACCTTGCCCTCCCCTCATCTCTGACAGCTGCTCCTGGTACCTCTCCTCACGCTTGTGCATCTGCTGTAGCTGACGCTTCAGGTCCTTGAGCTGCAAGGAGAGGAGTGTGTGTGTGTGTGTGTGTGTGCGTGTGTGTGTGTGTGTGTGTGTGTGTGTGTATTTGTGTTGTGTGTGTGTGTGTGTGTGTGTGTGTGTGTGTATTTGTGTTGTGTGTGTGTGTGTGTGTGTGTGTGTGTGTGTGTGTGTGTGTGTGTGTGTGTATTTGTGTTGTGTGTGTGTGTGTGTGTGTGTGTGTGTGTGTGTGTGTGTGTGTGTGTGTGTGTGTGTGTATGTGTGTGTGTGTGTGTGTGTGTGTGTGTGCATGTGTGTGAGGTTTGAGTGGGTGGAACACTAGAAAAGGAGAAATATCACCAAACAGAACAAACCAGCAATTCACTTCACTTGCTGAACACAAATACCACAGACACGCCCACCCCACTAACTCACACTTTCACATACCGTACACACTTGTATGCACTCTCACGCCACCACCAAGAGTGTTTAATGAAAAAAGAGAGTATCGAACTCGCTATAGGCTAACGTTGAATGTATGCGGAAAGTAACGTGACATCCAGTATGGTGCACGTGATCCACACGGACTCGACTATATTGTACACCCCGAGTTTACTTGCTGCACGCACGCCTTGATCGTCGAGTCAAAGAGGCTAGCTAGCTGTGGTACGGTAGCCATGGCGTCTATGTCAGGTAAGATTGTGTTTTTGACATTAGCACCATACCGGATGTCATGTTACTTTCTGCATACATTCAACGTTAGCTATAGCGATACTCGATACTCATTCTTTTCATTATACACTCTTGCCACCACTAACTCACACACTTGCACCACTCATTCTCACACCACTACTAACTTACACCCTAACACATACCCTCACATGTACACACATTTGCATACGCACCCACACACACACCACTAACTCACAAGGCTCAGGGACTTCTTCTCCACGATCTTCACTTCTTCCTCCCTGTCCGTCACCACTTGCTCGAGTTCACACGCCCTCCCCTTCCACTGCCGCACCTCCTCATGGCTTATGGCCAGCTCGGACTGGAGTGACTGTGTGATACGGGAATGGAAACATGGGAATTGAACCAATGAGAGCAATGGATCAAGACCACAGGGACAGTGGGAAAAGGGGACATCGGATTCGGATTGGAGTATTGGGATATCTGAGAGCATGGTGACATTGATTATTGGGAGAACGGGATGGAGATACAAAGATATAGACACACAGTCAACTGACACTTCATGAAGAAGAATGAGGATGCTGGAGCAGGTCTGGAGACTACCAGACCATGAATCACTGTAACTGCCACAAGCACACCTACCTGACATCAGAGGCTGGACTAACCTGTGCTTGTTCCTCCCACTCTGAATACAGTGTACCCTAGCAAGAGAGGACTCATGGCTGGACTTCTCCTCAGCCAGTGTGGCCTGTTGGGAGCAGTGGAGTGGTGGAGGGGTGAGGGGTGGAGCAGTGGAGGGGTGGAGGGGTGAGGGGTGGAGGGATGGAGGGGTGGAAGGGTGAGGGCCGGGGTGAGGGATGGAGGGGGAAGAAATGGGAGGATGGAATATTTTGACTCTTTATCATAAGTGACAGTGTCCAAAGAAAGACTGAATCTTTGGACTGGATGTGTTTCAAGCACTTCCATAATGCCATGCTTTGCTGCGAATTAGTGCGGACTGATCTTATGTTGCAAAGCACATGCGCATGCACGTCACGTATCACTACACACGTGGGAGTGCCATATTGCGAGGCATTGCACACTTGCGTAGTATTTTGGCGACGGAAAACACCTACACTCTTGTGCAATACCTCACCACATAACATGTACTGATACTCCACTGTAGCCTTCAATACAACAATGGAGCAAGTCCAGAGCTGTGGGATCTTCGTCATGATAACATAGTGCTGTCTTCAGAACTATAGTAGAGAGACTTGCATGCTCACGTACTTCCTACAAGTCCATGTTGCAGTCAATATCTACAAAAGCTTTTAGCAATCTTCAGTAGAAGTTACAACCCCTTCAGTCCGAATCTGTGACACAGCGTACAAGCTCCAATATCATATATTCTGCATACTATCTGTGCCATTATTATGGTTGAAAGCTAGGTCTTACAGAGCACACTTCATGTCACATGCAACTTCTGGTGCACTTGGAAGACTTGGGTGCACTTTAGAACAAAAAGGGATCACCTGAGCATGGATATGGTGTATGGTTGGTTGAAGGTGATGAAGTATCGCAAGTAGTTGTCAGACTTCAGATACTCGGAGAAGGCAGGGGTGAATGGAGTCAGTGGAGCTGTAAGTGAGGTAAAATCAGTTACATAATTTTGGGCATGTTCCAGGAATCACATGCACTACCATCTACCAGCACCACAACATCATGAGTATGCAATTTCCATAAATTGTGACTTTAACATCTAGGCAGAATGGTAGCAGAGGGGATACGCCATCACCCATCTTCATTCCCATCCCATCCCGGAGCGTAGTTCATTTGCCAGTAATACAAACACAACTACATAACTAGGAAGAATTCTTTCCATTAGAATAGCAGTACTTTGGAGGAAAATTCATTTAGCAGTGTTCCACATATTGTAAACTTTTATGAAAAATTTGTGTGAGTCATGCAACACGTACCCAAGACGCCCTCCTTCCTGAACTCAAAAGGAACAGAGCTGGCATAGGAACAGCTGGAGAGATCAACTCTGAACTCCTCAAAGCCCTTTGCCTGAATGAACCGGACGAACCTACAGATCAAGTGCATCAGCAAAAGGTAATGATATTCACATTTCACTTCCTCTCTATATAGAGAAGGTTATCAATTATCGGACACCATCCATATTCGGATGCACTAGCGCAGAAGTTGTACAATTGCGGAAGAGGGTGTGACCTTCCGTTGATAGTGCAGAGGGTGTGACCTTCCGTTGATAGTGCACATCCATCTCACTGTGCGTTGCAAGTTTCATGTTGCTCTCTTGTTTGGCGCTGGAGTTATAATCTGTCAAAGACATACATGTAACTCTGAAACAGCTATAATCGGACAATTGTATGCATTATCGGATGCCGCTCTCCGTTGCTTCCTCTGAACCAGTTTTCGGCGAGATTTCTGCAGCTTGGTGGAGCCCCAAGACCCTTCTGTTGCACACCTGATTTTTGGTGTTGTAGCTGCCTCAGGCGCTGAGGGGTGTCAATGGAATGTTGACCAAGTCTCGCCCTCTTTGATCGGACAGTGGATTTCGCTGTGTTGTAGTACTTATGGACGCCGCCAACACCGCTTTGGGGCCACGATGCGGGCGTCACTGGAATGTGCAGCAACACAACGGTACAAGCCCGGTGTTCATACGTCGTGTTGTTCTCGAGATAGAGCTGTTCTTCTCTAATTTTCTTCTAACATGACGCTGATGTATCAAGCGATTGCAATACTGCCGAAACTGGTTCAGAGGAGTTGGATTATAGTTGTTTCAGAGTTTTGTCTTTGACAGATTATAACTCCAGAGCCAAACAAGAGAGCAACACCAAACTTGCAACCCACAGTGAGATGGATGTGCACTATTGACAGAAGGTCACGCCCACTTCCGCAATTGTACAACTTCCGCGCTAGCGCGTCTGAATATGGAAGGTGTCCGATAATTGATAACTTTCTCTAGGTGCTAAATGTGACCTGGTCCATATGGTGTTGACCACTGGTCTTCCACATTCTGAATTCATGGAAAGAGGCCTTCGGACTAATTTTCTACCCACACCTGACAGTACAATCCAGGTTTTCCATTGATTAAGGTAAATTGAAGCAGGCTACCTATTCCAACTACCACAGTCCCCCACATACATTTCACAATGTCTCCCGTTGATTATTTCAAGTGGCAGGAAGCATTGTGTCGCACCTGCATGCACGCACATTGTCAAGTAATTAGTACATGTTTTGTGCATTTAATATTTGTGGCCTTACTTCACCCGCGAATACAGCAAAAGTTTTCTCCCCTGCAAAATTATTTACGGCTACCGTATGAAACTTGGCTATCACTCATCATCCTGCAAGGGCGGAGCTGGCTAGTGCACACTACATACTTCACAGCCTGCTTTGGGAAGTACAGATGCTGCATTGAGTAGCACTTCAGGTTAGAGTAGTTCAAAACCCTGATCCACTGGTAGAGGTCCCTCGACACATCCACCATGTAACAGAACGGGTCTCCCGCTTTCCATGTGGTCGGCGGCATGCCACTGGGACAACCCTCCAATCTTAACTCGTTGATAAGATACGATTCATCAAACTCAATTGTGATGGACGTTTCTTCAAGCGAGGCTCTCCCGATGCTCGTGAAAGCTAGATTCACAACAGTTTCATGGAGCAGCTCATTGGGCAACTCATCCACGGTGTAGTTCATCACAGACAGAAGTCTTGTGCTGCTGTCTAAAAGGAGATTCTGTCCTGTATAGAGGAACGAGTACATCACATTACATCGTCCTTTCCTGCACGTATTCTCATTAGCCTTCTGATACAAATTTGAGAATGGAATACAATGTCTCTAAGAATTGTACTTGAGCACAATTATTGTCTCACAAGAAAGTGAGTGGAATTCCCAGAAAAAGGAAGCAACTTGGCAACCATTAGAACATCCCCTTTATAGGGAAGAGGGCATTCCAATACTGGTGAATTTCCAACTTGCTCATCCCCCCCCCCCCCCCCCCCCCCCCCCCCCCCCCCCCTCCCCCACCACCACCACCACTGTAGACCTCCCACCGTAGATTGCTTACCTCTCTTGCCCCGGGGTGACATGAAGGCAATGGACTGTGTGTGCTGCACTTGAGCTGAGAAACAGACAGAGTCACTAGTGTATAGGCCACTGGGAAGAACGACGCTCATGAGATCCCTGGATGGAATCTCAGAGAGAAGAACACACTGCAATACATCAGCCATTTCTTCTGATCTCAATTTATTGTGCTCCTTCCACCTCTGCACTGCCCTGAAGATCTGAATTTCATCAACAAGGAAGGTGTCGCGAGAAATAAATTCAGGTGATCTTTTGGCAGTGCAAGGATAGTGTTGCCCGCCAGAACCAGCTCTGCATTGGTGTCGACAAAGTTGAGGCAGGCCTGGTTGAGGTTGTGTGCGTTGTACACCTCTGAGTGGAAGAGCAGCTGCAGGACATTGGTGTGGTGAACGATTGCACAGAGTTTCCGCTCAATGGACTGCGAGAGTGCCACAAAGCCGTATCTGTCTGCCAGAGCTAGGAGATCTACTGCAGTCTGTAGTGGGAACAAGAGTTATACGTACAGATGGGATCATTTTCTCACGATGAGATCTACGCTGTTTTACAACACATCTCATGAGGGGGTGACACTCCCATAGACACCATAGTCACAGCTGCGACCTGGCTTATCGGCGAATCTTGACCCTGTATACTAAGGAAGGGGTGGAGTCGCTACGCATTCTTCTGTAAACTATCGGGTCAAGGACGAAATGTGCGCGTGGTCAATGGCTGAATTATAGCACAGTGAAATGGAAAGAGTCTTTTGCAACGCCAGAAGCGCATAATGAGGTAGAGAGCAGAAGGAAGGGAGGAGCATGAAACGACCACGCAAAAGAAAAAAAATTGAAAACTTTCCCACGGTAGTCCCGTTACTAATCTAGCATGCACGTGTATCGTTTTTTTTCTATGACGCCACTGACTGACTACAGCGACGGGCCAAACCTCCCAAAAGCAGAAGAGGCGGGTTATTTCCACTAGTTGAGACGCCAGCTTGGCTGTGTGAAGCGGCTCAATTGACTGCATCATCATACAGCACTTTCTCGAGGTCTGTCACTACCAGCATGTCATATTCCCTTGCCTCGCTACAATTGGAGTCTAGATACTGGCTTTTCTCTGTGTTCTAGAAGCCATCCTTCGTGAAGTCTCTGTACGCGTACGAGCTAAAAATAGTAACAGGACTACCATGGGAAAATTTTCAATATTTAATCTTTTGCGTGGTCGTTTCACGCTCCTCCCTTCCTTCCCTCATTATGCGCTCCTGGCGATGCGGTCAAACAGCAAATTGAATAATGACAGTCAAGATTTCTTGACCTCACTTGCAGCTGTGACTATGACGTCTATGGGAGTGTCACCCCTTTGATCACCAGCATTGTCACACAGTTATATAGCTAATTTGTACAAGTAGCTTCAGCTGCTGCTCCCCGCGCGATTGCATCGATCCGTTTCAACTGTTATGCTGCTGAGCTCCCGGCTTGCATCCGCTTCAGCTGCTGCTCGCCGCTTGTGTTCGCTTCAGCCGCTGCTCTCGATTGCGTCCGTTTCAACTGCACTGCTTCTCGATTGCCCCCGCTTCGGCTACTGCTCCCCGTTTGCGTCCGCTTCGGCTGCTGCTCCCCGCCAGCTGTTCTGGAAGATTCCAGTCATGTCCACTATTCTATTCTACGCAGAGTTCGAGGTTCAGTACGAAGGTCGTGCGTCACTATAGTCTAGTCCCGCCCCACGAACATCCCACTTCCGTTACACACAGACAGACGAACAGACACACACACGGTTAAAATCTTAATGTATCGAGGGGCAACCGCACTCCTGGTAGCCGCGTTGCAACCCCGTTGCGACTCGCCGTAGCGAAGCTAAATATTGCAATTCGTTCCAATTAACGCACAGGCCACGTGGCAACCACGCTCAGTCGATCGAGCAATGGCGACCAAAAGGAAGACAAGACAGCACTCGCAACTTAGCCAGCACGGTGAGTTTTGGCATGTAAGCGTCAGTGAACGACAGCGATCACGGCTGTGTGGTCAGAATCTTCGTGTGCCTTTCCTAAGAACGGTACTGCCACCGGAAGTCGAAGAGAGCGCTCGAGCAATGGCGGCCACGGCGAGACAAATAAAAAGCGCTCATATCTCCACCACCAAGGTGAGTTTCAGCTCCAAAATTGTACGGTTGGGACAGTGCATGATAGCGATCATGAAGGTGTAGTCAGAATCTTCGTAGGCCATTCCTATCACTCGAACGAGTTAATTATATTATATTATATTATATTATATTATATCGAGGGGCAACCGCACTCCTGGTAGCCGTTGCAACGCCGGCTGCGACTCGCCGTAGCGCAAGCTAGTATCGCAGTTATTCCCAATTAACGCACATGCCACGTGCCAACCACGCTCATTCGATCGCTGGCAATGGCGACCAAACGGAAGACACGAAATTATAACAGCACTTACAACTTTGCCAGCACGGTGAGTTTTGGCATGTAAGCGTCAGTGAACAACAGCGATCACGGCCGTGTGGTCAGAATCTTTGTGTGCCTTCCTAAGAACGGTACTGCCACCGGAAGTCGAAGAGAGTGAGCGAGCAATGGCGGCCGACGGCACGACAAAAGGGCTTGTATCTCCACCACCAAGGTGAGTTTCAGCACAATTATTATGCGTTTGTCTAACTGCATGATAGCGATCACGACGGTGTAGTCAGAATCTTTGTATGCCTTTCCTGCGAGCTATGAGGTTTGATTATTGGGGCGAGCCTGAGCGAGCCCCACATAGACGAGTTTGCTGTAAATTTTCTATATATATATACGAGGGGCAACCGCACTCCTGGTAGCCGTTGCAACTCCGCGGTTGCCTCGCAGTAGCGCAAGCTAATTATTGCAATTCGTTCCAATTAACGCACATGCCACGTGCAACCACGCTCAGTCGAACGCTAGCAATGGCGACCAAAGGGAAGACACGAAATTATAACAGCACTTACAACCTCGCCAGCACGGTGAGTTTCGGTATGTAACCGTCAGTGAACAACAGCGATTACGGCTGTGTGGTCAGAATCTTTGTGGGCCCTTCGTATGACTGTACTGGCAACCAACGTCGAAGAGAACGATCGAGCAATGGCGGCCGACGGCACGACAAAAGCGATTGTATCTCCATCACCAAGGTGAGTTTCGCCACAATTATTGTGTGGTTGTGTCACTGCATGATAGCGATCACGATGGTGTAGTCAGAATCTCTTTAGACCTTTCCTGCGTGCTGTGAGGTTTGATTATTTAATTATTTAGATTATTTAGATTATTTAGATTATTTAGATTATTTACGCGGCACAATTTTTCCTATACCAGGAGTGTAACGAGGGGCAACCGCACTCCTGGTAGCCGCGTTGCAACCGGTTGCAGCTCGACGATAGCGCAAGCTAGGTATTGCAACACATTCCAATTAACGCACATACCACGTGAGGACCATGAGCGCTCGCGTCGATCGATTGAGCTGAGTCAGCAATGGCGGCCCAAGGAGATCGAGAAGACACGAAACTTGTTATACAGCGCTCACAACTTCGCCAGCCCGGTGAGTTTTGGCATGTAAGCGTCAGTGAACGGCAGAAACTTCGCGTGCCTTTGCTAAGAACGGTACTGCCACCGGAAGTCGGAGAGAGCGCTCGAGCAATGGCGTCCACGGCGAGACAAAAGCGCTCATATCTCCACCACCAAGGTGAGTTTCAGCACCAAAATTGTACGGTTGGGACAGTGCATGATAGCGATCATGAAGGTGTAGTCAGAATCTTCGTACGCCATTCCTATCACTCGAACGAGTTATTTACATTATATTACATTACGCGGCACAATTTTCTCTATACCAGGAGTGTAATATACGAGGGGCAACCGCACTCCTGGTAGCCGTTGCAACGCCGCGGTTGCCTCGCCGTAGCGAAGCTAATTATTGCAATTCGTTCCAATTAACGCACATGCCACGTGGCTCAGTCGATCGCGAGCAATGGCGACCAAAAGGAAGACAAGACAGCACTCACAACTTAGCCAGCACGGTGAGTTTTGGCATGTAAGCGTCAGTGAACACAGCGATCACGGCTGTGTGGTCAGAATCTTCGTGTGCCTTTCCTAAGAACGGTACTGCCACCGGAAGTCGGAGAGAGCGCTCGAGCAATGGCGGCCACGGCGAGACAAAAGCGCTTGTATCTCCACCACCAAGGTGAGTTTATGCACCAAAATTGTACGGTGAGGACAGTGCATGATAGCGATCACGACGGTGTAGTCAGAATCTTTGCAGGACATTCCTAAGTAGTCAAACGTTAATTATTTATTTATTTAGATTAGGTTACGAGGGGCAACCGCACTCCTGGTAGCCGCGATGCAACCAGTTGCAACTCGCTGGGTGGTCATTGTCTTTGTGGCAATGAAACTTTGAAAGTTGAAGAGAGCGCTCGAGCAAAGGCGGCTGAAGGGAAGACAAAAGCACTCACAACTCCACTAGCAAGATGAATTTCAGCAACAAAATTGTACGGTTGGGTCACTGCACGATAGTGATCATGAAGATTTAGTCAGAACCTTTGTAGGTCCTTCCTGCAGGCTGGGAGGTTTTTTATTTGTTTATATTTGCATTATTAGCGAGGGGCAACCGCACTCCTGGTAGCCGCGATGCAACCGGTTGCAACTCGCTGGGTGGTCATAGTCTTTGTGGCAATGAAACTTTAAAAAGTTGAAGAGAGCGCTCGAGCAATGGCGGCTGAAGGGAAGACAAAACCACTCACAACTCCACGACCAAGATGAATTTCAGCAACAAAATTATACGGTTGGGTCACTGCACGATAGTGATCATGAAGATTTAGTCAGAACCTTTGTAGGTCCTTCCTGCGGGCTGGGAGGTTTTTTATTTGTTTATATTTGCTTTATTAGCGAGGGGCAACCGCACTCCTGGTAGCCGTTGCAACGCCGGCTGCGACTCGCCGTAGCGCAAGCTAGTATTGCAGTAAGTTCCAATTAACGCACATGCCACGTGGCACCACCGTGCTCTGTTGATCACCAGCAATGGCGGCCAAAGGGAAGACACGACGTTATTACAGCACTTACAACTTTGCCAGCACGGTGAGTTTTGGCATGTAAGCGTCAGTGAACGACAACGATTACAGCTGTGTGGTCAGATTCTTTGTGGGGCCTTCGTAAGACTACTGGCAAAGAGAGCGATCGAGCAATGGCGGCCGACGGCACAACAAAAGCGCTTGTATCTCCACCACCAAGGTGAGTTTCAGCACAATTATTATACGTTTGTCTAACTGCATGATAGCCATCACGACGGTGTAGTCAGAATCTCTGTAGACCTTTCCTGCGAGCTATGAGGTTTGATTATTTACATTAATTAGATTAATTATTTACGCGGCACAATTTTTCCCCTACCAGGAGTGTAACGAGGGGCAACCGCACTCCTGGTAGCCGTTGCAACGCCGGCTGCGACTCGCCGTAGCGCAAGCTAAGTATCGCCGTTAGTTCCAATTAACGCACATGCCACATGGCAACCACGCTCAGTCGAACGCTAGCAATGGCGACCAAAGGGAAGACACGAAATTATAACAGCACTTACAACCTTGCCAGCACGGTGAGTTTTGGTGTGTAAGTGTCAGTGAACAACAGCGATTACGGCTGTGTGGTCAGAATCTTGGTGGGCCCTTCGTATGACTGTACTGGCAACCAACGTCGAAGAGCGATCGAGCAATGGCGGCCGACGGCACGACAAAAGCGCTTGTATCTCCACCACCAAGGTGAGTTTCAGCACAATTATTATACGTTTGTCTAACTGCATGATAGCCATCACGACGGTGTAGTCAGAATCTCTGTAGACCTTTCCTGCGAGCTATGAGGTTTGATTATTTACATTAATTAGATTAATCGAGGGGCAACCGCACTCCTGGTATAGCCACAGTTAAACGGTAGCACAAGCTAATTGTGACAGTTCGTTCCAATTATCACACATCAGTGAGTACCATGATAGCTATAGCGCTATATAATGAAGATTTAGAGTGCTCTCAAGTACACATTCATAAAGCAGCCATGTTGCAACCCCGGTTGCGACTTGCCGTCGCGCAATCGCAATACGTTCCAATTAACGCACATGCCACGTGGCAACCACGCTCAGTCGATCGCGAGCAATGGCAACCAATACAGCACTCACAACTTAGACAGCACGGTGAGTTTCGGCATGTAAGCGTCAGTGAACGATCAGTGATCACGGCCGTGTGGTCAGAATCTTCGTGTGCCTTTCCTAAGAATGGTACTGCCACCGGAAGTCGAACAGAGCGCTTGAGCAATGGCGACTAACGGCGAGACAAAAGCGCTCATATCTCCACCACCAAGGTGAGTTCCAGCACATAATCATCAGTTCGTTCGAACCCCTCCTCCCTACGGGCCTGTTTAGTCAGAACCGTTGTAGCTAGGGCATTCGTAAATAGCCACCGCACTACTAGTACTGGTGATTGGACCAGGTGCATCTCGCCGGCAGGGCAAGCTCACCGTTCAGAATGGTACTCTGGTATTACTCTCACCCCGAGTAGACTCTGATTGCATCCACCAGCTCGTACTTACAGCTCCAAGGTTGCCGGTCGGGCATAGGCTGGATCGTCTCAATTTAATAGTGCACACGTGGCTGTCTCATTCCCAGCGGATCCGGAACGAAAAAAAAAAATCCACCCACACAAGGAGGCCAAAATTTAGGGTTAAGATTAGGGTTAGGGTCATAACTCCACCACAAAGGTGAGTTTCAGCATAAATATTGTATGCTTGGGTCAGTCAAAAATTAGAATGATGATGGTGTAGTCAGAATCTCTCCATGTCCTCCACTGAGCCCAGGAGGTTTTTATTTTTGGGGCATTTTATTCTCTATACCAGGAGTGTAATATTTATGCGGCACAATTTTTCCCCTACCAGGAGTGTAACGAGGGGCAACCGCACTCCTGGTAGCCGCGATGCAACCGGTTGCAACTCGCTGGGTGGTCAGTCTTTGTGGCAATGAAACTTTGAAAGTTGAAGAGAGCGCTCGAGCAATGGCGGCTAAAGGGAAGACAAAAGCACTCACAACTCCACTACCAAGGTGAATTTCAGCCACAAAATTGTACGGTTGGGTCACTGCACGATAGTGATCATGAATATTTAGTCAGAACCTTTGTAGGTCCTTCCTGCAGGCTGGGAGGTTTTTTATTTGTTTATATTTGCATTATTAGCGAGGGGCAACCGCACTCCTGGTAGCCGTTGCAACGCTGGCTGCGACTCGCCGTAGCGAAAGCTAAGTATCGCAGTTATTCCCAATTAACGCACATGCCACGTGGCAACCACGCTTAGTCGATCGCTAGCAATGGCGACCAAAGGGAAGACACGAAATTGTAACAGCACTTACAACTTTACCTGCACGGTGAGTTTTGGCATGTAAGCGTCAGTGAACAACAGCGATTACGGCTGTATGGTCAGAATCTTTGTGGGCCCTTCGTATAACTGTGCTGGCAACCAACGTCGAAGAGAACGATCGTGCAATGGCGGCCGACGGCACGACAAAAGCTCTTGTATCTCCACCACCAAGGTGAGTTTCACCACAATCATTGTGTGGTAGTGTCACTGCATGATAGCGATCACAACGGTGTAGTCAGAATCTCTGTAGACCTTTCCTGCGTGCTGTGAGGTTTGATTATTTATTTAGATTATTTAGATTATTTAGATTAGTTACGCGGCACAATTTTCTCTATACCAGGAGTGTAACGAGGGGCAACCGCACTCCTGGTAGCCGTTTGCAACGCTGGCTGCGACTCGCCGTAGCGAAAGCTAGCTAAGTATCGCAGTTATTCCCAATTAACGCACATGCCACGTGGCAACCACGCTCAGTCGATCGCTAGCAATGGCGACCAAAGGGAAGACACGAAATTGTAACAGCACTTACAACTTTACCTGCACGGTGAGTTTTGGCATGTAAGCGTCAGTGAACAACAGCGATTACGGCTGTGTGGTCAGAATCTTTGTGGGCCCTTCGTATAACTGTACTGGCAACCAACGTCGAAGAGAACGATCGAGCAATGGCGGCCGACGGCACGACAAAAGCTCTTGTATCTCCACCACCAAGGTGAGTTTCACCACAATTATTGTGTGGTAGTGTCACTGCATGATAGCGATCACAACGGTGTAGTCAGAATCTCTGTAGACCTTTCCTGCGTGCTGTGAGGTTTGATTATTTATTTAGATTATTTAGATTATTTAGATTAGTTACGCGGCACAATTTTCTCTATACCAGGAGTGTAACGAGGGGCAACCGCACTCCTGGTAGCCGCAATGCAACCGGTTGCAACTCGCTGGGTGGTCATAGTCTTTGTGGCAATGAAACTTTGAAAGTTGAAGAGAGTGCTCGAGCAATGGCGGCTGAAGGGAAGACAAAAGCACTCACAACTCCACTACCAAGATGAATTTCAGCAACAAAATTGTACGGTTGGGTCACTGCACGATAGTGATCATGAAGATTTAGTCAGAACCTTTGTAGGTCCTTCCTGTGGGCTGGGAGGTTTTTTATTTGTTTATATTTGCTTTATTCGAGGGGCAACCGCACTCCTGGTAGCCGTTGCAACTCCGCGGTTGCCTCGCAGTAGCGCAAGCTAATTATTGCAATTCGTTCCAATTAACGCACATGCCACGTGGAAACCACGCTCAGTCGAACGCTAGCAATGGCGACCAAAGGGAAGACACGAAATTATAACAGCACTTACAACCTTGCCAGCACGGTGAGTTTCGGTATGTAACCGTCAGTGAACAACAGCGATTACGGCTGTGTGGTCAAAATCTTTGTGGGCCCTTCGTATGACTGTACTGGCAACCAACGTCGAAGAGAACGATCGAGCAATGGCGGCCGACGGCACGACAAAAGCGATGGTATCTCCATCACCAAGGTGAGTTTCGCCACAATTATTGTGTGGTTGTGTCACTGCATGATAGCGATCACGATGGTGTAGTCAGAATCTCTTTAGACCTTTCCTGCGTGCTGTGAGGTTTGATTATTTAATTATTTAGATTATTTAGATTATTTAGATTATTTACGCGGCACAATTTTTCCTATACCAGGAGTGTAAAGTTAGCGAGGGGCAACCGCACTCCTGGTATAGCCACAGTTAAACGGTAGCACAAGCTAATTGTGACAGTTCGTTCCAATTATCACACATCAGTGAGTACCATGATAGCTATAGCGCTATATAATGAAGATTTAGAGTGCTCTCAAGTACACATTCATAAAGCAGCCGTGTTGCAACCCCGGTTGCGACTTGCCGTCGCGCAATCGCAATACGTTCCAATTAACGCACATGCCACGTGGCAACCACGCTCAGTCGATCGCGAGCAATGGCAACCAATACAGCACTCACAACTTAGACAGCACGGTGAGTTTCGGCATGTAAGCGTCAGTGAACGATCAGTGATCACGGCCGTGTGGTCAGAATCTTCGTGTGCCTTTCCTAAGAATGGTACTGCCACCGGAAGTCGAACAGAGCGCTCGAGCAATGGCGACTAACGGCGAGACAAAAGCGCTCATATCTCCACCACCAAGGTGAGTTCCAGCACATAATCATCAGTTCGTTCGAACCCCTCCTCCCTACGGGCCTGTTTAGTCAGAACCGTTGTAGCTAGGGCATTCGTAAATAGCCACCGCACTACTAGTACTGGTGATTGGACCAGGTGCATCTCGCCGGCAGGGCAAGCTCACCGTTCAGAATGGTACTCTGGTATTACTCTCACCCCGAGTAGACTCTGATTGCATCCACCAGCTCGTACTTACAGCTCCAAGGTTGCCGGTCGGGCATAGGCTGGATCGTCTCAATTTAATAGTGCACACGTGGCTGTCTCATTCCCAGCGGATCCGGAACGAAAAAAAAAAATCCACCCACACAAGGAGGCCAAAATTTAGGGTTAGGATTAGGGTTAGGGTCATAACTCCACCACAAAGGTGAGTTTCAGCATAAATATTGTATGCCTGGGTCAGTCAAAAATTAGAATGATGATGGTGTAGTCAGAATCTCTCCATGTCCTCCACTGAGCCCAGGAGGTTTTTATTTTTGGGGCATTTTATTCTCTATACCAGGAGTGTAACGAGGGGCAACCGCACTCCTGGTAGCCGTTGCAACTCCGCGGTTGCCTCGCAGTAGCGCAAGCTAATTATTGCAATTCGTTCCAATTAACGCACATGCCACGTGGCAACCACGCTCAGTCGAACGCTAGCAATGGCGACCAAAGGGAAGACACGAAATTATAACAGCACTTACAACCTTGCCAGCACGGTGAGTTTCGGTATGTAACCGTCAGTGAACAACAGCGATTACGGCTGTGTGGTCAGAATCTTTGTGGGCCCTTCGTATGACTGTACTGGCAACCAACGTCGAAGGGAACGATCGAGCAATGGCGGCCGACGGCACGACAAAAGCGATTGTATCTTCATCACCAAGGTGAGTTTCGCCACAATTATTGTGTGGTTGTGTCACTGTATGATAGCGATCACGATGGTGTAGTCAGAATCTCTTTAGACCTTTCCTGCGTGCTGTGAGGTTTGATTATTTAATTATTTAGATTATTTACGAGGGGCAACCGCACTCCTGGTAGCCGTTGCAACTCCGCGGTTGCCTCGCAGTAGCGCAAGCTAATTATTGTAATTCGTTCCAATTAACGCACATGCCACGTGGCAACCACGCTCTGTCGAACGCTAGCAATGGCGACCAAAGGGAAGACACGAAATTATAACAGCACTTACAACCTTGCCAGCACGGTGAGTTTCGGTATGTAACCGTCAGTGAACAACAGCGATTACGGCTGTGTGGTCAGAATCTTTGTGGTCCCTTCGTATGACTGTACTGGCAACCCACGTCGAAGAGAACGATCGAGCAATGGCGGCCGACGGCACGACAAAAGCGATTGTATCTCCATCACCAAGGTGAGTTTCGCCACAATTATTGTGTGGTTGTGTCACTGCATGATAGCGATCACGATGGTGTAGTCAGAATCTCTTTAGACCTTTCCTGCGTGCTGTGAGGTTTGATTATTTAATTATTTAGATTATTTAGATTATTTAGATTATTTATTTACGCGGCACAATTTTTCCTATACCAGGAGTGTAATTATTTAATTATTTACGCGGCACAATTTTTCCTATACCAGGAGTGTAACGAGGGGCAACCGCACTCCTGGTAGCCATTGCAACGCCGGCTGCGACTCGCCGGCGCCGTAGCGAAAGCGCAGTTAGTTCCAATTAACGCACATGCCACGTGGCAACAACGCTCTGTCGATCGCTAGCAATGGCGGCCAAAGGGAAGACACGAAGTTATTACAGCACTCACAACTTAGCCAGCACGGTGAGTTTTGGCATGCAAACGACAGCGATCACGGCCGTGTGGTCAGAATCTTCGTGTGCCTTTCCTAAGAACGGTACTGCCACCGGAAGTCGGAGAGAGCGCTCGAGCAATGGCGGCCACGGCGAGACAAAAGCGCTTGTATCTCCATCGCCAAGGTGAGTTTCAGCACAATTATTATACGTTTGTCTAACTGCATGATAGCCATCACGACGGTGTAGTCAGAATCTCCGTAGACCTTTCCTGCGAGCTATGAGGTTTGATTATTTACATTACATTACATTACGCGGCACAATTTTTCCCCTACCAGGAGTGTAAAGATTATTTAGATTATTTACGCGGCACAATTTTTCCTATACCAGGAGTGTAACGAGGGGCAACCGCACTCCTGGTAGCCGTTGCAACGCCGGCTGCGACTCGCCGTAGCGCTTATCACAGTTAGTTCCAATTAACGCACAAGCTATTGCCACGTGGCCACCACGAACGCTAGCAATGGCGACCAAAGGGAAGACACGAAATATAACAGCACTTACAACCTTGCCAGCACGGTGAGTTTTGGTATGTAAGCGTCAGTAAACAACAGCGATTACGGCTGTGTGGTCAGAATCTTCGTGGGCCCTTCGTATGACTGTACTGGCCACCAACGTCGAAGAGAACGATCGAGCAATGGCGGCCGACGGCACGACAAAAGCGCTTGTATCTCCACCACCAAGGTGAGTTTCAGCACAATTATTGTACGGTCGTGTCACTGCATGATAGCGATCACGACGGTGTAGTCAGAATCTCTGTAGACCTTTCCTGCGTGCTGTGAGGTTTGATTATTTAATTATTTAGATTAGTTAGATTACGCGGCACAATTTTTCCCCTACCAGGAGTGTAATTATTTAGATTAGTTAGATTACGCGGCACAATTTTTCCCCTACCAGGAGTGTAACGAGGGGCAACCGCACTCCTGGTAGCCGCGATGCAACCGGTTGCAACTCGCTGGGTCATAGTTTTTGTGGCAATGAAACTTTGAAAGTTGAAGAGAGCGCTCGAGCAATGGCGGCTGAAGGGAAGACAAAAGCACTCATAAATCCACTAGCAAGATGAATTTCAGCAACAAAATTGTACGCTTGGGTCACTGCACGATAGTGATCATGAAGATTTAGTCAGAACCTTTGTAGGTCTTTCCTGCGGGCTGGGAGGTTTTTTATTTGTTTATATTTGCATTATTAGCGAGGGGCAACCGCACTCCTGGTAGCCGTTGCAACTCCGCGGTTGCCTCGCCGTAGCGCAAGCTAGCAATTCGTTCCAATTAACGCACATGCCACGTGGCAACCACGCTCAGTCGAACGCTAGCAATGGGGAAGACACGAAACTATAACAGCACTTACAACCTTGCCAGCACGGTCATGTAAGCGTCAGTGAACGACAGCGATTACGGCTGTGTGGTCAGAATCTTGTGAGCCCTTCGTATAACTGTACTGGCAGCCAACGTCGAAGAGCACGATCGAGCAATGGCGGCCGACGGCACTACAAAAGCGCTTGTAGCTATCTCCACCACCAGGTGAGTTTCACCACAGTTATTGTGTGGTTGTAACACTGCATGATAGCGATCACGACGGTGTAGTCAGAATCTCTGTAGACCTTTCCTGCGTGCTGTGAGGTTTATGTTACATTATTTACATTATTTACGCGGCACAATTTTCTCTATACCAGGAGTGTAACGAGGGGCAACCGCACTCCTGGTATAGCCACAGTTAAACGGTAGCACAAGCTAATTGTGACAGTTCGTTCCAATTATCACACATCAGTGAGTACCATGATAGCTATAGCGCTATATAATGAAGATTTAGAGTGCTCTCAAGTACACATTCATAAAGCAGCCGTGTTGCAACCCCGGTTGCGACTTGCCGTCGCGCAATCGCAATACGTTCCAATTAACGCACATGCCACGTGGCAACCACGCTCAGTCGATCGCGAGCAATGGCAACCAATACAGCACTCACAACTTAGACAGCACGGTGAGTTTCGGCATGTAAGCGTCAGTGAACGATCAGTGATCACGGCCGTGTGGTCAGAATCTTCGTGTGCCTTTCCTAAGAATGGTACTGCCACCGGAAGTCGAACAGAGCGCTCGAGCAATGGCGACTAACGGCGAGACAAAAGCGCTCATATCTCCACCACCAAGGTGAGTTCCAGCACATAATCATCAGTTCGTTCGAACCCCTCCTCCCTACGGGCCTGTTTAGTCAGAACCGTTGTAGCTAGGGCATTCGTAAATAGCCACCGCACTACTAGTACTGGTGATTGGACCAGGTGCATCTCGCCGGCAGGGCAAGCTCACCGTTCAGAATGGTACTCTGGTATTACTCAGCATTACTAAGGCATGGGAAATCAATTTCACGTCACGCGGAGAATAAATTATAGTCTGCGGAAATATTCATTTAGTGTACGGAGAAAGATAATGGCGGCGCGATGAAACGAGCGGAGTATAGTCTACTAGTGTGTCTCTCTGGATGATAGTTGTAGCTTCGCTTTGTGCTAGTTGTAGCCTATACCTTTGGTAGTTGCTTGTGTGACTACGTGGTGCTGCTCCTGTGTGGATTTCGAACCGTAGTATATGCCTGAACTTTACACTGTGTGCTGCCGACTGTGTACATGGAAAGTGTTGGACGAAAGGCGGAGGTGAAGAACGCTACACAAAGTTGTCGGATATAGCTTGGGGGGTTGAGTATGAATCGGCAATAGCAAAACTTGCTGCATGGAAGTGAGTTCACCGTTGATACTCGTTTATGGGCGTGCTTTGTGTCGTAACGCTACTCGATGTTGACGACTTTCGGCGTCCAGCAGGAGTGTTGTTGGTGACTGCCGATTCATGTAGATGGTTCCGTGTGTAGTACCATGAGCTGAACGTGTACAGAAAGTTTGGTCGCGGACAAAAGTTGTCTTCACCTCCGCCTTTTGTGATTTATTCTTAAATATTGGACGATTGATGTGGGCCGCAATTACTAGCCACGCCCACATATGGGTTTCCATGGTAACGTGCATATAGCTTGGGGTTTCTATTATACAGGTATCATCATACTCCACCTGATTCCTTGTAGTTTACAAAATATTGATGAAAGTGTACCTGTATGTCTAGAACTCAAATTATGCCAGTCCCATGCCTTAGTTCGCCTGAGTACTCTCACCCCGAGTAGACTCTGATTGCATCCACCAGCTCGTACTTACAGCTCCAAGGTTGCCGGTCGGGCATAGGCTGGATCGTCTCAATTTAATAGTGCACACGTGGCTGTCTCATTCCCAGCGGATCCGGAACGGAAAAAAAAAATCCACCCACACAAGGAGGCCAAAATTTAGGGTTAAGATTAGGGTTAGGGTCATAACTCCACCACAAAGGTGAGTTTCAGCATAAATATTGTATGCTTGGGTCAGTCAAAAATTAGAATGATGATGGTGTAGTCAGAATCTCTCCATGTCCTCCACTGAGCCCAGGAGGTTTTTATTTTGGGGGCATTTTATTCTCTATACCAGGAGTGTAACGAGGGGCAACCGCACTCCTGATAGCAGCCGCTGCAACCGGTTGCAACTCGCTGGTAGCGCAAGCTAGGTATTGCAACTCACAACTGCCAGCACGGTGAGTAATGGCATGCAAGCGTCAGTGAACGACAGCAGTCACGGCCTTGTGTTCTGTGTGCATTTCCGGTACTGCCACCGTGGCCACGGCGAGACAAAAGCGCTCATATCTCCACCACCAAGGTGAGTTTCAACACAAACTTTTTACATTCAGGTCAGTGCATGATAGTGATCACGGCGGTGTAGTCAGAATTTCTGTAGGCCAAGCCTAAGTACTCAAACATTATTTAATATATTTATTTCTGCTTTGTTGACGAGGGGCAACCGCACTCCTGGTAGCCGTTGCAACGCCGGCTGCGACTCGCCGTAGCGAAAGCTAAGTATCGCAGTTAGTTCCAATTAACGCACATGCCACGTGGCAACCACGCTCTGTCGATCGCTAGCAATGGCGGCTAAAGGGAAGACACGAAGTTACTACAGCACTTACAACTTTGCCAGCACGGTGAGTTTTGGCATGTAAGCGTCAGTGAACAACAGCGATTACGGCTGTGTGGTCAGAATCTTTGTGGACCCTTCGTATAACTGTACTGGCAACCAACGTCGAAGAGAACGATCGAGCAATGGCGGCCGACGGCACGACAAAAGCTCTTGTATCTCCACCACCAAGGTGAGTTTCACCACAATTATTGTGTGGTAGTGTCACTGCATGATAGCGATCACAACGGTGTAGTCAGAATCTCTGTAGACCTTTCCTGCGTGCTGTGAGGTTTGATTATTTATTTAGATTATTTAGATTATTTAGATTAGTTACGCGGCACAATTTTCTCTATACCAGGAGTGTAACGAGGGGCAACCGCACTCCTGGTAGCCGTTGCAACGCCGGCTGCAACTCGCCGTAGCGCTTATCGCAGTTAGTTCCAATTAACGCACAAGCTATTGCCACGTGGCCACCACGAACGCTAGCAATGGCGACCAAAGGGAAGACACGAAATATAACAGCACTTACAACCTTGCCAGCACGGTGAGTTTTGGTATGTAAGCGTCAGTAAACAACAGCGATTACGGCTGTGTGGTCAAAATCTTCGTGGGCCCTTCGTATGACTGTACTGGCCACCAACGTCGAAGAGAACGATCGAGCAATGGCGGCCGACGGCACGACAAAAGCGCTTGTATCTCCACCACCAAGGTGAGTTTCAGCACAATTATTGTACGGTCGTGTCACTGCATGATAGCGATCATGACGGTGTAGTCAGAATCTCTGTAGACCTTTCCTGCGTGCTGTGAGGTTTGATTATTTAATTATTTAGATTAGTTAGATTACGCGGCACAATTTTTCCCCTACCAGGAGTGTAACGAGGGGCAACCGCACTCCTGGTAGCCGCGATGCAACCGGTTGCAACTCGCTGCGTGGTCATAGTCTTTGCGGCAATGAAACTTTGAAAGTTGAAGAGAGTGCTCGAGAAATGGCGGCTGAAGGGAAGACAAAAGCACTCACACCTCCACTACCAAGATAAATTTCAGCAACAAAATTGTACGGTTGTGTCACTGCACGATAGTGATCATGAAGAGTTAGTCAGAACCTTTGTAGGTCCTTCCTGCGGGCTGGGAGGTTTTTTATTTGTTTATATTTGCATTATTAGCGAGGGGCAACCGCACTCCTGGTAGCCGTTGCAACGCCGGGGTTGCCTCGCAGTAGCGCAAGCTAATTATTGCAATTCGTTCCAATTAACGCACATGCCACGTGGCAACCACGCTCAGTGGAATGCTAGCAATGGCGACCAAAGGGAAGACACGAAATTATAACAGCACTTACAACCTTGCCAGCACGGTGAGTTTCGGTATGTAACCGTCAGTGAACAACAGCGATTACGGCTGTGTGGTCAGAATCTTTGTGGGCCCTTCGTATGACTGTACTGGCAACCAACGTCGAAGAGAACGATCGAGCAATGGCGGCCGACGGTACGACAAAAGCGATTGTATCTCCATCACCAAGGTGAGTTTCGCCACAATTATTGTGTAGTTGTGTCACTGCATGATAGCGATCACGATGGTGTAGTCAGAATCTCTTTAGACCTTTCCTGCGTGCTGTGAGGTTTGATTATTTAATTATTTAGATTATTTAGATTATTTAGATTATTTAGATTATTTAGATTATTTACGCGGCACAATTTTTCCTATACCAGGAGTGTAACGAGGGGCAACCGCACTCCTGGTAGCCGTTGAAACTCCGCAGTTGCCTCGCCGTAGCGCAAGCTAATTATTGCAATTCGTTCCAATTAACGCACATGCCACGTGGCAACCACGCTCAGTCGAACGCTAGCAATGGCGACCAAAGGGAAGACACGAAATTATAACAGCACTTACAACCTTTCCAGCACGGTGAGTTTTGGTATGTAACCGTCGGTGAACAACAGCGATTACGGCTGTGTGGTCAGAATCTTTGTGGGCCCTTTGTATGACTGTACTGGCAACCAACGTCGAAGAGAGCGATCAGCAATGGCGGCCGACGGCACGACAAAAGCGCTTGTATCTCCATCACCAAGGTGAGTTTCGCCACAATTATTGTGTGGTAGTGTCACTACATGATAGCGATCACGACGGTGTAGTCAGAATCTCTGTAGACCTTTCCTGCATGCTGTGAGGTTTGATTATTTAATTATTTAGATTTGATTATTTACGCGGCACAATTTTTCCTATACCAGGAGTGTAACGAGGGGCAACCGCACTCCTGGTAGCCACAGTTAAACGGTAGCACAAGCTAATTGTGACAGTTCGTTCCAATTATCACACATCAGTGAGTACCATGATACCTATAGCGCTAATATAATGAACATTTAGAGTGCTCTCAAGTACACATTCATAAAGCAGCCGTGTTGCAACCCTGGTTGCGACTTGCCGTCGCGCAATCGCAATACGTTCCAATTAACGCACATGCCACGTGGCAACCACGCTCAGTCGATCGCGAGCAATGGCAACCAAATACCAGGGGCGGATGCAGGATTCCTGAAAGGGAGGGGCTAATAGCACGCTGCCGAAGGCAGCGCATAGAGGCGCGTAGCGCCGATCAGTCCGCGCGAAGCGCGGAAAAATTTTTCGCCTTCATTTTTCAGTTGTCAGGATGGGCTCTCGTGGCACTTTCGTGCTTTGCACTGCAAGTTCCAGATGTATGAGTAGCAACACGAGTTCCAGGATCGATGTTGAGGAGAGACTCCGCGCGAAGCGCGGAAAATTTTTTTCACCGTCATTTTTCAGCCATCTAGATGGGCTCTCGTAGCGCCTTCGAGTTTTTGCACTGCACTCGCTGCCTTCTGGTTCCCGTGTCATCCGTGAACGTCTTATCCTCGACGTGAAAAGGTAAATGTGACTAGTCATGAATCACCAATTAATGTCAAGTCCGACGAAGATTCGCCGTGCACGTGGTCTGAACTGAGAACCCGGTTTTCGTCCCCAGCACGAGTTGACTCTGTATCTGATTCATTCTGACTGTCACAAGCTGTTTCCGTTGGAAAAAGTCCAGCACTGAGCTTCCTTTCAACTTCTTTGTTGCTGATTCCACTGTAAGTCGGGTACTCGTGTAAATAAGGGGTGTGGTCGGAACTGGAAAGGGGGGGGCTACAGCCCCCTGTAGCCCCCCCCTGGATCCGCCCCTGAATACAGCACTCACAACTTAGACAGCACGGTGAGTTTCGGCATGTAAGCGTCAGTGAACGATCAGTGATCACGGCCGTGTGGTCAGAATCTTCGTGTGCCTTTCCTAAGAATGGTACTGCCACCGGAAGTCGAACAGAGCGCTCGAGCAATGGCGAGACAAAAGCGCTCATATCTCCACCACCAAGGTGAGTTCCAGCACATAATCATCAGTTCGTTCGAACCCCTCCTCCCTACGGGCCTGTTTAGTCAGAACCGTTGTAGCTAGGGCATTCGTAAATAGCCACCGCACTACTAGTACTGGTGATTGGACCAGGTGCATCTCGCCGGCAGGGCAAGCTCACCGTTCAGAATGGTACTCTGGTATTACTCTCACCCCGAGTAGACTCGGATTGCATCCACCAGCTCGTACTTACAGCTCCAAGGTTGCCGGTCGGGCATAGGCTGGATCGTCTCAATTTAATAGTGCACACGTGGCTGTCTCATTCCCAGCGGATCCGGAACGAAAAAAAAAAATCCACCCACACAAGGAGGCCAAAATTTAGGGTTAGGATTAGGGTTAGGGTCATAACTCCACCACAAAGGTGAGTTTCAGCATAAATATTGTGTGCTTGGGTCAGTCAAAAATTAGAATGATGATGGTGTAGTCAGAATCTCTCCATGTCCTCCACTGAGCCCAGGAGGTTTTTATTTTTGGGGCATTATATTCTCTATACCAGGAGTGTAACATTATTTACGCGGCACAATTTTTCCCCTACCAGGAGTGTAATTACATTACGCGGCACAATTTTTCCTATACCAGGAGTGTAATGATGTGGGCAATGCAGAGCAAAGAGCCATCAGGTGACGTACACATGCAAGTGATGCTTATATAGACCAAGTTATGATGGACAGGTAGCTTCATTCGCTCTCCTGAGCTCGAGGTGGTTGAGTCAAATTGTAGTTAGTCATGGTTACTGGGAGAAAATATGACAGGATAATTCTCTAGAGTGCAAGGCAACATGGAAGAGAGCGATCGAGCAATGGCGGCCTACAGCACAACAAAAGCGCTTGGGTTTCAGCACCAAAACTGTATGGTCGGGACAGTGTATGATAGTCATCACGACGGTGTAGTCAGAATCTTTGTGCCATTCCTATCGCTCAAACGTTATTAATTATTTATTTACGCTGCACAATATTTCCCCTACTATGCAGGGTTAATTATTTACGTGGCACGTGCAATTTATCCCCTACCAGGAGTGTAATGGCCATTAACTAACTAATGGAAAATGCCTACTGCTTGTCCAATTGTATTCCACCATCTCATTCCCAGACCATGACTAATTCATATAGCTTGGGGGGCAAGATATATTAAGGTTCAATTGAGGCGGCTTGTTTTGCATGTACGTACACCCACTGATATTATATTGTAGTACTAAAGTAGGCAGAAATTTGGTCTGGTACAATTACAATAACCATTTCAATTCAAATTGGTGGCAATTTCGACTGAGTCAGTAGTGATATGAGGTGCTATGAACCCACCCACTACCACGAGTTCATTGTGAGGGAAAACAGCCACTAGACATTGAGATCGAGGAGTTGCCATGTGACTGACGATCTCCCAGGAGTTGGTTGTCGTGTTGTATGCAGTAATGGCAGTAGTCCTTTTATCATCTGAATCCTTCCCACCAACTGCCAGGAGTCGTCCATGCAGTGAGGCACACGTGGAGTGGGTAACTGGGGTATCAGCTAGCTGGTGCCACACTTTAGGTCCACTAGCTAATGACGAAATCTTCGTTCGTGCCCCCAGGGATCCGGACTTGGACTGGCAAGACTGGAGGAGGGCAGCCAGCGAGCACGTGAAAACTGAATTAGACATGCCTCTCAGAAACCCTCCAAGCATGTAAACCTGGTCTCCACAGAGTGTTGCAGTCGCTTGGTAGAGTGGGTGTGGGAGGCTGCTGGCTGTGGACCACTGTAGGGTCTCCGTGTCCATTACTTCAACAGTGATCAGTTTTTTGTGTCCTTTGCGATCTCCTACTCCTCCCGCCACCACCACAGACCTGCCACCGCACACTACAGCAGTCAACCACCGCTTGGTTGGCATGGGGGGGAACTGCTTCGTCCATTCCTTATCAGTGAGGCTGAGGAGTGAACTGGTAAATTCTCCTTTTGCTGTCTTCCCACCAATGGCAGTAAGGAGGTTGTTTACCACCGCTAGGCTGAAGCTACTGTTAGGACACTTGGGAAGCTCAGACCAATTGTTCCTTGCAGAGTCATAGGCCAACACAGTGGATTGGCCTGGTAGGAAATAAGCTACACTCCCATTCACAGCAGCTGCCTCCCCATACATCTGATGTGGTGCCCTCCCACCATCCCTCCACCTCAGCTTGATGCTACCCCCACTTGCTGCTGCACCACTAGCCTCCTCCTCCTCTCGTCTCCGACCACCTCTCTCCCTCAGTTGCTGTTGCAGTTCTCGGATTTGTCTCTGCAGTTCTTGAATTGTCTTGTCCCTCTCCACGAGGTTTTGTTGAAATTCTGCAGTCACTTGCTCTCTGGATTGTTGGAGCTGCTGAATCTCTTGCTGAAGTGTGGCTATTGCTGCTTCTTTCTGCTGTAGCTGGTGGTGTCTACCAGCAAGTTGCTCATCTTTACTAGCTAGTTGCTCATCGTTGCTGGCTAGCTGCTCATCTTTGCTGGTGATCAGTGTTTGCAGTCGGTCATTGTTTGCAGTGAGCATGTTCCGTAGTCCCAGAATCTGCTGCTGTTTTTGTTGGTTTTCTAGTTGCTGTCCTTGCAGCTGCTGGTGAAGGTCCCGGATCTGCTGTGATTGTAGTAGTTCCCTCTCTCTATTAGCTTGATCACTCTGCGCTGGTTCAGTTCTCACTCGAGATCGCTGCAGACTCTCAGTGTACACTGGAGATGCTTTCAGTGTGGATACGCGACCACAAAGCTCGTGACAAGATGGTCTTTCTCTGTCGTTGTTGTTTAGGCAGTCCAAGGCAACTGGCAGTAAGGGATGGTGTAGGTTGATCAGGCTGATGTGTGGTTGGCGACGTTCAATCTCTGGGATATCCACTTTAGCTCTACCCGAGGGAAACCTTGGGTCGACGATTGCAACCACCTTGAAACGATCCCCAGGGTCAGGAAACTGACGGCTCATAATCTGCACACCCAGAACACCGAGGGAAAAGGAGTCCAGCCTGTCAGTGTAAACAGGGGGTTCCCCTAATGCTTCTGGGGACATGTATGCAACTGTGCCAGGGCACAGAGTGAGGGGGGTGAGGTGGGCTGTGCTGCGGTTCACATCGTAAAGCTTCACCATTCCAAAGTCTGTCACTTTGGCCCTGCTGCCTGCCATCAGCAGCACGTTGTTGCTTGATAGGTCCCGATGGACTATGCCATTTGAGTGGAGGTAGGAAAGGGCCAGGGCTATGTCGTGGAATAAATTCACCTCAGTGTGGTAGGGGAGTGGCTCTTGGGCTCGCTCCAGGAATCGTGTCAAACTTTCATCCATTAATTCCATTAGGAGCACCGGCAACCTCGATTCAGGATCATGATAAGTGCCCAAGTACTGGACAATGTGTGGGTGCTTTATGGCACTCAGAAGACAACACTCTCGCTCAAACTTTCGCATGACACTTGTTGTTCCAGGGGCGGTAAACTGAAAGAGGGCGGGGTGGAGGATTTTAGCGGCACAGGGGAGGTCGTCACACATGGCCTTGCAGACAGCACCATATGACCCGATGCCAAGACTTTCGGTTTTGATGAGTTCGACATTTTGATAGTGAAAGTCGTACTGGGGCTGGGGTTGCTGAGCCATGTCTTCAAGACCTGCAAGTGAGTTACAGATACAGAATTATTACCTGCAAGTCAGTTAGCTACATGAGATTATTCACCAGATGCTGCAGCTGCACAGACAATAGGAACCAGTGAGTGTATAATACTGAGGAGTCAGCTACGTAGGCTGAAAAAGAATGCAAGTGCAAAACTGTGGGTTGCTGGCTTTAGCTGCCAGAGCTCTAACCACTGCAAGCAAACACCAGCCCCCGTAATCTTCGGCCAGTGACTGGTGGTACCGCCATAGCTACAGCAGTCTCACACTCAACAAGAACCATCTGCTAAAGCAGATATAGCTAATAGCTAGGCTATTTGTGACATCACAGGAATGCAGATGTCAGCCTAAAATGACACGTTTGATAAGTCAGCTGCACTAGAACAAATTGTGCTCATAAATTGAACTCTGAACTCTGAACGGCGCTATTTCAGGTGTAATGCTACATTAGAATTCTAGGCAGTAGCTAGGCACATGCAGAGAGGATTGACACATAGTAGCTACCATAGTACACACTGAACCACCCACCTTGACTTGCACTGTCAGATGCGATCAACTTCTCAGAATCAAAACAGAAGTTGGCTTGGAAGTGGGCTCAAAATGACAATGGCCTACTAAATCATGTGATTGTTGTGATAAGCATCTCTATGAATTTCAGCTTCATACTTCCATATCATAATTGTATTCCATTGGACAGCTTTGGCAACTCTTGATATCCATAACTAATGAACCATGGCAGGCTAAGCGACTAATTAAGCTAATGTTCACAAATTCCCGCACGCGAAAGGGAATATGTTTGTTTTATAGAGGTACGTATACATCAGCCTCGTCCATAGGTTCCCCTTGTGCAGCAGTGATAACCTTCCTTGCAACTCACTGGATGCGCAAGCTACAGGTATTGCAGCTCATGCCAATTAATGCACATGTCACGTGAGGACCATGCTCAGTCGATCGAGTCAGCAATGGCGTTCAAAGGGAAGATATGAAGTTACTACAGCACTTACAACTTCACCAGCACGGTGAGTTTCAGCATGTGAGCGTCAGTGAACGACAGTGATCACACCTGTGTGGTCAGAATCCTTGTGGCACCTTCGTAGGAGATGTACTGCAACAAACTTTGAAGAGAGCGATCAAGCAATGGCGGCCGACGGCACGACAAACGCGCTTAAGTTGTATCTCCGATCCACAACCAAGGTGAGTTTTAGCACCAAAATTAATTGTATGGTGAGGACAGTGCAGCGATCACGACAGTGTATGATGTAGTCAGAATCTTTGCAGGCCATTCCTAAGTAGGTTATTTACATTACGAAGGGCAACCATACTCGTGGTAGCCATTGCAACCCCGGATGCGGCTCACCGTAGCAAGCTAAATTTTGCAGTTCGTTCCAATTAACGTACGTGCAATGTGGCAACCACACTCAGTCGATCGCTAGCAGCCAGAGGGAAGACAAGAAAAATCATTACAGCGCTCACACCTTCGCCAGCACGGTGAGTTTCGGCATGTAAGCGTCAGTGAACGACAGCAATCACAGCCGTGTGATCAGAATCTTTGTGGGCCCCTTGTAAGAGCTGTACTGGCAGTGGAAATCGAAGAGCGCTCGAACAAATGGCAGCCGATGGTGAGACAAGAGTGCTTGTATCTCTACCACCAAGGTGACTTTCAGCAACAAAATTGCATGCTTGGGTCACTACATGATAGCGATCACGACAGTGTAGGCAGATTCTTTGTAGGCCATATCTAGAAGGTTAATTATTTATATTCAGGGCCGGCGCCACCGGTACGGCCGGTACGGCCATGGCCGTACCAGTTTTTGAGGAGCCTGCGTTGCTGGGATTTTGACTTACGAGCGCATAGCTAGCTACATCCAAAGTTTCCTCCTTGAGGCTTCCGCCGGCCATGCATGTTATCACGAGTCTTGGTTTCCAATCGCGTCGATTTTCATGGTCTAGGGATGAGACCAACACACACGGAATGGAGACAGGACTAACGCGCCGTGACGGCAACCTTCAAACAACGAGATGCTCGTGATGTAGCTACCCTTCCAGCCAACTTACATTTTATTTTCCACGTCGAGAGTGAGACAGTCACGGAAAGTAGTGGCAGTGCAGTGCAAAGCACGAAGGTGCTACGGAGAGCTCATCCTAGCTGGTAACTGAAAAATGAAGGTGAAAAAATTTTCCGCGCTATGCGCCTCTATGCACTCCCTTCGGCAGTGGCCGTACCACTCCAAAATAGCTGGCGCCGGCCCTGATATTACATTACGCGGCACATTCCTTTTATACCAGGAGTGGAATTATTTACGCGGCACAATTTTTCCCCTACCAGGAGTGCAACATTACATTATGCGGCACAATTTCTCACCAGGAATACACTATTTACGTGTACCTGGGACGAGAGTTGAACTTGCGCCTAGCAGTGAATATGCGTCTACAAGTGAGCTGCGCCTACTAATGCGCGACTACGGTATTCCTAGTATTATATGCCGTGTCACGAAGACTTGAATTCATGCGTATAACATAATGTGGTACAGATATTTCTCCAGTAACCATGACGGTATTAACCTCTGCTTATGCCATACTGCAAGTGAATCAAACAGGAGGGGGAACAGCCTGAAAGGTCTGACAGAGACTCACCAACAGATCCAAACTCTTGACTATGCCCGAATACATGTAGGAGAGGAGGACACAAAATGCTTCCGGTGATGTGTCTTCCAGAGTTATCTCCTTGCTTTGCGCCTCTTTCATGGAGCCGAAGAGGAGGCAGTCGAAGTAGTCCGACTGTGAGGCAACAATGCATCGGTGTGCAGATATCCGGTGACCTTCAACCAAGAAAGTGACGTCAGTGTACTTCTGCTTTTCAAGGAGTAGTAGGAGACCTTTCCCAGGAATGTTGTCGTAGTTGAAGATGTTCAATTCAACTTTAGCTACAGAATAGAACGTATGGTTGCAAATAATGCAACTTCAACCATGTTACTATTGCATGGAACATTCCTATAAAATTATAATACGAAACTCCGAAGAAAGATGCTCATTAGCGGAAGAGGGCATGACCATTCGTTGATACTGTGGAACCACGTACCCAAGGGTGGCAGAACGGGGGGGGGGGGGGGGGGGGGGGGGGCTATAGCCCCCCAATAGTAATACACACAGTAATTACTACTCTAGGCATTCATTTACTCACACACACATTACCTAGGGACAGTGGCGCGCCCGTATAGTAGCTAGCTCGACGTCTCTCTACAGCATTGATCCTCGGAACTTGCAGTGCATTTTTCTTCTGATCATGAATACTCTTGCAGCCATATTAGGTCTATGATTTCTGGGCATGGCGGTACAAACATATACCTGCCACACCATGTGCACTACACGCATGGATCCACCTTCACAGTTCACTAACAAAACGCAATGAGATAACTTGATCCACTTCACAATTTCACGACCATATCGCTGTAGCTGAGCTGTTTGCTTATAGTGCTGACTACAATAATTATACAAGTCGTGTATGCTAACGATGACAACATAGACCATCCGATCTAGGCTGTCCCTGCCCCACTGTGCTGTGCATGTGGTTCTCCAGGAACAGAAATTATTTGCGTGCAACGCGCAACACGCAGAACGGCGCGTAGAGCGCCCCGTGTATCGTGTATCAAAACGCTGCTGTCAGAAAGGCTGGATTGTTTCACCTACGACCGACCAGATGGCAAAGGATGCTCAGCGTTACCGCACTGCCTCAAACAATGCACTCGCCATTATTGGCAAGTGTGCAAATTGTATACCCGAACAGCAATGAAAATCTCGCACTCACATCTCGGCCATACACAGCCATCCATGTCAGTGGCGAAACAAGGACCCTTTTCTACTTGAGACTTTCACTTCGACTTTCAATTCAAGTTTGGACTTGAAGAGCAACAGTACATGGTCCAGTGACACTGATATTCATGATACAAAACATAATAATTGTCGCACAATAATTGTACTTTAATTGCACAATGAATCAGTCAATTATGTTATCTTCAGCTGTTTGATTGGATTCAGAGCTTTCGCCACGCTCTGTAGATGTGTCTTCTGATGGCTTCTTCTCCAGTTCAGTAGTCAGCATCTCAACATTCTGCAGGGCGTGCAGCAGGGAAAGTTCATAGCAGTATTAATGCCAGGCCTAGTCAAGGGGGCGTCTTTATTCACTGGACTGGAGTGGACTGGACTGGACTGGACTGGACTGGAGTGGACTGGACTGGACTGGAGTGGACTGGACTCACCCAAAAATCTGTAAAATGCCTTTTTCAGTGTAGGACAGAAGCTAAGCATACTTATTCAGTCACTAAAGTTGCTTGCACAGCCTGCTTTCGCGTCTTTGCTCGAGTCGGTAGAGGTCAAAGGTCACGTGCATATTTAATGAGCTTCAGCAATGAGCTTCGGTCAGTCGTGGATGATAGAGGGATATTTATTTCTGTCTTCTATGCTTCAGCAAAAGGCTGGAGTTCGATTTCTGCAGTAAACAAAAAATTTAATGCTCTTCTGATATTTTCATTGAAGCTTATTAAATATGCACGTGACCTTTCACTTCTACCGACTTGAAGAAAGACACGAAAGCAGGCTATGCAAGCAACTTTAGTGAATAAATATAAGTATGCTTAGCTTCAAAAGCCATTTTACAGATTTTTGGGTGAGTCCAGTCCACTCCACTCCAGTCCACCAGTCCAGTGAATAAAGACGCCCTAGTCAAGGGGGTGACACTCCCGCAGTCAGAGCTGCGACCGGGCTTATAAATCAGCGAATCTTGTCCCCATATACCAAGGAAGTAGCCTTGTTCCCAGTCCCACGCCCAGCTTTTCGTCGCTTGCAGTATGGTAAAGCGGGGCGCGGGACTGGGAACGAGGCTACTAAGGAAGGGGTTGAGTCGCTACACATTCTTCTGTATACTAAGCGGTCAACAGCTGGAGTCAAACTGTCAAGAGTCTTTTTTACGATGCGGTCAAGTGGTCAATTAGTCTCGGTACCAGACCCTCGCACGTGCGAGGGTCTGGTACCAAGACTAGTGGTCCAGCAGCAAAAATGATGGTCAAGATTTCTTGACCCCGGTCGCAGCTCTGACTACAGTGTCAATGGGAGTGTCACCCCCTTGCTAGTGATGTAGAGATTACCTCATTCCCAGGCCTATCAACTATAGTGATGTAGAGATGACCTCATCATTCCCAGGCCTCCCCACTATAATGCAAGCAACGAAATCAGGTCTGGGAAGTGCAGTTGAAAGGGTGCACAGCAAGAATGTACAGGCAACTTGCCAAAGGCATGTCGTACACACCTACAGTGTAGTGTTAGCCGTTTGAACAACATGCAAATCATCTCCTATCAGTGACGAGCTGGTGGTAAGGCCTGGGAGGAAGTCAACACCTGTGCCTCACCTGCTGGAGATGAATGTTCTTCATGAGTGTCTCCTCCAGTGCTCTCTGCATCTTCCTGTTGATCTCACTGAGCGTCTCCTCCTTGCCTCGCCCCCACCGCAGAGGAGACATCTTGTCTACCATGGAGCGCCTTTGGGGAGGGCAGTGGTCTGTGAAGAGGGCCAGATGCAACAGCAGATCACATGACCGTGCATGCCCAGATGCAACAGCAGATCACATGACCGTGCATGCCAGATGCAACAGCAGATCACATGACCGTGCATGCCAGATGCAACAGCAGATCACATGACCGTGCATGCCAGATGCAACAGCAGATCACATGACAGTGCCTGCATGTACATGTCTAGACAGGTTTTCATATTGGTGAAAGCCTAGAGTGGAGGAAGCCATGGTACACTGGTCTGTCAGTTAATCTCCTCAGCAGCCAAGCAAAGTAGTTGACACAGTATCAGGTGCTCACCAGCCTTGGTTGCCATGAAGTAGGATTTGATGATTTCCGACTTCTGCATAACATCTTCTGCCAGTGCAGACCCGGTCGTTTCCAAATGGTTCACCTGGCAGGGAGAAGTTGTACTTAGCATGTAACTACATACTTTGTAATGTGTGTTCACTTCTACACACACACACACGCACATGCATGAAAATACACACAACACATACACACACATGCATAATATATATACACACACACACCACACACACACACCCACACACACTCACACACTCACACACTATACCCGTTCTTCCAGTGCCCATTTTTCTTGCTGCAACTCTGCTACTCTGGTGAGTAGTTCCTGTGTCTCTTCAGTTACTGTGGACGGCTGGGCAGCCAACTAGTGAGGAGTACGGATGAAGGGGTGGAGGTATGTAGGGGTGAAATGGTGGAAGAGAAGATTGAGATGAGCCATTTCACCTACTCCTATACAGCTTTTCTAGAGGTCATTTCATGCTTCTAATTCCAACAGACTATGCAGCTGCCACAAGTACCAAGGTTTTGATAAGGCGGCACCACAAAACTGCACATCTCATGGGACGGACAGGGACTATCCAATCTAGTCAAATTCTAGCCTTGTTCCCAGGAAACGGCCTGTGAGCTCAAACTGTAACGTCATGGCATTCAAATTAGATTAAGTGCACGTGATACTTCTGAGTTTTCAGCTACTGTTAAAACGGTCCTTTCCTGCTTGTGGAAGCAACTGTTTGCCGCAGGTTCTGCTATGGAACCCAAGCGAAAGAAAAATCATGCAAAGCACCGACTCCAAAAATCATGCAAAGCACCTGACTCCAACATTTCAACACATGATGCATTAACTATTGTCATGTGACTATTTTGATCGGTATACTGTCAACTCTCTGGCAGCAGAAGTAACAGTTTGAACTCGCGTAAGTTGCCAGGACGTCTCTCCTACGGCCTGGGAACGAGGCTATAGTCAAACTCCTGACGCCCACTTACTGCTTACTGTATACGGGAATTTGAGCAGACCTCTTCAGTGTGAGGGTCGACCTGTGAGACTAGCAACTAGACATAGCCTCATTCCCAAACCTTTGCCACCTTCACTATTTCACCTCAGGTCATCTGAGTCCAAGAGGAGTGCTTCCAAAAGTATGGCGCAAAAGAAGGGGCTTGGAGTTCACTTAGCCCAGGCTCTCCCACACATGAACAAAAATAGGACTGTTAATTTTTTTTCATTTCCTACTGGTTGATTAGCAACTGCATCATCATAGTTGAGTCAGGAGCGCTTCCACATTATGCGCTCCTGGTTGAGCTTTTATTGTGTTCCAGTGTTCATCCTGTGGCTTTCCACAGACACTTTATGGTCTTGTTAGAAAGATATCAATCTCATTATGCACCCTCAAACAAATTTTGGCTAAACAGTGAACTCCTAGATGAACTTCTAGCAGAACCCACTATAGGAGGCAGTGAGTGTGTGTGTGTGCTGAGGGCACGCCTTACTTTCCCCACGTGATTCCCCTCAGGCTTCACAATACCTGGCGGACCCTAGCTACCATCGTTTAATAAGACAGAGCTGGAGATGCATTAGAATAGAAGCATCTTGGTCGATCTCAGGTACACAGACGCAGATTTTATTTTGATATTGTCAGGTTTAGCAATCATTTAACCGTGTAAATATATAGATTGTGTGATTTCAATTCTTTCCAGGGACAACAGACGACTGACGGAAGAAACCGATTGCTTCATGCATGTGCGTGCAGGTTAAAATGGAAACCAGACACCCTAACACTGTACATTAAGAGCAAGCATACTGAGCATGAGGCAACCACAGAGTGTGGAGTACGTAGCTGTGTGTTCTTGGGCCCTCCTACTAGAAATAACGTGAGTACGCAATGTGAAGATATGTGTGCCAGGGCCAACACAACATTAATACATACACCATACACCATACACCATGTATATATAGATGTGGCAATTTCACGTCGTAAAAATCATGGAGTACATCACATCCCATGCAAATGTTAGACTTGCTATATCTCCCCCCCCACCCCCCCCCCCCCCCCCCCCCCCCCCTCCCCAATCTCCCCACCTGCAAGGTTCCTGTGATGCTGGCACTAGGGGAGGGGGTTGTTATGGAAGTCAGAGTTGTGTTGTCGGTAGTCCCAAGGCCTCGGAGGGAAGACAGACTGCTTTCCCTGTGGAGGCAGATGATCATCAGTAGTAATCAGATAGCAGTCCCCGGTCCACGCTGGAGAGTGGTCAGTGTGTTAGCCTAGTTCCCATGTGGCCTGGGGACGAGGCTACCAGTGTGCCACCCCTGAACACAAACAGTCCAGGCCGGAGAGTGTCCATTGTCTCTACCAGCTGCCCACTGACATACACTGTACCTGCTGTGTCTTGACGCCGAGTCATGGCTATGCTCCCTGTTGGGAGGAGCAGGGGAGGAGAACAATGGATCCAAAGCTGTTCGTGTGTGTGTGTGTGTGTGTGTGTGTGTGTGTGTGTGTGTGTGTTGTGTGTGTGTGTGTGTGTGTGTGTGTGTGTGTGTGTGTGTGTGTGCATGTGTGTGTGTGCATGTGTGTGTGTGTGTGCGTGTGTGTGTGTGCGTGTGTGTGTGTGTGTGTGTGTGTGTGTGTGTGTGTGTATAGCCTCGTTCCCAGACTCCTCCCCAACTTTTGCAACAAAAAGCTGGGGAGGAGTCTGGGAACGAGGCCATATGTGTGTGTGGTATGTCGTATGGGTTGTATGTGAGTGTGTGTGTGGCATGGAAGGTGGTGAGAAATACACACAAGCAGTTGCAGTGTCACTGCTGACTATCACTGTTGGGGGCAATACGGGCAATATGGAGTGCTGAGTTGACCGCCCTCCTCACCTTGCCCTCCCCTCAATCTCTGACAGCTGCTCCTGGTACCTCTCCTCACGCTTGTGCATCTGCTGTAGCTGACGCTTCAGGTCCTTGAGCTGCAAGGAGAGGAGTGTTGTGGTGTGTGTGTGTGTGTGTGCGTGCGTGCGTGCATGTGTGTGCGTGTGTGTGTGATGTGTGTGAGTGTGTGTGTGTGTGTGTGTGCGTGCATGTGTGTATGTTTGAGCGTGCGTGTGTGCGTGTGTGTGAGGTTTGAGGTGGGGTGGAACAGAAAAGGAGAAGTGATCAATACTAATATCACCAAACAGTAATTCACTTCACTTGCTGAACACAATTGCAAATACCAGACATGCTCACACACATTTGCACACTCACACACCCTCACACTAGCACCTAGCTCACATACCCTCACACCACTAACTCACACACTAGCACCTCACATACCCTCACACCGCGTTTTTCGCCGCCCTTCCGAATCCGTGTATTATTGTCAACGAAACCGAAGAACAGAAAAAACGGGGTAGGCCTGGGAACGAGGCTACCCTCACACCACTAACTCACACACTTGCATACACCCACGGGGCCACAGTTAAATACCAAATTGCCAGACGCAATCCCTTTTTTGCCTTGACCTGTGAACCAACAACCAACCATGACGTCCTAATGACGTGTGTGTAGTATACGGAGGTATACGGTCCAAGAAATAAGATATACGGAGGTGCACGAGTAACGGACACATGCAATGAAGGTTGACGAGCGCGTTGACGATCCGAGGCCGTGGAGGCGGTTTTGACGGCATAAAAGGCGCTAGCACTAGAATCCCTGCAAGTACATGTACCAAATTGCCACTCCGAGTACATGTACTTTTTGCCTGAGGGGAGAAACAACCAACTAAAGTGGCATTGGGTCTGGCAATTTGGTAACTGTGGCCCCGTGCTCACACCCTAACACATACCCTCACATGTACACACACTTGCATACGTAGCCACACACACCACTAACTCACAAGGCTCAGGGACTTCTTCTTCTCCACGATCTTCACCTCTTCCTGTCTGTCCGTCACCACCTGCTCGAGCTCACACGCCCTCCCCTTCCACTGCTGCACCTCCTCACGGCTCATGGCCAGCTCAGACTGGAGTGACTGTACGACACGGGAATGGAAACATGGGAATTGGACAATTGCAATGAGAGCAATGGATCTAGACCACAGGAGAGTGGAAAAAGGGGACATCGGATTTGGATTGGAGTATTTAGGATGAGAGCATGGTGACATTGAATATTGGGAGAACGGGATGGAGATACAAAGATATAGACACACAGTCAACTGACACTGATGCATGAAGAAGAATGGGGATGCTGGAGCAGGTCTGGAGACTACCAGACCATGAATCACTGTAACTGCCACAAGCACACCTACCTGACATCAGAGGCTGGACTAACCTGTGCTTGTTCCTCCCACTCTGAGTGTACCCTAGCAAGAGAGGACTCATGGCTGGACTTCTCCTCAGCCAGTGTGGCCTGTGGGGAGCAGTGGAGTGGTAGAGGGGTGAGGGGTGGAGCGGTGGAGGGGTGAGGGTGGAGGGGTGGAGGGGTGAATGGGTGGAGGGGTGGAGGGTGGAGGGATAAGAATGGGTACTTTGACTCTTTATCATACGTGACAGTGTCCAAAGAAAAGACTGAATCTTGGGACTGGATGTGCTTCAAGCACTTCCATAATGCCACGCTTTGCTGAGAATTGTGCAGACCGATCTTATGTTGCAAGGTACATGCATGTGCACGTATCACTACACACGTGGGAGTGCCATATTGTGAGGCATCGCACACTTGCATAGCATTTTGGCGACGAAAAACACCTACACACTTGGCAATACCACACCACATTGCACTCCCACTGGTGTACTGGTGTACTCCAGTGTAGCTTTCAATACAACAATGGAGAGCTGTGGGATCTTCGTCATGATAACATAGTGCTGTCTTCAGAACTATAGTAGAGACTTGCTCACGTACTTCCCGAGTTCTCCCGTGACTCACCTCCAATTCTCTAGTTCTGGTTTCATAGCTCTGTTCTTCCTCCTCCAGAATCTTCAACCTCTGTTTCAACTCCGGCAGCTCCTCACTCATCTCTGTCAGCTTTCTCACACGAGACTAGATGAATGGATAGAGGGAGGGGAGGGAGAAAGA
>OZ007505.1:16107415-16108915 GCA_963931865.1 Axinella damicornis | reverse complement strand
AGAGGGTGTGGTGAGAGGGTGTGCATGCGATTGAGGGTGTGGTGAGAGGGTGTGCATGCGAGTTAGGGTGTGGTGAGAGGGTGTGCATGCGAGTGAGGGTGTGGTGAGAGGGTGTGCATGGGAGGGTGTGGTGAGAGGGTGTGCATGGGAGTGAAGGTGTGGTGAGAGGGTGTGCATGGGAGTGAGGGTGTGGTGAGAGGGTGTGGTGAGAGGGTGTGGTGAGAGGGTGTGCATGGGAGTGAGGGTGTGGTGAGAGGGTGTGCATGGGAGTGAGGGTGTGGTGAAAGGTGAGTGGTGTGTGCACAATGATGGTGGTGTGTGAGTGGTGCAGGTGTGTGCGTGTGTGTGTGTGCGTGCGTGTGTGGTGTGTGTGTGGGTATAGGTGTGTGGGTGTGTATGTGCACGTGTGTGACTGTGTGTATGTAACTGTGTGTGTGTGTGTGTGTGAATGTGCATGTGTGTGGTGTGCACGTGTGTGTGGGTATGGGTGTGTGTTGGAGGTGGAATCACTACCCAGGAAGGGACACGCTCTGACCTGCAGCAAGGTTGTGCACCGCAGCTGCAGCTCCTCCTTCTCAGTGCTACAGTGGGGGAACATGTCGGGGAGTCGTCAACCAAACGCCGTGGTACCCTCACAATACTATAGCACCACACAGTACATGTACCACACCCACCTGAGGGACCCCAGCTGCTTTGTAATCTCCTCTCTGGTCACAGATACCTACATGTAGTGTGTGCACGTGTCAGTGCATGTGCGTGTGAGTATGCGGGTGTGTGCATATGAGTACGTATGTGTGTGCACATGTGTGTATGTGTGTGTGTATGCATGTGTGTGTGTGTGTGTGTGTGTGTGTGTGTGCATGTGAGAATGTGTGTGTGCATGTGAGTATGTGTGTGTGTGCATGCGAGTATGTGTGTGTGTGCATGTGAGTATGTGTATGTGTGCATGTGAGTATGTGTGTGTGTGCATGTGAGTATGTGTATGTGTGCATGTGAGTATGTGTGTGTGTGCATGTGAGTATGTGTGTGTGTGCATGCGAGTATGTGTGTGTGTGTGTAGTGTGCATACGTGTGCATAAGTGCATACACAATGTACACGTATGCATGCACATGTGCGTGTGTATGTGTACGGCCTTGGTCCCAGGCTTGGGGGCAGAGGTCAGTAATGGAGATGTGTATTCGTCATTGTGAAAAACTCTTTACACTCTTCAAGTAGAATGATCTCGCATAGCTGGATCCAGAGACCAGGTTTGAAATAAGCTCTTCTGCTTCCACCATTCATTGGCAATAGTGCACTATTGGTAACAACCTTACAGGGTATGTATTACACTGTCAGGACTCAGAATAGCGTATGGTACATCACCACATGACACACGTGTTGTGGGCAGTCTGGGTACATTGTATGTGTCTCCTCCCTGTCCTGACAAATGTTTAAAGTACATGTACATGTGTGTGTGTGCTGTGTACATGTGGACGTATTTCTGTGAATAGATGCCACGG
>OZ007505.1:16092415-16102415 GCA_963931865.1 Axinella damicornis | reverse complement strand
TAAGGGTCTCAGAACAGCAAGAAGAGTGTGTACCAGGTAACATACCACACGTATCTACCTAGCGGGGGACGACTGTTATACTCACCGAACGTTGAACGTGTGGCCATGGTTGACAAAACGTAGCTGGACTGCATGGGATCGATCGGGAACGAGGCTGGACGTGAAACGCTTCCGTTTATTCGTCATTGCATGCACATTGCAGCGGGTGTAACGGTTAGTTTACGGAAGTTTGCTGGTCCGCTCTGTTCATTCGTGGGGAAAGGGGCGAGTTACCACTGTAAAACTATTTTCTCCCAGTGGTCGGTGGTTTCTGAAGCTGACAACGATCGTCAACAACCACCTGCCTTCCTCCGTCGCCGTATAATCGCACACAAAGAATTAGATACTTGGTCGTAGCTGCTCGTTCATAATCCAGCTACATAGCAGCTACTGGGTAAAAATGTCCAACCAACCTTGACAGTGCTCAAAGGTGCTCCAAGTTGGCCAGCGGACAGGCAGTTTTCCGTATAATATACGATATACCCGCAGCAATGATTGAATTTCCGTGTACTCTCCGCGGATGCATACCATTTCACATCCACCTCCGTTTAGATTTTCCCGGGGCCCGAGCCCCGATAATTCTGCCAACACGCGCGCTTGTCAAAAGTCTAACATAATTTGCGGCAGTCAGTTAGCTAAAGATGGCACTCAACGAACACGTTGAACATCAAGTCGTAGGCGCCCTAAGAACTGTTGTAAGAAGAAAGTTCGGACATAATAGCTGGCACATTGATAGAGATGACAAGAAAGAATTTTTGAAGATAATTACTTGTGTAAGAGTTGAACCCACAGCTAGCTGGTCACAACCAACTGCTGTTGTTGCAGCTCATGAGAGTGGAAAGAGCACGTTGATGGCCGAAGGCACTTGGAGAAGTAGTGCAAAGGTTCGACTCGGTGTTCAAGCCAACTACAGGATTCGTGCTTATTCCCTAAAGCCTGTGAGGCTGGGAGCTGGGGTTGGTGGTGGAGTTGGTGGTGTTGGTGGTGCCGCTGCTGGGGGGACAGGGGGAGCTGTGGCTGGTGTTGCTATTGGAGCAACTGTTGGAACTGTTGTCCCCATTGTTGGAAATATCGTTGGGGGCATTATCGGGGGTATTGTTGGTGGCATTGGTGGAGTTGTAGTGGGAGCGGGGACTGGTGCAGCAGTCGGCACAGGAGCTGGTGCTGTTGCAAGCTATGATGATGGTGTCAATATTAAAGCCAGAGAGGTTTTTCAACAGTTGCCATCCTTTTCTGAAGACAAACATAACAACATTGTCTATTGTATACTATGCAGCAATAACCAAGCCGATGGATTTTACTACCGTCTTACCTAACTTGGATCTCCTACGTGTCGCTGCCATAAAATTGCTCAAATAGATAATGTGTGTAGTGCGTATACATGTTTGTAGCAAAGTTTTGCTTATCAGTGTGTGCTGCACAGTTTGTACCCATTTACCAATCCCTTTACTGTAATCTCCCAAACACACACACCTTGCACTAATACATTTTGTGCATGCTGTGTACATAAGCATGGTTTCAATTACATGCGTCTACAGTATGAATTTCATCAAAGACACTGAAACTGCCAGCACTCTTATTAACCCCCACTTGTATACTGAAAGCCTGTAGGTTACCTGTCCACTAGCCTCGTTCCCAGGTGGCCTGGGAACGAGGCTACCTGTCCACTTGCCGAGCTTCTCACAATAACAAACTGTCCTAGTACACCTCTATTGAAGTTTGGAATTGACACATAAAGGGTGTGTGAAACTGTAAGAGCTGGGGGGGAGTTCAAAGTGGGTGGGGGAGACAGTACTTTGACCTTCTCCTTGCATCAAAAATTATAGATCATGTTTTGTAGTGAAATGTGAAATCTATTGTTAGGGTGGTGGATTATGGAAAACCCTGTTTTTGCTATAGCTGCTCCTGTGTACCAAGAACCAGTTGCTTCACGTCCTGACAACAAGCACTTTAAAGAGCCTGTTGATGATCAGGGGGTTGGACGTGCTCCGGCAAAACCATCAAGCCTTTGACTGATTGAACAGTTTACAGGGTTTGATTCTTACATGCAAACCCTCATGGGGAGCAGAGGCAAGCAACAAGAGTGCAAAGCAGACATGGAACACAAAACCGCTACTGATTGGGTAACTGTAAAAGCTGGGCTCTGGACTCTGGACTGGACTAGGGACTGACCGTATACAGACAGCAAACATCACCAAAGATATAAACGGTGCTCTCCACAGCTCTATCTCAAGTTGCTTCCTAGCCTGTTGAGGGATTGTCGCCTCGATTTCCAAGAGGTTAGAAAGGTCACGTGCATATTAAATGAGCTTCAACAAAGGTGGCTATGACTGAATCTTTGTGGGTTCTGTACCGGCTTTGAGCATCCATCGACTGTAGATCACATGCATTTGTTGAAACTTTAATTGAGCTCTAGTTAGAATGCTCTGTGTGTTTGTAGGACTAAGAGCAGCTATTATCAGCAGAAACCAAACTCCAGCCTTTCTTGAAGTGTAGAAGCAGAAGGAATATTCCTATGTCATCCATGACTATAGTTCGAGCTCATTGTTGAAGTTCATTAAATATGCTTGTGACCTTTAAACTCTCCGATATCAAGGAGACAATGCCTCAACAGGCTAACAAGCAACTTGAGACAGAGCTGGAGACAACCCTTCATAGCTTTGGTGATGTTCGCTGTCTGCAGGAGCCCATAATGCGCCGTCACCATGCAACCCTCAATGCATCTGCCAAATGCTCACACAAATGTGTGCTCAACTTACTCAGTACTTGAGGGATCTTGAAGCTTTTCCTGCAATGCTGGGTAAATGAAAAAGCACTAAAGTGCAAACCTCGCCCTCATGTAGCAAAGCGTACCCATAAGATCTACCAGTGGAATGCAGGACATTGGAGGGTGCGACAAGCCTGAGCGAAGTGCACGTGCAGGACATGCATGGAGCAGTTGCATTCATACAGTGACTGTCATCAGACTCAATTATGTGACTGGGCAAATTATGAGTCACAGAATTATGACACTACATGCACTAAACAGACACTCGTGCAACTGTGAGTCAGGTTAGCGTTAGCTGAAGCAGTTTAGCAGGTACGTCACCGGCCATGGCGGTAGACCCACGAGCTGTCTCCGTCTTTGTTGTCGCCACCGAGGAGGCAGAAGTTCATGGTGCTCTAGGTTCACGATGTGCAAGTATCACATGTCATCCGATGCGCGTTCAGGGTCTGGTATCGGGATCCTGGGAACCAAACTACAGCTCGCTAGCTCATCAGTTTGCCACTTTGTGCCGCTTGGTTTGTGGTAGCGCTGGTGTCGCTAGACGCCACGCTTCACGTACCAGTAGTCTAGTAACAGCGCTAGTGACCCGCTGATGTTGATTTTGTGGCACAAGCACCAAGTAAAGTTTTCGTGGTGAGCTAAAAACTGTCATAACTCTCGAACTAAACATTTTTATCCAAATTGCTATGTTAATTTTGTTCCTTACGTCGAGCGCTTTCTTTTGATACCTTGGTCTCACTCGTCAAGTACCCGCAGCGCCCGCTAGAGCGGTAACAGACAGACAGACAGACAGACAGACAGACACACACGATGAGTACTAGAACCTCCCCCGCATGGGCGGGGTGAGGTTAATGACAGGCATGTGTGTTGGCGAGATGGCAAGACAACCCTTAGTCTATTGAGCTAGAACAATTTTCTCTCGCTCAGGAAGTTGGGGTAGCGCCCCCCAACTTCCTGAGTGAGAGGAAGTTGGTCTAGCTCGATAGATGAAATGAAACTGTATATGTAGGTCTGGTGCTGAGGTTAGACCTGACCTGTAGGTCTGGGGTTGAGGATAGACCTAACCTACCTTGCAATGATTTCTGCAGCGCTGTGTTCTCGGCCTGGAGGTGTGTCAGCTCCCCTCCATGTGGCCCTCCAGCCAGAGAACCAGCCTGCAGCCGCTCCACCTCGGACATCAGATGCTCCTTCTCATCACAAACCTGCAGTGGTGGGATGATATCAGTCACAAAATTAATTTCACTTCCTATCAAGGGGCTGATTGGTGGAACATACGCACTGGGAATGAGGCTTAGAGGGGGCAGCCTGGGAATGAGGCTAGGTGGGGGCAGCCTGGGAATGAGGCTTAGAGGGGGCAGCCTGGGAATGAGGCTAGGTGGGGACAGCCTGGGAATGAGGCTTAGAGGGGGCAGCCTGGGAATGAGGCTAGGTGGGGGCAGCCTGGGAATGAGGCTAGGTGGGGGCAGCCTGGGAATGAGGCTAGGTGGGGGCAGCCTGGGAATGAGGCTAGGTGGGGGCAGCCTGGGAATGAGGCTAGGTGGGGACAGCCTGGGAATGAGGCTAGGTGGGGGCAGCCTGGGAATGAGGCTAGGTGGGAGCAGCCTGGGAATGAGGCTAGGTGGGGGCAGCCTGGGAATGAGGCTAGGTGGGGGCAGCCTGGGAATGAGGTAGGTGGGGGCAGCCTGGGAATGAGGCTAGGTGGGGGCAGCCTGGGAATGAGGCTAGGTGGGGACAGCCTGGGAATGAGGCTAGGTGGGGGCAGCCTGGGAATGAGGCTAGGTGAGAGCAGGTTGGGAATGAGGCTAGGTGGGGGCAGCCTGGGAATGAGGCTAGGTGGGGGCAGCCTGGGAATGAGGCTAAGTGGGGGCAGCCTGGGAGTGAGGCTAGTGGTTTCCAGTTGACAGCACGATTTTACACGTACACTCCCCGATTATAAGGAGAGGGGAGCATGCCTTAACCATGCCAGTTTGTCGTCTGATACAATCTTCAGCATACCAACCACATCCACCCTTTCAATTACCTTGTGGGTGACACCCACTCACCTCTCCCTGTCTGACCTTTTCTGCTGGCATGGAGCCTATCTCCAAAACCATTGCAATGAGGTCTCTAAGCTGATAAAGGTGTACAGTTTGAGCATGTTTATATACAACCAGTATACCCGTCGGAACAGACTTTGCAGTGGACATATATGAATCTCAAAGAAGGAATTCAATAATGGAAAAGAAGGAATTCAATAATGGAGTAGTTCGTAGTGCTGTGTCTACAGCAGAAACTACCACCCTTCCTGTTACACTCGGGTCTCAGGCTAAGCACAGTTTGGTTCGTACACCTATGTGCAAAAGCTTTTCCATTTTGTGATGGGATGCTGCTCCCCACACCTGAGTCCTACTCGTACATCGCTGGGAAGTGCTTCAGGAAGTGTGGTGGTAGGTTTATAACTTTGGACATGCATATGAAAAGTGTGTACTCCGCTAGGTGACAAAGTCAATCATTTCAGTCTCCATGGCAACCAAAATGCTCCTTGTTGAGGCAGCATCCTCGTAAAGGACCTTTGTTACTCTGAACTATTTATGACAAGCAGCTGACTGAGGGTCATATACAAGAATGTAGCTTAATTATGACAGTTCTACTGACCTTCGAGAGTTCTTCCATTAGGGTTCTGTTCTGTAGTCTGAAGTCATCTTCCTGAGTCTGGTGTGTGTGTGTGTGTGTGTGTGTGTGTGTGTGTGTGTGTGTGTGTGTGTGTGTGTGTGTGCGTGTAAGTGTGTGTGCGTACATGTGTGTGCGTGTGTGTGAATGTGTGTGTGTATATGTGTGTGCGTGTGTGTGTGTATGTGTGTGTGTGTGTGCGTGTGTGTGTGTGTGTGTGTGTGTGTGTGTGTGTGTGTACCTGTGTATGCATGTGTGTGTGCATGAGTGTGTTGTGTTGTGTGTGTATGCGTGACCTCACCTCAAGCTTTCGTTGCAGGCCATCATTCTCTTCAGCGAGAGCCGTAAACTCCTGCACATACACACACATACAGTGCAAAGACAAGACAACCTTACATATCATTCATTACACGTCCCAGTTGAGTACACACTAGTCTCGTGCCCAGCCACCCCTGCAGAGAAGGTCTGGTGGTTTGAGTGAGATTTCTTGTCACTAACACCGTTCCCGTCTGGAATTTGAGATGGCTGATGAATGCACACGTTGATGATTGTGGGTTAAGTCATCGATCGATCGAGGAGTCAAAAACAGCTCATGCAGTTTACAGCTCGTAACGAGGACTTCGTTGTTGACATGTAGCTTCTTCAGCCATCTCCAACTTCAAAAAGGTTTACGACAATACCGGAACAATGATGAAGTCCACCACCATTTCATTCACAGCCAATGTTTCGAGGGTTAGGGGAAATCGCTGAGTACTTGAAGGTAGGGCTACATGACAAACAGTACAGAAAGGAGTATTTATCTTTGCACCTACACTGGACATGCCCCCGTGACAAGAAATGCAACTCAAACCACCAGTCTGATGTTCTCCGCTGGTGGGCGTGGACGCCTGGGCACGAGACTAAGTACACACAGCATGTACCAAGTACAGATGACTGCAGTGTAACAGTACAGGTGCTAGAACATTTGTTTGTACAGAATGCCTCCAATACCATCACCTAGTTTACTCCTGCTCACTGGCCTGCCGGGCCTGCTGCGGCAATGGAATGCCTCCCCCCCACCCCTGTGGCTGCGCCCACCTTTCAAAGCAACCATTTAACACATTAGATTTTTTGAAGCAATACAAAGTTGCATTCCTAGAGTGTAATTGAGAGCCCTAGCTATCAGACAAGTGCAAGCAATATAAGCAGGAATGTATGACATTGTATGTATGCATGCATGTGTGCACAGTGTGTATGGACAGATGGATTAATAGACAGATGCATGGATAAAGCACGGCACAACTTGCTCACCCTGGCTTTCTTGCTCCTCTGAATGGTCTGGAGAGTGGTGAGAACAGGCGGCCACAATGGAGAGCAGTGAGAACAGTCAGCCATAATGGAGTCAACACTCGGTAATCATAAACACACACATACACACTATACTGTAGATCATTAAATACAACTGGCAATTAATCACGCAAGTGCATATACTTTCCTCCTGGTATGCAGCATTATTTCTCTATCCCACGGGTTCAAGGTTCAAGCCAGGATTATCAGAACAATGGCCTGTAAGACCCAAGGAGCACTAGACTGTCGTCAGCCAGAAGACAACCCCTAGCTTAAACAAATTAAAGCAGCCACTTGTCGGTCATGAGTATTTCCGGCTTCTTGGATACCCCCACAAGAATTTCTCCTAGTCGTGTTGTGGAGTTCACAAGATGTCGATGGCCACCAGCATTTAGGGTCAATGCTCTACCAACTGAACTATGGAAACAGCATAGCTGACTAAGTCCAAATATGGATGCATACATGCACAACACGGGCATACCTATTTTATGTGTGTGTGTGCAGTGTTTCTTTTCGGGTTTGTGTGTGTCATTGTTTACTGCAGCAACTGTTTCCTGGCTATAAGTAGCATCATGCTTTCGCACCCAGGCTAAGCAGCTAGGTATCTTGCTAGATACCTAGAGATTACTAGAGATTACTAGAGATTACTAGGGAATACTAGAGATTACTAGGGACTACTAGAGATTACTAGAGATTACTTGGGATAATTAGAGATTACTAAAAGATTAATCCCCACAACCATGATAACTGGGTACAAGAGGCCAAAGTCATGAACTAATAAAGCCCACAGCGGTCTCTTGGCCATCATCACCTTTCTCTTATTAGTAATGGCCACAAGCCAACCCACACATACTCCACCCCCACACTTGAGCCCACCTTGTTGGCCTTGTCCAGCTCCCTGGCCTGGGAGTGCAACACATCCTGTAACCTGGCAGCCTCTGGGGGGGGGGGGGGGGACACAACTTCCATGACTACTAGCGATTATACTGAAGATTACTGGAGATCAATGGAGTTTACTAGAGCTTGCTGAGATTGCTGGAGAGTATGATGGCACAATTAACCCTCACTTCGTGAATGCCTTCGTACCTTGTCAGACATACAGTCTCAAGCGCCTGGCCATGAAGAGAATGTTTACAGCTAGCCTACATGATGTGTCTGTAATAAATTATGGCCATTGATGATTACATTCCGAGGGTGCATGTTAGGTTAGGCTGCTCACCAGAGCGTTTAGCCTCGTTCCCAGGCCGTCTGCCAGTCGCGCGCGCATCGCATACTTGACCTTTGAACCCTTGTCAGATAGCTGGCAGAAGGCCTGGTACCACTCCTACGTCATTTAAAAACGCTTAAGTACTGCAATATGGACACGGTTATGACATAGGTGGACACGGTTTCATGTAAAATGGCTACGTGCCAGAAGTTCACGGACTAACGGCAGGTTTCCTAGCAAGTTATTGTTGGCTTTTACGCTACCGTGGTGGACCACTGGAGGCGTCAGGTATGGAACTCCTTGTTGTACGGTTGTAGTAGCCTAGGTAACTACAATAACTTACCTCTACAGACTAGCTTACCAAGCGCTTGGTAAGACTTACGCCTGAGTAGTCAAACGTTAGTGCATGCTGTATTGCCGTTAGCGCTGAGTTGGCATCAAGTTGCTGACTTCGTGGTATCAATATAAACTCGAAAGCATACGTGTAGTCGAGTTGCTTCATAACCGTGTCCACTTTGCTTGTAAATGACGTAGGAGTGGTACCAGGCCTTCTGCCAGCTATCTGACAAGGGTTCAAAGGTCACGTATGCGATGCACGCGCGACTGGCAGACGCCTGGGAACGAGGCTACAGAGCGTTCACACCATAGGACGTCAGACATGATAAAGTGGAGGGAAACAACGGACTCCTACGCAACCATTTTGAGTGGCAAGAAAGAGCATTTAATATCCCCCCAGCCATAAGCACAGTGGCACAATTTGAGGGCTCATCACTTTGGAGGGGACTACAGGCATGCTTAGAACGCTATTCTTAAACCCTTGTGCACCTAGGTGGAAATGAATACCCATGCAAACACGAGACATTATGCAAGCCAAGCTATGCAGTTGCGCAGTGTGTACTGTTCTCGCTTATATTGATTGCACTGCGGTAGGTGCACTGTTAGAGTGGTACTACAAATTTCAGGTCAGTTGTCCAAAATGCAACAGCCAGTTATGGCGAACGGGTTCAATATTGTTCTATTTTGGCAACTAACATGTGTAGTGTGTGTAGGCAAGGCAAGGCAAGGGGATTTCAATGAACCAATCCCATGAATATGGTTACCGATTTCTGAGAGGGCTAATTAGGAGACATTTCCCTGCCCACCTGCACTAGATTTTGCCTGCTGTTCCTTCAGCTGGTAGTTGGTGGTTCGCAGTTCAATCAGCTGAGTCTAGAATGAAGAAGAGATGTGCATGATTTGCGCACTTTGACCTGTACCTGCTTGCTACATAGAGTGGTTTCATGCGATGTTTCAGTATGTGCTGGCCACTTTGGTGAATAGTCTTGTCCCCAGACCCTCCTTGCATGTGCATACCTGATCGGAAAAGTCAAACAGGTAAATGGGCTTAGCATCCAGCTTAACTCTGCTTGAATGCGCTTAGCAGTCAGCTTAAATGGGTACAGACCTATTAAAGCACAATACTTGAGCCCAATTGCATGTTTGCAGAAACATATGTTTCCATGTTAGCTGCATGCTCAGGGCTGCAGTCAGCACATAATTATCAAACGTGTGGTTGTTTGATTGGATTCCCCACATTCCTCTGCTGCACCTGCTAGTAAAGCCCATTAACCAGACCCTTTTTTCTCCCGATTTTTCCAACTGGGCGCATACATGGAGGGTCTAGAGGGTCTGGGAAAGAGACTATTTTGGTGAACCAATTAGACGAGTCTTCATATGCAGTGACAGTATTCATGAACTCCAAGTCTGCAGACCAAAATCACTGCTCACTACAATGAAGCGAACTGTAAAGACAGATCCAGAGTTCCCATATCTGTTGATTCACCAAAATGAGCGCCATGCATCACAGAAATACGCAGATGTCAGCCACACCAATACAACCACACAGACGATCAGTCTCGTGTGGCTAGACTCAACCAGGCTGGCCTGGCCATGTGAGACTAGCAGATGATATCGGTACAGTACATGATGCAACTGCAGCTGACTCAGGGTTTCAATGACTGCAATCCACCCAG
>OZ007505.1:15809915-16087415 GCA_963931865.1 Axinella damicornis | reverse complement strand
AGAGCAAACTCCAGGAGTAGCTGACCTTATTATAGACTAGGGTTACAATTTGTGAATAGTACAATCATCTCCTCCATTGCCAAATTAAAATAATCGTGATTGTACAATCATAAAAGTCATGCATGGCTTGTAATGTAAAGCCAGCATTAGCCTCGATCGTTCCCAGGCTGTGACATGTATGAGAATGAGGCTAAGCCAGCATAGGAATGCTGCAGATTTGGTAATTTGATCAGGTACATACGCTTCAAATGGCTGTGCACTATAATAACATGCATGCAGATAGGTAAAATTATAATATTGTTTCCACCAGCTCACATCAATCTCCATACATGCGTGGCCATGGAGATTGATACCAGTGGAAACATACAAAATTTTCAATGCCTATAGTTTGTGAGACTGGAGTACGTACCATGCATGTATAATTATACATGCACGTGTGTGTGGGTGGGTATCTACATGTATAAGTATACAGTCATAGTAACAGGACTAAAATTACGCACAAAGTGACCAAATTATAACCGATCGATGACATGAGACATATGCCGTAGAGAAACAGAACCCACCACATCTGATCATTATACCACAAAGTAATTCTCTGGCTTTACTGCATGATCAATTGCAACTCACCATGAAGTTCAAGAATCACACAATCATGCCCACCCAGCATAACGTACCTGCATGTTGCATGAAATTAATTTTGAGCTGCATTCATGATGCTTATATACTGTACAATAATTGAATCTGTCAATAAAACATAATAATATTTATAGCTAAGAGTAAAACATTATATATACTCAAGGACATGACATGTAAGCTATTATACATGCAGCAGATGATGAGTCCGCTTGGTGTAGTTAGCTGGTGGTTCCTTTCAGCAATCAATGATCAACTTCTGAACTGTATAAATGAGATAGGTACAATGCAGTTGAATTACAGTTCAACCACACTGACTATCAGTATTGATTCAGAGGTAGACTAGGAGTCTATAGAGAGCAGCAGTAGGCAAAGACTGGAATGATGAAAAGGGAAATGAATGAGATGGCGTAATGACCTGACTTCCAAAGAACAGGTTCTTTAAACTTGCAGCATCTGATCCCATTGGATAGGAGTTCAAGTGCATGTGCTCAGTTTCAGTTCTATAGAAAGGAAGAGCAAATAGTACATGGAGGCAGGTTATGACATGCTGGGGCATTGCACATGACTGCCGGTTTACCCTTCCCAGTTGTCTCCAGTAGCCAAAATGCCCTGCAGCATTATGTGCACCAGATTCCAATGCTTACCAAAGACAAATTCATCCATTTCTTGGACCTTTTCCTCCATTAGTCTCCTGGATTGTCAGTTTTCCAAACATTGGTGTATCATATGGCTATTGGAAATTTGGCAGTATTTAGGGCAACCTCTTGAACTGCATCCCCGACATATCAACGTGGATAGGTCTGAAACATAGAGGTGGTGGTACTCTTGCATTTCCACTTGAGGATGGGATATCTCTTTTGTGTCTGAAGGCTTCCTGAGGAAGCTGAACATAATATTATTTCCTGTCCTTGCCATTGCCTAGCCTGGCAGAGTTCTGCATGTAGCTATACACAAGGATCTGTTACCACAAACACACAAACATCCTATAGTGCTTGAGGTATTGCTAGACAGAAAAATGGCATCATAGTCCAAACTGATTACAGATACATGGTTCTTCACCTGTCAAACTGGAAAATTCACTCTTGTAAATGAATTAAAGCTTGGAGGCTAGATGAATTGCACACGCACAAATCTTGTGTGATAGGAGCCAAAGCTGTCAACCTACAGTATCAGAGAGGATGGGAAGGGGTAGCAGAAGCAACCTCAGAGCACCAGGTCACTTATTTACTGCATGGGGGCCAACCCCCCTGACCATCCATAGGGCTATAGAAGCATGCCATTTGCAGTGATAGGCCAAAAGAGAGTTGGTACGTAGAACACAGTGTCTGTAATTCTGCTTTGATTGATCCAGAAAACCAGGAAACCTGTACTTGGCTGGTTGAAATTGCTGAAGCCTGCACTGTATATATTTGCAGGCTCCGTATATAATGGCACTGTCTAGCCCATAAAGAGTAGGCTGAAATGTGTTTCTCTGAACACTGCTGGGGACATACAGCATGTTGGGAACATGCACCATGCTAGGGACAAGTAGCATGCTAAACCTCAACTTTTCTTTGAGTTTTGTTCTTCTGGCTCGGCCAGGTTTTCAAAATACTGTGTGCAGTGTATTGTAGCTGGTAGTGATCAGGTTGACAGAAGCTTGAAATCTTCAGCAGTTTTGTGAGTATCTCACAACAACGAAAAGGACCTTTCCAGTTAGTTGCAAGTAGCTAGAGCACGCAGTTTCTCTAGGGAAGTCATTACATCACTAGGATGCAAGGGGTAATAACTGTCTTGCTTACATTCGCTATTATAACTTCAAGTACAACATGAGTTAACAAAATCTCATTATTGGAGTCTGAAATTGACAGTTTCGGCCAGCCACTGTACACCAATGGACCTTTGGCAGCTCCCATGCATTTCTCAATTCTGTAGAAGATACTGTACCTGTCAAATTCTCATCGCAGCTTTCTTCATATCTTGATGATGCAGTATAACCGCAGGATTGTCTCCTCAAGTTTCATGACACACTAGGAGTTCACTGTTGAGGACCTTTAGCATGCAGACGAAGCATTCAAAAGCAAAACGTCTGTGGGCACTCTCTTATCTGGATCAAAAACGGACTCCAGAAGATCCTTTCCAAGTGTATCTCAAAGTAGAGCAGTCTGTCAAGTGGTACAGTGTTGCTTCAGTGGAGGATGCAAGGAGTAGCATCACGAACTGTCTTGGCTACTTCCGTCACTTCAACCCCAGCAGTTATATGCACGTTTAGATAGCTTCCAAGGTCTGTATTGATAAAAATATTCTTTGATTTTCAGTTGAGGGCAGAAATTCTCCTTGGCAGAAAAATTATTCTCAATGATGGCTGAACAAAGTACAACACTCTATTTCTCAGCTCTGGAAACACAGAGTAACATGTTGACGAAAGAGTACTCATGTTGTCTGTTTACATTGAATGCACCACCTACAGCAGTAACCCCATGCAGTGTTGATAGCCTTGTTAACATTGGTGCCACTCAATTGCTGGCCTTTAAGCACGGAGAAGTCCAGGAAAGAGAAAGAAGATCCCATTGGTGTTCCTGAAGATCGGTCAACATCTACTGTCTTCACTTCCTCAATAATTATAACTTTCTGTTTAATTTTCTGGCAGAGCTATGAGTAGACCAGGAACTGCTTCACCATGTTAGGATCTAAGTCTGGAATCGGAGGATGGTACAACACCAGCTCTTGTTTAGTTCCAAGTCCAGAGGAGCAAGTATGCATGACACCATTGACCTACAATGAAGGAGGTTGTGGGCCTGGTATCCAAAACATTCCAATAGTTCTTGATCTTACTGGCTCCCTTGAGTATCAACAGGTGACCTTTGTCATTCAGAGTTAACATTCTCATCACTTCTTCAAAACACAGGAAGTCACTTGAGTGGAGTACCTGGGCTTAGAATCCCTTGAAGTTCACCCACAGTGATCACAGAAACATCTTTGAATTCAGCTCATGTATGAAAGTATGTGAATAGAACATAACATCAGTAATCAAATTCAGATCTATATTTTGTCTAAGACTTCAACAAGTAACAGTCAACTCTTTCTTAGCAAGTCTCTTCCACAATGTTCAAATACATCTTGTGGGTTTGCTCCATGGAGTTTTTCGTGTATACAAGTTGTGTTGTAGTCTGAGATGATACCTAGCTTTTTATATTCCTTTAGCTATAGTAATCAACAGTGCAAGGGTCATGGCTCCATGTCTCTGCACTCCTGTGCACACTGATAAACCAATGGATTTCACAAATGCTGGAGTTTTTCTTGCAGCTCATATATGAATGGAAAGTCTCAATTTCCCTCTGGCACGCTTTGGCTAGTTTGTTGATAAAACACAACTTTGCTGGAATTCAAAGGCACTTATATAGCTGTATATATAGCTGTGTGCAAAATACTGCTGTATATATAGCTGTGTGCAAAATACTGTGATGCAAGCTGGAGATCCTTAGCAAGAATTCTGCAGCACTTTTCTGTTCCTTAGGCTGCTCAGGGTCAAAGTAGCTCCTTTCCAAGTGTGCCATAAGGTTCAAAGTAGATAGGTTCCTTAAGGCCGGGAAGTCATTACACTAAGGTAATGATGTAGAGGGCATGCAGCATCTTGTTTCGGGCTGTTAGCAAGGTCACACACTTGGATAGCTTGGAAGCTAGGTCTAAAGCACAATAACATGGCCATGGTTTGCTTCAGCGCATGGACCAGGTTTTCAATGGGCTTTATCCAGTATTGCAAATATGGTTATACAAGCTTGGATAATAGGACAAACATGGAGGAGGAAACAGTGGTATTTCAAGAACAGCTGAAACTCGGGATGTTCAGCAAAGACACAGGGTTCAACAAATGTAGCTAGCTAGTTTTGTCAGGCCCAGAACAAACAGTTTCATGAAAGGATGTAGTGGAAAAAGTAGCTGGTTTGGAAGATTTCCAACTCTTTAAGTTGAATTGAGGTCCTTATTTCTGGTGGTGATGCTTCTTGGAAGTTCAGCGGGGCTTCATATGTATATCTTATATCAGCAGGGCTTCATATGTATAATTATCTTGGACAGCTATAGCAACATCTGAAGCACTGAGGATATCGCTGCCATGTTTATTTTTGTTCAGTGCAAGGCATAAGCTCTATAGACAGCACTGGATGGGATGAAGTTCTCACTGTGACAGTCACAATTTACTGTTACTGTACAATTAGCTCATACATCCTGCTAGTGTTCAATGAAATGCTTTTGTCATGTCAATGGATTTGTGTCTGGATATGCTGAACTTGTTGAACTCTTCTCAATCATAGCTCTTGGGTAGTTTCATCAGTTGCCTTCTGTGTTTAGAACTAAATAATGCATGTGGAGTAGTAAAAAAAGAAAAACAGTTTTCTCGCATTGCATAACAAACTTCACCAGAGCAGTGGGCAGGTTTTGGGTTGAGCAACACAAGTGTCAATCTTTGGTTTCTCCAGGCAATCGTGAGGTAGTAGATGATCGATCTTGGCTTGTTTGCCTTCAAAGCCGAAACAATTGTCGTGCTTAAGAATGAAGGTCTAACAATACGAAATGAGAGGGCTAGAAATGAGTCATGGCAGATCAGAGAGAAGGCTTCCTACACTACAGACATTTTCTCACATTTTATAACTACTCCGTGCCTACAAGGAACCTCTGATATCTCTTGTGCACAGTGTCAATGGATTTCTTCCACAGAAGATGCTATACTTATCAAACTCTTCTCGCAGTTTTTGATAAGTTCCCCCTCCTTGAAGTTCCTGTCGGCTTCTCCATGCTTGGTCGAGAACGTGGTGCAGCACAACTGTAGGATTTCCTGACCAGTCCTTATGATACATTGAAACCTCGATAGAAGGGATATGCAGCATGCTGACAAAATGTTGCAAAGCTGGGTAACACTTTCTTGAAATATCTCCTAGATAGTTTGCAGTGAGTTCCTTGTTACAGTTATCAGGATGAAAGAATGAATTCAGAAGGTCATTTCCGAGTGTGCTGTACGGCTCAAAATAGAGCAACTTTTCAAGGGAAACCATACCACTGTGATAAAGGATACATGAATTAGGTTTTTGAACTGTGTTCGCTACCTCTTTCATTTCAATTTTGGCCACAGCATTGATATTTATATTGGGATAGTTAGCAATATCTGAAGCAATGAGGAAGTATTCTTGTACTTCGTCTCGAGGAAAAAACTTCTCCTTTGTAGCTAAAATCTTTCCAATAATGGCTGAACGAAGTTTAACGCACTCCATTTCTTGCCCTTTGATACATCGCATCAATAGTAATACTACTGTGTTTTGTTCAATCACTTCAACAAGAACTTCTACTCCATCTCTGGTACACCAGTGAGTGCCATTCTTCCAAATATTGCACTGCCTGTTCAGGGTAGGTAATTCAGCTGTGTCTGAATCTTGACTAACTGATGCTGCGTAGTTAAACACAAGTCGAAGAAGAAGAACTTGGAGAAAACGTGGTGATAAAAAGTGCTGAGGTTTGCACTCTATGCACCACCCACAGCAATAACTGTATTCTTGTGAAGATTGGTGGTTCCATACACCTACTGGCCTTTCAGAATTGACTAACCCTGGGATAAAGCAGAAAGATTGAGTCTGGGAAACTTCTGCTGAAATGTCTTCTTTTCCCATAATAAGTTGCAAGGTTTCATGATCATCAATTTTCTGACCGAGTTCAGAGTAGATAAGAAATTGCTTCATTATGTCAGGATTTAAGTTTAAGTCTGGACACAAGTCATCTAGTTTCGAGGATGGCAAAACACCAGTATTAGTTTCTACCTTTAGATGTTGCTCAAAGTCTTGAGGAGCAAATATGGCGCCAATGACACGATGGAGGGAATCTTGGTCCAAAACAATCCAATGCTTCTTGATCTCACTGGCTCCCTTGAGTATCAATAGGTGACCTTTGTCATGCAGAGCATTCAACAATTTCATCAGTTCTTCAACAACATAGGGCAGCGGAACACCAAGCTTACCTGTCAATGGTATGGAATGTTGAGTTGTTGAAGAGTCCTTGGGATGCGAACTCACAATATTTCCTTGAAGTTCACCCACAGTGATTGCAGGAACGTCTTTGAAATGCTCATGGAGGTACGTGAATAGAACATGACATCGGCAATCTAATTCCACATGTTGTCTCAGACTTGAACAACTCTCCTTCAACAGCATCCGTAGTGACCTCAACTGTTCGGATCCAGCATTTCGACAGTCTAGACAAAGTGGTCCAAAATACTTTAGCACTGAAGAATTCCCAATTTCCAGAGTTTTCTTTAAGCTAGACAGTGATTTTGGTAGTGCTGTTTGGGACAAGAGATCTGCATGGCTACCTATGACAATGGCATGTGGTTTGACTTCACAAGTAGAGCTACAGTGGTTCTCAATGTACTTTATCCAATACTGCACAGATTTAGTCAGCTTTTGCTCACGGTCATTGAGATTGACAACCATGATGAAAATGGGTGGCGAAGAAAATGTGGAGGGAGACAATGAGCTTTCAAGAAAGGCTGAATGGCTACTGTGAAACTCAGGATGTCCAGCAAAGTCGTGGATTAGCACCTTCCCAAATTCTTTGCTCTTGTATTCAGATTGAAGGACTCCAGCAGTTGGTCCTTCTACACTAACAATTGATGTTGAATCTGCTGTTTCAGTTTTAAGAGATTCCACAAGTGTACTTTTGCCAGCCTCAGAATTACCTAACACAAACAGCTTCATGAATGGATGTAGTGGACGAACTTTTTTGGATCTTTCCAACTCTTCACCATAGTGTTCATATACGTCTTGTGGGTCTGCTCCATGGCCAATTAGGAGTCTTATTATTTCATAGTTATGTGTAATCTGAATTGGAGTTTTCCCATTCACATCACGAGCTGATACCTTTATTTTTCTCCCAGTGTTGAATAGTGCTTCAACAAAATCATTTCCGTATGCACTGACTCTACAGGCTACATGCAGAGGAGTGGCATCTTCATGATTGGTGCAGTTAAGATCACAGTCTTCACGGTTCAGCAAATATGACACTAGATCTCTAACCTGGTTGCACCAGTAATGCTCACCAATCGCATGTAGTAGTGCGTTACCCTTCGAATCCTGCTGATTGGGATCACAATAATTACCAGTTAACAGAAGCATAACAACGTCAGTCTTTTGACGTAAGAGAGCAAAATGGAGCAGTGGGATGTACCGGTCTCTATCCTGATCATAAAAAGTTTGATCAGTGTTTGCCAGGTCAAAATCTTTCACTTTAACCAGGCATTCAACAAGTGAATTCTCTCCATATGCCACCGCATGAAACAATGGAGGATGCCCCCTAGTATTTCTCTGCATTAGTTTGCATTCTTTAGTAGTGGTCAAATACACAGCAATTTCAGTATTCCCAGCATTACAGGCAGTGTGAAGAGCAGTGTTTCCTTCTTGATCTGCTTCATTAGGATCACAGAATTGGTTTTGGACAAGGAGTTGCACAATATCAAGTGCACCATTTGAACACGCAATGTGCAGCGGTGTGAATCCGTCGTTGTTTTTCAAATGATCAAGTTTGCCAACATGACCTTCCAGTAAACACCTCACAATGTTAATATCGTAGTGATTTTTCTGACAACCAACATGGAAGCTAAAATCACAATAGTGTCGCTGACAAGCAATATGGATGGGAGTATTTCCGTGAGTGTTTTGAACAAAGACTTCAATTTCACAGCAACTTTTGAGAATCTCTACAATATCCAAACAAGTCACAAAGCAAGCACGATGGAGAGGAGTGTCTCCATGATGGTTTTTCAAGTCAAATTTACAGCCATCAAGTTCTGTAAGCAGCTTCACAGCATCAATGCTACAGCTGGAACAAGCAGTATGAAGAGCAGTGTTTCCATCTTTGTCTTGAAAGTTAATGCTACTAGCTGTAGTAAGAAGCTTAACAATATCCAAAGATCCTCTGGAGCATGAATTAGTGAGAGTAGTGTTGCCTTTGTTGTCAACTTGGTCATAAGTGCTCATTGAACTAATGAGACAGTGGGCGATTTCAGTTTGTTTCCGACTGCATGCGATGTGTAAAGCTGTGGCACCAGATTTGTCTTGGATAGTTAGGTCAGTAAGGTTGTTCTGCAAGAGAAAGTTGACAATTTCAATGCTATCTTTCTTGCAGGCTATGTGAAGGGGAGTCTCACCCAACACGTTTGTTTGATTCAGTTTTTCCTCATTCTCCCTAAGCAAGATACATAGTATGTCCAGTCGCTGCATTCTACAAGCAATGTGAGCAGGAGTTTCTTGTGTCTGTTCATTGACATAAAGTGGATTACAGTACTTTCCAGTCAAAAGCTTGACAATCTCAACTTCTCCAGAGCGACATGCGTTAAAAAGAGGTGTGTCACCAAACATGTCTGGAATATCCTGGTTGGAACTACACCTTTCTAGCAAGCTCTTTACTAATTTAGGAGAAGTACCACAGCAGGCCATATGCAGAGGTGTTTCTTTAGTTTTAGAGACTTGAAGTGTTACATCACAAGCGTTAAAATCATCTGCAAACAGCAGATTACAAATCTCAAGTCTGCCATACTTGCATGCGAGGTGCAGTGGTGTTTCACCATTATCACTGCAAATATTGGGGTTACAGAGAAAGTCATTAATCAAGGTAGTGGCAACTCTGAGTGAACCCCACTCACATGCAGTGTGTAATGGAGTGTTCCCCTTTAAGTTAGGAGACTCACATCCACAGTTGTACTCGGTCACAAGAAGATTAACGAGGCTCACATTATCTGCTATACATGCACAATCCAATGGAGTATCACCACTTGCATTTTGCATAGCAAGGCAATGTTTATACTGGGTAAGGAGTGTTGTCACAAGACCAATTTTTCCACACAGGCACGCAGTGTGCACAAGTGAGTTGCCAAGTGATACATTATGGCAAGACAGGTCTGGATTCAATTTGATGCTTTCATAGTTAATAAAGCCACAGTCAGCAACTCTTACACAAGAATCCAACTCCATTGGATTACTTCCTTTTGTTTCAAGCAAATACTGCAGTACTTCAGTCTGACCACTTTGACAGGCAACTTGTAGCAGAGAAGCAGTGACCCTTACACAGGGAATTTCATCCATAAAGTACTTGACAATGTTTAAATGACCACAGCGACACGCAAAATGGAGTGGTGAATCACCATGTGAATTTAAGGGTAACAACATTGATTTTGGTTGATGTAATTGAGTACTGGAACATATACGATATTGAACAACATCATCATGATACAAGTTTAGTTTATCATGTGTACAGGTCTTTCCTGCCAATATCCACTCACCAATATATCTTGTAAGTGCTAAGTTTCCTGACATGCATGCTTTGTGAAGGACTGTGTTACCAGAAGCATCAATCAGATATGCTGGTCTACAGTAGCCTCCACCGTAGCGATTATGTACCAAATAAACAGCTGTGTTCAAATGTCCACCAAGGCATGCTGCATGCACTGGCATACATCCTCTGTTATCTCTTCCTTCAACATCACAACCATAAGCTTCGACTAGGAGCCGAACAATATCACACTTCCCATGCTGACTTGCAATGTGTAGTGGGGTCTGACAATATTCATTATAAATTTCGACTGGATCACATCCTTCCGAAATTAATCTGAGTAATTCTGCCTTGTCTCCTGATGCAGAAGCGTCTAGTAGTTGTTTTTGTTGTGCTTCTGTAATGCAGTGCTGACTCATACTTAGCTCGTGTTGATGGCCTCTGAGAAATGCAAGGTAGCCATGGTGAAGTATTGCAAGTTGTAACATAGTGTGTGAGCATTTCAAGGAACTACAGTTCCACAAAGTGAATATTAAGTTAAGCATTTGGTCCTAGATTGAAATGATACTGGCATGCACTTCAAACCTCCAGGGAAACGAGCATAAAGTACAATGACCACACGAAGTATAGCCACCATACGTTTGACAATGCAGAGGGCAGGGCATGGATAGATGGAGGCTGGTACAGGTTATTAAATCTTGGCATGTGTCTACATTTAGAATGGGCAACAGAAAGCTGCAAACAGAAACACAAAACTCTGTCGTAACTTGCTAATTGTTTGGTATGATTAATGCAACAATCTTTACGTGGAGTAGACTGAATGTTAGCTACCTGGGTGATACTGTGACACTCACTTACTGTTCAATCCATAAATTTACAAAGTCTCATACCATTTGACTCATCACATTAGCTATTGTCGTCACTAGAAGATATGGATATGTACATGTAGCAGTCAACTCAGTAGAAATTGGGGGATGGTACCAGCCAGGGAAAGGGGGTTGATATATGATATATGTAACATATTTCCCACTTATGTCATTTGACTTCCAGGTGAATATGTTACATATACACATCACACAATCACAATTATTTAGTACACAGTTCAGTTGATTGATAATAGAGTGTGGCACTCCATTATCCATGACGTGTTCTTCAGCCCAGGATACAATTTGAAGAACAAAGGGCCCATAGCATCCAGATCACAAGCATTGATAATGTAGTGCTGGAACGAACAGTGCAAAGGTTCGAATAGTCGCGAGCGATTCCATTATTCACCACTTCATGCGAATATCCAATCACACCCCTCACCTGAGCATGGTGAGTAGTTGTACCAAGTGAGAAGCCCCATCTGGAAGTACTTCAAGACCGTCGCTGAGGAAAACATTTGCTGCAATTGTGTCTTCCAAGAGAAGAGACTGCCATGAGTGAACCCGAGTTTAATATTTGATCGTTAATCAAGCAATTATCCGAACATGTAACAGCACTATTCGTTTCAGCACCAATTGACGCGGGCTGTTAGTCAGAATTCCTTGTTGTATTCAAACGATCAACCATTGTATTGTATTTCATCAGCAGTTGATATGCTGTTGAAATTACATCCTCTATGGTATCACTGTTTTTGAAAGTTTGATTCATCACACTTTCTCAGAATGTGAAAAGTCTGAACTTGCTGCAGCATGACTCTCTGCAGCAAGTTCAGATTGGTAGACTTGGGTGATAGCGAGGGAGTGACAGCCATTTCAGCATGAACTCATCAGAACCCCAGCAGATTGCAATGCGTGTACTCTCGGGCATAGCAATACTTTCATTATGTATCCTATGGAATCATCCCCGTAAAATATATGCCCATAAAGTACCATGAGACTTGATGGGACTTGATGGGACTTGATGGGACTTGATGGGACTTCCCTCTGGATTTCTTTGTGTGACTTTACTGGTTCCTGTTTCAGTTGGACCTGAAAACAGTACACAGATGTGGTTCACCTGCTTCTACATATTCTGATCACAGCATGATGACGACCTTTCATCAGCAGAAGCAGTGTCAGAGGACTCAGGAAATACCGTGTGTTAATGCCTTGAGATGTTACCAACTTGCCGGAAAATCATGTGCACTCGTTGGCTTAATTGTACAAAAGATGATACAAATATATGCAGCTTCGCTAACTTCTCTTGCTTCAGCTACTGCTCCCCCATTGTGTGTGTGTGAGTATGGCTCCGGGAAGGCTCCTGCATGGAAGTCTGGGAGCTTTTGCCCTCCTCATGGCATTCACATTATCCATAGCAGTTCTCTCTTCAGTGGTCTTGTGAGCTCCCGCCCCTCACTGCATCTGCGTTAGTCCAACGTACTTCATTTCTCTGGATCACCAACAGCCTTGTGCAATAGTATAATTTATCTGACAAAGAGCATTAGCACACAACATACACAACACTTTCATGTTACAACATTCATGCATGTATCTGTGGTTGTGCCTTGTAGGGCATAAGGATAAATACATTCATAATTGTGGTATTGGACAAGGCAGACTTTTAAGTAAACAAGACGCCTTTTTGAAAAATTGTCTCTGTGGTTTGCTTGCAAGACTGGTACAAGAATTGGACACTACAGATGGTTTGGTTAAACTAACAACATTTGTTGGGTAGCTAGCTATAGCTACATTGTATGAGATTAGATCAAATCTTGGCGCCATACTGATGAAAGACTTCACAGTGTGTCAACAGGCATGTGTCACAATTTGTTGCACCAATAGACACATAATTATATGGACAAACTTCAATGAAAGGTACACTGGTCATACTTTTGGCTTTGTATATGCGAGCACACAGACAAAGTGGCTTGAAGAGAAGACTTAAATTTGTCAATGGGGGAATACTGATGTAGTCTACGAGCATCTAGCTACAAGTTGCCTACGTTGGTCAGTGGTTTCTCGTTGCCTTCTTAGTTGTCTCCTCGGTCAGCTTGTAGTTGTTGCTCTCTCTGTTCTGGACTCTCTTGTTCAGGCCTTCTTTGACGTTGCCTTTCTCAGTCAGCTTGTATAGTCTACGTTCTTGGTGCTCCTCAGACGATCATTCTCGTGCATACCTTGTAATCCGACTTCTTGCTGTTTTCTAGCCTCTCTTGCAGAAATCTCACATGATCTTGTCTGTGTCTTCAGTTGTGTAGTACAGTAGGGTGCGGCCACATGCACATTACTAGTTAGTAAAATCCGTTGCGCATGCGTTCCAGCTATGTGGACAGACGTTTACGTACCCAGTACTGTGTCTCAGCGCTTCGGCGCCGAGACAAAAAGGCAGGAGGTGGGTTGTACATTTTCACAGTATGTGCAAGCAAAATTGTGTTTTATTGAAACATACAAACCGTTAATAACATTCCTCTCATGTTTCTCAGGTTGTATCAGTCCAGCAATGTCATTTGAGTACAGCATTGGCAGGCTCTTTCTTGTCCCTTGTGCAGCATATGCGTTCTGTACCAGGTTTGCCACGTTCAAATCAGTGGTAGCACAAGCACACACCTTTGAAAGGAAAGAACCTGTACCCATTGCTGCTGAAAGACAGGAAAAGCCTGTTGTTAGCTCTGAGGACTTCCGCCATACTGCAGCACGGTTGCTATGGAGTCTCCTTGGTAACCACTGCATCACGGTATAGTTCAGTGGACACTGCATAGCTAGCTGGTTGTATAGTTGTTATCGGCATTGAGAAGCAAGTAGGGAATGATTTCAAATAATGGGATGACTCCCACATTGGAAATACCAAGAAGGGCCATCTCTGTTACTTCGATGTTAGTCAAAGCGGTTTAAACATAGAAGGAAATCCAAGAGAGAAGCCTAATAATGTGAAGGAACTGAAACTGAACGTGAAGTAAGCTGTAAGAAGCCAAGTCCGTTAGATTCTGGTTGGGTCTCAACGATGTAAGAGCATCCCCCCGCAAGGGCGGCACCATGCACAGATGGCTGCATGCATGCCTGGGACACTTCAAACTAGTTGGGAGCCCTAAACGGAAGAACTACAGACCAGGTAAGAGACTGCAGTACCAGAAAAAGCATCTGAGAGCCCTAGAAAGTCATACATTACCTCTCTCTTCAGCAGATGCCTAGGTTTCACCATAGTCAGCCGTTCATGTTGTGACTTACCGGATTTCCACACATCATGCGAGCCCTCACAGGTGCTAGGCTTCTTAACAAAGAGTTGTGCTAGCTTAATTGTCAACAGAAGGAACCTAACAAGTATGCTCCTTCGCGGCGCTCATCAGCTCCTGCGCTCATCAGCTCCTGCTACAGCTATTCCTGCACATTAGCTTCACTTCCCACGTGCCACTCAGCAGCGACGTTATTTAACGATGGAAGTATGATGTAATCCCTAAACATATGTATGTACAGTCGTACAATGCTGTCTCTATGTCTCAGCACTCCGGTGCCGAGACAATAATGTATGCACTTCACCCATCGGCAATACATCTATGCAGATGCATTGAAAGAGAGGTCACAACTGCAATAATGTACGTTTTGCATTGACCCATCCCGTGGGGTTTGAACGAGTGGTGCTGATGGTGCTTTGCAATGCTTCAGCCTTCAGCCATTGGATGGGCACTATAGGAAGGGCCTCAAGATCCTTTGTTGGGCTGACATTTACATGATGAAAAATACACAAGGCCGTTAGACAGTGGCAAGAAGTGAAGAGGGGAGAAAGGGTTTGGTGACTCTGGGCAATTGATCTAAAATCCGAGTTAACAGAGTTTGCAACCAAAGCTACTACCGGTACTAGCTCTTTCAAGTTGAGCTATTTCCTTTAAAGTGTACATACCTCACATGTTGAATTCTTCAATGCATGAAATTAAACACTATTGATCTTGTAGCAAGGATTTCACTGGATTTGCCTACATTCATGCAGAAGTTACCCACCGAGAATTGCCACTCTCCCCCCAGCCACCCTCCTTCACTTCCAGCCACACCCCTTGAAAGAGTTGAGCTTGTAAGATCACCTGGGAATGAGGCTAGCCTCAATCAGAGTTGGCAGGATGCAAATTTGATGTGCATGACCACACTTACAGTACTGGTTGCAGTCCAACAGGGAGTCCCTTAACCTTCTCCGCCCACTTTTTAAAAACATTTTCATTCCATAAAACGCAAACACAAGCTGTTTTGGGGAGAACTTACAATCACGTTCATAAGCTTTCGTTTCTTTTAAAGCTGCTCCAGTATCCAGCACTTGACAATTTGTGGCACTGCCGTTTGAATCGTTCTTGTCACAGATATCAGACACACCCTGGATCTTTCTCTGCGCGCCCTAGCCCTAGCCCTTTCTACTGCGCATGCTCGGAACTAATGCTATTACGTAACTGTGATAACGCCACAGGAAGTAAATAAGGCTGTGATGAATTTGCAAAACAGTAGGGCGGGAAGAATGGGGAGGAAGTCACTGTACACAGGGTGAGTAGTTAGAGCACGAGAGCTGACTGCTATCCTCATACATGTAGTCATAGCTTAGCTATGAACGTGCATGGTAGCCTGGCTCCTGCATAGTGCAGTCCACATGGTTCCTGGTCAGTGCTGGTGCAGTGCATGGTAGCCTGGTTCCCTGGTGCAGTGCATGGTAGCCTGGTTCCTGGTGCAGTGCATGGTAGCCTGGTTCCTGATGCAGTGCATGGTAGCCTGGTTCCCGGTGCAGTGCATGGTAGCCTGGTTCCCGGTGCAGTGCATGGTAGCCTGGTTCCCGGTGCAGTGCATGGTAGCCTGGTTCCCGGTGCAGTGCATGGTAGCCTGGTTCCTGGTGCAGTGCATGGTAGCCTGGTTCCCGGTGCAGTGCATGGTAGCCTGGTTCCTGGTGCAGTGCATGGTAGCCTGGTTCCCGGTGCAGTGCATGGTAGCCTGGTTCCCGGTGCAGTGCATGGTAGCCTGGTTCCCGGTGCAGTGCATGGTAGCCTGGTTCCCGGTGCAGTGCATGGTAGCCTGGTTCCCGGTGCAGTGCATGGTAGCCTGGTTCCCGGTGCAGTGCATGGTAGCCTGGTTCCCGGTGCAGTGCATGGTAGCCTGGTTCCCGGTGCAGTGCATGGTAGCCTGGTTCCCGGTGCAGTGCATGGTAGCCTGGTTCCCGGTGCAGTGCATGGTAGCCTGGTTCCCGGTGCAGTGCATGGTAGCCTGGTTCCCGGTGCAGTGCATGGTAGCCTGGTTCCCGGTGCAGTGCATGGTAGCCTGGTTCCCGGTGCAGTGCATGGTAGCCTGGTTCCCGGTGCAGTGCATGGTAGCCTGGTTCCCGGTGCAGTGCATGGTAGCCTGGTTCCCGGTGCAGTGCATGGTAGCCTGGTTCCCGGTGCAGTGCATGGTAGCCTGGTTCCCGGTGCAGTGCATGGTAGCCTGGTTCCCGGTGCAGTGCATGGTAGCCTGGTTCCCGGTGCAGTGCATGGTAGCCTGGTTCCCGGTGCAGTGCATGGTAGCCTGGTTCCTGGTGCAGTGCATGGTAGCCTGGTTCCTGGTGCAGTGCATGGTAGCCTGGTTCCGGTGCAGTGCATGGTAGTGGAGAGGGGTACCTGTGGTACACCCCCACTGCAACCACAGTGGAGGCTAGTCTAGCCACTAGCCCCTCTCCGCCGGCCGGTCAAGCGGGCACGCGGCGAAGCTGGCGCGCGGAGGGCTTTGCCGCGCGCCCACTTGACCGGCCGGGCGGAGAGGGGCTAGCGGCTAGACTGAGTGGAGGCCTGCTCTCCATGACGCCGCTATTGTTTCCTTTTGCCTTGTACCCCTTATAAACTGGAGAGTTGTGCAACACTTGCCAGTGCATGTGTGTTGGTTTCCACTATTACAATAAAATCCATCGACTTGAAGCTAGGCTGTTTGCTAGCTAGTTACTACAGGTACATCATAAGAAAAGGACCGTACTGTTCCACAAACCCTGTTGTCGACCACAAGCTGGAGAGGATGTAGCACATGCACCCCTCTGGATCGCAGACTTGCAAGACCATGACTGTTTAGTCTCAGAACCAGACCCTTTGCATGGGGCCGGTCTGGTTCTGATACTAACTTGCGATGAGCTCGAGGTTGAGCACAAGTATATGGATGTACGTTGAGCTAGCAGTTTAAGAGCTCGATGCTAGTAATTGGCCAAATGCAATGTTGCTGTAGCTGTCGGTCAAGTTATGCCATCCGAATCAAGTACAATCAAGACTTGAAAAATTGAAAATTGCAACACAAATGTAAGGGATAACAGAATGAAGTAGATAAACAAGAAAGCACAATACAGTACATCGTACAACCTCCCTACATAACCACGCATACATGGAAATACATCTGCATAGGCAAACAAAACAGCAAGGTATACTGCAATGTATAGCTAACTACCATACATCTAGCAAAAAGATAGTACTGCAGTATCATTGCACAATGCATCTGGCAACACACCACAAACTCGAATTTGAATGGATGAGCAGATGGTGCGTTACGGAGTAACTTTGATGACCACGGTGCCTGTCCAGCCCCAGGGAGAGTACAACCTGGAAATGAAGGATAATAAGTACTTGACATGTTTAGTTGCTATAAGTTATTAAAACTAGCACAGTACAGCTCATAAATAGTTACGGTGCAAGAGTCAAAGGAAAAAGATTGTGTGCATGGAATACGAGCTGGGATTGAGGTTGACAGAATCTCTATGTGCATAACACAGATGGCAGCGAACTCTTCCAGCCACACCTGACACTCTAAACGATCACTTGTTGCAGAATGCAATGTAACACTTGACATAGATCTTTCCTTCCTCTTCCCTTGAGCTCCATCCCCCCCCCCCCCCCCCCCCCCATTGCACCACAAGTGTCAACAGCCTGGAGATAAGAACATTGCTGATCTATCCCCTCCCCCTTCTCTCTCTCTTTCTGCTAACCCTCCCTTTCAGCTTCCCAGTCACTCACTTCTCCAGCTTCCCAAGATGTGAGAGCAATGTAACAAGGGGAAGATTGGGAGCACCCTTTTCTGAGTTGCTCAAAAATTCTCTTGCTGTGCGAATGTCAGGTTATTGTTGGAGGTGAGGGAGCTGTCCAGACTGGGGGCAGATTTCTGCCAGGTGGGGGAGGACAGAGACGAGAGAGAGGGGGGACAAAAGCAGGAAGAGAGAAGGCAGAAACTGTCTCAGAACCTAGCCTCATCACCAAATTAAATGTTCGTGCCTGCTACTATATACTATGTAGCTGAGGAGGGAGTTGCATATTATGGATTGTGCAGTCAGGATTGGAAGTATGCAGTTGTTACGGATCGAGAGGAAGTACATTTAGTGAATGGCATGCTGGGCATTGCACAAGAGTGCTGATTCAATCTTCCCAATATAGCCAAAATCCCTACTGCTTTTTTAACACCAGGAGATACTAGCCTCGAACCCAGGCGTGGAGGAGGGTTCTCCTCCGCGCCTGGGTTCGAGGAAATACCAATTAATGCTCTATCACTTACCGTCACATTTCTCCAAGACAAGCTATGCACTTCTTCAAGCTGATGGAAAGTCCCTCCGTCAATTAGTCTCCATGATTCAGTGTAAGATTTCCAAATGTGATACGCTGTGATCGCACCAGTCTGCATGGTTGATGTAGGTTTGGGGTAATAAAGTTCAGAGTAGGCAGACCAAATTGGATAGAATCACAGTTGAGCTAACTTGATGTTACATGTAGAAGAGACTGCATGTGCCTTAGGACATGTGCAGAAGAAGGCAGCATATTGATGGCTGAGGAGGTAGTAGCTTTCATATCAGTCTCCCCAAACACAAAGAATATCTTTTTTCACTCATTCAGCGAAATAATCTCGAGAAATCGTCTTCAGCAACATAGAAGAATCACTTACTTGTAGTTAATCCGATTCACACGATGCTTATTGTAAACATGGACAATTGACCAGAATACTGTAGCATTTGAGAAAATGTGCCTTAGGACTGAAGGAGTTGATCTGCCATAATGCCCAAGGACCTGCTGACGTCATCTCGCCAATACTCACGAATATGATGCTCACAAGTAGTTAATCCTTTCATGTGATGTATCGCCACAGAACAATGAAGGGCTTTTGCACAAAATGTATGATGGATCAGAACAGCCAGTGGTTTTAGTTTCACTTCATGGTCTCTGTTTCACTCACTCAGAAGAATGCAAACAAAGTCTTCAGTATATAACCCACCATGAAGAAGAAAAACCAGGAGTCCAGGGTGATGAGATATGGTAGTGATCTTGGGCTGTCATTACCCTGATCATGACTAAGCTTTCAGTGACGCAGAATGCTCAGACTTTAACGGAATACTGGATGATTATGTCTTCAATTAACACCCGTCTGCTGCATGACATATGTGAAGAAACAGTCCAAGCACACTACAGCACTAGAAGACTTCGTTTCCTCTAATGCTATCCTTTTGTTTCCAAAAGGTATAAAGTAGGGAACTGCCTCATTGAATGGGACGGCTTCCTGAACTGCTTGAGCTGGATAACTACGTAGCAAGGTCTGAAACATAGAGGAAGTATACATACTCTTGCATTTCCACTTGAAGAAAGAATTCTCTTTTGTGTTTGATCGAAGTAGGGTCGCTGAATGGATCTTAGCACACTCGATTTTTTGTTGTTGGATCGGACACTCCTCAGCAATACTAGTAGCTACCACAATGCTTACTGTTGTCAATTCAATTCCTGGCAGAGTTTGGAAATACTAACCTAGCTAGTTTGGAGCATGAAATTTTGGTTGAGGTCTTGGGGCTCTGCAGATGTATGCAAACTGAACCACATTACTCAGTATTGAGGATGTATTGCTTTGACCAAGTGTCACCTTCAGACTCAACCACTGCTCCTGCCAATTGAGCTCAAATTAAATTTCTCCTTTCAACCTTACCATCTCATGATGGCTTGATTTCATTGCCCTGGATACATTACAGACCTCTATAACAAGGACTTCAATTACACTGTGAGAACATTATTACTGCCATCTTCAGTATCTTCTGCTAAAGTTTGATAGGATTACTTGAGGCTGAAATTGAAGTTTCCCTTCGGTACACTTTGTATATGTTGCTGTTTTATACTCATGTTCATTTAGCTGAGAACACAGTGTTTGTGGGTTTCCTTGCTATAGCAAGTAGATACTTCTGCTGTGTTTGATCCAGTAATCCAAGGAAACGGTACTTGTATGTTGGTTGAAATCACTGAAGTCTGCACTGTACCTGGTGTCTTGTGAATATTTTCCCATATGGCACTGACTAGTCCATGAAAGAGAAAGCTGAAATGTGCTTCCCGCGTTTCATTTGCTACATTCTGAGTGCACAAGAAATTGCTTGTTGTTTCAACAACAATCAATTTGCAGATATCATTTGAAGTTGCACACTAATGATAGTGTATATACTCTAACCAGGCATGTCTATGGGACACATGAGGTTCTGTGTATACCCAATAAGTTTCCCTTGCAGAAATGTTCTTTGTTCACTCATACTTTGGTGGTTGCAGGATGTCTTCAAGCATTAAGATGGCGTCTTTGACAAGTTCTCATATTCAGAAACATTATGCTGGGAACATGCAGCATACTAGTAGCAGGAACATGTAGCATGCTGGGAAGCAGCGTGATTCAAGTTTAAGATGTTCAGTAGAAGGTCTGAAGGTCTGAAAGTACTCCGTCGTTTCTTTGGACAAAGATATTTCCCAGGTCTGTCATAAAGTTTGACTTGGCTCTTGGTAGGTTCTGTTATAATACTGAAACATACAGGTATAGGTTTGTTTTGCCCAATACACCAAAATGTCTTATAGTGTTGTGCATGTGAATGAAGCAATCAGGTTGAAAATCACACTTTAAATTCTGTGAGCATCTTACGAAAAGGTCCTTTCCAGTTTGTTGCAAGGGTTGAAGTAGAACATGCAGATTCTCTACGGAAGTCATTACATTATTATAGGGAGGCATGGCGTAACTGTCTTGCTACATTTGTTACTTCATCTGTAAGACGTCTATAGGACATGAAAACATTGCAGTCATTCAGTTTGGAGACTGAAAATTGACAGTTTAGGTCTGCTACTGCCCACTAGGGGTGCCTTTGGCAGCCCCCATGCACTCCTGCGTACACTCATTCAATGGATTTCTCCCACAGAAAATACTGTACTTGTCAAATTCTTCTCGCAGCTCTTGGTAAGTTCCTCCATTACTCTTCAGATCTTGCCAATATTCAAATACATGATGCAGTATAAAACTAGGATGGCCTTCCCATGTTTTTTGATGCATTAAAAGTTCCTCGTTGGGGACATGTAGCAGGCAGGCGAAGCATTGCAAAGCACGGTGGCGCAAACTTGAAATTTTCAGCAAAACTTCTGTGGGAACTTTCTTGTTACTATTCTCAGGGTCAAAAACGGAAGTAAGAAGGTCCTTTCCTAGTGTACTATACGGCTCAAAGTAGAGCAGTCTGTCAAGGGGTACAGTGTTGCTTCGGTGGTAAAGGAGGCATGGAGTAGCATCACGAACTGTCTTGGCTACTTCCCTCATTTCAACTTTGACTGCAGCTGTAATATCCAAGTTTGGATAGCATACAAAGTCTGAAGCAGTGATAAAATATTCTTTGACATCCACTCGAGGGCAGAATTTCTCCTTGGCAGCTATAATCCTTGCAATAATGGCTGAACGGAGTTTAACACACTCCATTTCTTGTCCCTGGAAACATCGTATCAACAACAGCACCACTGAGTTCTGTTCAATCACTTCGACAAGAACTTCAACTCCACATCTGCTACACCATTGAGTGCCATTATTCCAAATGTTGCATCTTCTCTTTAGACCGAATGCTTCCACTGTGTCTGACTCTTCATCGACTACAGCAGCATAGCTGAACACAAGACGAAGAAGGAGCACTTGAAGGAACCGTGTTGTTAGAAACTGCTGAGGTTTACATTGTATGCACCACCCACAGCTGTAACTCCAGTCTTGAGAATCTTGTTGGTTCCATACATTCACTGGCCTTTCGGCATTGATGAGTCCTGGAAAGAAAAAGAAGCTGTTTTCAGATTGCACCGGTGTACATGAAGGTTGGTCACCATCTACAAAACTGTCATCAATAAGTTTCAGTGTCTCGTTATCTTCAATTTTCTGGCAGAGCTCTGAGTAGACCAGGAACTGCTTTACCATTTCAGGATCTAAGTCTTGAAACAAGCTGTCTAGTTTTGAAGATGGCACAACACCAGTGTTTGTTTCTACAGTCAGATGTTGTTCAAAGTTGTGGGGAGCAAATATGGTGCCATTGACGCGCCGAAGAAAGGAATCTTGGTTCAAAACAATCCAATGCTCCTTGATCTCAGTGCAGCTGGCTCCCGTGAGTATCAATAGGTGACCTTTGTCATGCAGAGCATGCAACAATTTCATCAGTTCTTCCAACACATAGGGTAGTGGAACACCAAGCACACCCATAAATATCACTGGAGGGTAGTACCTGGGCCTAGAGCCCCTGATTCTTCCCTGAAGTTCACCCACAGTGATTGCAGGAACTTCTTTGAAATGCTCATGGAGGTACGTGAATAGAACATGACATCGGCAATCTAATTCCACATGTTGTCTCAGACTTGAACAACTCTCCTTCAACAGCGTCCGTAGTGACTTCAACTGTTCAGATCCAGGCTTTCGACAGTCTAGACAATGTGGTCCAAAATACTGTAGCACTGAAGATTTCAAAATTTCAAGAGTTTTCGTTAAGCTAGACAGTGATTTCGGTAGTGCTGTTTGGGACAAGAGATCTGCATGGCTACCAATGATAATGGCATGTGGTTTGACTTCACAAGCAGAGCTACAGTGGTTCTCAATGTACTTTATCCAATACTGCACAGATTTAGTCATCTGTTGCTCCCAGTCATTGAGATTGACAACCACGATGAAAATGGGTGGTGAAGAAAATGTAGAGGGAGACAGAGAGCGTTCAAGAAAGGCTGAATGACTACTGTGAAACTCTGGATGTCCAGCAAAGTCATGGATTAACACCTTCCCAAATTCTTTGCTCTCATGTTCAGATTGAAGGACTCCAGCAGTTGGTTCTTCTACAGTAACAACTGATGTTGGGTCAGCTGTTTCAGTTTTAAGTGATATCACAAGTGTACTTTTGCCAGCCTCAGAATTACCCAGCACAAACAGCTTCATGAATGGATGTAGTGGATGAATGTTTTTGGATCTTTCTAACTCTCTTCCATAGTGTTCATATACATCTTGCGGGTCTGCTCCATGGCCAATTAGGAGTCTTATTACTTCATAGTTATATGTACGTTGAATTGGAGTTTTTCTATCCAAATCTCGAGGTGATACCTCTATTTTCCTCTTAGTGTTCAACAGGGTTTCGACAAAGTCTTCTTGATTTCCGCTACAGGCCACATGCAGAGGAGTGGCACCTTTGTGATTGGTACAGTTAAGATCGCAGTCTTCACTGTTCAACAAATATGACACTAGATTAACCATGTTGCGCCAGTAACCCTGCGCAATTATATGAAGTATTGTGTTGCCCCATAAATCCTGCTGATTGGGATCACAATAATTTCCGGCTATCAGAAACATAACAAGGTCAGTCATCTGTCGTAAACAAACAAAATGGAGCAGTGGGATGTACCCATATCTATACTGAAATGTTTGATCAGGGTCTGCCAAGTCAAAATACTTCTCCTTAACCAGGTGTTCAACAAGTGCAATCTGATTACATTCCACAGCGCAAAACAATGGAGGATGTCCACTAGTACTGCGCTTCTTCAGGTTACATTCATTAGTAGAGATCAAATACACAGCGATTTCAGTATTTCCAGTCTTACAGCCAATATGAAGAGCAGTGTTTCCTTCTTGATCCGTTCCATTTGGATCACAGAATTGGTTTTGGACAAGGAATTGCACAATATCAAGTGCACCACCTGAGCAGGCGATGTGCAGTGGTGTGAATCCACTGCTGTTTTTAAAATGATCAAGTTTGCTAACATGACCTTCCAATAGACACCTCACAATGTTAATATCACAGTGGTTTCGCTGACAAGCAATGTGGATAGGAGTGTTTCCATCACCGTTCTGAACACAAATATCACAGCACTTTGTGAGAAGCGTTACAATATCCAAAGATTTCACAAGGCAAGCAATGTGAAGAGCAGTGTTTCCGTCTTTCTTTTGAAAGTTAACGTTGCATAGACTAGCTGAAGTAAGAAGTCTTACAATATCCAAAGCTCCTCTGGAGCATGCAATAGTGAGAGGAGTGTTACTGCTGTTGTCAACTTGGTCACAAGTGCTCAATGAACTAATAAGACAGTGGGCGATTTCAGTTTGTTTTCGGTTACATGCGATGTGTAAAGCTGTGGCACCAGAACTGTCTTGGATAGTTGGGTCAGTAAGGTTGTTCTGCAAGAGAAAGTTGACAATTTCAATACTATCTTTCTTGCAGGCTATGTGAAGGAGAGTCTCACCAAACACATTTTGCTGATTCAGCTTTGTCTCATTCTCAGTGAGCAAGATACATAACATATCCAGTCGCTGCATTCTACAAGCAATGTGAGCTGGTGTTTCCTGTGTCTGTCCATTGACATAAAGTGGATTGCAGTACTTGCCAGTCAAAAGCTTAATAATCTCAACTTCTCCAGAGCGACATGCATTAAACAGAGGTGTGTCACCATAAACATCTGGAATATCCTGGTTGGAACTACACTGTTCTAGCAAGTTCTTCACTAATTCAGGAGAAGTACCACAGCAGGCCATATGCAGAGGTGTTTCTTCAGTTTCAGATGCTTGCATTGTTACATCACAAGCGTTACAATCATCTGCAAACAGCAGATTACAAATCTCAAGTCTGCCATACTGACATGCGAGGTGAAGTGGTGTTTCACCAGCTTTATTGCAAATATTGGGGTTACAGTGGAAGTCATTAATCAAGGTAGTGGCAACTCTCAGTGAACCCCACTCACACGCAATGTGTAAAGGTGTGTTTCCCTTTAAGTTAGGAGACTCACATCCACAGTTGTACTCGGTCACAAGAAGACAAACGAGGCTCACATTATCTGCTATGCATGCACAATGCAAAGGAGTATCACCACTTGCATTTTGCATAGCAAGGCAATGTTTGTACTTGGTAAGCAGTGTTTTCACAAGACTAATGTTGCCACACAGGCACGCAGTGTGCAAAAGTGAGTTGCCAAGTGATTCTTTATCACGAGATATTTCATAGGAATTCCTTCTATAATCAGCAACACTGGAGTCCGCCTCCACTGGATTTCCCCCTTTTGTTTCCAGCAAATACTGCAGTACTTCAGTCTGACCACTCTGACAGGCAGCTTGTAGCAGAGAAGCAGTAAAGGTAAAAGTGAATCTCTCCTGAACTTCATCCATGAAGTACTTAACGATGCTCAAATGACCACAACAACATGCAGTATGTAGTGGTGTATCACCAAGTAAGTTCAAGCGTACCAAATGTCTGGGTGGAGACCTTGGAGTGAGGCCTTTACCAACTGTATCCTTAACATTTAAACATTTATGATACTGGTAAACGTCATCATGATACAAGTTTATTTTGAAATAGATCTTGTCTGTCATTATCTGGTCAGCAATGAACCTTGTAAGTGCTAGGTTTCCTGACCTGCATGCTTTGTGAAGGAGCGTGTCACCAGAAGCATCTTCACCAATATTTAAGCAGTTGTCACACAACGACAGCAAATAAACAAATGTGTTCAAGTGCCCTCCAAGGCATGCTTCATGTACTGGCATACATCATCTGTTATCCATTGATAGATGATCACAACCATAAGCTTCAACTAAGAGTCGAACCACGTCAAACTGTCCATGATAACTTGCAATGTGTAGTGGGGTCTGACCACATTCATTGAGAATTTTGACTGGATCACAGCCTTCCGAAACTAACTGAAGTAATTCTGCCTTGTTTCCTGATGCACAAGCATCTAGTAGTTGTTTTTGTGTTTCTGTAATGTGATGTTGACTCATATTTGGTTGTTTTGGGTGCCTAGAATTCAAAGAAAAACATGGTATCATGGTGAAACATTGCATGCTACTGCTGCGTTAATGCTACTGGAGTTACACACATGTCCAATCCAGCCACGTACAGTACCATACACTTCTGGTATGGCAGAGTAACTCCAGCAGTCCCAGGGACTGTATCACCCTTCCTGGATTCCAGAGTATCCCTCAGTTACTCAGGGACTACCCAACCCCCCCGGGACCCCTCTGTCAGAGTATTGCACAATGACAAAGTTACAACGAAGTCCCAGGATTATCCAGGGATGATCCAACTCCCTGAGACCTTGTGTCAGAGTGTCCCGTCCCCCCCCCCCCCCCCCCCCCCAAATGCCGGAGTTACACCTGCAGTCCCAGGATTATCCAGCGATAACAAACCTCCTGGAATCCTCTGTCAGAGTATCCCAGAACGCCAGAGTTACACTGGCAGTCCCGCGATTATCCAGCGATGACAAACCCCCTTGGAATCCTTCTGTCAGAGTATCCCAGAAAGCTGGAGTTACACTGGCAGTCCCAGGATTATCCGAATGCTGGAGTTACACCGGACGTCCCGGAATTATCCCAGGACCACCAAACCCAGGGATCCCTCTGTCAGAGTATCCCCAAACGTCGGAGTTACACCGGCAATCCTGGGATTATCCAGGGATCACCAACCCCCCTGAGACCCCTCTGTCAGAGTATCCCAGAACACCGGAGTTACAACGGCAGTCCCAAGGTGACTACCCAACCCCTTGGGACCCCTCTGTCAGAGTATCCCAGAATGGCAGTTACATCTGCAGTCTCGGGATTGTCCAGGGACTATCTAACCCCCTGGGACCCTGTGCCAGAGTATCCCCAAACGCCGGAGTTACACCGGCAGTCCATGAATTATTCTGGGGTCACCAAACCCTGGGACACCTCTGTTAGAGTATCCCTGAACTTCGGAGTTACCGGGATTATCCAGGGATCACCAACCCCCCTGAACCCCTCTGTCAGAATGCTGGAGGTACATCAGCAGTCCCAGAATTGACCAGGGTCTAGGTCTACCCAACCCCCTGGGATCCTCCTGTCAGAGTATCCTAGTACGCCAGAGTTACACAGGCAGTACCGGGATTATCCAGGGATTAATAACCCCCCTCTGTCAGAGAATGACATAGTTACATCAGCAGTCCCTGGACTACCCAGCCCCTTAGCCTCGAACCACCAGGCGCTCTTTTCCCCCTCCTCCGCGCCTGGGTTCGAGGCTACCCAACCCCTGGGATCCAGGTCTCCACGGCAACCACTATAGCCCTAAATAGGTATTTGGCACTCTGGTCTTCAAGAAAACATGCACAGATATCTGCTCCAAGATGAGGGAGGCCCCTGCATAAAGTCTCCACCTTCGAGCACCCAATAACTTCTATTCTGGGAGTCACGAATATCATTAACAGTATTGCAAGAGGGAGCTCTCCATGTGTGCTGGACCAGTCTAGTACCTGAGGAGCAAACACAGTTTAGAGGAGCACCTACGAATATGGGGCATGAAAATGTGCAGTTCGGCCATTAGCCTTTATTTTGCCCAATTAGTTCATATCACATTGTTCAAGCCCGTAGGCTGATCCTGGGCTGGGGGGGTTCTTTTCCTCAGTAGGTGGACCAATTATATTTATTATTACAATGTTGTCATATTGTATGTCTTGCTGTATGCCTTCATTAATCAACATCATTATAATAACAATACCAATAGCATCAATCAGAAAACTCAGCAGAAAAGTGAATCTAGATCAAGTCTGCGTGGATGAAGTCGAGTATATATCGCCAATGTCCACCAGAGTACAGTCTTGCCCAGTTTTCTGATGACAGCTCTCCGGATCATCGTCAGTACGGTATTCTGTACTACTGGAGTGTGACGGGAGCAAAGCTGCAGCAGACGCAGGGCTCAGACGAAGAATCAACTGCCTTCCAATCGGACTCACCAACAGACTCTGAGCCAGCAGCACCATCATTGCCCACTGTGATCTTCTTTTCTGGCGGTAAGTATAGCTCCAGGCGCTTGCAGATAGCAGCTGCACGTTTCCTCTCTCTCGATATCTCTTTTGCTCTCGGCGTCCCATGGCGTTGCGCGATATAGTATACGGGCGCCATGTGCAACGCTACGGGCACGTGCATGGTGAGTAGTTGACCCCGCCCACTCACCGTTCGCCCGGACCCGGACAATCGCCTGAATGCGGGCGGTTCGTCCGAACCCCCCAGCCTACGGGCTTGTTGTTAGACTTTCAGCTTTGTTACTTCTGGCAATGTCCTTTGGAGATAGGCTCTGCAAAAAAGGGTGGGACAGGGAAGGTGCTTGAGTGCAGTGCACAGTCACATGCACAGAAAATGTGTCCAGCCTCCTCTGGGTCAAACACACATGGACACTTCGTTTTACCCAGATCCCCAGTGCGAGAGGAGAGGGTGCTCAGCAGGTCCTGGGCCCATTGAAGGAGGGTCGTGATCACATTATCACTGAAGTTACCATTAATGGCATTGCTCAAACCTGCTTCTCTTTCTTTGCACCAATGTTCAACAGAATAACCAAAGGCTTTATTTATTGCCAATGCAGGACCAAGCCTGAGCACTACTGTATATAGAGACTCTCACTCTACCAGTGCATGCACCACCGGAGGCACAGACACTGTTAAATCTTGTTGTACAGGACAAACTCGGGTTATTTGCTCAAGTCTCAGTTCATATCCAGACTTATCAGCTGTACAGAGAAAAGGTTGGCTTGGTCAGTTCACATTGGTGCTGTGATAGCACTACTGGAATCATCCTGGTTGAATAGTTGCTGATTATCCGATTATTGAGTGGAGAAATGTTGTATGTACTGTTACTTCATTGGGCTCAACATACGTACATGTCACCAAGTATTAAAAGCATGCGCATACATCATAGGTATGATGTGAGTTCCCAACATACGTACAATAATACACACATAATATGATAATTACGTATATGGTTTGCGAAGTTAGCCTCGTTCCCAGGCGCTCGGTAATTGGGAGAAGAGCACCTGGTATCCACTGTTTGCGCATGTGCGAGTAGTTCCATTACATTCTCCAAGTATCATGTGGGTCCATGGTTTCGAAGTCTGTGGACGGCGATACGCCGCTTCTGCCCTTCCTAAGTAGACGCTAAGTACGAGACAGACCCGGTAAGACCCCATAGAAAATTTGACCTGGCCGTATATAATCACACAGACACATTCTTGCCATTGTGTACATGCGGTGTTGCTGTCAGTTGTTCATCCTTCAGCACCATTCCTGGCTTTCCGACCATACCAAGGGCGTACGGCATGGCTTGGTTGAACAGAGCTGCATCTTGTAGATGTAAATGACTCCCGTGTTTCAGTAATGTACGGTCGTGCAACACGGACTAGTATAACAAGTTCCCCACAAAAACCTGGGGAGCCGCACATGCGCAAACATTGGACATGGCACTCTTCTCCCTAATTACCAAGCGCCTGGGAATGAGGCTAGTTTGAAGTGTCAAACTACTGCATATGACCATTCTCTGTTCACTTTATTGCGCTCACTAACATACTCTTGGACAGATTTCAATAACTGATTTTACCACCAATAATTGCATCGATCAATGACACAGCTCTAGTTCGCATCAAAGTCTACTTGTGTGCAGGAGCTGCCACCTGCATTGTTCTGGTAGTGTCGGGTGTCATCACCCCTTGTGCAAGTGATCTCACCTCCATTGGTGCTAGCGCAGTGAGGTGCATGACAGTCGGAAATAGATACGTTTCAGAGGTCGCCTCCCTCACTGCGTCTGTGTGAGCTGCTCCACTTCATGTTTGCAGAGTTCGAGGTCCAGTACTTAATACAAAGGTCGTGTGTCACTATAGTCTAATCCAACCCGAACATCCCACATCCGCTACACACACACGCACAACATGCTTAAAGTCGTAATATAATGATGCCTGTTGTAGTCCTCTGCCTGTACTGGCTGTCGGGACTGGATCACAGGACTGGACTACTGGACTGACCTTTGGCCCCAAAATTGCAATTAAAGAAATGGAGGGGTCTTAGTAGCAAATGTATGACTTTTGCACTCCTGAACATTGCCAAGAGAAGTCTGAGAATACAGATAGCTGCACATAGTCTGGCGAAGTCAGACCAAGCACGATAGTGTGAGGGTCTGGTGTGAAGCCCGTATCAGCTTTTGTACTCCAGGAATTCACTTAGCAGTTCCGTTACTTCGTGAATACATTTTGAACTTCGTGAATATATTTATACACGCAGCACACTCTCAGGCCTGGGTTCAAACCACAGGAGGTAATGGACACTGATTAAGGTTACGGGATCCCCGCGCGCGGATACGCGCACCGTATACTTAATTAAGCGCTATTTCATAGTTTTTTTGTCGCCAAAAGTAAAGTCGTGTGATCCCACCTGGACTTGGAAGACCGTATTGAAGTAGGCACAAACTGTATAGAAAGGGCCGGACGAAGCGTTTTTGTAAATACTGATGACCGTTCCGAAGTTATACGACGCTGTATTCCAAAGAGGGGAGTCAAGATGGCGGTTATTCGCACTCAAGAGTCGTTCTTTCGAGGACTGCTCAACCTAGCCACAAAACGCTTACGTCCCGCCCTAGAGCTTCCTATGGCGTGTCTCCCAGCAGTAGAATCGATTTGCTGGCGGTCTTCGCACTGGAGATTTTTGGCGAATAGTTTGCTGGAACCGATTTAACCAGCGTACAACGGCTACAGTGTGAGCTACTGTAATGATGATTAGTCTGCATGTTGTCTACCATCCCTGCTTTGTGTCGAGAAAGTTTGATTTCACTAGCATACTTTCTGTGTGAGAAAAATGGGCTTGAACAAATTGTCTGGCCACGCCCACCGCGCGGGGATCCCGTAACCTTAATCTGTTTCCAGCTGCAAGATTTTTGGAGATGGTACAAACCTGATATAGGCTTCAGACCAGACCCTCATGGTTGTGCACTCAGTCTGGGGCTTTGCCAGACTAAGCTGCACACTGAATGTATGAATGCTGGGCTGTGTGAAGTGTGAGCAAACCTTGCCAGCTTCTCCGTCCAAGTTGACTGTTTTCACTTGCTTGTGTTGTTGTCTTTTACTTTGCCCCTTCAGAGTAACAGGCTTGCTTGCACTCCCCTCTGGCACTCTTGCTCATTACGTCCTTGCCACCCTGATTGTGCTCTAGTCTATTCTACCTGCTGAGTCTTGGTCCCCTCAGCTGCTCTTTGCTGGCACCCTTACTGGATGCATCAGCAAAGATCAGCAGAATGGATAAGGTAGTGAGGCTAGAAGCCAGTCCAGAGGGCTAGCCCCTCATTTTCCCAGCACGGATCGACTCACATGACCGCACGGGGAAAAGGAGGGTCTAGACACTTTGGACCACTTTACTTGAACTCTACTCGAATTCCGGTAGATCCAATCAGATTGCAGTTGTCACACGTGATCTTTCAATTCACTTAGAAAGAAAAAAATCAAATTGAGAAATCAGATTGAGAAAGGTCTGGAGTCGCCTGCGTTTGCTGCTCTCCTGCACAGCAACCAAACAGACAGAAGTACAAGCAGTGAATGAGGTTAGCGGGCTGGAATCGACTGACTGCAGTTGTAGTAATATGACATAAGGCACGTGCCTTCAGCTTAATTATTCTTTTGTACGAGTAAAGTGGTCCAAAGTTTCTAGACCTTCCTTCTCCGTGTGTGCATACTGAAAGCGATCATGTCCTGGAGAAATCGAAGGGCTAGCTCGTTGGATTAGGCTAGAAGTATACAAGTGCACAATCACAAATGATAGCACCAGCAAACTGTAGCTGAGTTGGACAGAAGCCGGCTCATGTTTGCCCCACACAGTCTGGCATTCAATGTGTAGTATCTCTTGGAAATGAGGCCATTTACTTCAGTTAGGAAGTTCAAAACTACCTGACTTCCTCATTTTAATGGATTCTGATTGCTATTGTATTTGGGGCTAATTAGTCCACTAGTCCACTAGTCCAGTGGTCCCCATTCCAATGACTCCGTAAATGTTCTTCTACACATGCAAGCTGTTTGGGATAAACTTACGATCAAGTTGATAAGCTTTCAAAACTGCTCCAGCATCCAACACTTGATAATCGTTAGCACAGCACTGATCTTTGAATCGCCAATGTCTTGTTTACAAAAATCGGACACGCCCTTGATCTTTCTATTGCGCATGCGTACATGCTCATATTTAACGGTACGGGGATTCCCCAAATACCAAAGCGTTACGTAACTAGACACGTATATACTCTAGCCTCGTTCCCAGGCTGATATAGGCTTCAGACCAGCTGTTTCCCCAGACCATAGTATAGTACACACTAACACAGGGTAAGTAGTGCTGCATGAGAGTTGATTGGACTGTCCTTATAATTATGTACATAGCTATAGTCTAACTGCATATATGCAGTGCATTGTAGCCTCGTTTCTGGTGCAGTGCATGGTAGCCTGGTCCCTGGTGCAGTGCATGGTAGCCTGGTTCCTGGTGTAGTACATGGTAGCCTGGTTTCCAGTGCAGTGCATGGTAGCCTAGCTTGTTCCTGGTGCAGTGTGTGGTAGCCTGCTTGCACATGCTGAATGGCAAAGAAGAGAATCGGATGAAGAAGACAAGAAAGCAAATCAAAGCCGGAAGATCAGCAGCCGTCTTGAATATTCTGAGAGACAAGGGTCAAAGTTCGAGGACTGTGACCAACTAGATAATACATATGTGATGATCGATGATGTACGTATGAATTCTGCTGTATATTTCCATTCAGTGCACCATGCAGCATATAGCCTAGGTGCTCAGTGAGTGGTCTCATAGCCCATATTATATCCTGCAACCCACGTGCTGCAACCATAAGAGTGTCCTTGTGACATCATGATCAGTGATGTGTGGCACCCCCCCTCTGTACAACTGCACAACAGGAGAGCGGTACATGTGGTACACTAGCTCCCTCTCTGCAACTGTAAGGGAGGGGTGTGGCATATATGTACCCCCTTGTGACTTCAGGAGAACCCCTCTGCACACTCCTCTTCTGCATGTGAACCCCCCCCCCCCCCCCCCCCCCCCCCCCCCCCAGACTTGCAGGACTATACTTATGAGAACCAGACTACTTGCACAGGGTGTGGTTCCAAGACTATAACTTGCGTTGATATGTTGAGAAGTGCCCACAATAATTAGCTATAGTACCTGGAAATTGAGCTGGCAAATTATTGTAACAGGATATAGGGATAGCAGAAAGACAAAATGTAGGGAAACAAGGAGCAGTACAACCTCTCTTTTTTTCACTATCCATGTATGTATGTCTGCATAGAAACATTCTGATCAGGCAACGGCACACAATAATTCGAACAGACTCATCTGCACAAGACATACTGCAATGTATATCAAAGAACAAAGATTCATGCAGGCTGTCTGACAAAATGGACATCACTGCAGTAATGCATAATGCATCTGGCAACATGATATGCATGTAGCTACATCCAATCCTCTGTTACAATGATACACAACACTCAAAGGTGAAGATCAAATTAGAATTCATTGCTGCCTTTTCACAGGGCTTTGATTAAGCTCTTCATTGTGGGACATACCTATGTAAATGTAATAGGGAGGAAGGAAGGAGAGAAGAGGGAGGAGGGAGAGGGGGATGGGAGGAGTAGGAGGAGGAGGAGAGGGAGGAAGGAAAAGAGGGAAAGGAGAAGAAGGAAGGAGGAAGAAAGGGAGAAGGAGGGAGGTGGAAGATGAGGAGGATGAAGGTGAGACAAGTAGGATGGAAGGAGGAGTGCCCGAAGAGGGGGGAAGACAAGGGTAGAAAGAGGGTAGCAAAGAGCTCTACTTACAGTGATCCAATGGAGATCCCAATGCATGAGGTTCCTTAGCATTCTTACCATTCTCTCACTAAATCTCAATCTAAAGCAACACTAACCACATTTCCACACCATTACACAAAGGTAGCGAATGAATCCACTTCATATGGCATAGGTGGCAGAACAGGTCTGGAAGACCCGGCAATTGCTGGAGCAATTAATGTTTGCTTATGGTGAAAAGGGAGCAAGTATGATCTCTGAAGTCCAAACATTTCCTTGAGGAGGGGGGGGGGGGGGGGGGGGGGGGGCACTGAGCTACACTATGTCAACACCGCTCATCCATGGTGGGAACACTTAAAGGTTCAGGAGGGCCGTTTCCATCCTTTTTGGTATAAATGGACTTAGTAACAAGCTATCTTGCCTCGTAGGGCTTCCATTTACAGCGTTCATGGGTCATTATTCGGACACTTTGAACCCTGGAGCTTTTAGGATGGAGGAGTCAATGGTCATCTGTTGCAGAATGCAATGTAGCACTTGACCCAACCAATACTTTGCTTTCCTCCAGTCCTCCTCCTCTTCCCTGCCTCCCTCCATCCACTCTTCCCTCCCTACTTACCTCCATTCCTCCACCAACTCTTCAACCCCCCCCCCCCCCCCCCCCCCCCCCCCCCCCCCCCAAATCTGCTAACAATCCCTTTCAGCTTCCCAGTGACTCACTTCTCCAGCTCCCCCAACATGTGAGAGCAATGTAGCAAGGGGGGGATTGAGAGTACCCTTTCTGAGTTGCTCAAAATTCTGGAGGACAGGCCGGGGAGAGAGAGAGAGAGAAAGAGGAGGAGGAAAGGAGGAAGGAGGGGAGAAGGGCAGGAGATGGGGGTGGGGGGACAAAAGGCGGAAGAGAGAAGGAAGAACCTGTTTCAGAACCTAGCTTCATCGCCAAAATGTTCCCTCCTACTACTAGCCAAGGAGGGAGTTACATATTGTGACATAATTATACAACATCAAGGTAGATGTGATTTGGACAGCCGGTCTAGGACTTCCAGAAGCAAAGCAGACCTCCCTCCCTCCTACCTAGTCCAGAGTCACTGGGACTCCCAGAGGGTCACCAGTGAGACAACACTAACCACCTTGCATGCGGTTTACTCCCATGATTCTACAATACCCTCGCATAAATCAAACCAGTGCTAAATTTCGGACTTTATATATAAGCTTCTATAAATACCATACCAGCTTCTGTAGTCAGGATTGGCAAACACAGGAAGTAGCAGTTCTACAGAAAGGAAGTACATTCAGTCAATGGCATGTTGGGGCACTGCACATGACTAGTTGCTTCCAATAGTCAAAAGGCATTACTGCTTTCATTAAACACCAGGAGATATCAATGTTCTATCACTTACCATCAGATTTCTCCAAGACAAAGCCATACACTTCCTGAAGCTGTTGGAATGTCCCTCTGTCAATTAGTCTCCACAATTGTCAGATTTCCAAATTGGTACATTGTGATTGCATTAGTCTTGTTGATGTATACGCTTGGGGAAAATAGGTTCAGAGTAGGTAGATCAAATTGGAGAGAATCACAGTTGAGCTAACCCTAATATTTGATGTTAGAAGAGACTGGAACATGTGCAGAATTTTGCCTTAATGGCTAAGGACCTGCTGATGTCATCTCACCTACTTGTGCACTGTGACACTCACAAGGAGCTAATAGTCCTTTCATGTGGTGCCTCACCATGCAGAGTGTAGGGTCATACTAATGGACAACAGATCAGAACAGACACTTCACAATCCGTCTGTTTCACTCATTCATAAACAACACAGGAAGTTTATACAGCGGTTCACAAGTAGTCAGACAAGAAAATGTATTGTAGCTTTCATACCCTGTTTCACTCGAACATCAAATGTCTTCAGCAATACAGGGAATTGGATGTTTACAGCTAGAAACTGAAGGTGGATCAAATTGGACTGTATATAGCATCTGTGCCTTGGGACAGAAGGAGGGATCGAGCATATTGACCAAGGACCTGCTGGTGTCATACTTGCAAGTAGTTTTCCTTTCATGTGATGCCTCGGAATTGTGTAGGGCAGTGATATCAGGAAATCGTCTTCAGCAACATAGAAGAGTTTATACAACTGCTTAATGTACCCCATTCACATGATACTTATTGATAACATGGACAATAGACCAGAACATGCTCCCTCTGTTTCATTCATTTGGAGAGAACGTCAAAACAAGTCTTTAGCAACATAGGGCGTTTACAGCTGGAAACTGAAGCACGTATGAAGTTTCATCATCCAGAACAGGCAGATCAAATTGGATTCTGGTATACTGTAGAATTTGAGAAAATGTGCCTTAGGACTGAAGGAGGGATTGATCTGCCATAATGCCCAAGGACCTGCTGACGTCATCGATCCAATACTTACGACTATGATGCTCACAAGTAGTTAATCCTCACCACAGAATAGGGCAGGGCTTTCGCACAAAATGTATGATGGATCAGAACAGCCACTGGCTTTAGCTTCACGGTCTCTCTGTTTCACTCACTCAGAAAGAATAACAACAAGTCTTCAGTAGCAAACCCACCCTGAAGACCACAACCTGGAGTCCGAGGGTGATGGGGATACTTCAATATTGAGGTAGTGATCTTGGGCTGTCATGACCCTGATCATGATTAAGCTTTCAGTGATGCAGAATGCTCAGACTTTAACGGAATACTGGATGATTAAGTCTTTGATAGCACCTGTCTGCTCCATGACACGTGAAGAAACAGTCCTTTGAGTCACTACAGCACTAGAAGGCTTTGTTTTCTCTAATGTGTTCCTGTGCAAGTCAGTGCGGCTAAAGAATTCAGTGTATACCTCACTACTGTTCTCAGTGAAGCAGTGAACCTAGAAGGTTCCTTCCTTGGTTTATAAAGCAGTTTGTTAAATTCTGTAGCTAGAGCCGGTACAAATGTAGCTGAAGAAAACGTATTACAGAGAGACATACTGTCCAACATAATCAAGGATTGCCATGCATCCAATCAAAGTTTGGTTTAGCTACTCTGCAGAACATGTAATAGTGTTTAGTATTGCATGCTCAAGTGTAGTGCTTCTTGGGAGCTCTTGCAGTGTGCATGTTGAGCCACCTGGTACGTTACTTCCACAATAAACTGTTACTCATTCCCATTTCGCTAGTATTCAGGTGTAGCACACAAGGAGGAGAGTATACAGTTGGCCAGCTTTATCATGAGGCGGACCTGTGCGCATCTGAAGGGTTGAAAAGCAGAGTGAATTGAATCATCAGGAGTTCAGTTGGTACATGTACTTCACGTCTCAGTATCATGCTTCTTTTCAGTATAATGTAGGGAACTGTCTCCTGGGGAGGCTTCCTGAACTGGTTGAGCTACATGCTGATATCATTGTGGATAACTGGCATGGCCTGAAACATTGAGGTACATACTCTTGCATTTCCACTTGAAGAATTCTCTTTTGTGTCTGAAGTGCTGATGGTTGAATAGACATTAACACACTTGATTTCTTGTCATTGGACACTCGTCATCAATACAAGTCAGGGTTCTATCTAGGATTTTGAGTTTGGGGGAGAAGATCTTGAGAATGACAGTCAGTGGACGGGGGACTGCGGCCTATGGCCGCAATTTGTAGGGGGGCTGGGGGCATGCCCCCCCAGAAAATTTTGGAATTTTGAGCCTTCTCAGAGTGGTTCTGATCGCACTTTGAGTCAAAATTGAGGTCATAGTATGGAAATGTCGAGTGTGTACATTGTATGCATGTGACAGTCATGCTAGACTTCCTCCTGGTAGAACTTTGGCAACTTACAAAGACGCAATTTGTAGGGGGGTCTGTGGGCATGCCCCCCAGAAAATTTTGGAATTTTGAGCCTTCTCAGAGTGGTTCTGAGGCACTTTGAGACAAAATTGAGGTCATAGTATGGAAATGTCGAGTGTGTACATTGTATGCATGTGACAGTCATGCTAGACTTCCAGACCTTTGGCAACTTACAAAGACGCAATTTGTAGGTGGGTCTGTGGGCATGCCCCCCAGAAAATTTTGGAATTTTGAGCCTTCTGAGAGTGGTTCTGAGGTACTCTGAGACAATTTTGAGGTCATAGTGTGGAAATGCTATGCAGTGTAACATGAGACGGTACAAAGCACACAGGTGTAGCTACATGCTGCAGTTCCTGACACTACTTTTACCTATTAATTGTCAGAAATTTTGGGGGGGAAGCTGGAGTGTTTGGGGGGGAATCTTCCCCCCCGCCCCCCCCAGTAGATAGAACCCTGCAAGTTATGGAATGTTGCTAGAGGTCTTGGGAGACAATTAAAAACCTTACATCTTAGTCCAAATTAATCACCTGACAGATGTACGTATGTAAACTGCACGCTTTGCTTGTCAAACTGAAAGTTCAAGGCTTTTGTGAGAGGATTTGATTCACATTTTATTGTTGGAGATTTGAGACTTGCAAATTTCAAAGGTCTGTGATTCATATCAGAGATTCATAGGAAGATCCATAGGGCGAAGAAAACTCAGAACACCAGGTTGGGGCAAGATCCTCCACAGGAACAGCGTGCTTTCTACACGATCACTCTGTTCCTCCCCCATTACCTGAAAATGGTCACAGAATGGCAGCACCACTCAACTTCACAAGCAGTGAATTTGCTAGATTTGTAGCTCATTCATGTCATGTACTCTTACTATAAGCTAGTCAGAGTTTCATACAGAATTTCACTGGTACTGCACCAACTGCCTGATGCTCTGCTAAAGGAGATACATGCATTACCTGCTCCTGACAGGCTGTAGTGAACTTCCAGGTTTAATATTGTTGGTATTATTCGCACCTATCCAATGGATCCAGAGCTGTAAGATCCAAAGTAAGTACTCAGTATTGAGGATGCACTGTCTTCAACAAGTCTCACCATTAGACTCAACCACTATACTCTTGTCACTTGAGCTCAAATTTCTCCTTTGAAACATACCATCTTATGATGGATTGATTTCATTGCCCCGGACATATTACAGACCTTTTTAGCAAGGACTTCAATTACATTGTGAGAACATTTCAATTCTATCCTCACATCAGTATCTACTGCCTAGTTGGACAGAATTTGAGGTTGAAGTTTCCCTTCAGTATTCTTTCAGTAGGTGCTGTCTATTTCATTGATCCGTTGTTGTTTGTACTGATTAGCTGAGAACATAGTGTTTGTGGATACCTTTGCTATGGCAAGATATGTCTCCTAACCAAGGAATTAAGAGTACTTGTACGGTTTCAATACAGAAGCTCACACTGTACCCATATAGCAGAGAAAGCTGAAGTGTGTTCCCTGACAGTTTGTTTCATTTTCTATGTAAATTCTGAGTGCACAAGAAATTGCTAGTTAGTTCAACAACAAATGCTTCAGGAAGTTGAGAATGGTATGCGTGCCTGTGTGACCAACCGGGCATGTCATTGGGACCGATGAAGTGTATACAATGTATTTCATTCGCAGAGATGTTCCATCCTTCATGCACTCATCTTTCTGTTCGTGGAAAGTCTTCACAACTCACAGAAATCAAGTACATGGTGCAATAACAGAGCAGGATTGTCTTATCAAGCTCTCGTATCATGCTGGGGACATGCAGCATGTTGAAAGCAGGGATGATTCAAGTTTAAGATCTACAGTAGAAATTCTGAAAGCACTTCATCACGTAGAGCACTTTCTCTAGGGGAATCAATCTGTTACTATAATATCACAGTTACTTTCCCAATTTCAAGCTTGAAATCAATGCATCCTGGAGTGAGAATTTGGTCATTGATTTCCACAGACCTGACTTTACTTTGACTCGGCTCTTGGTAAGTCTGTTATTCCTCAAGCTTTGCCAAAATACTGTGCAATGAAACATATACAGGTTATCTTGGCAAATGTCTTCCAATGTTGTGTAGCATGTGAAATGAAGCTATCACATTGACACAAGCTTGAATGTTCCACACTTTAAAATTCTGTGAGCATCGTACAAATATGAGAAGGACCTTTCCAGACTGAAGCAAGAGCATAGTTTCTCTCAGTAGTCACTGGAGGAGGCATAGCGTAACTGTCTTGCTACATTTGCTACCTGATCGATTGGACAGAATGAGTGTATACTCAGCTAGGAGTGCATGGGGCCTTCCAAGTCACCTGACCTGAACCGTCAAATTTCACTGGATTTTTCCCACAGAAAATTATGTACTTGTCTTGCAAGTAATGGTATATACAACCGCAGGATTTTCTCGTCATGTTTCATGAAAGTTCACTGTTGGGGACCTGATGAAGCATTGTACAGCACGGTGGCGCAAACTTTAAACTTTCAGCAAAACGTCTGTGGGCACTTTCTCATTACTATTCTTAGGATCTGAAAAACAGAAGTGAGAAGGCTCTTTCCTAGTGTGCTATATAGGGTTGAAAGTAGGGCAGTCTGTCAAGTGGTACCATTTTGCTTTGGTGGTAACGAAGTTCAGCAGGAACATTGACTTCACATGTGCTAGAGTGCCAATGTCAGATCTTGTCTTCAGAGCAGATGCTAGCATTATGCATGACCTTAAGGTAGTAAACATGGGTACCGCGATCTCCGAAACCAAGTTGATGGATAAATGGGCAGCATCAAAGCGTACACAAGTTTCAGCAATACTTTGCATCAAACTGCTCCCTCTGCTTGAAAATGCCCTAAAACTCAATTTTAAGGCCCTCTACGAAACTGAAAATTTGGACCCTCTCCAAGGCCCCACCCACACTCTGACCCCATCATCAATACACACACAAAACAGGCCCCAAAACTACGGATGGATTTACCACCTGCTCTCCTCACTTGCAGGCTACAGCCCAAAACTCACTGCCACCCTCAAAAACAGAGGTTTGGCTACCCTAGGCTTTCAAAAAAAATTCCACGCACACCAACTAAAACCGACTCAAGCCAAGGCCAGTTTCCAAAAGGTCAACCTACCCCCTGCAAAAATAGGGATGCTTTTCCACGTTCACCTCTCGGTTACCGAGTTTTGGCCACACATCTACTCCCTCTCACCAGCCCAGTCCAGCTACCAAACCAGCCAAATTCGCCCTAACACGAAAATGGGCGGGGCCTGTAATGCCGAAAGGTCAACTCTCTAGAGTACCTTGGCCAGGGAGCTGTCGGAGGCTGTTCACTTTCCAGGCTGTTCTTCGGCCACTTCAGCAGACCCACAAACATTCCTGCTCACTCCACCTAGCTATTCACACTCAGATAGCCCATCGCTACATTCAATAAGCCAGAATAGCTCTTTACTTAAAAAAAAAAAAAAAAAAAAAAAAAAGAGTGTTCAAACAAATCTTCAAGGTACCGCACGGCCACATCAGAGTACCGATTTGAAACTCGAAAGGGCCGCTAGCCGCATCAAAGAGAGAAGCCCCCCTTGTTTATTCCGGTTGCCGCCATGGGAAAACGTAAACAGATGAATAACTCTAAATAACCGTATGCGAGTGACGTCATCTCATTAATTATTCATGAGCAAAATTGCGCGATTTCGCCGATGCCGTGTTTCCTACCTTAACCCAAACCCCTAACTAAAACTCATGAATATTCCAGCTTACTAGCCTTCACTTCAACCCAAACCACACTACATGGGAACTGAAAGCACATCACTAATGATATTCATGAGAGTCAACACAAGCCAAACTTCCCTCCAAACAGCAAACTAAAGGCAATCTTGCTCACGATTGCTACACACGGCTACCTGAAAATGGCTCATTACTTATTCATGAAGCTGACAGACAAGCTGAATCTCAGCCAAAGCTGAAGGCTTTAATGAGATTCATTGACGTCAATTTGGACAACAATACCAGTCATGAGTCCCAATTTAGGGCTAATGATATTCATGATCCCTGGTTGTCAGGGTTAGGAGAGAGTGGAGTCTCAGGGTGAATTTACGAATAGTGCATCACACAACACACAATGCTTTCAACCCCATGCTACACCACCAAAGATCTGACAGGTGGTCACTAATGATATTCATGAGCATCAACATAAGCCAACCCTCCCATCGGACAGCTGACTAAAGTCCAACAAGCTCACGAGCACAGCATGGAGCTATCTAATCCCAACTCATTATTATTCATGAGCAGACAGAAAGACTGGGTTCTATCCCATGCCCACTGGGTTTTAATGAGATTCATAGGCACACCAAGGTTAGTGGGATCACCCTAACCCGGATCAGGGTTAATGATATTCATAGGGCTAGGATCTACAGAGTTAGGCCAAACTCCAGTGTTAGGATTTGTCATTGCACTAGCCTAATTAAAGCCTTCAGATGGCCCTTAACCCAAACCCCTAACTAAAACTCATGAATATTCCAGCTTACTAGCCTTCACTTCAACCCAAACCACACTACATGGGAACTGAAAGCACATCACTAATGATATTCATGAGAGTCAACACAAGCCAAACTTCCCTCCAAACAGCAAACTAAAGGCAATCTTGCTCACGATTGCTACACACGGCTACCTGAAAATGGCTCATTACTTATTCATGAAGCTGACAGACAAGCTGAATCTCAGCCAAAGCTGAAGGCTTTAATGAGATTCATTGACGTCAATTTGGACAACAATACCAGTCATGAGTCCCAATTTAGGGCTAATGATATTCATGATCCCTGGTTGTCAGGGTTAGGAGAGAGTGGAGTCTCAGGGTGAATTTACGAATAGTGCATCACACAACACACAATGCTTTCAACCCCATGCTACACCACCAAAGATCTGACAGGTGGTCACTAATGATATTCATGAGCATCAACATAAGCCAACCCTCCCATCAGACAGCTGACTAAAGTCCAACAAGCTCACGAGCACAGCATGGAGCTATCTAATCCCAACTCATTATTATTCATGAGCAGACAGAAAGACTGGGTTCTATCCCATGCCCACTGGGTTTTAATGAGATTCATAGGCACACCAAGGTTAGTGGGATCACCCTAACCCGGATCAGGGTTAATGATATTCATAGGGCTAGGATCTACAGAGTTAGGCCAAACTCCAGTGTTAGGATTTGTCATTGCACTAGCCTAATTAAAGCCTTCAGATGGCCCTTAACCCAAACCCCTAACTAAAACTCATGAATATTCCAGCTTACTAGCCTTCACTTCAACCCAAACCACACTACATGGGAACTGAAAGCACATCACTAATGATATTCATGAGAGTCAACACAAGCCAAACTTCCCTCCAAACAGCAAACTAAAGGCAATCTTGCTCACGATTGCTACACACGGCTACCTGAAAATGGCTCATTACTTATTCATGAAGCTGACAGACAAGCTGAATCTCAGCCAAAGCTGAAGGCTTTAATGAGATTCATTGACGTCAATTTGGACAACAATACCAGTCATGAGTCCCAATTTAGGGCTAATGATATTCATGATCCCTGGTTGTCAGGGTTAGGAGAGAGTGGAGTCTCAGGGTGAATTTACGAATAGTGCATCACACAACACACAATGCTTTCAACCCCATGCTACACCACCAAAGATCTGACAGGTGGTCACTAATGATATTCATGAGCATCAACATAAGCCAACCCTCCCATCGGACAGCTGACTAAAGTCCAACAAGCTCACGAGCACAGCATGGAGCTATCTAATCCCAACTCATTATTATTCATGAGCAGACAGAAAGACTGGGTTCTATCCCATGCCCACTGGGTTTTAATGAGATTCATAGGCACACCAAGGTTAGTGGGATCACCCTAACCCGGATCAGGGTTAATGATATTCATAGGGCTAGGATCTACAGAGTTAGGCCAAACTCCAGTGTTAGGATTTGTCATTGCACTAGCCTAATTAAAGCCTTCAGATGGCCCTTAAGGTAGTAAACATGGGTACCGCGATCTCCGAAACCAAGTTGATGGATAAATGGGCAGCATCAAAGCGTACACAAGTTTCAGCAATACTTTGCATCAAACTGCTCCCTCTGCTTGAAAATGCCCTAAAACTCAATTTTAAGGCCCTCTACGAAACTGAAAATTTGGACCCTCTCCAAGGCCCCACCCACACTCTGACCCCATCATCAATACACACACAAAACAGGCCCCAAAACTACGGATGGATTTACCACCTGCTCTCCTCACTTGCAGGCTACAGCCCAAAACTCACTGCCACCCTCAAAAACAGAGGTTTGGCTACCCTAGGCTTTCAAAAAAAATTCCACGCACACCAACTAAAACCGACTCAAGCCAAGGCCAGTTTCCAAAAGGTCAACCTACCCCCTGCAAAAATAGGGATGCTTTTCCACGTTCACCTCTCGGTTACCGAGTTTTGGCCACACATCTACTCCCTCTCACCAGCCCAGTCCAGCTACCAAACCAGCCAAATTCGCCCTAACACGAAAATGGGCGGGGCCTGTAATGCCGAAAGGTCAACTCTCTAGAGTACCTTGGCCAGGGAGCTGTCGGAGGCTGTTCACTTTCCAGGCTGTTCTTCGGCCACTTCAGCAGACCCACAAACATTCCTGCTCACTCCACCTAGCTATTCACACTCAGATAGCCCATCGCTACATTCAATAAGCCAGAATAGCTCTTTACTTAAAAAAAAAAAAAAAAAAAAAAAAAAGAGTGTTCAAACAAATCTTCAAGGTACCGCACGGCCACATCAGAGTACCGATTTGAAACTCGAAAGGGCCGCTAGCCGCATCAAAGAGAGAAGCCCCCCTTGTTTATTCCGGTTGCCGCCATGGGAAAACGTAAACAGATGAATAACTCTAAATAACCGTATGCGAGTGACGTCATCTCATTAATTATTCATGAGCAAAATTGCGCGATTTCGCCGATGCCGTGTTTCCTACCTTAACCCAAACCCCTAACTAAAACTCATGAATATTCCAGCTTACTAGCCTTCACTTCAACCCAAACCACACTACATGGGAACTGAAAGCACATCACTAATGATATTCATGAGAGTCAACACAAGCCAAACTTCCCTCCAAACAGCAAACTAAAGGCAATCTTGCTCACGATTGCTACACACGGCTACCTGAAAATGGCTCATTACTTATTCATGAAGCTGACAGACAAGCTGAATCTCAGCCAAAGCTGAAGGCTTTAATGAGATTCATTGACGTCAATTTGGACAACAATACCAGTCATGAGTCCCAATTTAGGGCTAATGATATTCATGATCCCTGGTTGTCAGGGTTAGGAGAGAGTGGAGTCTCAGGGTGAATTTACGAATAGTGCATCACACAACACACAATGCTTTCAACCCCATGCTACACCACCAAAGATCTGACAGGTGGTCACTAATGATATTCATGAGCATCAACATAAGCCAACCCTCCCATCGGACAGCTGACTAAAGTCCAACAAGCTCACGAGCACAGCATGGAGCTATCTAATCCCAACTCATTATTATTCATGAGCAGACAGAAAGACTGGGTTCTATCCCATGCCCACTGGGTTTTAATGAGATTCATAGGCACACCAAGGTTAGTGGGATCACCCTAACCCGGATCAGGGTTAATGATATTCATAGGGCTAGGATCTACAGAGTTAGGCCAAACTCCAGTGTTAGGATTTGTCATTGCACTAGCCTAATTAAAGCCTTCAGATGGCCCTTAAGGTAGTAAACATGGGTACCGCGATCTCCGAAACCAAGTTGATGGATAAATGGGCAGCATCAAAGCGTACACAAGTTTCAGCAATACTTTGCATCAAACTGCTCCCTCTGCTTGAAAATGCCCTAAAACTCAATTTTAAGGCCCTCTACGAAACTGAAAATTTGGACCCTCTCCAAGGCCCCACCCACACTCTGACCCCATCATCAATACACACACAAAACAGGCCCCAAAACTACGGATGGATTTACCACCTGCTCTCCTCACTTGCAGGCTACAGCCCAAAACTCACTGCCACCCTCAAAAACAGAGGTTTGGCTACCCTAGGCTTTCAAAAAAAATTCCACGCACACCAACTAAAACCGACTCAAGCCAAGGCCAGTTTCCAAAAGGTCAACCTACCCCCTGCAAAAATAGGGATGCTTTTCCACGTTCACCTCTCGGTTACCGAGTTTTGGCCACACATCTACTCCCTCTCACCAGCCCAGTCCAGCTACCAAACCAGCCAAATTCGCCCTAACACGAAAATGGGCGGGGCCTGTAATGCCGAAAGGTCAACTCTCTAGAGTACCTTGGCCAGGGAGCTGTCGGAGGCTGTTCACTTTCCAGGCTGTTCTTCGGCCACTTCAGCAGACCCACAAACATTCCTGCTCACTCCACCTAGCTATTCACACTCAGATAGCCCATCGCTACATTCAATAAGCCAGAATAGCTCTTTACTTAAAAAAAAAAAAAAAAAAAAAAAAAAGAGTGTTCAAACAAATCTTCAAGGTACCGCACGGCCACATCAGAGTACCGATTTGAAACTCGAAAGGGCCGCTAGCCGCATCAAAGAGAGAAGCCCCCCTTGTTTATTCCGGTTGCCGCCATGGGAAAACGTAAACAGATGAATAACTCTAAATAACCGTATGCGAGTGACGTCATCTCATTAATTATTCATGAGCAAAATTGCGCGATTTCGCCGATGCCGTGTTTCCTACCTTAATGATGCAGAACATATAATAGTTGTATCAGGACATAGGAAGTGGAACACCTGGTCCACGTTCATCCGAAATCCATCACTACTGGCGAAGTAGTGGTGTCCCTGCACTGGGAACCTGGATTCATCCACAAAACTGGACACTGGCCATGCAATTCTTTGATACGCTCATGGATCGAGGTAAGTCAAAAGGACATTCATGACACCATCAACTCATTTCTGTGTGGTATCTAACACTGGAGAAACTCCCAGCAATGCTTGGATTTTACATGCATCCAAACATGACTTTGTGGTGTAGTACAAAAGAATGATGGATTCTTAACTTCACCACATGCATGTGTGTGAAGTTTTGTAAGGCTGTAAAGCTGGGTGCATGATGCAAGTCAATCATCAGGATCAAATACAGAGGTTAAAAGCTTAATTCCAAGTGGGTAGAGAAGCTCCTCACTTGGCACTACATTAAAAGATCGGCATCTCATATTTCCACTTGAGGCAGAGTTCGTCCTTTGCAGCAAAAGCCTGTGAATGAAGCTTAGGCTTGTCCCTGGAAATAATGCTTCGTTGAACAGCTTTTGGATACTTCCTTCATTCTGACTGTAGTTCTATTCTTTAAAAGCTGGTGAGGTTCTAATTGAGGATTTATTTTCTCGCTTGCAGATAAACTCATTGGCACAATTTGGCAGAAAACTTTGAGGGTTGCATGGTACACACTGCACAACAGAATTTGCAGATTTTGCTTGCTCCACATGTTGAAAGTGTTTCTCTTTCTCCAGGCAATCTTGTATTCGGGTTCAGAGGATGAGGCTGGCTTGTGTGCCTTCACAGTGGTACTGCATACATTTTAACAAGTGATATTTGGATTGATGAATAGAAAGTATGCATGGATTCATGCTAATGTTGCAAATGGAGGCCTGACCTTACAAGATGAGAGGGCTGTTTTCTAAGAGGATATGCATAAATGAGACCTTGAGAGAAGGCTTCCAACAGCCCTCACATGCACGTTCACATTTTATACCTACTCTATTCTGGAACCAACAAATGTTATAGTAAACTACAGTTCTTATTCTGGCCTACTATTGTCTACAAGGAATGCCTTTGGATTTCATATCTCTTGTGAACAGTGTCAGTGGATTTCTTCCACAGAAGATGCTATACTTATCAAAATCTTCTCGTAGTTCTTGGTAAGTTCCCCCACCTGCCTTTCGGCTCTTCCATGCTTGATCAAGAACATGGTGCAGCACAATTGGAGGATTTCTTGGCCAGGTCTCATGATACATTGAAACCTCAGTTGGAGGGATCTGTAGCATGTTGATGAAATGTTGCAAAGCTGGGTACCGCAATGTTGAAATCTTCATCAGAAATTCTGAAGGTAGCTCCTTGTTACAGTTATCTGGGTGAAACAATGAACTTAGAAGGTCTTCTCCGAGTGTGCTGTACGGCTCAAAATACAGCAACTTTTCAAGGGAAACCATTTCACCTCCGTGATAAAGGACACATGGACTACCTTCTTGGATGGTGTTTGCTACCTCTCTCATTTCAACTTCCAGTGCAGCAATGATATCCCTGTTGGGATAGCTAGCAATATCTGGAAAGTACTCTTGTACTTCTACTCGAGGACAGAATTTCTCCTTCGTAGCTAAAATCTTTCTAACAATGGCGGAACGAAGTTTAATGCACTCCATTTCTTGCCCTTGGATACACCGCATCAATAGCAATACTACTGTGTTTTGCTCAATCACTTCAACAAGAACTTCAACTCCACCTCTGGTACACCAGTGAGTGCCATTCTTCCAAATGTTGCATCGTCTTTTCAAAGCAGGCAATTCAGCTGTGTCTGAATCTTGACTAACTGATGCGGCATAATTAAACACAAGTCGAAGAAGAAGAACTTGGAGAAAACGTGGTGATAGAAAGTGCTGAGGTTGGCACTGTATGCACCACCCACAGCAATAACTGTAGCTTTGAGATGTTTGGTGGTTCCATACATCTACTGGCCTTCCAGCACTGACTAGCCCTGGGAAAAAGCAGAAAGATTGAGTCAGGGAACCGTCAGTAGAAATGTCCTCTTTTCCCACAATAAGTTGCAAGGTTTCATGGTCATCAATTCTCTGACAAAGTTCAGAGTAGATAAGAAACTGCTTAACCATGTCAGAATCTAAGTCCGGAAACAAGCTGTGTAGTTTGGAGGATGGCACAACACCAGTGTTTGTTTCCACTGTCAGATGTTGCTCGAAGTCTTGAGGTGCAAATATGGTGCCATTGACATCATGAAGGAGGGTGTCCTGGTCCAACACAATCCAATAATTCTTGATTTCACTGGCTCCTTTGAGTAACAAAAGATGTCCTCTGTGATGAAGAGCATCCAGCAGTCTCATCAATTCCTCATCAACAAATGGGAGTGGTATATGTGTACCATCAATCTGTTGAGAGTATTGATTATACACATTAGGTGGTAGGTCTATGTCATAAAAGTCAGAGCCTGCAGCAGAAAATCTTGACCTTTTTCTCAGTGACCAAAATGTGTATGTCTCTTCATCACTGTATGGAGATTCAGTAGACAAACGTGTTCCTGGAGCATAGTTACGTCGTGAACCCCTGATTTTTCTCTGCAGCTCACCCACAGTAATCGAAGGGACTCTTTTGAATTGTTCATGGAGGTAGGCAAAGAGCACATGGCACCGACTATCCAATTCTACATAATGCCTAAGACTAGAACAGCTCTCCTTTAGCAATGCACGCAGGGATTCCATGTTTTCTGATCCAGGCTTTCGACAATCTAGAAGCAGTGGGCCAAAACAATTCAAAACTGACTGTTTTGAGACATCAAGGATTTTCTTCAGTATAGAACGTGAGGATGACAGCTCCGATTGGGAGAGTTGGTCAGCATGGCTACCAACTACAATGGCATGTGGTTTTACATCAGTGCAACCACAGTAGTTCTCAATAAATGACAGCCAATATTGCACATGCTGAGTTATTTGTTGGCTGGGGTTTTTTGCATTCACAACTAGAAAAAAAATTGGGGGTGAAGAAGATGGGGACAGTGAGCTTTCCAGGAAGGCTGAATGACTACTCTCAAACTCAGGCTGTCCAGCAAAGTCATGGAATAGAACTTTCCCAAACACTTTACTACTGCATTCAATTTTGACTACTCCAGCAGTAGGTCCTTCCACATTTGACACAAATGATGTTGGGTCTAGTGCCTCAGTCTTAAGTGCTTCCACAAGGGTACTCTTACCTGCAGTGGAATTACCCAGCACAAACACTTTCATGAAAGGATGCAAAGGCTGCTTGATCTTATACCATTCCAAAATTCTTCCATAGTGTTCATACACATCTTGAGGGTCTGCCCCATGGCCAATGAGGAGTCTTACTATGCTATAATCTTGTGCTAGTTGAATTGGAGTCTTTCCTCTCCTATCTTGGGGTGATATGTCTTTTACCTTTCCACTACTCAAAAGAGCTTTAACTACTCTCAGGTCTGAGCGACAAGCTATATGGAGAGGTGTGGCACCATTACTGTTGGAACAGTTTGGGTCGCAGTCTTTGTTGCTCAAAAGTAGTGAAATCATATCCAAGTCCATTCGGTCACAACCCAGATGTAGCAGTGTATTGCCCCTTAAATCCTGCTGGTTTAGATCACACCCATGAGTTATCAAAAATTTAAAAAATGTAGAATCGAATCGGCTGTTTAATGCACCAGACCAATGGCGCGGCTCGATACGCCCTTGACCAGACACATATCTGTATTTATACATTTCATAACCGTCATATTCTCCACCATTGTAAGCAAAATGAAGCAGTGGGAAGTACCCATCTATAGTCACGAAGGTATGATCGGAATCATGTAGGTCAACACACCCTCTAGTAACTAAGTGAGTAACAAGCTCATTGTGCTGATGCTTCAGGGCCCAAAACAATGGAGGATATCCAGCATTATTTCGCTTCTTCGGATCACATTTTCCAGTGGTGATCAAGTATTCTGCCATTTCAGCATTTCCAACCTTGCATGCAATGTGAAGGGCTGTATTTCCTTGTGGATCTGTTTGAGTTGGATCACAAAATTTGTTTTGGACAAGTAATTGCACAATATTGAGTGCACTACCTAAGCATGCAGAATGTAGTGGTGTTAATCCAGCCCTATTCTTAAGGTCAAGTAGCTCCTTCTTTTGACCTTCAAGTAGGCACTTGAGAATGTCATAATGGTTTTCTTTGCAAGCAGTGTGTATGGGAGTATCGCCATCTCTGTTTTGAACACTGACTTTGCAGTGACCTACAAGAAGCTTCACGATGTCCAAAGAGGTTTTGGAACAAGCAATATGGAGAGCTGTATTGTTTCTTTCACCATTGGTTTGGTTGAAATTGCAAGATGAATTGATGAGACATTGGACAACACCAATTTGCCTATTTTTGCATGCAGTGTACAAAGGACATTCCCCAAATTGGTCTCTTGCATTTGGATCACAATAGTTATGTTGTACTAAAAACTTCACAATCTCAAGAGCATCTGACTGGCAGGCTAGGTGGAGGAGAGTCTTACCAAAGCAATTTCGCAGATTTATCCGACCAGTATATCCATCTAGAAGGACTCTCATGATATCTAATTGTTGCATTCTACATGCAATGTGAACTGGGGTTTCCTGTGTTTGTGTATTGATGTAAAGTGGGTCACAGTATCTGCCAGTCAAAAGTTGAACAATATCAACATTTCCAGAACGACATGCATTAAATAGGGGGGTGTCACCATACTCATCTGGAATGTCCTGGTTAGAACTGCATTTTTCCAGTAAGCATTTTACCAAATCAGGAGCAGCACCACAGCAGGCAATGTGCAGAGGTGTCTCTTTTGTCTTGGAGGTTTGTGTTGTTACATCACAACTATCATCTGCAATTAGCAGTTTACAAATATCAAGCCTGTCATACTTGCATGCCAGGTGAAGTGGTGTTTCACCACTATTATTTCTTGTCTTGGTGTTAGACTTGAGGACTGTGACGAAGGTATTTGCAGCATTAAATGCACCCCATTCACAAGCAATGTGTAAAGGTGTATCTCCATTTGAGTTTTGGCAGGTGTGGAGTTCACCACATTCAGCTACAAGAAGATCAACAATATCCATAGCATCTGATATACATGCACAGTGAAGAGGAGTATCACCACTTGCATTTTTTGCAACTGAACTATAACTGTACTGTGCGAGAAGTGTTCTTGCAAGGCTAAAGTTTCCACACTGGCAAGCGGTGTGCAACAGTGTTGTTTTGGTATGTTGTGGAGCCAAAGTGGAATGTGACTTATACCTTGGTTCATAAACTGAAGAATGGTAGTGTAAGAGTTCCTCATTGTGTAACTGAAATTCACATGGTTTTTGATGACAACTTTCTCTTCTCAAAAGGTAATCTATTACATCAGCATGACCATTTAGGCAAGCTACATGCAATAATGAAGTTAGGTCAATAGAGAACCAAACTGCATCCATGAGGTACTTTATGATGTTCAAAAAACCATAGCGGCATGCAGTGTGTAGTGGTGTGTCTCCATAAGTGTTAGATTTTCCAAAATACAATTGGGTTTGTCTACGATGTCTTATGTATTCAAATTCTGTTTCATAATTCTCTTCATACACAGTGTATGGCCATGACAGATTTAATCGGCTGTGTCTTTTGTTGCAATGCATACACTTCCTGCAGGTTTTATCATACGCTGCAATATCATCTTGATACAAATTCAACTTATAAGAATGGGGATCAATACTTGCTTGGTTCACAATAAACCTTGTGACTGCTATATTTCCTGATTGGCAAGCTTTGTGCAGAATGGTATCACCACATGTATCTGTATCAGTGAGATCCAAATCACGTTCAGAGTGTACCTCAAACATATACGCCACTACATTCAAGTTATCAGCAAGGCATGCCGCATGCAGAGGCATACAGCCTCTGTTGTCTTTAATACCTGGGTGTGCACCATACACTTCAATTAACAAGCGAACAATATCAAATTGCCCATACTGGCATGCGATATGCAGTGGGGTTTGACCACATTCATTGTGGAGTTGCACCACATCACAGCCCTCTGAAGTCAGTTTGAATATTTCAGCCTTGTTGCCAGATGCACATGCATCCAGCACTTTCTTTTGTGTTTCTGTCATGCAGTGGTGACTCATAGTTGGCTATAGCTTCTTTGGGCATCAGAGACCTAGTTTTCAAAGAGAAACCGTTGCTAGTAAGTATATTGGTGCCTACACTACAGATAGTTGAATATTGCTGCTAAACCATGCACAAACTCATGGCAAATTATGAAAATAATTATACACTAAAGTGGTTCACTTCTTGCCTGGACCAAACATTATTTCCAAGTGACATGGCGAGATGGAGGCTAGATTCCAACTAGCCTCATTCCCAGGTTCCCAACTTCCCGCCACGTCGAGAACTAAAAATACACTAGTCTTGTTAATCAACATGCAAAGTCAGCTTCCAAACTCTTTGATGTGTGCACACGTTACTTATACAAATTTATAACTGTCATACTTTATTGTTGTTTATGTCGCAATTGTGATGTATTATGGTACAAATGTCACCCCATCTCCCCTATGTGATCAGTGGCAAGACAATTTACATTAGTGACGATTCAGTCATGTCTGCATGAGGAGAACATGACCAAGTTCATGTTCAGATGTCGTAGGACGTACATATACTGCACAGTGAAACTTTTCTTGTCTGGGTTGGGCTGCTTGAGTCGCAATTCTGCAAGTTGCACACCACCTTGCTGGATCTGGTGCTGCGGCTGTACATACATGAACCCAGTACAAGATTTATTAAACTATCTATGCAAATGAAGTAACATTCACTGGCTTCATCTCCATCAGCTACTGCTCCCTCACTGCTTCTGCGTGAGTCCAGCACTGGGCAGCTCTCTGTGCAGAGGTCCGTGAGTTCTCACCTTCCTCATGGAGGTCGGGTTAGCACGGAATGCAACAGTTCGAAGTCAGCTTTGTGTACCACCTCTTTCTTTTATGAATCTGTGATGCGACTAAAGGGTGGACAGAAAGGGTATTCTAGGAAGACAGTGGCAGCTCACATCAAGGTAGTCTACATGGCATCAACTGCTCAATCAATAGAAATGATAGACACTTCTTTGCAACAACATTCACAGGGGAAAATAACAAACCTCTCTCGTCTCTTAGTACCTATCAATTTTGGAGGATACCATTGGATTCTCCTGGTAAGGTGTATATAGGGTTCTGTATGCATGGTGATGCTTATCTCATTCAGTATGTACATAGGTGTACGACTTTGATAAGCGCAAAGTCAAGAGTCTCGACTCCCTTAATTCTACTTCCAGCCATGCGCAACATGTGTCGAGCATAAGGTTAGCATAAAATTGATGCACGTATTTCACTCTGTCCAGTTTGCACCACTTGTAACTGCATGTCTCTCCCCCCCCCCCCCCCCCCCCCCCCACACACACACACACACACACACACAAAAGCCACTTCTTGAATACCCTTTTTGAAGCTGAAGGCTATAGGCAGAATGTGGATGAATGGAAGATTAATCTTGTGAATGTAAGCATCCACTGCAAAATGAGTATTGATTTAATCAGTTTTACACTTGCATGATGTATACAGGATCTACCTCAGCAGGAGCCCCACAGTGTTGACTGTGGTGTGTTTGTTTGCAAGGTATTAATGATACTCTGCTGTGCATAGTGCATGTACAATTGGATAAAGAAATCTGATTGTTGTTGTCAGTTTGCAGAGTGTGCGATTTGCAAGGACAACTTAAGCTTCCAATTTAGTGGAGATGCTGATGTCCTCAGAAAATGGTTACTGCATGAGCTCATGACAAGGTTATAATTACATCCGACATAGATGGAAGTGATTGTAATTAAATGTATGTATGTGGCATTTCATATTAAAGCATCATCCATTTCAGCCCAAACTTGAGTGAATCGTTCATTAAAGGAGAAGGGTATGAAGAAGTTGTTGAAGAGTTCATGGAAGCCAGCACCACAGAGGTACACATAATTATGTGTTCCCATAGGTTAGAGAATAGATTAATCTGCTGATGAAATACTCTTCCAACCGTATTCCCACCAAACTAATTTTATGGGTTGCTCTATTCTTTAGTTTAACCATTCCAAACTTCAAGAATACATCATTCAACACCATTCAGGTTACCACCATAAACTTCATTTTAGTCAAACAGGATAAAATACTGAGTTAATATACTTGTTCTTGTTTGGTCATTGCCATTCAGCTGATGATGCACCCGACGACGAGCAAATATCAAGCTCTGAGTCAGAAGATGAACAAACTTTACCCCAGATTGGTACATTGCACATTAACTTCTTTACTGTTGTCAGTAAGCAGTAACAATGTTATGTCCATTACTGTCCACAGATGAAGGTGACATACTTATTCCGGACATCTGGCCAGAAATTGCTACAGAAGACATGCTATTTCACTCAACCACACCGAAAAGTTCTTATATAAGGGCTGTGAAGAAATTTCTGTCTTCTTCTACTAATGGTATCCCAATCAGGTGAAGTACTGCTATCAGTTTGTTGTACCATTAACTTCCAGTCCTTTGTTCAGTTACTGTACATTGTTCTTGATTCTCAGAGATGGAAACATTGAGAGGAGTAAAATGCACGCAGCATTGAAAAATGCAGAAGTGAGTATTTTCCTGTGTATGATCAGTTATAGCAACACAAATCAAGGTTATAGAGACTTGTTACTATCATTGCTGCAGGGTCATCTAAGGGACGTGGCCTGTAACCCGCAAAGCTCCTCCTATTATACCAACCTTGCCAAGTGTGGTTCCAGGAGAGCGACCTGGTTGCCAATGGACACTTGGCCTCTGTCGAATCCAATAATTGTAATTTTTTTAACTATGCCAAGAGGCATAATAAAATAAACCACACACACACACTTAAAGTTGTTTTTATTTTGTTACAGGTTAATGAGGTATTGTACTTTCTTCGTGCCATTGCGGATGGTCAAAAAGAAACCAGAAAGCACTCAATTTCTCCTACATTACTGTCATCTGAGGTGTTATGGCCTGAGGTAAATGCACCAGTATCCCTGTATTTCGTAACTGTGCATTAATACCGTTCATCTAATTGCATGTACACGTATGTACTCAGGCAATGGCTGCTATTGTACAGCAAAACAAAGCAAGTGAAACTGTGATTAAGAACAGAGACTAGTACTCAAGAATATGTAGTTGTAGTGATTATTATTCTACACTGAACATTAATTTTGTGCATCTTTGATTACTTAGATGGTTTACCCAACATGTTTCACATAAAGATTATTAGTTTTTGTCTGGTATGTCTGGTCAGCTGCAGCCTGCATTATATTAAAGTCATGGTTTGTATTGATATTATAATTGTGAATGTTTCATTGATTTGGTTCACTTTTCCAGCCAGTGTATGTAAAGTACATGTTTTGTGCAAAGTTTAATTTTACTCTCGTAATGACATTTCAACATGCACAAGCAAACACATGGGGTTAGTAGCAACACTGCATGGAGGTTAGGAGTTAACAGTAGTAGTAGTAAAAAGATGACTGTATAAGGATCGTCAATTATAGATAGTGGTGATTCTGCAGCATGCTAACAACTGTCTGCATGCAACCTGTAGCAGTTTCCATACCTCACTTGCCCTAATGGGGCAGACCTGGTTGAGGGTGCCGGATTAGGGCAGAGCTAGAAATGTGCATTGCAATCCAGTTAATATCATTAACGTTGACCAGGCTGTAGTAGTTTCCATACCTCACTTGCCCTAATGGGGCAGACCTGGCTGAGGGTGCCCGATAAGGGCAGAACTATAATGTGCACTGCAATCCAGACTATATCAAGCTATAACATTAACGTTGACCAGGCTGTAGCAGTTTCCATACATCACTTGCCCTAATATCACTTGCCCTAATGGGGCAGACCTGGCTGAGGGTGCCCGATTAGGGCAGAGCTAGAAATGTGCATTGCAATCCAGTTATAATTAATATCATTAACGTTGACCAGGCTGTAGTAGTTTCCATACCTCACTTGCCCTAATGGGGCAGACCTGGCTGAGGGTGCCCGATTAGGGCAGAACTAGAAATGTGCACTGCAATCCTGACTATATCAAGCTATAACATTAACGTTGACCAGGCTGTAGCAGTTTCCATACCTCACTTGCCCTAATGGGGCAGACCTGGCTGAGGCTGCCCGATTAGGGCAGAACTAGAAATGTGCACTGCAATCCAGACTATATCAAGCTATAACATTAACGTTGACCAGGCTGTAGCAGTTTCCATACATCACTTGCCCTAATGGGGCAGACCTGGCTGAGGCTGCCCGATTAGGGCAGAACTAGAAATGTGCACTGCAATCCTGACTATATCAAGCTATAACATTAACGTTGACCAGGCTGTAGCAGTTTCCATACCTCACTTGCCCTAATGGGGCAGACCTGGCTGAGGCTGCCCGATTAGGGCAGAACTAGAAATGTGCACTGCAATCCAGACTATATCAAGCTATAACATTAACGTTGACCAGGCTGTAGCAGTTTCCATACCTCACTTGCCCTAATGGGGCAGACCTGGCTGAGGCTGCCCGATTAGGGCAGAACTAGAAATGTGCACTGCAATCCAGACTATATCAAGCTATAACATTAACGTTGACCAGGCTGTAGCAGTTTCCATACCTCACTTGCCCTAATGGGGCAGACCTGGCTGAGGCTGCCCGATTAGGGCAGAACTAGAAATGTGCACTGCAATCCTGACTATATCAAGCTATAACATTAACGTTGACCAGGCTGTAGCAGTTTCCATACCTCACTTGCCCTAATGGGGCAGACCTGGCTGAGGCTGCCCGATTAGGGCAGAACTAGAAATGTGCACTGCAATCCTGACTATATCAAGCTATAACATTAACGTTGACCAGGCTGTAGCAGTTTCCATACATCACTTGCCCTAATGGGGCAGACCTGGCTGAGGCTGCCCGATTAGGGCAGAACTAATGTGCACTGCAATCCAGCACTCATAGTAACATTGTTGTGTGTTACTAGTAGTAACACACAACTATATGCAGGTTGCAGCAGGTTTCCTTTCATATTGCTCACCTGGTTGAAGGTGCCTGAATATTATGGATATAGTACACCATGCAATGCACGCTTGGCGCCTATCCATGTTAGCAGGGCGCTTATGACTGTCGGTGTGCCCGATTAGGGCAGCATCCGGACGAGCGCGGCGGATTTTAATTGCATTCATAGCGGATGCCCTAACGCGGCAGCCGCCCTAATGGGGCTGCTACAAAGCGGACACGCCCTGGATTCTGATTTCTTACTGCGCATGCGCGATCACTTAATTTGCTTCTTTCAAAGGTTACAGTCTAGTACCTAAGGTCACACCTGGAGCGCATAATGAGGATTCCTGGTCACACACGTACACCCACGAGCACATGACAGTTCCATTTTGAGCTCGAGCATGATAATGTCGTTATCGTACGAAACTCTGCTTGCTGCCATCGTCAGTATGCAGTTCTTTGTCTGCATTCTGCTCGTGGGAATTGTCTACGTGCTCTACAAGCGAAGGAAGGTCGGGAAAACGGCTGTTGTGTACAAACGCTTGAGGGTGAACGCTGGCGCCGAAGGGAAGGTTAACACAGTTGTGACAGGCGGAAACGGCTGTCTGGGGAAGAGCATCGTCAAGAATCTCCTTGCAGATGGTGGATACAACGTGAACTCACTTGACCTGGTGATCCCTGGAGACAAGGACCGCAATGTTGAAGTATGCTCCTACATCCAGGCTGACATCACCAACTTGGATGACCTGATCAGCGCACTGAGGGAATCATCCAAAGTAGATGTTGTGTTCCATGTGGCAAGTATCGTCCCACATAAAATTGGATTTGCAGCAGAGGATTTTCATCGCGTAAACACAAATGGTACCAAGAACGTCCTTGAAGCTTGCCATGAGTGCGGAGTAAAGCGATTAATCTACACAAGTTCTTGTAGTGTGGTGTTGAGCAAAGATCACTTTGAAGTGATTGACAATACTGACGAATCCTACCCTCTTCCGAGCAACCCCGTCAACCCTTACATTGCCTCGAAGCAAGCTGCTGAGAGATTGGTTCGTGCTGCAAACGGTAAGAATGGGCTCCTCACGTGTGCAATGAGACCGTCTGGCCTCTTTGGTGGTACCAACAATGCCACAGTTCAAGCACTAATGCACTCATGGATCTCTTGCTACATTGGTGATGGGAAGTATGCAATCGCGTTTGTTCCCATAGATGCTGCTGCGAGAGCTCACATCTTGGCTGAGAAGAAGCTTTCCATGGAGGGCATTGATTCTGTTGTTGCTGGGAAGGCATACAATCTGGCCATGAACGAGAGAGTTACACTGGTCGAGCTACTCAAATATCTTCGGACGGAGGTGAATGGTCCACCATGCATGTCCATCCCTATGTGGATACTACCAGTGGCAGCATTTCTGAACACCCACATACATGCCCTAACTGGCATTGCTGTGCTTGGTGATAGCGTCACGACTATGATTGTTGATGGGTTTAGAGAACATACTTTTAGCAGTGCTCTGGCCCACCGGGAACTGGGTTGGGAGGAGCTTCCTCCATGGCAGGAGTTTGTAAAGCAATACGTCAATGAACACTGGCGAGAAATGGAGGAAAAGAAACAAAAGTAGTTTGCACCAGAATTTGAAACTATTAGGTTTGTAAGCGGTTGTGAATATTGCTTGTCCTAGTTTGTCTCATGTGTCCACTGTCTAGCTAGTGTTCCCTCACTGGTGAAGGTACATGTACTTTTGAGGTGTCATATACACTTCCAAGACCAAAATAGGGGTGGAGGCCTGGGAACGAGGCTAGGGCCGTCACCTGGTGAAGGTGAAGTGTACATACAAAACATGTACACACTTCCGAGACCGAAACCGGGGCGGAGGCTTGGGAACGAGGCTAGGGCGTCGCCAACCACGTGCGTTCCGTTACGTAATAAGCTTACGTGGGTGATGAACTTCCGGTCTGTCTTGCCAGGCAGTGACCTTTGCAGTCTGCAGACGAGCACACGATTCACAAAGATGGTTTGCCCGATGCTCAATCGCCGTCCGCCACCGGAAAGGCCGGTGGATTATCCTTATGAGTCACTGTACCGACCGTGGAGCTGGGTGCTGGCCAGCTTTAGCAACCTGTTCCTATTTGCCATACTCGGGGCCATGGTTTTTGTATTCTACAAGCGGTGGAAGGCTGGGAAAGGGAAGAACACCGTATCATATAGAAAGGTTGAGGTGAAGAAACGTGATACCGAAATAGAGGGGAAAGTGAATGTGGTTGTGACCGGTGGAAATGGCTATGTTGGGAGAAGGATTGTCAAGTACCTTCTTCAGGATGGTGGATACGAGGTGCATTCACTCGACTTGTGGATACCTGATGAAAAAGACCGCAATCTTGAAGTGTGTTCATACATACAGGCTGATGTTACAAATCTGGATGATTTGAACATAGCGCTGAGAGAAGCATCTGGAGTAGAGGCAGTGTTCCATGTTGCTGGCATTGTTCCACATAGGGTTGGGTTCTCATCAGCTGACTACCACCGTATCAACACCACTGGTACTGAAAATGTCATCAAGGCGTGCCATGAATGTGGGGCTAAACGACTGATTTTCACGAGTATCGTTACTGTCGTACTAAGCAAAGATCCCACACAGGTGGTTGATGGAGCTGACGAATCATATCCATATCCGGACAACCCATTGAATGCCTTTGTTGCTTCAAAAGGAGCTGCCGAGAAACTGGTGCGTGCAGCCAATGGCAAGAATGGTCTCCTGACCTGCGTACTCAGGCCAGGTGTTCTCTACGGTGGCAGTGGCAACCCCTTAATGAGAGCCTTAGCAAATGGGGGAGGTGCCTATCCTACGAGAGATTATGTATTTGGACTAGCTCCTATTGAGGCGACTGCCAGAGCACACATTCTAGCTGAGAAGAAGCTTCACACAGAGGGAAAAGAATCCATTGCTGCTGGGAAAGCATATAATCTCTGCTTGGAAGAGAAAATATCGGAGAGAACACTCCAGGAGTACGCTGCGAATGTGACTGGTAACCCGCCTCCACAGTCTCTACCTGCGTGGTTGTTTACCCTCCATGGGTATGTCAACGACATCGTATTTGCACTAACCAGAATGGCTCCATTTGGACCGACCATCACTGCCATGTCCATGCAATTCATGGTCAACAATACTTTTTCTAGTGCCCGAGCCCACAAGGAGCTGGGCTGGGAAGAGTTTCCTCCTTGGCAGGACGTGGTGAAGCAGCTCATAGAGGACTGCAGGGAGGAGCAAGAAGCAAAGAAGCTAAAGTGAAGGGAACTAGTACTATAATGTATGCCTTTTGACTTCTAGTTACTGAAAACTTATAACGTCTGGTTCACCTTCCCTTATACAATGTACACTGCAGTAAGGGGGGTGGGGTGGGGCTCTGCGAACAAAATTAACAGACAGGAAGTCCTGTCACATGCATGCGTATAATGTAAACAGCGACCCTGCAGAGTGTATAATTATACTGGTCGACCAGACTGAGACAGCAAATTACTCCATAAAGATGGTTTGCCCGATGCTCAACCGCCGTCCGCCACCGGAAAGACCGGTGGATTATCCATACGAGTCGCTTTACCGACCGTTGAGTTGGATACTGGCCAGCTTCAGCAACTTGTTCCTGTTCGCGATACTCGGGGCGGCCGTGGTTTTTGTGTTCTACAAGCGGTGGAAGGCTGGGAAAGGGAAGAACACCGTGTCATATAGAAAGGTTGAGGTGAAAAAACGTGATTCCGCAGTGCAGGGGAAAGATACTGTAGTTGTGACTGGTGGAAATGGTTGTTTAGGGAGGAGGATTGTCAAGTACCTTCTGCAGGATGGTGGATACGAGGTGCATTCACTCGACTTGTGGATCCCCGGTGAAGACGACCGCAATCTTGAGGTGTGCTCTTACATCCAGGCTGACATCACAAACCTGGACGAGTTGAACATAGCACTGAGAGAAGCATCTGGAGTAGATGCAGTGTTCCATGTTGCCGGCATTGTTCCACATAGGGTTGGGTTCTCATCAGCTGACTACCACCGCATCAACACCACTGGTACTGAAAATGTCATCAAGGCATGCCATGAATGTGGCGTTCAAAGACTCATTTACACAAGTTCAGTTACTGTTGTGCTAAGCAAAGATCCCACTCAGGTGGTTGATGGAGCTGACGAATCATATCCGTATCCGGACAACCCATTGAATGCCTATGTTGCTTCAAAAGCAGCTGCCGAGAAACTGGTGCGTGCAGCCAATGGCAAGAGTGGTCTCCTGACCTGTGTACTCAGGCCAGGTGGTCTCTACGGTGGCTGTGATAATCCCTTAATGAGACCCTTGGTGACCGAACAGGGTGTCCATCCTACGAGAGACTATATCTTTGCGTTTGTTCCTATAGAGGCTACTGCCAGAGGACACATTCTGGCTGAAAAGAAACTCCACACAGACTCTGTCGCTGCAGGGAAAGCATACAACCTCTGCTTGGAAGATAAGTTATCACAGCAAGCATTCCTGGAATACGCTGCGAATGTGACTGGTAATCCACCTCCCTATTCTCTTCCTGTGTGGGTATTTACCCTCCTTGGGTATGTCAACGACGTTGCATTCGCACTAACCAGAAAGGCTCCATTTGGAGTACACCTCACTCCAATGGCCGTGCAATTTATGGCTAACAGCTCCTTTACAAGTGGCCTGGCCCACAAGGAGCTGGGCTGGGAAGAGTTCCCCCCTTGGAAGGACGTAGTGAAGCAGCTCATAGAGGAATTCAGGGAGGAGGAAGAGGCAAAGAAGCTACAGTGAAGGGAATGCCAGATTAGCACAACACACCATAAATATTCTAAGTTTGTGTTTTCTAATGGAATTGGAAGAGACAGCTTACGGCTTTTGCCCTCTCTTCCATTGATTTTATTGTCTTGCCCTCTTTCTGTAGTATTCTTTTGTTGCCCGACTACTAGGTGTACAGGTTTTTCCACTACGAACCCCCTGGCAAGCGCATTGGGGAGGGGGGGGGGGGGGGGGGGGGCACCTGGTAGCCACTGTTTACGCATATGCATACCCTTAATAATAACTATTACATAAACCACGTGGATTTATGCAGATGACGTTTCTATGTTAAGCCTATAGCTACTAGGCATGTCCCAGACCCTTCCCGAAATGGGTGGTCTGGGAACAAGACTAATGTGCTGTAGCATAGACATATATACAGGTGCTGTCATGTTCGGCCCTCTGGAATCCAGACATATAATTCTACTGTATGTGGAGCTAGGGTACTGATGCTAGTATCAACGTATATGTATACCACTCATGATAGCTACCGTTGTGATCACAATTGGCTCGATCACCTGAATATGAGCACAACCCAAGAATGCATAAGTAGACCATGTAGGGGCGTGTGGACTCTTGGCACAACCCCCTTGCAGAACAAAACAGAATACTTACAAACGGGTGCCAAGAGGAAGTGCATTAGATGGTGGTGTGTAACTGTAACAGCAATTTTCACTATACTGTCTTAGCTGATTGGTGTGCCGTGTGTGGCCATGCATGTGCAATATAGCTATAGCTATTGTTATGGCCACACACACTGCACATGCAAATGCAAACACACACACACACACACTCACAAACACACACACACACACACACACACACACACACACACACTGCACAAACACACACACACTGCACACACACACATGCACACATGCACACACACTATACACAAGCACACACACACACAAACACACAATACGCTGCGAATGTGACTGGTAATCCACCTCCCTATTCTCTTCCTGTGTGGGTATTTACCCTCCTTGGGTATGTCAACGACGTTGCATTCGCACTAACCAGAAAGGCTCCATTTGGAGTACACCTCACTCCAATGGCCGTGCAATTTATGGCTAACAGCTCCTTTACAAGTGGCCTGGCCCACAAGGAGCTGGGCTGGGAAGAGTTCCCCCCTTGGAAGGACGTAGTGAAGCAGCTCATAGAGGAATTCAGGGAGGAGGAAGAGGCAAAGAAGCTACAGTGAAGGGAATGCCAGATTAGCACAACACACCATAAATATTCTAAGTTTGTGTTTTCCATATTAATGGAATTGGAAGAGACAGCTTACGGCTTTTGCCCTCTCTTCCATTGATTTTATTGTTTACTTTGTCTTGCCCTCTTTCTGTAGTATTCTTTTGTTGCCCAACTACTACTGTATAGGTGTACAGGTTTTTCCACTACGAACCCCCCCGGCAAGCGCATTGGGGGGGGGGGGGGGGGGGGGGGGGGGGGGGGGGGGCACCTGCTATAATAACTATTACATAAACCACGTGGATTTATGCAGATGACGTTTCTATGTTAAGCCTATAGCTACTAGGCATGTTCCCATGCAGACCCTTCCCGAAATGGGTGGTCTGGGAACGAGACTAATGTGCAGTAGCATAGACATATATACAGGTGCTGTCACGTTCGGCCCTCTGGAATCCAGATATATAATTCTACTGTATGTGGAGCTATATAGGGTACTGATGCTAGTATCAACGTATACGTAGCCACTATAGCTACCGTTGTGATCACAATTGGCTCGATCACCTGAATATGAGCACAACCCAAGAATGCATAAGTAGACCATGTAGGGGCGTGGTCTACTTATGGACTCTTGACACAACCCCCTTGCAGAACAAAACAGAATACTTACAAACGGGTGCCAACAGGAAATGCATTAGATGGTGGTGTGTAACTGTAACAGCAATTTTCTCTATAGCTGATTGGTGTGCCGTGTGTGGCCATGCCACACTACACAAGCACACACACACACGTGCACACATGCACAAACACACATACACACCAGGGGCGGAGACAGCTACAAAAAGTAAGGGGGCTAATAGCACAATTGCACGCTGCCAAAGGCAGTGCATAGAGGTGTGTAGTGGTGATCAGTCCGCGCAAAGCGCGGAAAATTTTTTCGCCTTCATTTTTCAGGTATCAGGATGGGCTCTCGTGGCACCTTCGTGCTTTGTACTGCAAGTTAGAGACGTCAGCCCCCAAGAAACGCTATAGCTATAAGTTAGTGCTCATATTCAGGTACACATGCACAAACACACGTACACACACCACAAGCACACACCCGTGCACAAACACACACAGTGACACACTACACAAGCACACACGTGCACACATACACAAACACACACACTACACAAGCACACACACTGCACAAACACGTACTGTAGCTACATGCAAATGGTGCGCACTGCACACATACAACATATTAATTGTAATGATCATACAACAGCAAAATAGTGCATGATGACATCATCATCATTGCCACAATGCCGATGATGATGACACACAACCATGCACACACGTTGTACACACACACATATCATGCACATGCATGGTGTATGCGCACACACACACACGCATATAGCTAACTGCGTGGTCCATATACCACACACACACACACACACACTCACACATGGTGCATGTGCACACACAGTGACACACATGCATAACCATCAGATCCATAGGGCATGAACGTATTGTGTGCACACAGTGCACACATAAATTATACTCACTGTGCTAAACCATAATTATAGCTACCTGAATGTAATGTATTCTTGCTAATCTGTAACTGATTAGCTATCCCATGATTTCCTTTTCATGTCAGAAGTTAGTAGTGAACCGAGCTCAATATGCCAGGTGTTCAACTATATCCTTTTCACTGTTCCAACCCTACTGTGTCTTCGTCAGGTTGCCACCAGCTATAGCACATTCTCCATGAAATTTACTCATTAATTGTGTTTCTGTTTCATTTTGTCCTATAGCTATAATAGCTAACTGCATGTGGAGACTTCTAATACTTACTTGTACGTGGCATATGTGAGGGCTTAGCAATGAAGTGCAAGATGGTTCTTTTGGATCTCCATGAACTCAGTAGCTATAGCTAGCTACACAATTGCAATGAAAGCACATAAAAACTGAGGTACACCTCGAGAGTGGACCTACACACATCCACTCTTGTTAATTAGGGTGTAGCTCAGTTTTTATGTGCTTTGTGTAGCTACTGATCCTAGCATTAACCTCTGCTTCACAGCTTTCATGAGATAAGAAGAAATCCAAGCCAACTATACTTTACAGAAGTAACAAAGACCCTTTTCCATGACAAAATGGTCAACTCCTTGTTATGGAATACATATACATGCATACTCAGCAGCAGGGTAAATTCATTTTGCGTGAAGTCAAACAGGAAGAAAACAGCAGCTAGCCTAATCACTACACAATTTGCTCTGTATCAGCATGTTCATCTTTTTCACCACATTGTGTGCTTTGAATATGCATCAGGAGGCGATTTCGCTGATTTTGAGTCTTGTTCCATGCCCATGTGATGAGAACCCAGGGACTCATGATACAAAGGAATGCTGCAATGAATGTGGTAGTTGTTTGCACGATGGAGGTAATTCGATAGGCCTGGTGTGAACTGCTTGTCAAAATCTGGAAATAGACCAAGTAAGCCAGGTTAGTAAAGAAGGCCGTATACTGCACAACTAATACAATTGTGTTCAAAGTAACTCGCACCCAGTGCCTCCGAGAGGAATCCTGCACAAGCAAAACCAATCAGTCCAAATCCACCAATTGCCACAAATGTTGTCCCGCCAATGTTTGCAATGCCATTGACACTGTCAAATAGTAACCGGTAACAGACAACGCTTGTATTCCTGGGATTGATCAGGTCACAGTCGAGAATAGGATCTTAATATTTGGTAGCTATATACATAGGACATGGGCATGCATGCAGTGCACTCATGTGCTTTGTGTACTGTCCATATTTAACCTCTGTTTTATTACGTTACATGAATAGCGGGAGTTTCGTCGAGCTAATTTGCAGCATCAACAACAGAATGATAGGTTCCAAAAACGTTTCGTGCGAATTAGCTCAATAGCTCCCCCTATTCATTGTTTCAATGCAGCAATGAGCCTATACTCATATATGACTGGAGATGTGGCATGCGAAGGTGATAGCTATAGTCTATAATTATGGTAAAGTATTCATGAATTTGCACTGTCAGAATTACAGTGTTTATGAGCTAAGAAGCAATCCAGAATGGCACAAGTCAAGTACTTCACAGAATTGATGCACACGAAAAAGCAATAAACAGTCATCTTTTCCAATGGGTAAGCTACATGTCATCTCCTTATTGCTAATTATGTAAGAATACATGCATGGTCAGCAGTAATACAATTAAGTAGAACAGGAAGACATGCCTATAATGATATAATCACTATACATACTTTGCTCTGTATCAGTTTATTCATCCTTTTCATCCATTGTGATTTTTTTTGGAGTTTGAATACTGATCAGGAGGCGATTTTGCTGATTTCGATTCTTGTTCCATGCCCATACAATGAGAACCCAGGGATTTGTGATACAAATGAATGCTGCAATGAAGGTGGTAGTTGTTTGCACAATGGAGGTAATTCGAGAAGCCTGGTGTGCATCCGTTGTCAAAACTTGGAAATAGATCAAGTAAGCCAGGTCAGCAAAGAAGGCCGTATACTGCACAACTATTACAATTGTGCTCAATATAACTCGCACCAAGTGGCTGTTTGAGGAATCCTGAACAAGCAAAACCAGATGAGTCATCAGTCCAAGTCCACCGATTGCCACAAATGTTGTCCCGCCAATGTTTGCAATGCCATTGACACTGTCAAATTGTAACCGGTAACAGACCACACTTGTATTCTTGGGATTTATCAGGTCACAGTCGAGAATAGGATCTTGATCAGAGTCACCAACATAGCAGTCCCAATGATAATCACAGCCAAAGGTCGTCTCAATGATAAAAATATCCCAAAATGAAATAAAAATCAACAAGACAATCACGTGGAAGTATAAAACCAGGATGTTGATGGCATGCTTGCTCTTGAGGATATTTATTCTATTGATCTTGACACTTGAACGAGTACTTCGAATAGTTTTTTCTACTTTCCTTGCATCTACCTCATCTGTAGTCTGTAATTGGATCTCTTTTAGGCTCATGTCTGTATCCGTAATATGTTCAATATCTTCTCTGTCTTCAAGGACCCCAAAGAAGCCATCCAGTGCATAGCTGATGAGTTTCTGATCGAGCTTTGTTAATAGCTCAACAAAGTGCCACTTAGAATTCCACCAGAGAAGGCGAATGCACGTGGTGGCTGTGTAGAAAAGCACACTCAAGCCAGCTGCAACATACATGGGAAAGAGGAGGATACCCTCATATCGGCTTCTTGGCCAGTCTAGGGAGTAGTCAAAAGTTGACATTTTGAATCTGTAGACTCACTGATAGTACGTCACTTTAGCTCAAGATGTGCAATATCTAAGGAGGATATTATACCACGATATATACAAAAGAGGTATTAACGAATTCATATCTGACAGATACATGTCTATATAGGTGTATTCATTTTTTCTTTTATCATGCAGTTGTGCAGCTACTTCCACTATAGCCTCGTACCCAGGCCTTCAATCGCGGTTGAAGGCCTGGGTACGAGGCTACTTCCTCTAGTACATATTTGTCATAATTATCTGTCCAAGCATGTCAGATGAAACTTCGTAGAGAGGAGAGAAACTAGCTTTAGGAATGACTGCTGAAAATGTATTGTCAATTTGTCTTGTGATGCTACTAGATTACAACACTGTGAACAGGCATTTTACAGTTTGTAAAGTAGTGTGAACAAGTAATTATAATAGTTTGTAAACCCAATCCTGTTGAGGTGTAGTTGTAGAGGAAATACTCCATGGGTCATTCATGAAAGAAACTCCGCAGCATGCATTTTAGTTACATTATAATTATTCTGGATTGATCTAACTGTAGCAAGTATAGTTTTTACGCCTTCTATAGTGGCGTAAACGGTATCATGGTTTGATGCCATGTGCTCACCGCACAAAAGAGAAAAGACCAGCTGTGTGTATATGTGTTGTTATAGTGAGGTTCAATAGATCCAGCTAGAACTTAGAAGCTAGGACTAAGTGGGCCCGACATCCAATCTCATGTACCAGAATTGAATATTAAGTTATGTAGCTATTATAGCAACTTGCAACATAATTAGCTATACCGGGGTACCAAACTTATGACTTTTAATTATTGGAGGAAATAACTTGGTTTACTTAGTGCAGCAGCTCCGACTAATATCCACAGGGCTAGGGGCTGTCAAAATCCACGGGCAGGCCCACACTGAATATTCCTCCTGCAGAGCCATTTTTAACTCTCTAGCTGATTTGCTAGCTACTTGAATAAATTGGTGTTGCTCTTTGGCTTTTGTTTGTAGTGTTATACTATATTGAAATGTTATTTTAACTAGAATCTCAAGATTTTGGCAGACTTGCTACAGTGGTAGTGAGAGGGGGATCCAGTTTCCATGAGAGGGTGCTGACTTTCCTATAGTCTAGTGGGCTAGCCCTCGAATTTTTCCCAGCACGGATCGACTCATGTGACCACCTGTCTCGTGTGACATTTCAATTCACTCAGTGAAGTCGCCCACATTTGTTCCTCTCCGGCCCTAGCAACCAAACAGACAGACTTACAAGCAGCGAATGAGTTTAGTGGGGCAGACTTGACTGACTACATGCAGTTGTAGACTTTGAGCTTAATAATAAAAGTGGTTCAAAGTTTCTAGACCTTCTCTGCAACACCCATACTGAAAGCGATCACGTGCTGGACTCGGAAGCGAAGGCTAGCTTGTTAGACTATGACTTTAAATTCCTAGTCAGGTTTCCTCTGAAACTAGGCATGAGAAGTTGGCCTTGTGTGGATGCATGGCTGCCTAATGCCGTCAGGGCTTCCTTTAGATAAGCGGTGTTGGAAACATAAAGTTTTAGGAGACATGCAGGTGTTAGCTAATAGCCTACCAACTGCCAATAGCATAAACCAGAAAGATTTGAGTTCTATCCTCATGCAATAATTTTTGACACCATGATTCATATTATTTGATGTATAATTCCGTGAGGTTTATAATAGCTAGCTACTGTATACGAATGCAACTTGCTCTACAGTTAGCTAACTTACGAATCAATATATGCTGTGATTGCCTCTTCAAGTTCACTAGCTAAGTCTTCTACCACCGTGCATGTACATGGATGCTACACGACTGCAGAAGCCTTCCTCCTGCGAAGCAATTTACAGGAAACGCGCGCGCATCTAGAACCGGGCCTTGGCGAATTTGGATGTTCCATCAACTACGCATGCGCAGTTTAGCACGACACACCTCTTATGGGGGTCAAAGTACAGTCAGGCCTGGCAGGAACGCTGACGAAGTGGTAACGAATCTGTAAACAGAAGCAATGAAGCTATCATGAGGTACAGTGATGGACATAAGGTAAGTGCGGGTATTGCGGAACACTTAACTTTAGCAACTTGCCCACAGCATGTGAACGACTGCTGAACTGTACTATTCACAGCAGAGTATCTTTGGGGCCTTTGCAGTGCTGCATTGCAATCTTACTTCAAGCGCTACTACTAATTTCTCAGTTACGGCCTGGTTGCCACACCTACTATTTGCGGGTATTGCGGAACACGTGTGGGTAATGCGGAACACACCATCCTGCCTGCCTCAGACTCTTATCCTGTGTAACAACAGCTTCAATTGCCTTCTTCATTCCTTCCACACACCATCCTGTCTTTCCATTGAGTTCTTGCAGAGGTTTTCTACCTGGTTTTGACAGAGCCATTGTTGTTGCTTAAATAATATTATTATTGAGTTGAGTCGGTTGGGTTAACCTTTGACCCATGAAGGTCAGAAAGTTCTCGAAAGTTGCCTAAGAGCGAAGGCAGTTGTATTCTAGAACTGCGGTTTCCGCGGTGTCGCTCATCGCCAAGTAATGGCTGAATAACTGTAAGTGTTCCGCAATACCCTCTGTTCCACATTACCCGCACCTACCTTAGTACATAGATTGAGTGTGATTTCACCACTTCCCGCCATAATTTCTGTTGCCAAAAGTACTAGTAGCTACGTACCATATTTCAGGGTCCAAGTCTGCATTGGCTATATATTTCTCAGTGTTGCTGCATATTACATACTGTGCTCAGTATACAGGCATGTAGTTGCCTAGTCTCGGAACCAAACTCCCAACCCCCTTTGGGTATGGGAGTCTGGTACCGAGACTAGTAGTTGCCTACAAGCAAGTCTAGTATCTTCAGTGCATGGGATGCATTGAAAGTATGAGAACTTGAATGGTAGAATAAATGAAATGACAGTGTATGTGATCGTGTCACACTACCACCCCCTCTAGCCGGTGCCAAAGCATCCCATCTACTATAGATATGGGGGGGGGGGGGGGGGGGGGGGGGATGATGGTGAATCCACATGCACAGGTGTGCATGTGTCAGGGTGATATCAATATACTGAGCAAATGTAGTACCACACCCTACACGGGACAACCCCCTTGAGAATATTGCTTAATTCTACGCTACACTGTAGGAACATTGCTTAATTCTAGGCTATAGTTACGGATAGCCTCGTTCCCAGGCTCTCCCATGCGCGAAAATACTGTAGGCGACGAAAAGCTGGGCGATGGCCTGGGAACGAGGCTAAGTTACTGGTTCATTTTCTCGTGAATTTTGTACTTTACACAGATGACTTGTTTGACTGGCACCAACAGTAACCTACTTCCTGGAGTACAACGTAAGCAGCAAGCAAACTTTTGGCCAGTATGGGTGGCTGAAGAAAGAAGATGCATACAGGACTGCACGGTTACAAACACTGTTATGATTTAATTGGAGCCCATCATGTGTGTCATGAGCATGGTTGTAGCTACATGGATGCCGTACAAAATACACTAGATGCATGCGTAGTTGATGGATTAGTCTCGGTACCAGACGTAGTGGTATCGCCCAGCACTATGATACAGAGCACAGTGGGAGGCGAATGGTGGGGATATGACCATACAAACATAAGTTAAACATGCACGTACACTAGGCAAAATGTTCAAATGCGATCACCCAAACTTGTCACAGCAATGCTAGTGGCTGTCAGCAATACACTCAAACGGGCTACCCTTCCGGCCATGATGTAACCATCCTCCACAGATGAGACAGCAATTCCGACCAGGACTGCAGGATTCCAAGAGGTGTGCCTGTACATTGACACGGAGGCCTGGCACTGTGTAACAGAGTGAACCTGACCCTTTACACTCCCCCTTCGCACAGACAGTTTGCCAGTAATACCACAGTGATGATAATTAACCTGGTAACTCAGTCTGTCTTGAAGTGATTACTCAGAAGGTATCTGCAATGATCCATACCACGTGTGTGTATCTATAGCAACCACCAACAAGAATCGGTTTGAATCATCCTCTAGCTGATCATGAATTGCTTCCGAACATCTCCTGTCAACGAGCCTTCTTCAAGATAACAGTTCTCTTGGCTAGAGACTGGTTGGTAATTATGTTTTGGGTCATAGTGTATACCAGTTCAACTAATTAACCTGTATATAGCAGGAATGCATACAAATAACGACATAAAAAGCAGCATTATATGCACTGTCTGTACATATAGTGTGAGGTCATTGAAACCGGAGCAACCTCTTATATATAGCAGTTATTTTAACTGAGCAATTTTGCAGTGATAGATCTGTCTTGACCTGTATCAGGTACATGAACTTCCCATATTGATTGGTTAGGCAAAGATTGAGTGTGACGTGAACATCCCTCTGGTCAGGGTGTCTGTGCACCTGGTTCACACATGCATGACCACACAATAGACATTGCCATAGTATAATATTGCCAGTGAAGTACGACCCCCTCGACCCCCTTATGCTTGCCACTCAGCACACTGGTCACAGCAGACTTTTGACAGACATTTCAGAATTGTTCCGAGCGTAGCAGAAAGAGCAGAATAATATTATGTAGATGTACATGCACGTCGATGTACGTATAACACACGCAGACACATGTACACTCACGGTGCAAAGCTGTCTACGAAGATGATTCCTGATAGAATTGTGAGCTTTATCTCAGAGTCCTGCATAAGACTATGAGAGTTAACATGTCTGTTACAGCTGTTCTCCATGTAAGCTTTGGAATTGAACAGTTCTCCATGTTAGCACGCAGGAGCATCATTATCCGCGTGCATACTGGCAAGCATGCATGGAGGCAAGCATGCATGGTTATAAGCAATTGGTTATATGTCCGTATACATGTCACATCTGTCAAAAGACTTCATGAGAGACATGGGACATAAACGACAACAACGACCGTACAAAAATAGCAAAGAATGAGTGTTGTGTTCCTTACAGAATTTGCAGCCACAAACACAGTATTACATCATCATGCCATGCAGGATAGCTATGTGCTCTATAAACACCTAGCCTCGTTCCCAGTCCCACACCCAGCTTTTCGTCGCTTACCGTACTAGCTCAAAGGTTCATGTACTGCAAGCGACGAAAAGCTGGACGTGGGCCTGGGAACAAGGCTAATAAACACCTGCAATTCAGCAAAGAATGAGTGTTGTGTTCCTTACAGAATTTGCAGCCACAAACACAGTATTACATCATCATGCCGTGCAGGATAGCTATGTGCTCTATAAACACCTGCAATTCACTTTGTTTTCTGTTTCTCTTTTGACAGAGGCTCAAGCTTCATCCATCACCTACACAAGTGGTGCCACTGGTTACCTTCTTGCAGTTGTTTCTCCATGCCCAATACATCAGCAATAAATCCATCAACCTCTATCATTTTCTGCACCAACACTTGCTTAACCCAGTAGCTATCAAGGCAGGGCTGTACAATAATTTCCTTTTTCATCTGTCACTTTGTTTGCATTGTGTGTTCGTTGTTGTAAGCATTCCTGCCAAGCACTCCAGGTACGGTAGTATTCGCGGGAGTTTCTGAGGGAGGTCAAAGGTGGGGTCACGGAAAAATGGAATGGGGGTGCCGGAAAATGGCAGTGCCGATTTTTTTGAAGGGAGGCCCATTCAAGGGTGTAATAAACTGATAATCACAAGTATCAGTCTTGACCTGTATCTGGTACATGAACTTCCCATTATGATTGGGGTTAATTTCAGGTGGTTATGGTAGCCATAGCCAAGATCAAGTGTGAGGTGAACATGCCTCTGTTCAGGGTGTCCAGTCCGTATATGCACTTGTGACCACTCAATGGACTTTAAATTGGCGCAGTTGTTTAATTAACGGAAATGCATGCTGATTCACAAGAGTTGCAATTTCTGGAGTAGGAAATCTAGATCTGAACACTATATAGAGCCAGATTTTGAGATTGCGCAGCACGGTTGGCTCAAGCACAGCTGATATGTGTACTTGCTGCACATGGTTAATACTTTTTTATTTTTTAAAATATTTTTACTGAATAAATTTGTTAATTCTGGGTATTGGCAATAGCTACTACACTAATACAAGCCAATAACAACGTACAAACACAAGAGCAAAAGTACAAGCACAAAGGCATGACTATAGTGTATGAGATAGTTAACTACAGCACGCTTAAAACTTTACGGTGTGACATGTGCAAATATCTCCTAGACAGACTGTTCCACAAATTAATGGCAGACGGAAAAAATGAGTTATGGTAAAAGTTTGGTTGTGCAAAGGGTAAGGAAAGTGATGAAGAGTGTACAGAATGAATATGGTTGACAAACAGTGAAGGTCTGGAAACGGTAGGAAAGTTATGAAAATTTACATGCCCATTCAAAATGCTGTAGAGTTGACAAAGCTTTAGGAGTTTGTGCCTTACGGCCAGTGAGGGAATGCCGGCTTGCACAGTGAGATCCCCATACGTAGAGTGCCATTGTTTTAGGCAAACTTTAAGACCAAACTTCTGAACACATTCCAGCTTCTCATTGTCCTTCTTCAGATGTGGATCCCATATGCTACACGCATATTCCAAGTGAGGGCGGATCAGGGATTGGTATAAGCGTAAAAGAGTATGAGGTTCAGAATGGTGGTAGAATTTCCGATAGAGAACTCCAATGAGCTTCCTGGCCTTTGAGCAGATGGCAGAAATGTGGTTCGACCATGCAGGAAATGTCGGACAGGATGACACCTATAGGTATTTGATTTCGGTAACATTGTTTATAACATTTCCATTGATCATTAGTGGAACATTTGGTAGCGCTGGAAGTCTCTTTCTAGAAAAAAGTAGCTAGGTGGCAACGAGATTCAGGAATAGGTAGTTGTCTGTTACCCACTTGAATCATCCTGAACAAGATAGTCGACTGGAGACTGGATAATCTGGTACAGGGCAATGTCATCAGCATAAATAACCATTTTTCCATTTGATACCACACATGTCACATCGTCAATGAAGATCAGAAATAATAAGGGCCCCAGAACAGAGCCTTGAGGGACCCCAGAAACAACTGGTAGAACTGTAGATTGTGCTCCATTGACGACGACAAATTGGTCTGATAAGTAGTTGCAAACCCAGTTTATAACATAGGGATCTAAGTGGATATCAACCAACTTTCATAATAATACTTAGTGGGCATGTGCACTCTTGTGCTTTGTGTACTGAGTCCATAATTAACCTCTGTTTTAAAATAGTGGGAGTTATTGAGCTAATTTGCAGCATCAGCAATAGAACAATAGGTCCCAAACGTTTCGTGCGAATTAGCTCAATAACTTCCACTATTCATCGTCTCAATGCAGCAATGAGCCTATACTCTTTCACACTGATACATGACTGGAGGTGTGGCATGTGAAGGTGAATTGAAGAGATATAGCCATAGTCTACGGTAAAGTATTCATGAATTTGCACTGTCAGAATAATAATTACAGCTAAGAAGCAATCCATAATGGCACAAGTCAAGTACTCCACAGAATTGATGTGCATGAAAAGCAATGGGTAAGCTACATGTCATCTCCTTATTGCTAGTTATGTAAGAATACATGCATGGTCAGCAGTAACACACATTCTGCATGCATGAAGTGGAACAGGAAGACATGCCTAATCACTATACATACTTTGCTCTGTATCAGCTTGTTCATCCTTTTCATCCATTGTAATTTGTCTTTTAGTTTGAATACGGATCAGGAGGCGATTTTGCTGATTTCGATTCTTGTTCCATGCCCATATGATGAGAACCCAGGGATTCGTGATACAAATAAATGCTGCAATGAAGGTGGTAGTTGTTTGCACGATGGAGGTAATTCGAGAAGCCTGGTGTGCATTCGTTATCAAAACTTGGAAATAGATCAAGTAAGCCAGGTCAGCAAAGAAGGCCGTATACTGCACAACTATTACAATTGTGCTCAATATAACTCGCACCCAGTGGCTGTTTGAGGAATCCTGAACAAGCAAGACCAGATGAGTCATCAGTCCAAGTCCACCGATTGCAACAAATGTTGTCCCACCAATGTTTGCAATGCCATTGACACTGTCAAATTGCAACCTGTAACAGATCACACTTGTATTCCTGGGGTTTATCAGGTCACAGTCGAGAATAGGATCTTGATCAGAGTCACCAACATAGCAGTCCCGGTGATAATCACAGCCAAAGGTCGTCTCAATGATAAAAATATCCCAAAATGAAATAAAAATCAACAAGACAATCACATGAAAGTATAAAACCAGGATGTTGATGGCATGCCTGCTCTTAAGGATATTTATTCTATTGATCTTGACACTTGAACGAGTACTTCGAATGGTTTCTTCTACTTTCCTTGCATCTACCTCATCTGTGGTTGTCTGTAATTGGATCTCTTTTAGGCTCATGTCTGTATCCGTAATATGTTCAATATCTTCTCTGTCTTCAAGGACCCCAAAGAAGCCATCCAGTGCATAGCTGATGAGTTTGTGATCGATCTTTTTCAATAGCTCAACAAAGTGCCACTTAGAATTCCACCAGAGTAGGCGAATGCACATGGTGGCTGTGTAAGAAAGCACACTCAAGCCAGCTGCAACATACATGGGAAAGAGGAGGATACCCTCATATCGGCTTCTTGGCCAGTCTAGGGAGTGGTCAAAAGTTGACATTTTGAATCTGTAGACTCACTGACAGTACGTCACTTTAGCTCAAGATGTGCAATATCTAAGGAGGGAAGAAAGCATATTATACCACGATATAAACAAAAGAGGTATTAACGAAATCATATCTGACAATTGCAGCTACATAATGCATGTCTGTATATGTGTATTCATTTTCTCTTCTGTTGTGTAGCTACTTCCGCTAGTACATATATTTGTCATATTTTGTCCAAGCATGTCAGATGAAGCTTCATAGAGAGGAGAGAAACTAGCTATAGGAATGACTACTGAAAATGTAATATGTATGGTTCTCTTCTGTAAACAAAGGCATCCTAATTGTGCCTCATTGTCAATTTGTCATGTAATGCTACTAGATTACAACACTGTGAACAGGCATTTTACATTTAGCGGATTGTATAAAGTAGTGTGAACAAGTAACACTTTGTAACCCAATCCTGTTGAGGTGCAGGTGTAGAGGAAATACTTCATGAAAGAAACTCTGCAGCATACATTTTAGTTACTAATTCTGGATTGATCTAGCTGTAGCAAGTATAGTCTTTATGCCTTCTATAGTGGCATATATACGTGCATGTTGTTATAGTGAGGTTCAATAGATCCAGCTAGAACTTAGAAGCTAGGACTAAGTGGGCCCGACATCCAATCTCATGTATCAGAATTACGTTATGTAGCTCAGCAACTTGCAACATATTAGCTATATAGGAGTCCTGCATACAGTCACTACTTCTGAGCCTAATCGTATAGATATTTGCAGTTACATTTAGGATTCAGCTATACCGGGGTACCAAACTTATGACTTGGAGACTTGGTTGCTTAGAGTTACATTAGGTGCAGCAGCTCCGACTAATATCTGACATGTCCACAGGGCTAGGGGCTGTCAGAATCCACGGGCAGGCCCACACTGAATATTCCTCCTGCAGAGCCATTTTTAACTCTCTAGCTGATTTGCTAGCTATTTGAATAAATTGGTGTTGCTCCTTGGCTTTTGTTTGTAGTGTTATACTATATTGAAATGCTTTATTTTAACTAGAATCTCAAAGCAAACTTGCTACGTACAGTGGTATATAGTGAGAGGGGGTTCCAGTTTCCATGAGGGGGTGCTGACTTTCCTAGTCTAGCGGGCTAGCCCTCAAATTTTTCCCAGCACGGAGCAACGCATGTGACCACCTGTCTCATGTGACGTTTCAATTCACTCAGTGAAGTCGCCCACTTTTGTTCCTCTCCGGCCCCAGCAACCAAACAGACTTATACAAGCAGCGAATGAGTTTAGTGGGGCAGACGTGACTGACTACAGTTACAAGCAGCGAAGTCGTTTAGTGGGGCAGACTTGACTGACTACAGTTGTAGACTTTGAGCTTACTTTCATGGCAAGTAAAAGCGATTCAAAGTTTCTAGACCTTCTCTGCATTGTCTGCAACATCCATACTGAAAGTGATCGCGTGCTGGACTCTGAAGCAAAGGCTAGCTATAGCTTGTTAGACTATGACTTTAAATTCTCCTCTGAACCTAGGCATGAGAAGTTGGCCTTGTGTGCATGGATGCATGGCTGCCTAGTGCCGTCAGGGCTTCCTTTAGATAAGCGGTAGGATAGCAGGTGTCAGCTAATAGCCTACCAACTGCTAATAGCATAAGCCAGAAAGATTTGAGCTCTATCCTCATGCAATAATTTTTGACACCATGATTCGATGTATAATTCCGTGAGGTTTAGCTATAGCTATAACAGAATGCAACTTGCTCTACAGTTAGCTAACTTACGAATCAATATATTTGCTGTGATTGCCTCTTCAAGTTCACTAGCTAAGTCTTCTACCACCGTGCATGTACATGGATGCTACACGACTGCAGAAGCTTCCTGAGCCTTCCTCCTGCGAAGCAATTTACAGGAAACGCGCGCGCATCTAGAACCGAATTCCATCAACTACGCATGCGCAGTTTAGCACGACACACCTCTTATGCACGCAATTCACCTGTCGCCCGGAAGGAACGCTGACGAAGTGGTAAGGAATCTATAAAGAGAAGCGATGAAGCTGTCATGAGGTACAGTGATGTCATGGACATAGTGTCATGTACATAGATTGAGTGTGATTTCACCACTTCCCGCCATGATTAATATATTTCTGTTGCCAAAGTACTAGTAGCTATTGACATTTTCCAGGGTTCAATTCCTACCAAGTCTGCATTGGCTGATATTCTCAGTCGGTACGGTTGCTGCATATTACATAACTGTGCTCAGTATACAGGCATGTAGTTGCCTACAAGCAAGTCACTCACAGTCTACGGTATCTTCAGCGGGATGCATTGAAAGTATATGAGAACTTGAATGGTAGAATAACGAAATGACAGTGTATGTGACCATGTCACACTGCCACCCCCTCTAGCCGGTGCCAAAGTATCCCATCTACTACAGATGGGGGGGATGATGGTGAATCCACATGTACAGGTGTGCATGCGTCAGGGTGATATCAATATACTGAGCAAATGTAGTACCACACCCTACATGGGACAACCCCCTTGAGTGTTGCTTAATTCTACGCTAGGAACATTGCTTAATTCTAGGCTAGAGTTACTGATAGCCTCATTCCCAGGCTCTTCCACGCACGAAAAAGACTGTAAGCGACGAAAAGCTGGGCGATGGCCTGGGAACGAGGCTAAGTTACTGATTCATTTTCTCATGAATTTCGTACTTTACACAGATGACTTGTTGACTGGCACCAACAGTAACCTACTACCTGGAGTGCAACGTAAGCAGCAAGCAAACTTTTGGCCAGTGTGGGTGGCTGAGGAAAGAAGATGCATACGGGACTGTTTACAAACACTGATATGATTTAACTTGGAGCCCAACATGTGTACATGAGGCATGGTTGTAGCTACACGGAAAATACAAACTGAATAGACGCATGCTGGATTAGTCTCGGTATCAGATGTAGTTGGTATCGCCCAGCACTACGATACAGAGCGCAGTGGGAGGCGCATGGTGGGGATATGACCATACGTTAAACATGCACGTACACGAGGCAAAATGTTCAAAGGCGATCATTGACAAATTGCTCCCAAACTTGTCACAGCAATGCTAGCGGCTGTCAGCAATACACTCAAACGGGCTACCCTTTCGGCCATGACGTAACCATCCTCCACAGACGAGACAGCAATTCCGACCAGGACTGCAGTATTCCAAGAGGTGTCACAGTACTGTACATTGACACGGAGGCCTAGTACTGTAAAACAGTGTAACAGGGTGAACCTGACTTTTCACACTCCCCCTTCACACAGACAGTTTGCCAGTAATACCACAGTGATGATAATAATTAACCTGGTAACTCAGTCTTGAAGGATTATACTCAGAAGGTATCTGCAATGATCCACACCACGTGTGTGTATCTATAGCAATCACCAACAAGAATCGGTTTGAATCATCCTCTGATCATGAATTGCTTCCGAACATCTCCTGTCAATGAGCCTTCTTCAAGATAACAGTTCTCTTGGCTAGAGACTCCTTTCATTCTCGTTCATATATATACCAATCCCCTCTGAAAGAAATGTTTCTAGATCAATATAGCCAGCTAGAATTCTGTTTGAGCTAGATTTGCACTGTAGATCTGTGCAGTGGTGAAACGTCAATATTCACGTATGATTTCGAAGGGATCTCGAGGCCCGAGGGTGTAGACTCTATGGATGCAATAAACTAATCACAAGTTCATATGCAGCTAGCAGATAGATGCTGATGGAATCCATATCACCTCCTCACAGTTATATCAACAACATCATCTGCTGTAGCTATTATTCGGTTCTGAACCAGATAATAGCTAGCAGATGGATGCTATTACTCGGTTCTGAACCAGATAATAGCCAGCAGGTGGATGCTCTTTGAAGTTGGATGGAATGGTGAGGGAGTTTTAGTGTATACCATTTGAACTAATTAACCTGGAATGCATACAAATAACGACATAAAAGCATCATTATGCACTGTCTGTAGTGTGAGGTAATTGAAACTGGAGTAACCTCTTAGCAGTCATTTTAACTGAGCAATTTTGCAGTGATACATCTGTCTTGACCTGTATCAGGTACATGAACTTCCAATATTGATTGGTTAGGCAAAGATTGAGTGTGAGGTGAACATCCCTCTGGTCAGGGTGTCCGTGCACCTGGTTCACACATGACCACACAATAGACATAGCCATAATATAATACTGCCAGTGAAGTACGACCGCCTCAACCCCCTTAAGCCTGCCACTCAGCACACTGGTCACAGCAGACTTTTGACAGACGTTTCATCGAACTGTTCTGAGCGTAGCAGAAAGAGCAGAATATGTAGATGTGCATGCACGTCGATATACGTATTATAACACACACAGACACATGTACACTCACGGTGCAAAACTGTCTATGAAAAACTTTAATAATGTATTCCTGCATGTGTACATGTGTTTCATTCACGCATATGGTTATAAGAATATGCCAGATGTTCAACTGTATCCTTATCAGTACGTTTCAACCTCGCTGTGTCTGCACCTTCTCCAGTATATCTTCCAGTCATATTTTCTGTTTCGTTTTTGTCTTATAGCTCACGTGTAGCTACACAATACCTATAAGCTACAACTACCCAACCACAGCTGATATGTGCACTTAATTGCTGCACATGGATAACTTATATGACATGTGCACTCATGTACGCACACTCATGTGTCCACTGTCACAGAAGGGTGTAGTTGCCTAAGGTCATGTGCTTTGCAATTGTGTACTGAGTCACCTGTTTTGTTACACTACACATATAGCTACACATGACTGAACGTGAATTGGCTATAGTCTACGGTAAAGAATACTCGTGAATTTGTATTGTCAGAATTAATCACAGTAGCTAGCTACTCATGAGCTGTAAGCCTCGTTCCCAGGCTCCCCCTTGCACTGTGCTCGCAGGGGGAGCATGGAAACGAGGCTAGGCACAAGTCAAATACTTCACAGAAGTGATGTGCATGCAAGCAATAAAGACATTTTCCAATGGGAAAGCTGGCATCTCCTTACTGCTAGTTATGTAAGAATAGCTACATGTCATGCATAGTCAGCAGCAAGCATGCCTAATCATTACACAATTTGCTCAGTATATTTGTGTTCATCACACTGTGATTTTCTTTGAGTTTGAATATGGATCAGGAGGCGATTTTGCTGATTTCGATTCTTGTTCCATGCCCATACGATGAGAACCCAGGGACTCGTGATACAAATGAACGCTGCAATGAAGGTGGTAGTTGTTTGCACAATAGAGGTAACTCGATAGGGTTGGTGTGCACTCCTTATCAAAATATGGAAATAGATCAAGTAAGCCAGGTCAGCAAAGAAGAGCGTATACTGCACAACTAGTATGATTGTGCTCAAAATAGCTCGCACCCATTGGCTCTTCGAGGAATCCTGAACAAGCAAAACCAGATGAGACATCAGTCCAAGTCCACCAATTGCCACAAATGTTGTCCCGCCAACGTTTGCAATACCATTGACACTGTCAAATAGTAACCGGTAACAGACCACACTTGTATTCTTGGGATTTATCAGGTCACAGTCGAGAATAGGATCTTGACCAGTGATACCAACATAGCAGTCCCGGGGATAATCACAGCCAAAGGTCGTCTCAAGGATAAAAGTATCCCAGAATGACACAAAAGCCAACAAGACAATCACGTGGAAGTATAAAGCCAGGATGTTGATGGCATGCTTGCTGTTGAGGATATTTATTCTATTGATCTTGACACTTGAACGAGTACTTCGAATGGTTTCTTCTGCTTTCCTTGCATCTATCTCATCTGTGGTTGTCTGTAAGTGGATCTCTTTTAGGCTCATGTCTGTATCGGTAATATGTTCAATATCTTCTCTGTCTTCAAGGACCCCAAAGAAGCCATCCAGTGCATAGCTGATGAGTTTGTGATCGATCTTTTTCAATTGCTCAACAAAGTGCCACTTAGAATTCCACCAGAGTAGGCGAATGCACATGGTGGATGTGTAGGAAAGCACACTCAAGCCAACTGCAACATATATGGGTATGAGGAGGATACTCTCATAGTGGCTTCTTGGCCATTCTAGAGAGTAGTCAATAGTTTCACTCATTTTGAATCTGTAGACTCACTGACAGTACGTCACTTTAGCTCAAGAAGTGCAATTTCTAAGAATAAGTAATAGAGAAGAAAAGTGTTTATACCATAATGTTAACAAAAGAGGTACTAGATAGATGTGTTCATTATCAGTTGTGTAGCTACTCCACTTGATTAGCTATATGAAGAAGATTTTTAGAAAGCTAAGACAATTTACTATGGAGCTTTCGTCGCCAAACTTCTACAATTTCCCATTCGAAAAGACAACCTCTAGTGGAATGAACATCTAATTTGTATACTAAAGCCAGCTATGTTAATTATGCAATCCACAGCTAGCTTGGTTGGTTAGCCCAATCTGCTTCTGACCTAAAAGAATGTTCACATAATTATGCTTGTACCAAACCAAAGCATGCAGTGCTTCATATTGCACTAATGCAGATTTACAAACGTCATATATAGTATCACTCAAATATAGATAGTGCCCCGGCCATTACATCATTCTCTACATTACATCACCAACTACATAGCTATACATGTAGTAGACACCAGAAACAAGTTCCTGTTCTATTTTTGTGAGCATAATTCAAATTACGGTGTGAAGTTTCGATCCCCAGAAGTGCATTTATTTTTCTGGTGGGGGAAATGTCTGTGTGTATGGCCTGTGCATGGGCTTTGGCGTGCACACAGCATTGTTAGCCTTCATCCAGTTCAAGTGACTGAGGGGTTCAAACCGTGTTGGAGGACTGCATGGTCAAAGCGCTCGCCATGAAACCATATCCTTGTGGAAGGTCACCTCAACTAACTCTCTAGTTGCTCACATGTTAAGTTCTCGTAATTTATTTTCATACAAGAGTTTTCAGTATACAATGTTAGCTATATTATCTCACCCATTACATGATTGTATGTATACACTGTAGCTACAGTTGCGTTTGAACATGAAGTTAATTGCGCAATAATCTTTTTTACGGTTTCAAATGCTTCTAGTGAATGCAGCCTAAGTCCTACGCTGTTCTAACTGAGTTATGTTTTAGGCACTCAATCTCTCTCCCTGCTCGTCTTTGTTCAGTGTCCACAGCTTTTCCTGGAGAGGTTTCGCTGATTGCTTTATTGGAAGACCATAGCTATATGCTGGCTGGCCTTTGCCTTGTCTGCAGCTTACTTGTAACCGAAGAGTTCAGCCACTTATAATTGCTGAATCAGCAACCATAGTATGGAATCATTGAGTAGTATGGGGCGGAGGCGCTCACACATGTAGACACGCGATTAGGGGGGAAAAAGCAACATCATTGGTGTGAAGCAACAGGCAAAATTACTAGTCTCGCGGGCCAGACTTACAAAATCGTCTGGGAACAAGACATGTAGAGCTTCAGAATTCAAGGTACCTTATAAGTTACTATAAGAAGGGTTTGGCCATAGATAATATACCATGCAAGGTTTGGCAAAGGCATGAACGCAAATACATAAACAAATATGTCATACACAAACAATAAACAAGGATATAAAGAGGTCACAGCTGATTAAACGTATACTTCAGAGTTCCACATTGGATTCACCCGAGCACGAAAAATGATGTGGGAGGCAGCTACCACCGAAGAGGACGCCAGGTCAAGAAGCCGGGTTGTGACGGAAAACATCGCCGGAGGGCAGAGCAACATACAGCGGCAGCAGGGTTTCTTTTGGGGGGGGGGGGGGGGGGGGGGGGGGGGGGGGGAATCTTTACTGCCCCCCCTTGAATGATACCCAAGAAGTATTATGTATGCAAAGCTATTCATGCCTCCCCCCTTACCTCGCCGCACGACGATTCCGCCCCCCCCTCGAATGATTTTCTAAAAGAAGCCCTGCTGCTGCGGCAGTATTGAGAGCCATTCTTAATAGATCCTGTGGGTGCACTTTCGCACATGCGGGCGAGGTTTGCACTTAGTGCTTTTTCATTTTTGTATATGTATTGGTTTGTGCTAATCGTCGGTTGTCCTTATTTGGTCCTTATTTGGTTCTTGTAGACTTTGCAATACGAGTTGAATCAGTTAGTTAACTCACCTTGTAGACTTTGCTATCTATAATAATCTTTGAGTTTGCATGCTCGGTCCAGTGGGTCCTTCACACTCTGAAATTAGGCATGAGAAGTTGGCCTTATGTGGATGCATGGCTGCCTAATGCCATCAACTATGCCTTCAAAGAGGACAGGTGTTAATAGCCAGTGTTAACTACAACGGAAACTAAAATGCATTTTAGAATAGCATAAATTATTTTAAGATGAGAACTGTCATAGCCTGTTAATTAAAACTACTACTGTTGAAATCACCCCCAAAGGTGGTTACTAGTAACCCTTTTGTAATTCAAAACTACTTCTATACCTATTATCCAAACACTGAACTAAAACAACATGCCTACCAACTGCCAATAGCGTTCACCTAAAAGACTTGAATTCGAACCATGCCGGTACCATCCTTGTTGATCGTCCACTGTTTCATCTCAACCCCACATGCACAACATACACACACATGCACACACAAAGTCGAACTAAAATGGACCAGGATGCCCTCCTGAGTATAACTGTAGCCAACTTTAAGTTAGACAATAATTGGGCGAGCGTGAGCGAGCCCCACACTAGTCGTAGTCTCGCGCGCAGCGCTATATGGCGCTGTACTTCGTATATGTACAGTGCTCCAGAGCAAGAGAGTCAACTTTGTCAGTTTTTATATAAAGTTCTATAACTTGAAGCCAGATGCATATTAAGTTTCAAAACTTGGTACGTGAATGGAGAGATGATCGCAGAATCTATATCTTAATTTATGGGATGCTGTATACTACTAGTGCCCTTGTATGGCTTTGTAAACATGAAATTTATGAAACACACTTTTTAGTTGTGATCTCTTCAGCCCATGCTAGTTAAGAGCTGTAAATTGAATTGAAGATACTCCACCCAAAGATACACAAATGAAAGTAGTTTGAAAGCTCAACTGTAAATGGTGTCTTAAATATTCAGCAAAACACCTGTTTTAAAGGTGTAAAAGTGTTTAGTTACAAACTCACTGATGGTTACTAGTTAAGATTCCAAATTTGAATTGTGTATAGGCAATGCCCTGATGAAACTACATTGCAAATTTCAACCCCTAGTTCCTTTTTGGTCTGAAGATATGGAGATTTTTGTGTCAAAATTCCATCAAAACCCCTAAAACTGGCTGAGCACTTGTATGGTTTCTGTACTGCCATATATAGTAAAAAATCACTTTCTTTCAAACCTTACATTTTTACTTAAAATCGAAAGTTATGTACATAATACAGTACTTCAGAGCTCAAAATGCACTGTACGAAGATTTTAAGAAGTTGACTCTCTTGCTCTGGAGCACTGTATGTCGATCTGTCTCCCATACCGTAAATCCGGCGCGTGCAATATAACGTACGAAACATTGCATTCATTTCCGGACGTCGTACCGTAAATCGCCGTGCGCGAGAGTCTGCTATGGCGACAGCAAAGGCACAGATCGATCGTGACCTACCTACCTCTGTACCTCCCCAGTGGCGACAGCAAAGACGAACACCGCTGGTGGTCCTACCTATTCGTTGACCTCAGAGCTGTAGCTACGTGGTACTACGTGTCGTGCAGAGCACATGGTGTGCTGGCCTGCATAATCATACTGTTTACATTGTCAATTATATGCCAATTATTTACTACAAGGGACAATAGTAGTCTGAATGTGACACAACTCTATGGCCATGTTTTGTAATTTACAAAGTAGAGTAGCCTCGTACCCAGTCCCACGCCCAGCTGCGCTGCTTATTATATCCAGGCCCTCCCCTCTTTACCGTACTATATTATAGTACGGTAAAGAGGGGAGAACCTGGTACATTTCCTCACGTGAGTGACGTCAAGGCCAAGGGTAGAAAGGGCTAGGGCTAGGGGTACGGTAGAAAGACCGGAAGTTTAACGTGGGCGTAGTGGGTCTCAGAACAGCAAGAAGAGCGAAGGTACCACACGTATCTAGCTAGCGGGGGACGACTGTCATACTCACCGAGCGTTGAACGTGTAGATGGCTGCATAGATAATAGAGTACTCTATTATCTATGATGGCTGAATAACACGCAAAACGTAGCGTCTTCGTTCTGAAAATTTTGCGGTTTTTCAATTACATCATGCTCACGTGAGGAAATGTACCAGGCCCTCCCCGCTAGCGCTTTACCGTACTAAGCAGCGACGAAAAGCTGGGCGTGGGACTGGGTACGAGGCGCTAGGCTAGCCATAGAGTTGTGTCACATTCAGACTAATTGTCACTTGTAGTAAATAATTGGCATATAATTGACAATGTAAACAGTATGACCTTTGCACCCCTTGCTGTTGCAACAAAGAGATGGCCGCCACACACTACAACACTAGGGGGAGGAAGGTACACTACACACTGCTGAGCAGTCCTTGGCCAAAGATGCCTCAACTGAGGAGGAGAAAGGTGGAAGACCAGCTGTATCCAGTTGAATCACTCTTCCACACTTTATTTTTGTTGATTGAATCATTGCAGCATTTTGCAGTGCCTTATTCTACTGGCAAGTTGTGCCGCTTCAGCAATGAGTGAAGCGCGTATTTCAGTGGGTTTAAAGTTGATGTCCCGGATGTTCTTGAGCCATCTTTCAATCAAGATCTTTCTTTGGCGGGAGTCTGACGAGATAAGGCCCAACCCATATGCCAGAACTCTGCCTTAAGCAGAGAGCGAAGTCTTCCATTAGATTGCGGTTGGAAGGGAGATTTCATTGTGGCCTTCCTCATAATAGGTCCAGAAGAGGTAGACAAAAGCTTGTCCTCGCTAAATTCACCGTCCAAAGTGGGGTCTACTGTTAGGATTCCATGCACTTCGGGCTCTGAAACAAGTGGACAAATGGCGGGGGGAAAGGTATGATGCAGTATAAAACACCACAGACTTTAAAAGGAGGCCTTTGAAACTTTAAATCATAGCTCACTTGTTTACTGAAACTCAGCCATTTCCTCGAATGTCGCAGCTTATTCCACTAGTCTCGGTACCAGACTCTTCGCGAAGAGTCCTGGTACCGTGCGCAAGAAAATCAGGGCTATCCCCAGTTGATGACGTCTGCACGGACGAGTTGTATACACAATTTATATTGCGGCCAGGTTGACACGGGACCGTAGAAGTGCGTGTGTCGCAGTGTTTTACTGGAAAGATACCAGCGGGTCAGTGATCATAGCCCTTGTGGAAGGTAAACGTCCTGGATTACTACCGTACTGCTTCCAAAAGTTACCAGAGTACTGAAATAAAATACAGGCAATGTGAAGACCGTTAGCATTCAGTTCTGAAACGTTCTAGTAGGCTGCGTGGGCGGCCAGTTGTAACTTGTAATTGCCAATTATTAGCTGGAATGTTCTACATGTCTTGTAATGGACCAGTGTGCAGCATGCATAGCTAGCTAGCTATAGGTTTTGTGTTTAATACCTGCCATATCCATATCGCCGCTAGTCTTCAGCTAGCCTCACTCTATAATATCAGTGTACTTTTGGTCTGATATTCTGTGACCTGAGCTGTTCAGTCATGTAGTCACATTTTGATGACAGTCTTGTAGCTACAACTGTTCCACATAGCAAATGCACTCGCTCACGCTCGCCCGACAATGTCACACATTCCACTAGTTATTGACACCATTCATACAATTTGCTACTGCATAATTCCATGAGGTTTATCTATGGTGGCTACTGTACACGAATGCAACTTGCTCTACAGTTAACTTACGAATCAATAAGCTGTGATTGCCTTCAACCACCATGCATACGTGGATGCTACACGACTGCCGATGTAGAAGTTTCCACCTGCGAAGCAATATAATTTCTGGCACCGCGCGCGGCAAATTAAAGCGGAAGCTGCACTTCCTGTACTTGTAAATTACCAGCACGCGCATGCGCAGCATGAGCGGGTGTCTTTCCATTGAACCGTAGTAGGTACACAAGTCCAGCTGTATATCGATCTGTGCATGCGCTGTACTATTGTCTCTGAATCAGGAAATGCAGCTCTGAATCAGAGACAGATACAAGGCGATTAGTATCTTTGCATTAACAGAGCTTGGAGAATGACTGAACTCCACCGGGCCACAGTGCCAGCTAGCTACTGCTGCTTCTTCCTGATGGCAGTTTGTGTGCTGCTTGTTTGCTACATGCTATACTGGTTGCTTGCTGTTGCTGGATGCATACACTCACTGACCATTACTGAAAGCCTTTTCGGTAGCGCTTGTCTGCATGCCAGACCAAACGTCTGAACTGTGAAAGACATGTTTATCACATCATCTGGATGTGCGCACCCAATCTCGGACAGGCAGTGGGGCTTTTCCCATGGCAAATCTACCATTGCAGCTTTGCTGTCTTTCTCTCATGACTATTTACAAGCTCTCGATAATAAAGCTGACAGTATTCTTTGATATCAGCAAGGCATTCAATTCTGTCCGGCATGCACGCTCCTTTGCTCCAAAAGCTTTCCATGATCAACATTGACCCTCACATCATCCAAAGTTGCTTAACCTACCATGAACAATATAGTTGTAAATGGAACCCAGTCCCCAGCACTACCTGTTGTATCCGGACTGCCGCAAAGATCAGTGCTTGGTCCCTTTCTTTTCCTCATCTACATTAATGATGTCACATGTGTAATCTCCAATGGAAAGATCACCATTTATGATGACGATAATTATAGTCCTGTATCATATTATTCGTTCTCCCATAGACTACATACTCGTACAGCAAAATGTAGATTCCATCAGTGCTTAATTGGGTCGATCAAAACTTTCTGCCCCTCAACACTCTGAAATGTTGCTATCTACTTTTCTCAAGATAAACTCATCCAACTCTCCCTCCCCTGGCTGCCCCTGTCCATCAATGACACCATCTTGCACATGGTTGACCAATTGAAATACCTCAGGGATACCTTTCCTCACTAGTCTGCCCATATTAGCTAATACCATCTGTTTGAAAAGCTAGGATGCTCATCAGCATGCTCTTCCGTAAATTCAATCGCTATACTGACAAACAATCACTCCTGAAACTCTATCTGTCTACAGTGCGTCCTCACCTAGAGTATGCCAGCTCAGTCTGGGATCCCCACCTCAAGAAGGACCAAAGTTTGTACTAAAGGTTTGTCTCAAAGATTGGAACAGCAGTTATAGCAATCTACCGAACCCTGCAAATATTCCCACACTAGCATCCAGGAGACATCAATTCATCAAGGCCCGATCCTCCCCCTGGGGTGGCCCAGGCAGCCGGGATCGAGGCCTGATCCTCCCCCGGGGGGGCTGGCCGTTAACTCAAACTTTGCCAGTAAATTGTTTTTCCTGACTCACCAGCTGCCAGAAGAGTTTCTCCATACCTGACCAGCATTAATTCAGCTACACTGTCGCAACCTTTTGGGCTATAAGGAAGAAGGTTTATAACACAATAGTAGCTAATTGAAGAATGCATTAATTTCATGGTGATGATGGACAGTCAGCATGCGCTAACAATACCAGCCAGAATGAGACTCAACTCACAGAATGGAGGCCATGTTATCTAGACATGCGGCCACAATAGATCCACCAAGCAGTGTTGCAAGTTGTGATTCAAGCAAGACCCTCCTTACGCATGCAGGTGTAGTCCAAAAATAATGACCTTGTCCTCTTTAGCAGTTGTGTTAGCTAAGCTACTTGTGCTTTTATCTTTGGCAGTGTAAGATCTACCATGCAATCATTACTGCAGCAGTGAATACCATAAGGTGGCCAGTGTGGTTCACTCTGATAGCTTACCAGCAAATACCGCTAAAGGAGCCTCTAGCCAAGAGAACTGATGCCATGCACTCATGACCGCACTCACACTATACGATAATCACTTGGTTTTGTTGTCTTCATGGAAGAATTTGTAGGAAGGAGCTAGCTATGTATCTCAATTGCCCTCTTTAAGCAGTCAGGAATCCATGCGGCCATCCTCCACAGATGAGACAGCAATTCCGACCAGGACTGCAGGATTCCAAGAGGTGTGCCTGTACATTGACACGGAGGCCTGGCACTGTGTAACAGAGTGAACCTGACCCTTCACACTCCCCCTTCACACAGACAGTTTGCCAGTAATACCACAGTGATGATAATTAACCTGGTAACTCAGTCTTGAAGGATTACTCCTGCAATGATCCACACCACGTGTGTGTATCTATAGCAACCACCAACAAGAATCGGTTTGAATCATCCTCTAGCTGATCATGAATTGCTTTCGAACATCTCCTGTCAACGAGCCTTCTTCAAGATAACAGTTCAACTTCTCTTGGCTAGAGACTCCTTTCATTCTCTATATGGCTTTGTTCATATATACCAATCCCCTCTGAAAGAAATGTTTCTACATCAATATAGCTAGCTAGAATTCTGTTTGAGCTAGATAGATATGTGAAACGTCAATATTCATGTATGATTTCGAAGGGAGGCCCGAGGGTGTAGACTCTATAAACTAATCACAAGTATATATGTAGCTAGCAATATATGCTGATGGAATCCATATCACCACCTCACAGTTCCATCAACAACATCCATCTGCCGTAGCTATTATTCGGTTCTGAACCAGATAGCAGACGGATGCTATTATTCTGAACCAGTCATAGCCAGCAGGTGGATGCTCTTTGAAGTGGGATGGAATGGTGAGGGAGGATGATGGTTGGTAATTATGTTTTGGAATTCTTTTTGTAGATCGAGTGTGAGGTGAACATCCCTCTGGTCAGGGTGTCCGTGCACCTGGTTCACACATGACCACACAATAGACATATTGCCATAATATAATACTGCCAGTGAAGTACGACCGCCTCGACCCCCTTAAGCCTGCCACTCAGCACACTGGTCACAGCAGACTTTTTGACAGATCATTGTTTCATCGAACTGTTCTGAGCATAGCAGAAAGAGCAGAATCTGTAGATGTGCATGCACGTCGATATATGTATAACACACACACACAGACACATGTACACTCACGGTTTGCTGGAACTTTTACCTATTTTCTTTTCTTTTTTTCTCCTGTTATTAACCTATTTTTCTTTTTAATTTACCTATTTTTCTCAATTATGCTGGCATTGATTTTGAAAATTTACACAAGTTCAATAGCTACACGCTTGTAAACACTTGAAAACTGATTCTGAATGACACTGTCACCGTGACAACGCATCAACTACAACAAACTACAGGCCATGTGTTGCACTTGTCAAAATAGTTCTATCTAATACATAGCTATGGCCTACGTAGCTACCTAGCCTAGTAGTCTACATTGCACTTCTAAACCTGTACCTGACAGTGTTGTTTTCAAGATTAGGAAAACCCATTTGTACCTATTTTTCTCATCAGAGTCAGAAAGTGTACCTATTTTTCCCTACTATGCTCAGAAGCACCTATTTTTCCCAAAATTATGCTAGCAAAATCCGCCAAGGCCTACTCACCTGTCTACGAAAATGATTCCTGCATGTGTACATGTGTTTCATTCACGCATACGGTTATAATTAGTAGAGTGAATTTAACCTCCGTATATATGCCAGATGTTCAACTGTATCCTTATCAGTGTGTTTCATCCTCACGTTGTCGTCATCAGGTACCATGCAGGGACTTCTCCAGTATATCTTCCAGTCATTTTTTCTGTTTCGTTTTTGTCTTATAGCTCACGTGTAGCTACACGTTTAACTTACTTATAAGCTACAACTACCCAACCACGGCTGATATGTGCACTTAATTGCTGCACATGGATAATATTTATATACATGGCATGTGCACTCATGTAGCTAAGCACACTCACGTGTCCACTGTCACAGAAGGGTGTAGTTGCCTAAAGTCATGTGCTTTGCAATTGTGTATACTGAGTCCATATTTAACCTCTGTTTTGTTACACTACACATACACATGACTGAACGTGAATTGGCTATAGTCTACGGTAAATTTAAAGTACTCATGAATTTGTATTGTCAGCTATTCATGAGCTGTAAGCCTCGTTCCCAGGCTCCCCCTTGCACTGCGCACGCATGCAGGGGGAGCCTGGAAACGAGGCTAGGCACAAGTCAAATACTTCACAGAAGTGATGTGCATGCAAGCAATAAAGACATTTTCCAATGGGAAAGCTAGCATCTCCTTATTGAAGAATAGCTAGCTACATGTCATGCATAGTCAGCAGCAATACTAGCTATAAACATTCTGCATAAAGTTGAACAGGAAGATTCTTTAAGCATGCCTAATCACTACACAATTTGCTCAGTATATTCATGTTCATCACACTTCGATTTTCTTTTGACTTTGAATATGGATCAGGAGGCGATTTTGCTGATTTCGATTCTTGTTCCATGCCCATACGATGAGAACCCAGGGACTCGTGATACAAATAAACGCTGCAATGATGGTGGTAGTTGTTTGCACAATAGAGGTAACTCGATAGGGTTGGTGTGCACTCCTTATCAAAATATGGAAATAGATCAAGTATGCCAGGTCAGCAAAGAAGAGTGTATACTGCACAACTAGTACGATTGTGCTCAAAATAGCTCGCACCCATTGGCTCTTTGAGGAATCCTGAACAAGCAAAACCAGATGAGACATCAGTCCAAGTCCACCGATTGCCACAAACATTATCCCACCAACGTTTGCAATGCCACTGACACTGTCAAATAGTAACCGGTAACAGACCACGCTTGTATTCTTGGGATTTATCAGGTCACAGTCGAGAATAGGATCTTGACCAGTGATACCAACATAACAGTCCCAGGGATAATCACAGCGAAAGGTCGTCTCAAGGATAAAAGAATCCCAGAATGACACAAAAGCCAACAAGACAATCACGTGGAAGTATAAAGCCAGGATGTTGATGGCATGCTTGCTGTTGAGGATATTTATTCTATTGATCTTGACACTTGAACGAGTACTTCGAATGGTTTCTTCTGCTTTCCTTGCATCCATCTCATCTGTGGTTGTCTGTAAGTGGATCTCTTTTAGGCTCATGTCTGTATCCGTAATATGTTCAATATCTTCTCTGTCTTCAAGGACCCCAAAGAAGCCATCCAGTGCATAGCTGATGAGTTTGTGATCGATCTTTTTCAATTGCTCAACAAAGTGCCACTTAGAATTCCACCAGAGTAGGCGAATGCACATGGTGGCTGTGTAGGAAAGCACACTCAAGCCAACTGCAACATATATGGGTATGAGGAGGATATTTTCATAGTGGCTTCTTGGCCAGTCTAGAGCAAAGTCAATAGTTTCACTCATTTTGAATCTGTAGACTCACTGACAGTACGTCACTTTAGCTCAAGAAGTGCAATTTCTAAGGATAAGTGATAGAGAAAAACATTATAATTATACCACCATGTTACCAAAAGAAGTAGATATCTGCTATTATCAGTTGTGTAGCTACTCCACTTGATTATAACGGTGTTTTTAACTATTTACTACGTAGCCAAACACTAACTTGCCATTCGAAGTGATAACCTCTAGTGGAATGAACATCTTCCTTTATAAATAGTAGCTAGCTATGTTCAACTGGGATAATTATGCAATCCATAGCAAGCTTGGTTGGTTAACCCAATCTGCTTCTGACCTAAAAGGATGTTCACTCAAATTCACCAGCTTGAACATATATGCTTGTACTAAACCAAAGTATGCAGTGCTTCATTGCACCAATGCAGATTAAATACATTTACAAACGTCTTATAATTATAGTAGCTATCACTCAAAATATAGATAGTGCCCCGGCCATTACATCATTCTCTACATTACGGCATCAGAACAAAGTTCTGTTCTATTATTTAGCATACTTCAAATTATGGTGTGGAGTTCGATCCCCAGAAGTGCGTTTGTTTTTCTGGTGGGGGGAAATATCTATGTGTACGACCTGTGTATGGGCTTTGGTGGGCACACAGCATTGTTAGGCTTCATCCAGTTCGAGTTACTGAGGGATTCAAACCGTGTTGGAGGACTGGTCAAAGCGCTCGCCATGAAACCACCAATTGACCTTCAGCTTGTGGAAAGTCACCTCAACTGACTCTCTAGTTGCTCATATTTTCTCATAATTTTTTTTCATACAAGAGTTTTCAGTACATGTGCACAATGCTATATTATCTCACCCATTACATGTATACACTGTAGCTAGAGTTGCGTTTGAGTATGAAGTTAATTGTGCAAGCATCACCTTTTTTTAAGGTTTCAAAAGGTTTGAACACTTCTAGTGAATGCAGCCTATGTCCTACGCTGTTCTGAGTTATGTCTTAGGCACTCAATCTCTCTCCCTGCTCGTCTTTGTTCAGTGCCCACAGCTTTCAAATCTGCAGATACAGCGGCAGTACGATCAATCACTGCTGAAAGCCGGCCCCCAAGCGAAAGCTGTTGGAACTAGCTTATCCCTGGAGAGGTTTCACTGATTATTTTGGAAGACCATAGCTATATGCTGTCCTTTGCCTTATCTGTAGCTTACTTGTAACCAAAGAGATCAGCCACTTATAATTGCTGAATCAGCAACCATAGTATGGAATCATTGCGTAGTATGGAGCGGAGATGCTAACACATCTAGCTAGATGTGCAATTAGGGGGGAACCAACATCATTGATGTGAAGCAACAGGCAAAATTATTAGTCTCGCGGGCCAGACTTTACAAAATTACAAGTCACAGAACCAATATACAACACGCATGTATAGAGCCTCAGAACTCAAGGTACCTTATTACAGTTACTATAAGAAGAGTTTGGTCATAGATAATATACCATGCCACCTATGCATGGTTTGGCAAAGGCATGAACGCAAATAAATATGTACAGTAAACATACACAAAAAATAAACAAGGATAAGGGAGTTCGCAGCTGATTAAACAGATACTTCAGAGTTCCACATTGGATTCACCCAAGCATGAGAAGTGATGTGGGAGGCAGCTACCACTGAAGAGGAAGAAGCCGGGTTGTGGTGGATTTGGTTTGTGAGGGAAAACATCGCCGGAAGGCATGAAAAATGATGTGGGAGGCAGCTACCACTGAAGAGGATGCCAGGTAAAGAAGCTGGGTTGTGGTGGATTTGGTTTGTGAGGGAAACATCGCCGGAGGGCAGAGCAAGCTACAGCGGCAGTATATATAAGAGAGCTATTCTTAATAGGTCTTATGGGTGCACTTTCGCTACATGTGGGTGAGGTTTGCACATTAGTGCTTTTTCATTTTTGTTTATGTAATGGTTTGTGCTAATCGTCAGTTGTCCTTATTTGGTCCTTATTCGGTTCTTGTAGACTTTGCTGTCTATAATAATCTTTGCTTGCATGCTCCGTCCATGTGGGTCCTTCACACTCTGAAACTAGGCATGAGAAGATGGCCTTGTGTGGATGCATGGCTGCCTAATGCCATCAACTATGCAAGGTTTCCTTCAAAGGGGACAGGTGTTAATAGCCAGTGTTGCCTTAATCTACACATGCATTCTCAACACATTCTCTTGGTTTTTATGTTATGTAATTATTGTTTTGGTACAAGTTGTAAACATTGGTGGTCATGTTTTTGCCAACTGTGCATGTGGCCTGCTTTTTGTGCCTGGCCTGACCTGCTCTTTGTTCTTTTGTGCTCATTCCTATATAAAAAGTGTAAAAAACGTATTGAGTTGTAGGGATAACAGAACAGCAAAAAGTATGAAAACAAGCAGGGATGATGGCATAAAACAGTTCAGTATACAACACCATCTTATATATCTTTCCACATAATAATGAGAAAAGTATGTAGGATGTTGTATACTGAACTGTTTTATGCCATCATCCCTGCTTGTTTTCATACTTTTTGCTGTTCTGTTATCCCTACATCTCAATACATTTTTTTATGTTTTTTACACTTGTATACCTCATTTTTATAGCAGCATACTTGATAGCATTCACTCCACACACAGTACACAATTTTTGAGTTCAAAGTTCAAAGTTGCTCTACGCATGCGCACATATGAAGAAAATGGTCACAGTTATCGAGTTGGCGGTTTCAAGCGCCTCGTGAGACTTCGAAGTAGCCAAAAAGCGATGGGGTCGTGCACTGCTCAGTGTAAAATGCTGCTGTTTTGTGCAAACACCGTCGTGAGGGAGTCAGCCAAATTTGAACTAGCCCGTCTGAAGAAAGAAGAAGAAGAAGAAGAAGAAAACCAATTTTGGCAGTTTGGCAACTTTTTGGCGTGGTACTTTCGCGACGGTTATTCACGACACTGGGAGTCTTCTGGGCCAGGAAAACACTCGAAGACGAATAGTAAGTTGTCATAATGGCTTATTTGCCGCCCGTTTTTGAGATATGGAGAGATTTGGGAAGATTTTTTTGTATTAGCTTCTATTGCGTGTCCGTTGTATCCCTACATATAGAGTCTACCGACTCTATGATTGTAAGTTGCTTTTCTTTGTCAGTGCACCTCATTCTTAATTCTGTGAATGTCAGTCAATTGATTTTCAGCATTAAAACTTTGTCAACTAGTCTGCACTAAGTCTAGTGTTGCGTGCAGTAGGTAGTCGGTACAGCGATCTCCAAAACAAAGTTGATGGATAAATGGGCAGCATCAAAGCATACACAAGTTTCAGCAATACTTTGCATCAAACTGCTCCCTCTGCTTGAAAATGCCCTAAAACTCAATTTTAAGGCCCTCTACTAAACTGAAAATTTGGACCCTCTCCAAGGCCCAACCCACACTCTGACCCCATCATCAATACACACACAAAACAGGCCAAAAAACTACACATGGATTAACCACCTGCTCTCCTCACTTGCACGCTACAGCCCAAAACTCACTGCCGCCCTCAAAAACAGAGGTTTGGCTACCCTAGGCTTTCAAAAAAAATTCCACGCACACCAACTAAAACCGACTCAAGCCAAGGGCACTCTTCAAAAGGTCAACCTACCCCCTGCAAAACTAGGGATGCTTTTCCATGTTCACCTCTCGGTTACAGAGTTTTGGCCACACATCTACTCCCTCTCACCAGCCCAGTCCAGCTACCAAACCAGCCAAATTCGCCCTAACACGAAAATGTAATGCAACTCTCTAGAGTACCTTGGCCAGGGAACTGTCGGATGCTGTTCACTTTCCAGGCTGTTCTTCGGCCACTTCAGCAGCCCCACAAACATTCTGCTCACTCGACCTAGCTATTCACACTCAGATAGCCCATCGCTACATTCAATAAGCTAGAATAGCTCCTTACTTAAATAGAAGTGTTGTAACAAATCTTCAAAGTACCGCACGGCCACATCAGAGTACCGATTTGAAACTTGAAAGGGCCGCTAGCCGCATCAAAGAGAGAAGCCCCCTTGTTTATTCCGGTTGCCGCCATGGGAAAACGTAAACAGATTAATAACTCTATAGCTATATAATCGTACGCGAGTGACGTCATCTCATTAGTTTAACACGCAGGGTTAAACTAAGTTAACATGAACGAACACTGAGGGGGTGTGGTGATGAGCGGAAGTGAACTTATCCAGGCGTGCTGGTTACTGTGGTCGCGGTTGCTAGGGCAGTAACGTTGCATGAGCTAGTAGGCGCATGCATGCCTTGATATCGGTTAGTTACCAGTTAGTTACAACAGTGCAGTGGTACCATGCAAGCAGCAATTCGATGTTCCCTCCCACCCACCCTTGATGCATTTAGGTGTAGGGTTGATTGTGGAACTGAATGGTGTTTCACAGCAGGTGCTCATAATATGATAATTATGACCTCCACTGAGCAGGGAAAGGTGACATGCTCGGTGTGACTGGTAGCTTGTGGAGACTGGTTGGCTATAAAGGGTTAGGCGGGATGCTGGGCAGCCTTCAGGGTAAGTAACTAGGCTCCCAGCATTGTCCCCCAAGCTCAGGGGCGGAAGAACTGTGTCCCCGATCATCTGAGAGCTCGGGGAAAACTGGTCTCATGCTACCTCCCGGCAAACACAGGAGTTGGGTTCAGGTTTGGTCTGATACTTGTATACTATTGTTACGGTGTTGGTGAGTGAAATGTTAATTCATGAGCAAAATTGCGCGATTTCGTCACGCTTCCTACCTTGAACTACAACTAAACTACTGTTGAAATCACCCCAAAGGTGGTTACTAGTAACCCTTTTGAGATTTTGTAAACTACTTCTATACCTATTATCCAAACCCTGAACCAACTTCAAACCATGCCGGTACCATCCCTGTTGATCGTCCACTGTTTCATCTCACCCCCACGTTCACATGCACAACATACACACATGCACACACCCACAAAGTCGAACTAAAATGGACCAGGATGCCGTCCTGAGTCTAACTGTAGTCAACTTTAAGTTAGTATTCATTATCTTCGTTCGACACCATTCATACAATTTGCTACTGCATAATTCCATGAGGTTTATCTATGGTAGCTGCTGTATACGAATGCAACTTGCTCTACAGTTAACTTACGAATCAATAAGCTGTGATTGCCTTCAACCACCATGCATACGTGGATGCTAAAAGACTGCCGATGCAGAAGTTTCCACCTGCGAAGCAATATAATTTCTGGCACCGCGCGCAGCAATTAAAGCGGAAGCTGCACTTCCTGAGTGTACAATAAATTACCCGCACGCGCATGCGCAGCATGAGCCGGTGTCTTCTTCCCGATGGCAGTTTCTGTGCTGCTTGTTTGCTACATGCTATACTGGTTGCTTGCTGTTGCTGGATGCATACACTCAGTGACCATTACTGAAAGCCTTTTCGGTAGCGCTTGTCTGCATGCCAGACCAACTTTGACATCTGGCCTGTGAAAGACATGTTTATCACATCATCTTGATGTGCACACCCAATCTCGGACAGGCGGTGGGGCTTTTCCCGTGGCAAATCTACTACTGCAGCTTTACTGTCTTTCTCTCATGACTATTTACCAGCTCTCGATAATAAAGCCGAGAGTATTTTTTGATATCAGCAAGGCATTCGATTCTGTCCCGCATGCACGCTCCTTTGTTCCATAAGCTTTCCATGAACCTAACATCATCCAAATTTACTTAACCTACATGCATGAACAATATGTAGACAGTTGTAAATGGAACCCATGCAGTCCCCTGCCGCAAAGATCAGTGCTTGGTCGCCTTAAAGTAGGAAGCATGGCATCGGCGAAATCGCGCAATTTTGCTCATGAATAATTAATGAATGGCGTCACTCGCATACGGTTATGTTTACGTTTTCCCATGGCGGCAACCGGAATAAACAAGGGGGGCTTCTCTCTTTGATGCGGCTAGCGGCCTTTTCAAGTTTCAAATCGGTACTCTGATGTGGCCATGCGGTACTTTGAAGATTTGTTACAACCTTCTCAGTGGCTTGGGAATGTAGCGATGGGCTATCTGAGTGTGAATAGCTAGGTGGAGTGAGCAGGAATGTTTGTGGGTCTGCTGAAGTGGCCGAAGAACAGCCTGGAAAGTGAACAGCATCCGACAGCTCCCTGGCCAAGGTACTCTAGAGAGTTGACCTTTCGGCATTACAGGCCCCGCCCATTTTCGTGTTAGGGCGAATTTGGCTGGTTTGGTAGCTGGGCTGGTGAGTGGGAGTAGATGTGTGGCCAAAACTCTGTAACCGAGAGGTGAACGTGGAAAAGCATCCCTAGTTTTGCAGGGGGTAGGTTGACCTTTTGAAGAGTGCCCTTGGCTTGAGTCGGTTTTAGTTGGTGTGCATGGAATTTTTTTTGAAAGCCTAGGGTAGCCAAACCTCTGTTTTTGAGTGCGGCAGTGAGTTTTGGGCTGTAGCCTGCAACTGAGGAGAGCAGGTGGTAAATCCATCCGTTGTTTTTTGGCCTGTTTTGTGTGTGTATTGATGATGGGGTCAGAGTGTGGGTGGGGCCTTGGAGAGGGTCCAAATTTTCAGTTTCGTAGAGGGCCTTAGAATTGAGTTTTAGGGCATTTTCAAGCAGAGGGAGCAGTTTGATGCAAAGTATTGCTGAAACTTGTGTACGCTTTGATGCTGCCCATTTATCCATCAACTTGGTTTCGGAGATCGCGGTACCCATGTTTCCTACCTTTCCTCATCTACACTAATGATGTCACATGCGTAATCTCCAATGGAAAGATCACCATTTATGATGACGATATAGTCCTGTATCATATTATTCGTTCTCCCATGGACTCGTACAGCAAAATGTAGATTCCATCAGTGCTTAATTGGGTCGATCAAAACTTTCTACCCCTCAACACTCTGAAATGTTGATTTAGCTACTTTTCTCATCCAACTCTCCCTTCCCTGCCCCTGTCCATCAATGACACCATCTTGCACATGGTTGATCAATTTAAATACCTCAGGGATACCTTTTCATCACTAGTCTGCCCATATTAGCTTAACATCTGTTTGAAAAGCTAGGAGGCTCATCTGCATGCTCTTCCGTGAATTCAATCGCTATACTGACAAACAATCACTCCTGAAACTCCATCTGTCTACAGTGCGTCCTCACCTAGAGTATGCCAGCTCAGTCTGGGATCCCCACCTCAAGAAGGACATTGAAGCTATTGAACGTGTCCCAAAGTTTGGATTAAAGGTTTGTCTCGAAGATTGGAACAGCAGTTATAGCAATCTACCCAAACATTGCACACTAGCTTCCAGGAGACATCAATTCATCGAGGCCCGGGGTGGCTGGCAGCTGGGATCGAGGCCCGGTCCTCCCCCTGGGGGGCTGGCCGTTAACTCAAACTTTTACCTGACTCACCAGCTGCCAGAAGAGTTTCTCCATATATACCTGACCAGCATTATTTCAGCTACACTGTCACAACCTTTTGGTAGCTGAAGGGGTCGACAGCCCTTATTCTTTGGCCCTAAGTTAGCACTTTACTTTAGCTAGTACCAATACTCACCCTGCATCCCAGCTCCAAGAATGACCATTCAGTCAATCAACTTGTCATCCTGGCATGGTTTAATCCCCAAATATAGCTGTGTATTGCAGGTTGAAGCATTCTGTGCTCATCATGTGGATGAAGTATCCTTTTGTTCTGGGGAGAAATGTGCTGGTTATGGAATGCAGTCAGGTTGTCGAAGGTCGGAACATATTCAAGAAAATAATTATGTAGCTATAAGGAAGAAAGTTATATCACAATAATAGCTAATTGAAGAATGCATTTCTGATGGTGATGATGGACAGTCAGCATGTGCTAACAATACCAGCCAGAATGAGACCTCAGCTCACAGAATGGAGGCCATGTTATCTAGACATGTGGCCACAATAGATCCACCAAGCAGTGTTGCAAGTTGTGATTCAAGCAAGACCCTCCTTACGCATGCAGGTGTAGTCCAAAAATGGAAAAATAATGACCTTGTCCTCTTTAGCAGTTGTGTTAGCTAAGCTACTTGTGTTTTTATCTTTAGCAGTGTAAGATCTACCATGCAATCATTACTTTAGCAGTGAATACCATTAGGTGGCCAGTGTGGTTCACTCTGATAGCTTACCAGCAAATATCGCTAAAGGAGCCTCTAGCTAAGAGAACTGATACCATGCACTCATGAACACACTCACACTAGCTATACGATAATGTAAATCACTTGGTTTTGTTGTCTTCATGGAAGAATTTGTAGGAAGGAGCTAGCTATGTATCTCAATTGCCCTCTTTAAGCAGTCAGGAATCCGTGCGGAGTGCCCGTGAAAGGAAAATGCAAGCTGGTTCTTGTCACGCAGAATTCCAGTGGAGTAAGGAACACCAGATGTAGCTACTACTGCTCCTTACAAAATATGGCTATTTGTAACAAAACAACAGATTCCATCAACTGGTCATTCCTTGACACCATGCGATAATGAAAAACCTACTTGTGATAAGCATGGTCCATACAATGCGCATGCAGAGTGGCAAGTATATATGTGACACACATGCAATACTATACATGACATTGTGTTGTGAACAGGTGTCTACCTACGTACAAACTATTGCGATTGGACACAGAGCAAGTTATACCATCACCCTAGTGTAGGCTACGGCCAATTAAGTTTAACCTAAAGGCCATTCATTTCCACTGTGCAACAGTATAAACAACAGTATGTTGACCACTGCAGACATTCCGATTTGTAGACCCATTCTTGGTTTCAATTTGTGCACTTAGTGTGACCTTTGAAGCTAGGCGTTATTCATGTAGGATGGTTTTTAATCTTATCATCTACATCTATATATGGCACAGAGAGCATGCAATGAATACTATGTGATCACATGACTGAAACTCCTGTGTGTGACCGCCATTTGTTTTTGTAAAGTGATCTAGAACTCTATGGCTACTAGGCTTGAAACTAAAGTAGTGTCTTCAATTCAAGAAGGCATTGAAGTCAGTGACATAGACTACTATGACGTACTGGTCATAGGCAGAACGGGAATGGGCAAGAGCACCACTGCCGACAAACTGGTGGTTGCCAACCTTACTGGAGCTGACTATAGTGGAGAGCAGCACTCCGATGAGGTGGTGGAGGGAGAGAGAAGAATGACCGCAAGTAATCTGAGTTTGTGGCTGATTCCTGGTGCTGAGTCGACAGAAGAGTCAAAACATCTGAAGGCTCTTCAGAAGTTTCAAGCCTTTGAAAAGCCACATGAAGAACTGAATGCCTTCTACCAAATATCTGACAAACCAACGAACCACTGCCAGCTCATTTCAAATGAAACCACAAAGATCAGGGTCTTGGATGTACCAGGATTCTTTGGAGGTTCCAATGCACCTGAAGGCAGTGAGCTTAAAACTTCTGAGAGAGCTAATACTGCTGGATTAGGCATTATGCGGGAGGTACTTTGTATTCAAGCTACAATGCGAATGAATTTCAAGCGCATCCTCTACTTCATTCCAGAGAGGGGAGCACTGGTGAGGCCTCACCAGAATCTGCACCCATAACAGCGGGATTGAGTTACAGTCCGCTACCAGGTTGCTGTTGATACATATAAAACTAGCTAGCTGTCATCTTTTTATGTTGTATGGACAATTAACTTGTTGCTGCTGACTGCTGTTTACACTGTGGTTCTGTAGTTAATAGTGGGATGTGATGGGTTGTATAGAAGTTATACTATTATATTTTGTGCCAAATTTCCAAGTTGATATATAGCTATAGCTACATGTTGAACATCTAACAATTCCCTCTGCCAACCAAATATTAATAGCGTTCTGACCTTTCACCCTGGTCAAAACTTCGCGTTTCCGAAGACGAAATTTGGTGCAAGAGAAAGAGTTGACATCAGGTTGCTGCTCTAGCTAACTGATCTGGTCTCAGAGGCTACCAGAAGTGTACAGCACCAATTATTTTCCTGCGGGGGGGGGGGGGGGGGGGGGGGGGGGACATGCCCCCAGAGCCCCCTACATTTTGCGTTCTGGCCTTGAACATTCGCAATGGTTTTTTGTGACACAGACTCAAATTCACGTGCATAATATAGTGTGGTACAGATATTTCTCCAGTAACCATGACGGTATACCTCTGGTTATGCCATACTGCAAGTGAATCAAGCAGGAGGGGGGAACAGCCGGAAAGGTCTTTCTTCAGACGGGCTTGTTCAAAACTCCCTCATGACGGTTTTCAAACAACTGATTAAAACAGCAGCATTTTACACTGGGAATTGCACAACCCATTGCCTTTTCACAACTTCAAAGTTTCACGAAGCGATTGCAACTGCCCACTCAATAACTATGGGCAACACCATTTTCTTCACTTGCACCCATGTGTACAGATCTAATTTGAACTCAAAATTGTGTACTGTGTGCGGAGTGAATGCGACAAGTATATTATGCTCATCACCCTACCTGTTTGTTCTGCATGCTACATCTTGTATACATTTTATTTATTTTTACACTTGTTTACGTCATTATGTAGTTTATTTTACACGACATTGTATTATGTTGAAAGATATGTACGGTGGGGGTCGTTGTATACTGAACTGTTTTATGCCGTCACCCCTACCTTGTTATCTTACTTATGCTGTACTGCTATCCCTACATCTCCAGAGGCACCACATAGGCAGCTGCCAGGTTGAAACAACAAGATAATGTTATTCATAGCGGAAGCGGTACATGTAAACGTGTTACAAATTCAATTAAACGTTATACTTAGCGTCAAATTTTGTATATAGGGAAATTGTTTCTCACGTGTTTTAACTTGCTGCACGGGTAGTCTGGTGTATTTTGCAGGGCGGCATGAAAGAAATCACAAAATTTGGTCACGAAACAAAGATTATGCATGCCTAGAGCATGTTCTTCTTGGATGATCTTTGTGCAGATAACATACACAGATCACCGAATATCTCATCATCATGACCTAGCAAATACTGTGTAGTAGTGCCAGAGAATTTTTCAGGGTTGGGCTCTCCGTAATTTGACGCAAAAGTGCTTGAGCAGTGAGTCTAATTGCCTAGGTCCAAATACCTTTCATTACTTTCCTGTTCCAGGAGTTCTGTTGTAAGGTTTGAATGCAACTAGATATCTGTTACATGTATACATGTAGTTCCTGGGATATAAAGCCGCAAAGTTACCGGCAAAAAATTGAATCGAATAGTACATCGTAACCGAAACAAACTTCTCTCAAAAATTAGATTTAATGCCCATAAATCTCAAATTCCAAGACATGTTTTAGGATAGGAGAGTGCCAGAAAATTGTAAACATTAATAGTGTGTTTTAGACAAGTAAAAGTCATACCAATTTCTATCAAATTATCATGCAATTTCAAACTGAAGTTATCTGAAAGATGGCACAAGTAGCTGTTCTACTACTGCCCCAAAATTCCAAAATCCCCACCCTGTTCTGAAAACAGCAAAATTAACACACAATTTGCATATCTTAGATTTGGACAGAGCCATTGCACATCAGAAAGCTTCGGAATCAAGTAATGCACCATGTTGACGCACAATATATATTGCACATGCAAAAGCATGCAGGGATTTTAAGTTATTTCCCCTGAGGGTTAATCACAGAGTCGGTAGACTCTGTATGTAGGGGTCGAGTGTTTTCATGACCAACAAGACTCCTCGCGTCGCGAAAAACCGTCGCGAAAGTACCACACCAGGTACTCGCAAAACGGGCAAATCATGTTGTTTTTCTTTCTTCTTCTTTCTTCTTTCTTCAGACGGGCTAGCTCGTCGTCGCCTCAATCACCCATGATGGTTTTCGCACGAAACAGCAGCATTCTACACCGAGTAGTGCACCTGGCCATCGCTTTTTCGCAACCTCCAAGTTTTCACCAGGCGGCTGCAGCAAAAAGTAAGGAAACAAGGCAGGGATGATCGCACAAAACAGTGAAGTATACAATCCCCCTACATATCTTTTTCATTATACACGTATATGGAAAAAGATCTCTGTAGGGGGGGGGTTGTATACTTCACTGTTTTGTGCGATCATCTTTGCCTTGTTTCCTTACTTTTTGCCGTTCTGGTATCCCTACATCCTGTTACATTTTCAAATGTTTTTTACCATGAAGTGGTAGCCTAGTCTGGCGCAGCCAGCGAGGGTCTGGCTGCGCCAGACTAGTGGTAGCCACATGTACAGGAATGCGATGTTGAATACATCAAAGTCTGAGTTAGGCCATACACGCTGATATGTGAGACTGAGCATTCTGAAGGAGGGACTGGAGAAGGCAGAGCCTATTTTAACAAGGTCCCTGACCGAAGGGCTTTACAGAGTAGGTGCAGAGGCCGTAAATTGATTTCACCTTTGGACCCACTCAGAGAACAGTTTTAGTCTCGCTAGCTGGCTGATTTGCACAGTATTTTGAAGCCACGAAGCGTTAGCGAGGTAAGAACTTAGCCGCGCGGGTCCAAGTCTACCGGTACAGTAGCGACGACCCCGAATTGGAGGACGACTTGAAGGAGGCAACCAGGCATTTGTTGGCGTTTCACGGTGCTATAGGTAAGTCAGAGAGCTGGGCCAAGCGAGTGTGAGTAATCTATACTACAAAAATATCGAGTACTAGTTTATTCTACTGTCCGTGAGACTCGCGATCGCCCCTTGCTAGCTAGCTATAAGCTTGACATAAACGCAACGCAACGCTAACTACAAACGCAGTAGCAGTACAGACAGTACCTTTGCTGAAGCTCTTCGGGTCCCACGAAACTCCTCCGGCAATTGTCTGCAAGTGCTACGTGTAATGGTTGACAAAACACATCGAGTCGTTTAGCTAGCGCTAAGTACAGTCGCTCTGCATTAATTATTGCTTAATTATTGCTTTTTCACTTCCGGTCGGTCCGGTCCGGGTTTTCACCGCGGCCGGCCGTTCTTGAAGCCATTATCACCTGAAACATTATACACCACATCCTTGGGAGGGGCTGTAAACCCACCCACTTGTGCAATTAATCTTGTAGTGCACATGATGAATAGAGATGTGTTGCAAGTGCAAGCTAGATGAAGAGTGAGAGCCTCTAGTGCACAACTCAGATTCTGCTCTGGGAGTTGGTTTACTGTTGAAGGGTGGTCGCCGCACAAAAGGAGTTGGTCATTAAATATTTTCTGAAAAACAAGTTTGAGTGATGTCATTGGTATCTCAAGCGAGTTCAGTGATGATGTCATATCGCCATCCCCCATTAACTGGGACCAGGACCTGCATGAAAACATTCTGTATTGGAGACGCACATTTTGGCTATCTGAACTGAACTGAACTACATTAATACTGTTCACTGGTTACTACATGGAGGGTCTTGCATAAATCGACAACATCATGTCAACATCTCAGTACCACTGGTTGATTTGGATTTGGTGGATTCCAAAGTTTGTGTGAGCACTTCAAGTGCTCTTCTTCTCTGCAACCTCAACCTTCGCTTCTGCATCACAGAGCATGCAAAGAGAGAGAGATAGTGCTAAAACTACTGGATTCAGTATATCCAACGCATGCAGAACAAATAATCATCCACTAATCACCACCACCTATTTGACTAAGACTAACCACTGGCTACACGCAGAGGAAGTTGGAAGCTACATTTAATAGTAATAATTGCTGCCTTGCACGTGCATCAAGCTTCCACCCTCCTCTGGGCTACATGCACACGAAGTACATATCAACTGACCTTGCTCTGGCTGAGAACACCAGCTGAGACAGGTTTCAGAACATGAAGCGTCTTGCTCTTCTTCACAGAGAGAGGGTTGGGTCCCTTTGCTCTTTTCTTCCTGTGTTTTATGGCCTCCTTCTTGGGAGCTGCTTCTGCATTAAGAGTGTCTATTATCGACTGTTCATACTCCGTGGGGTTCACCTTGGCTGCAAGTAGCTTCAAGGAGGAGGAGGGTGGGAGGGAGTGGTGTGTGTGAAAAGATTCACTGAGTCCATAGGGGGAAACTATATAGCGTGAAATTATGCTAAACCTCAGGGTAGCCTCATTGTCAGGGCTCCATCCAGCTTCATGTACTTCTCACTTAAACAAATGGAGGCTGAGGACCAGTACATCTCCCCACATGAGCAGGGTCAACAAATGGCACCCCTGATAGCTAGATGCATGTGGCACATTAATTAGGATACGCACTACAACTATGTTCAGTTCATTTGATAACCCAGGAATGCTGCATCTCAAATACAGAACTGGCATTGTTCAAACTTGTTTTTCGGAAAGGCAAGGGCAAATTCCTTTTTTAAGATGACCACCCTTTGACTGAAAAACTAAGGGCTTTAGTGGAATTTGAACCTGGGACAGAGCCTGAGTTGAGCACTAGAGACTATCACTCTATCACTGCACAGCCACACATCAATGCTCAAACAGTGACCTGGATAGAGCCAGGCAGGCCCAGGAGTTTGGCCCCAATGCACACACACGTATACATTCACAATGTATTAACAGAGCACTCTGAAAAAAAAAAAAACACCTTTTCGGCTTGTTGATGAGAGCTATCTGAAGGGTTTTCCAGAACAATAGTGTTCCTGATAATGTGCAAGAGAGGGGTGCCTGAAAACAGAACAGAATATCAGTACATGTCAAACTCAACAGAAGCCCATTGAGGACCTGGTAGTCTCTTGCGCATGAGGGTCTGGGAACGAGACTAAGGACTTGGATGCTGAATCTTTGAGTGTGCACCATGCATGCAGTTCCAGGAGGTCAATCCCAGGACACCAGTCCCAGGGTGCCACACTTAGGACGCCAGTCCCAGGGCATCACACCCAGAATGCTAGTCCCAGGAGGCCAGTCCCAGGGCGTCACACCCAGAATGCCAGTCCCAGGGCGTCACACCCAGAATGCTAGTCCTAGGAGGCCAGTCCCAGGGCGTCACACCCAGAATGGCAGTCCCAGGGCGTCACACCCAGAATGCTAGTCCCAGGAGGCCAGTCCCAGGGCGTCACACCCAGAATGGCAGTCCCAGGGCGTCACACCCAGAATGCTAGTCCCAGGAGGCCAGTCCCAGGGCGTCACACCCAGAATGCCAGTCCCAGGGCGTCACACCCAGAATGCTAGTCCCAGGACGCCAGTCCCAGGGCGTCACACCCAGAATGCTAGTCCCAGGAGACCAGTCTCTGTTCTATACCATTCTCCGTTTATGTGACACAGCTTCTTGTGTTCAGGTATTTTGGCTGTCCTGGGACTGGCGTCCCGGGACGGGTGTCCTGGGACGGGAGTCCTGGGACTGGTGTCCTGGAACTGATTCCTGGGACTGGCATCCTGAGACTGAAGTCCTGGGACTGGCCTCCAGGGATTGACCTTGGGGGACTGGCCTCCGAGGACTGGCCTCCGGGGACTGGCCTCTTGGGGCTGGCCTCCTGGGACTGGCCTCCTGGGACTGGCCTCCTGGTACTGGCCTCCTGGTACTGGCCTCCTGGTACTGGCCTCCGGGTACTGGCCTCCTGGGACTGGCCTCCTGGGACTGGCCTCCGGGGACTGGCCTCCGGGGACTGGCCTCCTGGGACTGGCCTCCGGGGACTGGCCTCCTGGGACTGGCCTCTGGGGACAGGCCTCTGGGGACTGGTGTCCTGGCATAGGCATGGCAATAGGTCACTACACGCATACCTGGGATTTCTCTCAGCTGGTTCCTTAGTTCTCGGTCCTGTGAAGCCACGAAGTAGTGGTGGGGATTCCCGTCTCCTGGGGGAAGGGTTCACCACAGAAAAAAGTCATCCAACAACGATAACTACACATTATGGGGTGAGAATGAGCAACAAGTAGGTCAATCAATCAATTTTATCCTGTGGTGACACGAGCGCACAATACAGCCACCAAGCAGGTGTCATTCCGTCCCCTCTCAGCATCACTGAAACAGTCTCAGCACGCTTCCTCTCGTAGTTGATGGCATGGGTATGACAACAGCACATGTGGTGGCAGCAACAGTGCACTTAGTAGTGGCACACGAGATGACTGACTAGACACGATGTACCATCAGACGTACCGTCAGACGTACTGTACAGACAAAACTCGTCATCGAACACGCTAGTGTGGGGCTTGCTCACACTCGCCCAATTATCGCTTGGCATGGCAAACAGTCAGCATGTTATACCGTAGTCGCACGTTATTAGGTGCAGCTCACTTATAGGCACACATTCACTGTTAGGCACAGGTTCAACTCTCGTCCCAGGTAATCGCTGTTAAGCACTGCAGTCTTCTTTCAGAAACTCTGCCGTTTTCGATCATACGGAGTGGAAAACAGCTATAATTCCAATTGAAGCACACTTCCTATTCGAGGAATGTCATTATTAAAACGTTCGTTATTAGGCGCATCTCGCTTATAGGCGCATATTTCCTTCCTGTGGAGTTATAGGCGCATGGTAAGAGATCAGGAGTTAAGAGGGGAATACTGCTCATATGATGGATGCTACACTAACAGAGGTAGTAGGATGGCTACTGTTCGCAAAGAATTGGCTAGCTGAAAATGATTTCCCACTGACACCCATCCAAGAGTACCTGTTAGTGACAGTATGCACTCCGCTGCTGTCAATTTCTCCTTGCCATGGCTGCACCTTCTCTGCTGAAATCGCTTGGCAATGTACATGGCTCCTCTCAGCTCCTCTCCCAGCAACCCAAGCTCAGCTACAACACACCTGGTGGTCACTGCACAAGGAAGGAGACAACACACTAAGAATATAGTCCCACAGGAAGCAGGAGTAAGTAAATACAAATCTAAGCAGTATCAGTAGAAAGTAAACATACACCCCTCCATCTGTCTTTGAATGGAAGGGGGGTTGGGGAGGGGGGTTGGGGCTGCGTGGTGGCCAACCATAATAACCCACATTCCAGCATTCTGAACGACCAGCTAGTATTGACGTGGATTGTCTTGGGCCAATATCACAACCCTATGCTGTTCTGGGGTGCTATATACACTGCCAATGTACCCCACTATAGGATAGAAACACAGCCTTTTGTATATCGGAGGGTTCCGGTTCCCATGAGCATGTCCTATGCATTAATTGCCCTCAACGATGCTCTCTACCAGCTGTTAGTATCACAGAGTCGGTAGACTCTGTATGTAGGGATACGACGTACACGCAATATATGCTAATACAAAAGAATCTCTCCAAATCTCAGAAACGGTACACTTATAAGCCTTTATAACCACATACCGTTCATCTTTGAGTGTTTTCATGACCAACAACACTCCTCGCATCGCGAAAAACCGTCGCGAAAGTCACCAGGTACTCGCAAAATGGACAAATTGTTTTTCTTTCTTTCTTCTTCTTCTTCTTCTTCTTCTTCTTCTTCTTCTTCTTTCTTCAGACAACTTAGCTCAACGTTGCCTCAATCTGTCACGATGGTTTTCGCACGAAACAGCAGCATTTTCAACCAAGCAGTGCAACGTCCCATCGCTTTTTCGCTACCTCCAAGTCTTCACCAGGCGGCTGCAGCTGCCCACTCAATAACTATGGCTTCGTTTGTCACGCCATTTTCACGTTTGTACGCATGCGCACTTAAATGATCACTTAGCAACAATACGTAATTATTACTCAAGATCGCTGAATTAGAAACAGTGGACGTTCACCGATATGTACATGTGTTGTCAAACGAGACACTCTTCTGAGGTTAGTCCCTGTACGCATGATTTTAGCTAAGCTTATATTGCTACCTATACTGTATTCTGTGAGCAGGGTGAATGCCTATCTCAACTCTCAACACCCATATGAATGTCCCTACTATAAACTGCCTATGCCATATGCATGGTCTTCAGACAGGGAGAACTCAGTGGATTTGTCATCCATCTAGGGAACAGTTGACTTGAGATGCCCGGGCCTGATTCTTCAGCCAATGCTGGAAGTGTAATATTGTCCACATACCAAGGCAAGGACGGACACCTACTGCCCAGGTGCCTGTGAGGTCACTGACTTCTGCAGCAAACTTCAGCTCAAACATGCGCCTGCTGCCCCCCAAAAAATTACATAAACAAGTAATAAAAAACATTAAAAATGTATCAGGATGTAGGGATACCAGAACGGCAAAAAGTAAGGAAACAAGAGGGATGATCGAACATAACAGTGAAGTATACAATTACCCCTACATATCTTTTTTCATTGTACATGTATATATGGAAGAAGATCTCTGTAGGGGTGATTGTATACTTCACTGTTATGTTCGATCATCCCTCTTGTTTCCTTACTTTTTGCCGTTCTGGTATCCCTACATCCTGATACATTTTTAATGTTTTTTATTACTTGTAAAATAATTCAGACACGCATGCACATCACCACATGATGCCCACCTGCCCTCAGTCCTTTCAACAACTCTCAAAGAGGCGGTAGCACTTCGTCGAATGTACTGTTAGATGAGTTAGTTTGTAGTCCCTATGCCACGGAAAGACATGGGTGAGTCGCAACTACAAGGGGAGGACAACCCAAGCTCCCTGGTGTCGCAGATAATGGCCTGTCCGGAGGCCATCGAGGGTCTGTCGAAAGCACTCATGAATAGTATCTCCCAACTGCGACTGCCCAATTCAGGAGGTACTTCCCCAGTTGGTCGCCTAGAAGGTCTCAGGCAGAGATTCAGAGAGAAGAATATTTCAAACCAGGCTATGACCACATCTCGTCCTTGTGGAGAGATAAAACCAACGCTAACTACAACTCTGTGTGGAGGGCTTGGCAGTCTCGGTGCTCAGCAAGAGGTATCTATCCCTTTGCAACAGATATATTCCTCTGTCCTAGACTTCTCGGCTGGTAAGTATACAGCGGGCCTGAAGTATCACTCCCTGAATCAGCCTTCTCTTCTGTTTTGCTGCCAGTAGACAGTTTCAGGTGGGTCAACACTCTTTGGCGTCTCGGCTACTAAGGGGAGTATTTAACCAGAGAGACCACCACAACCAAGATATTTGCAGGCTTGGGAGGTTTCACGAGTGCTGTCTTACATCAAATCTCTAGGCCCAAATGAAGAACTATTCCTGAAATTAATTTCAAGGAAGCTAGTGGTTCTTCTCGCGCTTATGCTGGCTCATCGTTGTTCAGATTTGGACCGCCTTACCCTTCATGGAAGAGGGGGCTGTACTACATGTGCTGGGTTGGCTAAGCAAGCCAAACAAGAGTCCTTACGACCAGCAGTCATATTTCATTTCCCACATGATACTTCACTCTGCCCAGTGTTCTGGTTCAAAGTTTATGAGAAGGCTACTACATCATTGAGTGAGAAAAGAAAACTGGCAGCTTTTCTAGCTACTAAATATCTAGCCTCGTTCCCAGGCCGCGTGGGAGGAGAGAAGACGTATGACTATTCCGGAGGTGATGGAGAGAGCAGGGTGGTCGAGGCAAGATACCTTCTATTTCAGTGGCAGCTGAGTATGGGAGATCCGTAGTCAAGGAATCTACAAACATGCATAGGACATGTTGATGGGAACCGTAACCCTCCGATATACAATTCGGGACATTGACACCTACATGTGTAGTATGCTCGCCACAAATTCAAATTTTGTGGCGAGCATACTAGGTCTCAATTTCCCACACCTTCCCCTCCTTTATTTGCACAAAGGCCTGGGAATGAGGCAGTAGCCATTGGATTCCCCATTGGATGCATGAGCTGAAACTGAAGCTTTCAGATTCTTTGTCAAATCTGTGAGTGCATGCATATACAGTGCGTACTTGTCTGCACAGCTGTGGATGATTTGGTACCATATTTACGCATATAAAAATATCCACAACCCTGAAACTTCAGACAAGGAATGCAAAACACAATTTCCACCTAGCCAGCTGTCTGATGTCCAGGGACTCACCTAGTTGGATGCTCCCTCCAAAGTACTTGGGAAGCTGCTCCTTGAGTTGTACTTTCCCACTCAATGCTGCCTGGCAGAAGGTGCCATCAACTGGATTAATCAAGAAACAACATACAATTCTTTCCTGGCCTCCTAATCCACAGCAATTGCACTTGCACCATGGAAAAAGGTAGAACCACAATGTATTTCCTCCAAGCCCATTCAACAAGTAACATAATTATGTGCGTAGCATAATTAAGCTAGCTACAGACCCATCCACGAGCAAGTTAAACGGCAAACACGCGTGTCACTCGCGAGCCACTCTTGAGTCGCTCGTGAGTCGAGTTGCGAGTATGCGTGTACTAGTGTGATTTGCCCGTGCGAGATCGTGCTCACTACTCGCTGTTACTCGCGAGTACCATGGTATGTATTTGTTATTTGTTAGTGTAGGTTTATAATCATTTTCTTGTCCATTTCTGTTAGGTATGTCTGCCAAGGCTGAGCCCACTCGAAAACGGAAATTATGGACTCAGTCTGATGAAAGCATGATTGCAGCGGTGAAAAGTGTTGAAGATGGCAAAGGTTTGAGGGAAGCTTCAAGGTTGTACAATATACCAGTAGAAACTATCAGACGACGAATAATTGACTGTTGGCCAGGACCTGCCACTGTCCTCACTGAGGAAGAATTATACCGTTACTTAATCCAGATGTCTTATCTGGGGTTTGGGCTTTCTGTCGAAGATGTGATGTGTATGGCATACAATATCGCCGAGAAAATCACCGAAAGCACCCGTTCAAGGATGGTAAAGCTGGACGTGGGTGGCTTGATGGGTTTAAGGCACACCACCCCAAACTTACCCTACGCACACCACAACCATTGTCATATTGCCGCGCTTTATGCTCAAACAAGGAAACCATCAATGATTTCTTTGGAAAGCTAGGAGCAATTTATGGGAGGCTAAACCAGCTCTCTAAGCCAATGCAGGCTTTTAATGCTGATGAAACGGGAGTGAACATAGTACACAAGCCTGCCGAACTTGGTTGTCACAATGTCTACTCCCTTACTTCTGCAGAAAGAAGGAAAAATCATATCATACTCTCCTGCGTATCTGCTGCTGGTTATGCCTTGCCCCCCTTCATGGTGTATCCACGTAAAAAGGCAGTGCCTGACCATCTAAAGGAAGGTGCTGTTCCGAATACCTTGTTTCGGAACAGTGAAAGTGGATGGATCAACACTCAGTTGTATCTTAAATGGTAGTTTTTCATTCAAATTATCCCCGCAACCAGACCTGTACTGGTGATTCAGGATGGACACACATCCCACGTGTCCATTGAGTTAATAGAATTGGCCCGTGGAAATGGCGTACATTTATTGTGCCTTCATGCTCATACAACACACATTCTGCAAACGCTTGATGTCGGTGTATTCAAGTTGTTTAGGCTTGTCGCAGGTACTTAGCCAAACATCCTGGTCGGGTGATCACTACGGATGTGATAGAATCCCTTGTTGCAGAGGCATGGCCGGCTTCGTTTACACCACTGAACATCATGAGTAGGTTTAGGAATTGCGGTGTGTACCGTCTCAATCCAGGAGAGGTGAGTGACAGACAGCTGGCTCCTTCAAAGGCTGATTGTCCACAGAAGGTACCTAACACTGAGGAACCCCTCTCTGGCGGTCCTCCCTTCACATCAGAGCAGCAGTCTCTCTACAAACCGCGATATGAAGAAGGGTACGACCTACGAGATGGTGGCTATGTGGCATGGCTGAAGATTAACCATCCGGAAGCAGTGGTTAGTGCTCCTTGTTCTGAAGTGTCATCTTCCACCTCTGGAACACAAAGTAACATCTTGGCTCAAAGTCCTCTGTCTCTTCATTGAAATCTAGCGGCTCCGATGTTCTAAGTGAATTGCTTGTTCTACCTGAGCCTCAGTCTAAATCAAGCCGAAAACGTCGGAAACCAGGACTGAACACTTGTGAAGCCCGGCAGTAAAATCAAATATTATTTCCATGTATTTAATCCAAGTCAACAGCTAAACTGTGCACAGATCGTAAAACTATGCCTGACAGCGTTCAAAATATATTAATCGATCGTTTTACAACTATTACCAGTGTAGACTCTAACAGCTAAATGTCATCTCTAATTAGTGCACACCTAGAATACAGAATCAATTACTTTGCCGGGATTCACATTTGTATTACAGATGTGGACGTTCTCGACGAACTGAATGCCAAAGAAGCTGAGATGGTTGAGGCAGAAGCAATCAAGGAAGCCAAGCAGTTGCATGGAGAGGAAGCAATTAGCGTAAACCACCAATTATCGGCATGACTTAATTTATTATCGGCACCCGACATACCAATTATCGGCACTTAGTAAACGGAGAGTACACGGCGAAAATACGGATTCCGTTCGCCCTACGTCATCGTCGCGCAAGCTTTTTACAAGACTAAAGCTTTGCAGAAGGTTTGTCTTTGCTTAAAACGTTATAACTGGGTGTTATTTACTGTCCTTTTAGCCATTTTATGCTGTAGGGCTGTTCATGTCTAATCAAAAGAAGGGTAGGGGGAGACCACGACCTTGGATCCTCTCCTGCGACTGGTTCAGACTTTTGAGGACGACTAGCATGACTGTGCTGGATCAGAATGGGTGGAGTGCGTGTGCAAGAGATGGCTCCACGAATGTGCCACATACTGGATGTGGAAGAAAGAGAATTGTTTTGCTTTTACTGTGTAGTGTGATGAACGAATTTTATTCAAAAATTCATATATTGAAGGGGTTGCATGCTTTGGTGTTTTTTTTCACTGGGTGATAGATAAAATGGTCATGAACCTGCCAGTGGGGGATTTGTGGTGGATTTTTGTGGCCTTCAGGGGATGGAGGTGAGTCGATGCCATCAGCATGTGCCGATAATTGACCCAGGATTATCTATGGGAGTACTAGGCAGTGACGATAATACGTATAGGGTGCCGATAATTGAGGTTGCATTCGCTAGTGCACCACTAAAAGCCGGAAATACGTAACAGCTTTAATCCTAACAGTGGTCAAAGTAGCCCACAATCATTTATGAAACTCCTACATGTAGTTGCTGTTTGTGAATTATAATATGGGTAAGATCATCATGGATAATCACACATTCAAATTCCCGCCAAACACACACCCACTATAACACCAGCGCATGCGTATGAGAGGTACTTACACGTGCCTTGATTGGAAAGATGGCGAAGCGAGTTACCTTTTCAGATGTGACAGCAGAAACAGCAAGGGATGACTCTGAACGTGAGGAGAGCGATCACTCGAGTGCAGAAGATTCCTTTTGTGAAATTACTACCAGTGAAGGGGAGTCTTTTCATTCGTCAGATGACGAAGATGCTGAAAGATGGCAGATGTTCCTGGAACAAGCGTACGTAACAAGTCCACATCGGCTTTCGAGAACTGTTAGTCCAGCTCAAAGAACTTCCCTTTTGCTACTTGATAAGGACCTTGTTGACAGCGATGACCTGTCAGAAGGTGAGTGTGTTCTGTGTGTGTGTATTCTCATCCGTTGTGTTCTGTGTGTGCGTGTGTGTGTGTTCTCATCCGTTGCATGCAAGGGGGGACCATTCTCTAGCCACAGCTGTGACCACAGGTCAAAACTTTGACCAGCTCTGTTCAGCGGTTTGACCGTTGACTGCACTGATTTTCAAGGCTTTGACCGTTGACTGTGCTGTATTTCAGCCATTGACCGGTGACTACATGCACATTTGCCCTTTTACCCAATAATATAAGGAAGAATGCATAGCAACTCCACCCCTTCCTTAGTATACGGGATCAAGATCGGTTGCAGCTGTGACTGTGGTGTATATTGGAGTCCCCCCCCCCCCTGCATTGTGCATGTGTAGGTGTGGGTGTAACTTCATCCCCCAAGGCTAAGTATCGTTTACAGTATCCTGCCAACAAGGTGGGTAAGCAATCCTTAGTGGGATGGCACACATTTGTGTTACATATATTTTATGTGTACTATTTTGTTGTTACTTGTAGGTGAAGACAGCAGCACTGCATTGTCAGAAATGAGCATGAGTGAATGTAGAGGTGTCGATTGCGGAACTACTACTGAGGAGAGTGTTCCGAGGATGAAGTGCAGCCCATCAAGAGAAGGAGAGAGGCCAGTGAAGATAGTGATGATGATGATGGTCATGGATCCACAAAGCATGGTCGAGGAAGAGTTCAGAGGGGTAGAGGAAGGAGGGGCAGTCGCACCAGCGGACAATCACAAGGAAGGAGCACTACAGGAACCAGAAAAGAAGGTAGAGGCCGTCGGGGGAGAGGCCGTCGGGGGAGAGGCAGTCGGGGTAGACGGTGTCCAGCTCAAGGTCAGGAGGTTAGGTACGTTGAAGTACATGTAATTGTTTACATACTTGATACTTGATTGTAGCCAGCCAACTTACACAGAACTATCTTGTGACTTTACAGGGTGGAGGAAATTCAGTGGAGTTTTGATAAAATGGCAACCTCAGTTGGAAGACAACCACCTTCTCAACTTCCTCCATTTAGGAGTGGGCAATTTGGGCCAACTGAACGAACAAGGGAAGCCAAAACACCTTTGCAAGTATTGCAACTCATACTAACATCTATGGTGTTGGAGTCTATAGTGCTCCAAACTAAGCTGTTTGCACAACAAAAGGGGATTGATTTTCCATTTTGTGTTGAGGAGCTACAGGCATTCATAGCAGTAAATTTAGCAATGGGGCTTCTCCGTCTTCCTCAAATCAGAGATTATTGGAGCAAGAGTGAAGTATTAGCAACACCATGGTTCCGATCAATTTTCTCGCGTGATCGTTTCCTCCAGATTCTTCGTTATTTGCACCTGAACGACTCTTCGAATTAGAAGAAATATGGGGAAGATGGTTACGCGCGCTCCTCTTTATAAGGTCAGGCCACTCCTAGATCATCTAGCTGGTGTTCTCCCAGTGTACTACCAACCCACCCAACAACTAAGCATCGATGAGATGATGGTTGGAACCCGCTGTCGGGTAGCGTTTCTGCAGTATATGCCGAAAAAGCCGACGAAATTTGGGATCAAGATTTGGGTTAATTCTGAGTCAAAGTCTGGGTATGTTTTGGCTCTACAAGTATATACTGGTGCTGCAAATGATCCTGAACGCAAAGGTGTTGCTAGCAGAGTGGTAAAGGAGAGGTATGAAGGGAAGAACCACCTCCTCTATGTCGATAACTTCTATTCTAGCCCAACCTTGTTTATTGACTTACTACAGAAGGGAATATATTGTACAGGCACAGTACGTACTAATCGTAAGGGATTTCCCAGTGCTCTAATTCCCCCCAACAAATCCATGCCTCAAGGTTCGTACAGGTTTGCATCATCGACCACCAATCAACTGACAGCTGTATGGTGGAAGGACAGGAAAGATGTGTTCGTGATCAGCACTCTACATAAGAAGGCTGTAGATCAAGTCATGAAGAGACCAAAAGGGTCAAAGGAAAAGATCAACATTCCTTGTCCATCCATGATTGTTGATTACAATCAAAATATGGGTGGTGTTGACCTTACTGATCAGCATTTGAGCTACTACTCTTTGACCACACGTCGCACACTCAAGTGGTGGAAAAAACTTTTCTGGCGTTTTGTAGATATCTGTGTGCTGAATTCCTGGATTATATACAAATCAAATTTTCCGGACTCAACCATTATGGTTGAGTCCGGAAAATTTGATTTGTATGATAAACAGTCATAGGTTATTTTGCATAAAACTTGTTCAAGAGCTAGTTCAGCCATTACTTACTCTACGTTCCTCCCCAACTTGTCCTCCCTACCTCAGTACCAAAGGCAGGGAGCCTGTTTCCACTGATATTCGCCTCCTTGGGAAGCACTTTTCCTACAAGCACTCCAAGCGCCAGCGATGTGCAGTTTGTAGCCTGAAAATATCGCTAACGATTGGCAAAACAAAGGACAAGAAAACTCAGAACTATTGCCCTAAGTGTAATGTCTTTTTGTGTTTGGGAGAGTGCTTTGAGTTATACCATACAAAGACAAGTTATAAGTGATCACCTTTATGTACTTCATAACGTCACACTGCCTACATGCACATATGAGAATGGAAACTTTGTACGCTCAAAACTTTGTATGTCAAACTGAGTATGTTCATACTGCCTATTGTAATAATGTCCATGGTTTTGCATATGTGGTTTATGCGCTTGGCTGACTCTATAAATTATTAGTTAATTAATAATTGACTTCCTGTGGGTGTGGTCTACACTGGTGAGGATTTTTGCATCATAACACACATTCTGCTAATTATAACAAGTGATATCCGTAAGAATAGTGGCTACATCTTAGGGTGTGACGGTCTATACGTCGGTGCAAGTTTGGTGTCCTGGAACCGTTCCTAGACGATGCTGCAAATCATGCAAATTCAGGTGATGATAATTGGTGGTTTACGCTAAAGCAGGAAAAAGAGGAGAGGAAAAGAAACAATGAGAAGCTGAAAAGAGAAAGAGAAACTATGAAGTTAGCGTCAAAATCAAAGACAGCTTCAAGAAAGCAGCCAGTGAGGAAGGTACGGAAGCTGAGAGCGACATTTTTGTTCGCGATTCGCATTCACGATCACCTGCACGCTTCGCGTTTGATCACTGCCAGCACGTTCCGCGTTGCGATCGCCAAGAGCAACATTTCCGTTCCGACATTTCTGTTCACGTTTTTCGGTTCGACTTTCCGTTTCAGCCTGGGCCACGTGGACAGATAGCTACAGTTGTGGTTGGTTGGCGCGTTTTGGACAGTTTGCAAAATTTGGACAATCGTGTACTTTGGCTGTTTAGTTTAGGGACAGCGCACTTTGTGGTTGGTTGGCCTGTACTGGACAGTTTGTGTACTTTGGCCGGCTGTTTAGGTAGCTAGCTACTTTACGATCATGGAGACTAATTTCAAGAGTTACCTCTCTAAAGCTGGACTCAGTGAAGCCGTCATTGCAGTGTTGGAGGAGGAAGTGGTGGTAACGTTTGTTATATTCCAGTCACTCCGTGAGGAACACTTCGAACGCCTCCTCCCAAGACTGAAAGCGGGGCAGCATGCCTTGCTGCTGAAGATGTGGGAGAGCATGTCACGCGAGGTAGGACTACTCATCGCGGTAGCAGCGCGAAGTAGTTCTTGATTCAGATTCAACACTTACTGAGCTCCTGGGTAAGAAATGCATTATTTATTTTAAGAAAATATTTGCTTTCGCTATTCTAGGCCAGCCCTGTGAGTCACATCCGAAGAGCCCACCCAAGAGCCAGAAACTGCCGAATGAACTCTGAAGCTCACATACCAACCCCATGGATTGACCCACTTATCCACTTTGGGAATATTAATCTACTCACATCTTGATTGCAATACAAACACTGAGCTCTGAATATTCACTGTGAATTGGTATGCTGTTGTGAAGGAGTGATTGTATCATCATCACATTTGGGAACCTTTGCTTCTATTCTTTTTGCATTGTATTGTCACAATTGTCTTGACTTCTGTATACATCTCCAGTATAATAGGCTTGCAATTTAATAGTTATGCACGCTATGGAAGAATCGTCTGATCGGGGTGCACTAGTGGTAATTGATGTGCTGATCTAGAACATGCACAAGTACAAAATACAAGTCTAGCCCTTCTTTGAAATTACTAGGTGTATGCAACCTATAGTGATCCATCACACTTTCAGCAAGAACTTTAAATTCTAGCCAGCTCAATTAACACTAACTACTCTCGGAACTTAAACGCAAACGCGAAGCGTGCAGGTGGCGAAACGTGCAGGTACTAGGTGATCAAACGCAGGTGATCAAACGTCAGGTGATCGTGAAAGCGCAACGGGAACACGCGAAACGCGCAGGTGATCTTGAAAGCGCAAAGTGAAGAACACGCGAAACCTGCAGGTGATCGTGAATGTGAAATGCGAACAAAAATGTCGCTCTCGGCTTCCGTAGGAAGGGGAGAAGCGTGGATGTATAGGATCAGTGAGGAAGGGGAGAAGCGTGGATGACATGTTCGCAGAAATGACCATTTCTGATAGCGAATCCACATGTGGAGAGGATAACACGGTGTGTCATAAATGTGGTATTGTCTGCAGAGATGATCCAGATGGCTTCTGGATATGTAGTAGTGATGGTGGTTTGATTTAAAATGTACCACTGTACAGAGTAAAAAGAGTGTTCCTGATTTGTACTTCTGTGAAGACTGTAAGTAATTTGCTGTAAGCCACGTCCATGATGTTGTGATGGTTGCGACCATTGGCTTGATTTAAAACGTACCACTGTACAGAGTAAAAATTAATGTGTTCCAGTTTTGTAGACTGACGTACATTGTAGTTTGTTGTAAGCCACGTCACGTCCATGCTTTCCTGATGGTCATGTAGACTTTGGCAATGACTAATAATGCCTTGTGGATAAAGGGAGAATTTACAGCAAGGTTGTCATTATGTACATAGCAAGAGCACATAAGTAGGTCGCGCGGAGTAAGAGCATGTAACTTCCGGAAAATTCAAACCGGGCAAAATACATGAGTTGTACTAAAAATAGCTATGGCGCGTCTAAACACTCTTGTAGTGATTCTTTCTGCCATGGTCATTATTGTGTTGTTGTGCACAGCTGTGAACAGTACAGATCACAGCTAAGTTAACACACTCGCGCGTGTGACTCGCGAGTTAGTAGGCGCGTACACGCGAGTACACGTCACGCACACGCGTGTGCCTCGCGAGTGACGAGCTCCGCCCTCACGTGTGACTCGCGAGTACTCGTATACGCGTACTCGTCAAGTACACGTGAACATACGAACAGAACACGTGGGACCTTTTGAGTGACCTTTTATTAGTGAAGACGGAAGCGAGTACCGAGAGAGAACCAGGACGAAAGAGAGCAGAGATAGTTGCGAGTTATAGCACAAACGAGACAGCATGGGGCGCATGAGTGCAGACACAAGGGCAAGGGTAGTGCGGGGCGAAATACTACATGTAAGTGAGTTGCGTGCGGGACCGACGTTCGAGATGCTGAACAAAAGCGGTCATTTTCTTGGAAGATGCTGAAGTCTGCTGCTGCTTACTCTGCTGCTGGATGGGGGAGACCAATAGTGATTCACGACGCGAGCGCTACTGCAGGTAACCACAGAACAAAGGCGGCATAAGCCTTTTCTTTGAACGGCCAATGCCGACTCAGCGCTGCTCAAACAGCTGCCCACAACAACGCTCAACATCTTAGCATGCCTTTACTACGGTAGTTACAGAGCGGGAGTACACGCGAGTTTTACACCAGCACTTGCGCATTAATTACTCGTCACACGCGTGTAAATCACACGCCACACGCGAGTATTTGTTAACTTAGCTGTGATCTGTACTGATCCCAATAGTGTAGTTTTATCCTATACCCTCTTGACAGTATAAATACCCTTGTGAAATGCCATGATCACCTTAACCAGTGAACTAAACGTTAATTGACAGGGCTCACTCCATACATGCAGGTCATGGTGACGGAAAAATAATCGAGGGTTAGTCCAATGGCGTAAAATTGAGCCTTAATTTATGTGGTTTATAATTTGCTCATACATATGAGCAAACAAATGTGTGACCTAACAAATGGGGTTACCCTCACGGACACACCCCATCCTGGTTATTGTAATGGAAGCCCCATTTGTTTAGTTCAATTGGCGTAACATTTTTGCTTTACGTATATGCCACATAAAGGGACAACCATGCCGTTGGACTAACCCTCAATTATTGCTCCGTACCATGACCAGGATGGGATAAACCTGTACATCAGGGTAATTACCCCCATTAAGCTACTTCATCAAAGGCGTAACATAGGACGCGTCCCCATGCTTTCTTGATGTCATCTCTTGGACGTCTCATAATACATGTACTGTCTCATAACTGTAACTGTCTCATGTGCAGTGTTAACCTATTGTAGGTGTATGGAACAAGAAGATATTCTTGTACAAACTAATACCCCCGGTAGTACATGTAGGTGGTCCAGGTAATCCTTAATAATGTAACTAGGAATACGTATCCGCATAATTGCCTCGCGCGCACGCCGCGGCCGCATGCGCAGCCTGGCCACGTGCTTACGAATTACGAGTATGTAATAGCTAAGTGTGAATTTGTGAGTGTGGAGCTAAGATAAACATGTCGATTACACTCACTGTTCGACTCCACATGTAGCTGCTCTAGCTATGCAAGCCGTGAAGGCCCCGTTCGCTTGTACCCTAGCCTCTGGCTACACGAGACTATTGTGGAGTTGCGGTATAAACAGATGTCGACTGTTTGACTCCATATGTAGCTGCTCCAGCTCTGCAAGCCCTGGAGCACCGCGCGCTCGTCCACTAATCTGTTTCTCAAGGTTGTAGTTCTCGCACCGTCGAGCCCTCACGGCAAATAAAACTCAATTGGCCGGCAGGAAACCCGCAACATGCCTATCAACATTCCTGAGCGTGACATCTTCCGGTACGTACGTACCACGCACGTACGTACGTACATACGTATATAGTGAGAAATAGATCCCCCATTCAAAGCCTCGCGCTAATGCGCTCGGCAATAATGGGCAAATGTATTATTGTGTCTCATAATACCCATGGCTACCCTACACTATGTACTTACATTGGACAGGGCCTCATCGACTGCTGAGCAAAGATTTGGGTCAATGTCAATATCTGAGGAGTCAGACGTCGGCCTTCTGGCTCGTACTATGAGACACATCCAAGGTACGGAATTTCTTGACCAGTCGGTGGTGAAGCTTCCTGGTTGTCAGTTCATCACTCACTATCAAGGGCATTGACTATGAAGACACAGTAGGCTTCGGACAGCTTCGGCGCTCTAGCTCTTGGTCGATTGACTGTAGACAACGCTTCCCGTTTGATGTGCACGCCCTCTTCTTTCAAGCAAGCCTTGATCTCTCGTAAAGTGTAGCCATTCTTTAACAGGATAACAACTCTTCTTCGACTATAGTCTTGTCATCGTACCGGGAGAGCACAGTCGCTATAATCGGGAGAACACCCGCGAACCAACAACAGTAAACTGACTCAGCAACTATTGACACAAGGCGGAGCACGTGCTATAAGTTAACTCCACCCGCACCCGCGTGCCGCGCGAGCACTGTACTCGAGTACGAGTACATGCACTCACAAGTTATCCCACCCGGCTCGTGAGTACTAAACTGTTCGTGTGCGGGTCACATGCGAGTCGCGCACGGGTCACTTGCGAGACTCACGCATGTGCCATTTAACTTGCTTGTCGATGGTACTGTACTATCTTGTAGTCTCGTGCCCAGCCGGAAACCTATGGAATATTTGTCTGGCGACTTTCAGCAACATTCTTTAATATTCATAGCTCAGCTAACCGCCTGAAACTGGACAGAACCTGAAGTCCTACGCATGCAAGAGAAATGTGAATTTTCTACAACTTCTCACGGTGGTTACTAAAATACGGAACGGGACGGAACGGAATGGAACGGTTCCGCCTACTAAAATACGGAACGCACGGAACGGAACATCAGGCACAGCGCAATGCATTATGCGCTCACGTTCATGCATGGTGAGGAAAAGATTAGGCACTACATTTACAATTTTTAGAGAGCTTCCCAGATCCAGAGAGAGTGATCCATGAGCCTCCGCTAGTCTAACAAGCTAGCCCTTCGCTTTGAGTCCAGGGCACGATCGCCAGTATGCGCGCGGAGAAGCCTCCGCAGAGAGACCCAAGGTTGGCCAAGTACATGTATACCTCTTCTCTTCTCAACAGAATATGACAAGCAAGTCTTACCATGATTTCAAGCGTCCTCTAAGTCCTAGTCTTTGCCTGCGCTGCGAAAATTATGCTAGCTTGGATATCGTTCCGTTCCGTGCGTTCCGTATTTTAGTAGGCGGAACCGTTCCATTCCGTTCCGTTCCGTTCCGGATTTTAGTAACCACCCTTCTCACTACTAACAAAGAATTCTCTACGATTTCATTGGCAGTCTGAAATTCCTGCCTAAAAGGTGTGACTTCTTAACAAAGACCGAGGTTTCTGCGCAAAGTCACCAGATCCTCTTTTCCGCGAGGGGTGGGGTCGACGGTCTGGGCACGAGACTACTTAGTATCTTGAGGTACACCAAATGGTGGCTGTTTATCATTTTCTTTTGCAAGGTATATAAAGCAGGATAACTTGGTCAAGAATCAGCTCTAATGTCTGACTGCATGGAAGCAGACAGAGACTTGCTCTACCTATGATACAAATTTCATAGCTGTAGCTGCTAGAGCCATATGTACAGGGTCTGTCGCAGCTCTAAGTGCGGGGTAATCAGTGAAACTACCACTCACCCAGGATTTGGAAAGGTTCATGCACCCCAAACGTGTGCTTGTAGAAGGAAAGCACCTTCCGGGCATGCTTGTATCTCTTCACCTTCATGACACGAGGGATAGTTCTAGTTATTGCGCACCATGTAAGTTTTCCTTGCTACATGTAGAATACGAGAGTTTACGGAACTGAAGATACTTTGCACGAACTTCTGGACTTGTACTGAATTTTGTGGTCTACATGTCCCGTGCATTGAGGCAACACTGTGGGAGCTTTCTCCACGATAACATTCGCAGAGAGTGGCCCATTCAGGGGGAAGAGGGCGAGAACAGGACCGAGGAGAAAAATATGGCGGACGAAGACAAAGGGGAAGAGGGAAAGGTAGTCCTGCAGTGCGCGCCCAGGGAATGGCCGCTGTTCGACACTCCTGCAATCTCGAGCATGCGTATCACAGGTTTTGAAAACAAAGGGGGTACTGTGGTGAGTGAGCAAACCCCTTGTGGGTGTGGACGGCCAGTAAAGCGTAAACACAACAGATTATCTCTGTCATCTGCTCATCTGCGCTTTGAAGACAAAGCGATCACTCCCATACAGCTATTCCTGTGACAAATTAAAATTTTATCTATCTATCTATCTATAAGGGTCTCTATTGTAACTGCAGGCCAATACTTTGAGCACTCTTGTAAGCCGTTTGATGGTTGACTATGCTTAGTTTTGGCCACTAACAGCTCAGTCATATCACCAGCATACAGACTTCCAGATATGGAATTATAATTGCAGCATACATGTAGGCTGTCAGTGGCCATCCTTTGCCTTCTGGTTTGAAGCAGAGACACGATGCTTTTATGTAAAGACCACCCAGATTACGCTGTTGTAATCGCTGCAACCTCACCATTGACCCATATTTCTGGACCATTGACCAATGACCGACTGCGGTCATACAACTGTAGCTGTAACTAAATCTATGGGAGAGACCCTTTCCACTTCAAACCAGGCCATGCACTCTTGGTAACTAGAGGAGAAACCTCCAGTATGGAGACTTCATCAGTGAACCTCTTTGGTTCTTTACTGACGTGATTTGCTCCACACAATTACTGTACTTTTACTAAAACTTGCAACAACTGAGCGCAGAGCGTTGAGCGATGAGTGAAAAGCGTTTACTTTGATGTGGCATATTAGCTAGCTATGAATATCATTTCACGGTAGCCAGATCAGCAGAAGCGCTAGTTCAAGTTTGCGGCAACTTCGGACCTACGACGGTGCCACTGTGCTACTAATCTGACAACTACACTATGGAATCACCAGGGACGGCCGGGGAGGAGACGGAGCCACCTGTATCGACGGAGCCACCAACCGCACGCTCCGCATGCACAACGTGTAGCCAGCTAGCTAGCTAGCTACAACTTCGGGCTATTCGCTCGAAACTCAGACGAAGACCATAGCGCTGGTAGCTATACCACACGCCATCGGTGGTCTTTGTCATAGGGCGAACATCGATCTGGCTCGCAGCTTGTAGTCCCTCGTGAAACTGGCAACGCAACTGTACATGTGCGTGATTTGGAGTTGGAAGCAGACGACTTCCGGTTATTAAACGGATTTGCGGTTTAAACGAATTTCACTTCAAAATTGCAAGTCTTGTTAAAAGTACAGTAAGTCTGACAGGAACAGAGTATGGGAATGAATGTCTACAAATGGACCCGGGGAAGTTACTAACTCTCGGGCCTAGGGAAAAGGATGTATTTCATTGACAACAATAACAATTGTATTATTGTATGTTCATACTTTTGCTTCATCTTTCCCTCGGGCTGTTCTACAGCTGAGTTGAACTAGTTGACACGAGTATTATACTTCTCTGTTCCAGTATTTTTCCATGTTGACGATTTTGGAGGGCTTCCAGTGGACGGTGGACAAGACATACGATGAATTTGCAGCACTCCACAAGTCTGTGAGTGGTCTTACATAAACCTCCTCACAAATTTAATCCCGGGCTGTTTGTCTGGTACTAGTAGGCTATCATCATAACATATAGATTGAAAGTACCTGTTGATGCTGTACATGTAGTGTAAATTAATGGGTGTTGTCTGTAATCTCCAGTATGCTGGCTAAGATCAACATTCATATGATTGTACACAGTCAGCAAAGCTACTTGCCTCAGTGTCATAAATTTTAGCACTACAACTGTAGCCTCGTTCCCAGGCCTCCACCCAGATTTTATCTCCCGATTTTTCTCCACGGCTGCGAAATGACATCTGGGGCGGAGGCCTGGGGATGAGGCTACTATGACTGGTAATCTAACAAACACATTTTGTTTTGAAACAGGTCCTTAATCCCACTTCAACTCACTGTTTACTCTTCCCCGAGCCTTTTACGCTGGAAGATATTGTTCTTCTCGTTGTATACATGCCACAGTGCATTGTGTGTATATAGTGTGTATTGTGGAGAGTACAAAAGGTCTGGATGAATTTGCACAATTCTTTTGATCGCTAGCAGTCTGTTTGCCACTTGCTTGCTTGCATGAAGCACCCACATGTAGCCTCGTTCCCAGGCTCTCATTCTCGGAACAAGAGCCTGGGAACGAGCACATGCAGATTTAGTATCTTCCCCCTCTCATTGAGAGTGTTACGGTTGTGCTGTGTAACTGATGAACGTAAAGACATACGCATATGCATCACAATGTGTGTGTGTGTGTGTATATAGGTGTGCGAGCGGCTTCCTGAAAACCCCCTGTGAACTTTAATGTTTCCATATCTACATGTACATAACGGAGCGGTTGTAGATAGAGAAAGTAAAATTGCCTTTTGAAACATTTTTGTGCAGCCAAAATGCCCCATACATGTATCAACATTAAAACTTACCCAACGTGTTCTTTGTAGATTTATGAGTGGTCCATGAATTCCTTGCTAGTATTCTTTGTGTAGCCTAACCTATCCCAATCTGGATCTGTCTTTCCCTTCCTTTCCTCCCTCCCTCCCTGTTCTCCCTCCCTCCCTCCCTCCCTCCCTCCCTCCCTCCCTCCCTCCCTCCCTCCCTCCCTCCCTCCCTCCCTCCCTCCCTCCCTCCCTCCCTCCCTCCCTCCCTCAGCTGGTACAGCAATATGGTGTCGAGAAGAACCTACTACCCAGTCGGCGGCTCTTTGGCTTCCTGGGCCCTCCTAAGACAGAGCAGCTGGTTGAGATGCAGGCCAAGTTTGAAGTGATGCTGCAGACCTTGCTCCAGCAGTTCCAGGTCCCACCCAAGGAGATGCTCAAGTTTGTCAACTATCCCTTCTCTGTAAGTGATTTGTCGTCATCTGTTAGTGTGAGGTAAGGTGGAGGGAGTCATCTTAAGGTTCAAGTGATTGTTGAGAGGACATGTTCATCAAACTTTTTGCACAAGATACGTAGAATCAACTAACAAGACTTGACCACCTGCCAGTCCCTGTAATACTGCACAGTGCGTAAAATCATCAACATTTCTCTAGCCTGGTTCACATCACGGAGGGGAGGAGGAAATTATGTGCATGTGCTCGTAATGGATACCAAGTTCTCTCTCCTCTCCTCCTCATCACCTTGCCCAAACTGTGTCATCCACAGCCCTCTACCCACAATTCTGCAATAATTATTACACAGACCTAGACATTGAACCTTCACACCAGGGATGTAGCATCTTTAGGGCCCATAGTGCCAAATGTCGTCATAATACTTTCAGCTTCATCATGTGACTTCCAGCAATGTCCTTGGTAGATATGTTCTGCGACAGCAGAAAGGGCGGGACAAGGGGAGGTGGGTGGGTGCACCCGGGGGGTGCAAACAGCATGGTGTGTCTGGGCTCCGTGGTAGAAAGGTCTTGGCCAGCACTGGGAGGGCCATTTCCATCGATTTTGGCATAAATGGGCTTAGAAAGTAGCCATCTGGCTTTGTAGGGCCTCCATTTCCAGCATACATGGCCCGTAGGGCCTCCATTTCCAGCATACATGGCCCGTCTTTCAGCTACGGCAGGTTGCCATTTCTCAGGAGACTTGATTGCAAGTTCGTTAATTGGTGGGCGTGGTTAAGTCCTGTATACGCTTAGTACAGCTGAAATTACCTGTGTGGCAGTTTCGAGCCCAGCAACACCAGGGAACAGAAATTAGGGTATGTTTAAGTGTTCGATCGATCTATACACTGAAAATGACCTCGAGACAGAAATTTGGGCCCTAAAGAGTTTTAATTAATGGAAGTATGTGCGTGGGCATTATGAACCTCAGAAAAACTATCAATGAGACCCAACTGTGAGTGTTTATGGTGTCCTAAGAGCAGTGTTTGTTTATGTAGAAGAAATAGCACGGATGTGAGTGCAGTTTGAGTGGCAATCATGCTTGTTGAAAATTGCAAAACCAAAGTACATGTTCATGTGCCCTTCTTGCCCAAATTGATGTATAGGCATGCCCACATGCCATTATTTGTAAATCACGTTGCTACCGTAGGGGAGTGTTCTGGCTCAAGAGAGGATCTCCCTTCTTATATTTTCTAGATTCTACACCGTGTGTTCCTTGCAGTTATGGGTGGCATTGCAACCATCAAGGCCATGCACATGTGCTGTATTTGCTGTGCAGAGTATATATATAGTTGCACTCAGTGTACAGAGAGTTGCTATAGTTTCAGGAGAGTTTGCATGATGTCTCTAATATCCTTTCATCCACAGGACGTTCTGAGTGTCACTCAAGGGCTTGCAGTCTTCTTCTATGAAGAAGGTACGGCATCTCGGTGGTACAGTGTGTGTATACGTGTGCACGGTAGTGTGTCCGAGGTGGGGGGCTGTGCATGTGTGTGTGTGTGTGTGTGTTGGGGGGGGGGGGGGGGGGGGGGGGGGGGGGGGGGTGATGAGAGACATTATGACCTCTTCACAATTGCTGACTCAGGAGAAGCTGACCAAGCAGCTGTAAAGTTTGATTTTAATGTGAAATTCACAGCTAACCTGTGGTTTTATTCATGCAGGATGGTTTATATAGTGTACATTTATTCATTCAGGGTACACACTATTCATACGGTTTATTTATTCATTTGGTGAACATCCTATTACCAACATCTTATACCTACTGGTTGTGATCAGCATGTGAGGGCTGTTGCTGACAGTGGCACATGCTCAGCAGGCTGACCTTATGCCAGCACTCCGTGTACAGGTGCATTGTACTGTAGGTGCGCATCCCTCTGTGCTACCGCTGGTGGTCAGCTCTGGTTGTCAAACTGAGGCCCACCATGTTGAGTGATTGCAACGTAGCTGAGCATAGCCAAAACGTCTACACACACACACGCACACCACACACACACACGCACACCACACACACACACACACACACACACACACACACACTCCTTCACCTCCCCTCCCTCCCGCCTCACCCAGGTGAACTGGTGCTGCAGAAGGACAAGGCTGTACAGATGAGCCCTCTTCAGCTGCACTGCATCAACAAGAGGCTAACCCTGCCGCTTGGTTCCAGTGGTAAGCTGACCCTTTCAGCTGCTAAAACGTAATGGTTGGGATAGTGAACTATACAATAAGAGTGGTCTACCTAATGATGCATTCGACAGCAATTGGTACCCAGTCATAGCTGATCAAGTTTACCGAAATCGTTCTGTCAATAGAGAATCTGCAATGATACCTCTTGCCAACTGGGTAAAGGTACATGCATATCTCCTGATTCATTGATTTTGCACATCTCGTGACAGTTTAGTACTGGTCCTAACTTCGTACCCAGGCCCTGCCCCGCCTGGGTACCAGGCTATAGACCTTATGCAATTATGTCACAAAATTGAGTACACGTGATGCAGGCCGCCATGAATTTAATTAAAATAATGTGCATGTGATGCCGGCAGCCATTAACATTGCTAGTACGGCCAAAAAAACCCGGAGTTTTGTCTGCTTCACGCAATCTGCACAGGGATCAGCCTGAAATTAGCAGGTATGCTAACTACTTAATAGCAAACGTTAACGTGAAAGACAGCTATGCAGCTATGCGCATTTCTGCAATCACAATAGAATGTACCATCTTCTTGCCACTCATGAGTTTTATTGAGAATGCAGAAAGATTTTGGGCAGATAATCAGGCTATGACATCAATTGCATAAAGTCCATACCAGTCCACAACTTGACCTGAGAAGAGTGCCATTACGGTCCCAGTAAGCAGATATAGTGAAGGTGAAGTCTTAAAACCAAGACGAGAGGGGAAAAAAAATTAAATTGGAAACAAAACAAAAAAGAAAAAGTAGTGCACTGACCGGGAATCGAACCCGGGCCTCCCGCGTGGCAGGCGAGAATTCTACCACTGAACCATCAGTGCTTCCTGTAGTGTTGTTGCTCACTTGGGAACAAAAGTACAAGGCGCTGAGCTGACACGTTCTCTACTTCCAGAATCTGGCCAGATGAAGGATGACTTTGGCCACCTCTTGGACTTTCTGCAGCACCTGAGAAAAATGAAGGTACCTTGCAAATACCGCATGTCTAAGTTGCTGGTTGGCTAGCCTCGTTCCCAGGCCACGGGTGTGCAGTTTCAGTCTGTGACCCTGACTACATGTAACTGTGATGTGCAGTTTTAGTCTGTGACCCTGACTACATGTAACTGTGATGTGCAGTTTTAGTCTGTGACCCTGACTACATGTAACTGTGATGTGCAGTTTTAGTCTGTGACCCTGACTACATGTAACTGTGATGTGCAGTTTTAGTCTGTGACCCTGACTACATGTAACTGTGATGTGCAGTTTTAGTCTGTGACCCTGACTACATGTAACTGTGATGTGCAGTTTTAGTCTGTGACCCTGACTACATGTAACTGTGATGTGCAGTTTTAGTCTGTGACCCTGACTACATGTAACTGTGATGTGCAGTTTTAGACTGTGACCCTGACTACATGTAACTGTGATGTGCAGTTTTAGTCTGTGACCCTGACTACATGTATCTGTGATGTGCAGTTTCAGTCTGTGACCCTGAATACATGTATCTAGTACCAACTACCTAGCCTCGTTCCCAGGCCATCTGCCAGTCGCACGTGCATCGCATACGTGACCTTTGAACCCTTGTCAGATAGCTGGCAGAAGGCCTGGTACCACTCCTACGTCATTTACAAGCGCTTAAGCACTGCAATATGGACACGGTTATGACGTAGTGGACACGGTTTCATGTAAAATGGCTCCGTGCCAGAAGTTCACGGGCTAACAGCAGGTTTCCTAGCGAGTTATTGTTGGCTTTTACGCTACCGTGGTGGACCACTGGAGGCGTCAGGTATGGAACTCCTTGTTGTACGGTTGTAGTAACCTAGGTAACTACAATAGCTTACCTCTACAGTAGCTTACCAAGTGCTTGGTAAGACGTACGCCTGAGTAGTCAAACGTTAGTGCATGCTGTATTGCCGTTAGCGCTGAGTTGGCATCAAGTTGCTGTCTTCATGGTATCAATATAAACTCGAAAGCATACTTGTACAGTGTAGTTGAGTAGCTTCATAACCGTGTCCACTTTGCTTGTAAATGACGTAGGAGTGGTACCAGGCCTTCTGCCAGCTTATCTGACAAGGGTTCAAAGGTCACGTATGCGATGCGCGCGCGACTGGCAGACGGCCTGGGAACTAGGCTACTAACTACCTACGTGGAACGATATTCGTAGGTAACAAGTGGGAGACCCGCATTATTGCAGTCTGGTGTGTGACTGATAACATCAACCATCGTACATGTTGTGCTATGAACTTATGTCGTCTCCGTTCCTCGCTCAGGTCTCCCTACCCACTGAGGAAGATCATGTGGTGTTGGGATTAGAGCAGTTGACCTTTGACATGTCCATAATGCGATCCCTCGAAGTGTTGCTGGTGAGTTCGCAGCTCATAATATATATGTATAGAATACATGTTGTGTAGTAGCAAGTTCACGTACTGTAGTCACGCTTTATAGAGCACAGCTCACTTGTAGTTGACCTTTGACTACAATGTCCATAATGCGATCCGCATGCATACTTGTACCATACTCACATGCATGCACACACACTGATAGCTGGACTCAATTGAGATCCACCAGCTGCAAGGCAGGGCCATCCTTCCTAACCAGTTAGTCGGCCTTGAGATCAGACGTTGCCTTGGTGCTCTGAAGGTAGGTGTACATGTGTGCAGTGGCTGTATATTTCCAAGTAGTCTTCTGCTTTAAACAGTTTACCATTATGAATTCTCAAGCAGTTCAGAGATTTACATACACCTCTCAGTTAAACCCATTACACTGACTTATACATGTACATGCATGGCCAAAAATTTTGCTAGTTGACTTGCTTAATCTCTTGAAAATCAATGATTGACTTCCGTGTAGATAGAAATAGTGAAGGGTCGGAACTGTCCCTTTACTGGTGAGAGGGTTAAGTCTCTTGCGGTAGTTTAGGCAGGTGGTGAAATTGTCAGTGGGGATGGGGGGTGGACCAAAAATATGACCGTACCCAAGAACTAATATGCTTCCAGTAAACTCATCCAAGCAATAGTTTAACTTTACATGGTGGCATGAATGAGAGTGCTTCTCCAACAGCTTACGATAACAACTGAAAATTGTCCTGACGTACATTTTGACTAGAAAGTGGTGATCTTGTTAAGACATTAGACAATATCGACTGGATTAGTGTCCAGCTAGCCCAGAAGGGGGGTAAGGCCTAATTTCCTTTGGACATCTCTCGTACTTGAAATGAAAGTGGAGGGGACCCACCATCGTAATAAAGCCATCTGTTGTGTTTGCGTGTAGGAATTCCTGGTGGTGTACCCCCAGTCTGAGGCGGAGCTGACCCCCTCCCTCTCACCCTCCCTGGACCTGAACAAGGCCCACAAGTGGACTGCACTCACTCAGGCCAACTTCAAACTGAATGGGCTGAAGAGGATTGATGAGAGCATGGTATGTGTGTGTGTGTGTGTGTGTGTGTGGGGGGGGGGGGGGGGGGGGGGGGGGGGGGGGGGCATTTGTGGGAAGAGCACGTGTGTGTGAAGCAAATGTACTCAATGATTTGATGGATGCTGGTGGTGTTGATTGCACAGTGGAACCTGTCTATAGTAGTCATCCATTGGGTCAGTGGTCTGGCCACTGTGGATAGGATAAGTGCGACTGGGACCAGCAGTATAGTGACTGTAGTAGAGAGGTGGCCGCCTGAAATGGTGACCACTGTGGACGACAGTAGCCTCGTTCCCAGGCTGCTTTCTTTCCTCCAACATGGCCTGGGAATGAGGCTAGAACAACAGGTACTCCTTCAGTGAGTCCCTGTTAGTTTGTTGTTCATGCTCATGGATGTATCGCTGTGAGGATGTATATATGGTTACTTTATCCCACAGAAACTACTTGTGCGTCTAGAGAGATTGGATCTCAGCTACAACAGCATTGAGGAGATAGAGAACCTGCTGGTACAGTGTACATTCACTTGGCAGCATTAATTTAGCAGCTGTTGATGGATACCTCCCTCCCTCCCTCCCTCCCTCCCTCCCTCCCTCCCTCCCTCCCTCCCTCCCTCCCTCCCTCCCTCCCTCCCTCCCTCCCTCCCTCCCTCCCTCCCTCCCTCCCTCCCTCCCTCCCTCCCTCCCTCCCTCCCTCCCTCCCTCCCTCCCTCCCTCCCTCCCTCCCTCATTCCTCACTCACTCACTCACAAGGATCTGCCCCACCTGCGGATTGTGGACCTTTCCCACAACAAGATTTCCTCCCTTTCCTCCCTCCACACCAAGATGGGCAATGTCACTAAGCTCGGCCTTGCCAGCAATCTGATAGTATCCCTCAATGGTGGGTGTATGCTTGTTGCATAGGTTTATATGTTAGCGTTCCCCAGCTGCACTTTCCATCGCTGCACAGAGGGTAGCCTCATTCCCTGGCCATTCCCACCACCAGTATTTGATCGCTTCCAGCACGGGGCCACAGTTACCAAATTGCCAGACGCAATGCCACTTTAGTTGGTTGGTTGTTTCTCCCCTCAGGCAAAAAAGTACTCGGAGTGGCAATTTGGTACTTGCAGGGATTCTAGCCTTTTATGCCGTCATAACCGCCTCCATATCCCCCCCTAGGCCCTCTCGCTACCTCAATTTCAGCTCTGCGCATGGGCCCGCTGCACCACAGGCGTCTTCTTGGTGAACGTGGGCGCCCGCAGCCCACTCGCTGCCTGTACCTTCAAGTGATTCGACCCAGCCAAGTGTTTTCTGACGTGATATACGCTCAGTGATGAGAGATCTGCCCCACGACTGCAGAGCTTCTTGGCAGGAGGACGCGCTTCTTCCACGGCCTCGGATCGTCAACGCGCTCGTCAACCTTCATTGCACGTGTCCATTATTCATGCACCTCCGTATATCTTATTTCGTGGATTGTATACCTCCGTATACTACGCACACGTCATTATGATGTTATGGTTGGTTGTTGGTTCACAGGTCAAGGCAAAAAGGGGGATTGCGTTGGCAAAAAAGTGAACGGTAGCCCCGTGGCTTCCAGTATGAAATACGGCAGGGGAAGGCCTGGGCACCGCCCCTGTGTGTCTACCAGCTGCCTACCTGATGTCATCGCACGTGACCAGATCTCCCAGGCCTACCCCTGTCAATATCATGATCTGGTTCTGCTGATGGTTCATTCTGCAGCATTTTTTTTTTCAGTCCAAAGGCTGCCTTCTGGCATTATAACCTGGGCACACTTTGAGTAACAAGCTGTTATTGATGTGTGTACTGATTGTACTAGGTCTGCGGATTGAGAGTCGACCAAATTAGTTTTTCATTCATGTTTGATTGATTGCTGGGCTACTTTAGCCTCGTTCTGAGTGCCTAGGAATGAGGATAGATTTTTTGTATCATCTTAATACGTGCAGTAATATTGCTGATGGCTGTATCCTTATGCAGGTATGCAGAAGTCCTTCTCTTTGCAATTTCTGGATCTCAGCAATAACAACATCTCTGAGGTGAGGGAAGGGTAGATTGCACCAGCTGGATAGGTGTGTGTAGGAGGGCAGTAGGCATTCAAGGCATGTGGCATGACTACATTTCGCTTCAATTATTCCCCGCTTTAAAGTTATTGAGCACCAGTAATGGCACACATCTCTCCTTAGGTAGCAGAGGTGCAGTATCTCTCCCCACTGCCCTGCCTGGAGGAGCTCCACCTGAAGGGGAACTCCATCACCCACTCCCCATCGTACCGCTCCCAGCTGTTCAGCTACCTCCCCAATACCTCCGACCAGGTATGAAGATGTGAGGCTGTGTGGGAGGTGCCCAGTGTGAGGGTGTGTGGGAAGTGCCAGTGTGAGGGTGTGTGGGAAGTGCCAGTGTGAGGGTGTGTGGGAAGTGCCATTGTGAGGGTGTGTGGGAAGTGCCAGTGTGAGGGTGTGTGGGAAGTGCCAGTGTGAGGGTGTGGGAAGTGCCAGTGTGTGGGAAGTGCCAGTGTGTGGGAAGTGCCAGTGTGAGGGTGTATGGGAAGTGCCAGTGTGAGGGTGTGTGGGAAGTGCCAGTGCGAGGGTGTGGGAAGTGCCAGTGTGAGGGTGTGGGAAGTGCCAGTGTGTGGGTGTGTGGGAAGTGCCAGTGTGAGTGTGTGTGGGAAGTGCCAGTGTGTGAGAAGTGCCGTGTGATGGTGTGGGAAGTGCCAGTGTGAGGGTGTGTGGGAAGTGCCAGTGTGAGGGAGTGTGGGAAGTGCCTGTGTGGGAATTGCCAGTTTGAGGGTGTGTGGGAAGTGCAGATGTGCTTGGGGCCATGGGGTTGCGACTGTGTTATGTGTGAGTTGTGCAACAGCTCATAATTATACCAGCTACTTTTACAAACACTTCGATTCCCTCCCTCCCTCCCTCCCCCCTCCCTCCCTCCCACCGACTCTCTCACTCACTCACTCTCTAGCTAAACTTGGATGGGAAGAAGCCCTCCAGAGATGAACAGGACCTCACTGCATCCCTACTCACACCAAAGGGACATAGACGAGTATGTTAAATGACATTCGATACATGTAATTGCAGGAGCAAACCCCTTGTGAATTTTCCTGTGTGTATTCAGCAATAGAAAGCCTGTTCATAGGCGTGGTATAGCTAGCTTTGCTTCCTGGCTGTCTGTGCCCTTAAACATCACCCAGTGGTGTACGTGTATATATGACCGGCTGAGGGACTACCCGCCACATCCATGCAACAATCCTATTATTTGTACAAGAAGTGTGTAGAGATTGACTTCCATTTGATGCCCCTCAGGTTCCCTCTCGTACTGCTGACATCGAGCCAGATGATGTGGATGCAGGAGAGAGAAGGGATGGTAAGCCGGTGGACAGCTATCAATACTATAGATATGGAATAGTTCCATTAATAAGACATTACGTACTTCTCAGGATAGAGCAGTATAATTTTGGTCCTGACGCTCACCTTGGTGTGGAAGATATGAGCACTTTTGTCTTCCCATCAGCCACCATTGCTTGAGCCCTCTCTTCAACCTACATTTCCCATACTGCTCTTACGAAAGGTCCACAGAGATTCTGACCACACAGTTCCAAAACTCACCTTGGTGGTTGTGAAGTTGTGAGCGCTAATAATTAGTTGCCTTCTCCTTGGCTGCCATTGCTTGCTTTGACTTGACCACATGCAGGTGCTTCCCACTCTGAGGATTGTACTGCTTCAATTACTCCTTCCTTGATTTATCTCCGCTTCCACCTTAGCCTTTATGGTGTACGGTACCTGTTGTGCGAGGCAAAATCGTGGCTGTGCATCACTGTCGCTGTACATCTTGGCAGTTTCCCTTATTAATTTCCCTAGTTCGTGTTGGAACAACAGCTCCGGGTGCCTGTCAAGGACTTGCTGAATGCTAGGTCTGTTTTGACACTGTGCATGTTAACCAGTCAATCTTGAAGTGCTTCAGCCAATCACGGCCTAGAAGGTCACGACTATCCCTGCTACAACCAGCAAAGGCAAAGCTTGCATACTTGGCCAGGTACTTGACATCCACGTTGATGCTGCCTTCCATAGCAATCTGTCCTCCTGCATAGGATTTGAGTCTTGCTAGACTGTTTCAGTTGTGCTAGGTAGCTGTAGCTGTGGTCGGCAGACTCGCGTGTTGAATCGGTACCTTTTCATGATCTCGGACGGAGGTAGCTGGAAATGAGCAGTCATCTCATCATACTCAACTATGGAGGGATTCCAAGTGGTCAGGACATCCGTCATGGGAGGCGTTGGAAGGGTCATGGTCATCCCTGTGAGGATCAGATTCGCCTCCATTTCAGTCAGAATGGTTGCTCTCATTCTTGTCAGGATCATAGTCACCTCTGTAGGGGTCAGAATGGTCGGTCTTCGTCGGGACCAGTCACTTCCTTAGGGGTCAGAATGAGTCACCTCCCCCGTAGGGGTCAGAATGGTCACTACCTCTCCATCAAGATCAGAGTCATGCTTCGATGTATCATTGATGTCGTTGGCTTTCTAAAATCATTATAGTTGCAACTGTCATGTATACATGTACTATACAATATCAGAGAACGCGATAGCGTTCTCTATTTAGGGATGGCCAAGGAATTTTCGAATTTACCATACTGATGCACTAGCAGGAAAACGGCAAAAGAAGCTACAAAGGCCCAAACCAAGCATGCAGACAGAATGACACTGCCTAGCAGTTCACAAAAACACTCTTAAACGTACCTGAGAGTACGCGGGAGTTGAGAGACAAGTCGCTGTAAAATTCCGATTTCGTCATCTTCTTTCTTCTTTCTTCTTCTTCTTCTTCTTTCTCATAGTCAAGCATAGCTCACCAACGGAAGGAGTCCTTGAGCTCATTTAAGCACAGAACAACACCGCTTTCTCCGCAGTAGAGTCTTTGAGCCCTTTTGTCTGCGAACTGGCAAGAACAGCAGTTTTAGCTAGCTACAAAATTCTAGCACGACGCCATTTGCAATGAGGCATGGCAACCAGAGGTCACGCGTTCAAAGGTCAAAGGTCAATGCCAATTGCACATGCGCAGTTCACATCCAAGTGCATGTTGTGTTCTTTTGCTTGTGATGACTGCATCTGACACACTTACTGAATCCTTGTCAATCCATCATCTGGTGGGTCACTATCGCTGAGAGAACTTTCAACCAACCTGTTCTTGTCAAGATCTGTCCCATCATGGGGGCGTGGCTTTCTTTTCATGTCGTAGCTACAGTGCAGAACATGTACCAATACTGACCAGTACTGTGAGGCTGGAGTTTTGAACTTCATTACGTGGCAAGTACGAAACCTATAATTATGACCGTCGACATCGATCTGTATGATCTGATCATGATGAGGCCCCACCACCTCCCATGCAAAGATTACAGCTAAACATTGATCACAACTAGCTAGACCAACATGGGCATGCAACAGTATTATCAAAATGAAGCATCAAAGCCTGCTCAATGCCCAGCAGAAGGTCCACAATGACATCCATCACCTACATACAGCAACCTGTTGATAATAAATAGACTGCAAACCAAAAGTTATTCATTAACATAGTGCCACCCTGAAGTGGGTTGGACTAAACTAGTGACATGCATCACCTTTGTTCTTTGCAAAGACCAAGGGAGCATTTGTATGCATGATAGACACTGCACTCTGCAAATTGGTTGCTATGTTTCCCAATTAGCTACAAGATTTCATAAGAAGTGTGTACAAGTGGGCATCTCAAGTGGATAGCACTTACAAAGTTATGTTACACTCCTGGTAGGGGAAAAATTGTGCCGCGTAAATAATGCAACCTAATGTAAATAATGTAAATAACGTTTGACTACTTAGCAATGGCCTACAAAGATTCTGACTACACCGTCGTGATCGCTATGATGCAGTGACACAAAATCAAAATAATTGTGCAGTAACTCACCTTGGTGGCAGAGATACAAGCGCTTTTGTCATACCGTCGCCCGCCATTGCTCAATCGCTCTCTTCGATGTTGGTTGCCAGTACAGTCTTATGAAGGCCCCACAAAGATTCTGACCACACAGCCGTGATCGCTATCGTTGACTGACGCTTACATGCCAAAACTCACCGTGCTGGCAAAGTTGTTAGCACTGTAATAAGCTCTTGTCTTACTTTTGGACGCCATTGCTGACTCAACATATTGATCGACGACTGAGCATGGTCCTCACGTGACATGTGCGTTGATTGGAATGAGCTGCAATACCGAACGGTTGCGCGTCCAGCGAGTTGCAACCGGTTGCAACGCGGCTACCAGGAGTGCGGTTGCCCCTCGATAACAGTAAAATTAGTGACACAAAATGCATTCTTTGACCATAATTATGAGAAACTTCTGATGATACTCCTCTAGTCCAATTCCTACAAACGTTGCTGTGACTCAGGGTACCCTTACAGTGATACCTAGCCTCCTTCCTGACGAGGCTAAGTGATACCATGACTAATAAGCTACGCATTTAAAAAGTGCACAAACTAGGGGCAAAAAAAAAATTTCCCCGAAAATTCTAGGGGATTGATTTAGTGATGGCCTGTCACATTCCATGCACCTCACAAAAACCTAAGAAACAAGGGGAAATGCCATTAACCAGCCTCAGTCCCATCCCATCCCTAAATTCTACATTTTTTAATAAATGGGATGGGACTGAGGCTGGTTAATGGCATTTCCCCTTGTTTCTTAGGTTTTTTGTGAGGTGCATGGAATGTGACAGGCCATCACTAAATCCCCTAGAATTTTTGGGGAAAAATTTTTGGCCCCTAGTATACAAAGACACCAGCATAGGATTCAACCTACACATGTAGATGTTGGGACCAAACCTGACAAAACCAGCTGTAAGATTCAGGACTTTCAGATTTAGATTAACCATGTCCATTGATTGTTCTTGCCCAGCTGCAGATGAGCTAGAAGAGACAATGAGTATGACCAATAAGCTTGCAGCGCTAAGGAAAGACAAGGGCGACAGGTGGCTGGCCATCCTGAATGCGAAGAGAGAGCCAGGAGCTGATGATGATCAGGTGGGGAGGGAAGAGAAGGGCAGCTCGTAGGGAAGGGATTTGGCCTGTATGTGTATATCCCCACAGGCAGAAAATCGGTGCCTAATTATGAGCTGAGTTGCACGGTGTAGGTAGGACGATACTGTAGCTGCGTTAATTTCGAGCGCATTAGGGCGAGGCACTGAATGGTGGATCTATTCTCATGATATGCGTATGTACGTAGCGGAACCTGTCACACTCAGGAATGTTGATACTACTTAGCGGGTTTCCTGCGGGACAATTGTGTTGCATTTGCAGCGAGGGCTCAACAGTGCAAGATTTATAACCTTGAAACTCCGGACCAGCGGTCCCTCCAGGGCTTGCGGAGCTCATCCTACTGTAAAAGTAATAAAAAACATTACAAATGTAGCAGGATGTAGGGATACCAGAACGGCAAAAAGTAAGGAATCAAGAGGGATGATCGAACACAACAGTGAAGTATACAACCACCCCTACAGAGATCTTCTTCCATATATACATGTACAATGAAAAAAGATATGTAGGGGTGATTGTATACTTCACTGTTGTGTTCGATCATCCCTCTTGTTTCCTTACTTTTTGCCGTTCTGGTATCCCTACATCCTGCTACATTTGTAATGTTTTTTATTACTTGTTTATGTAACTTTTTTTTGGCAGCAGGCGCATGTTTAAGCTGAAGTTTGCTGCAGAAGTGATATCACTGCCTGTGAGATCGATCTCACAGGCACGTAGGCAGTAGGTGTCCTTGCCTTGGTATATGGACAATATTACTCAGGTATTACACTTCCAGCATTGGCTGAAGAATCAGGCCCCGGCATCTCAAGTCAACTGTTCCCTAGATGGATGACAAAGCCACCGAGTTCTCCCTGTCTGAAGACCAGGCAGTTTATAGTAGGGACATTCATATGGGTGTTGAGAGTCGAGATAGGCATTCACCCTGCTCACAGAATACAGTATAGGTAGCAATATAGCTAAATCATGCGTACAGGGACTAACCTCAGTCTTATAAAGAGGGCCTCGTTTGATTGAACACAAGTACATCGGTCAACGCATCTTCCCCACTGTTTCTAATTCAGCGATCTTGAGTAATAATTACGTATCGTTGCTAAGTGATCGTTTAAGTGCGCATGCGTACAAACGTGAAAATGGCGTGACAAGCGAAGCCATAGTTATTGAGTGGGCAGCTGCAGCCGCCTTGTGAAGACTTGAGGTAGCGAAAAAGCGATGGGACGTTGCACTGCTCGGTTGAAAATGCTGCTGTTTCGTGCGAAAACCATAGTGACAGATTGAGGCAACGTTGAGCTAAGTTGTCTGAAGAAGAAGAAGAAGAAGAAGAAAGAAAGAAAGAAAGAAAGAAAAACAATTTGCCCGTTTTGCGAGTGCCTGGTGTGGTACTTTCGCGACGGGTTTTCGCGACGCGAGGAGCCTTGTTGGTCATGAAAACACTCGAAGATGAACGGTATGTGGTTATAAAGGCTTATAAGTGTACCGTTTCTAAGATTTGGAGAGATTTTTTTGTATTGGCATATATTGCGTGTACGTCGTATCCCTACATACAGAGTCTACCGACTCTGTGATATGTGGCTAGATTCATAGAGCAAATGTTGACCTGGCCACCCCATGTTATTGCCGAGGGGTTTCCCCTTCCCTCTACAGGATGAGGTGGTTGCAAAGAGTTCAAGGGAGAAGAAGAGGAAGGGTCGCAAGCACCAGCACCGTCACCGAGACCACAAGAAAGAGGAGTAAGTATGCATGTGTGTTTGTCTGTGTGCACTTGACAAATGCAAGTTATGCATCGAACACCATTGACCGTAATGCTATGTCATTTCACTCATGACTGTATGTAGTGTGATCACAGCCTCTTCCTCAGTTATCGCAAAATGAGTGGTAAAAATAACATAGCTGTTTGTATGTCGCTCTTGAAAATGTTGCATACTTCTTCGGAGAGCCAGCTCTTTCAAAGATGCGTCCCTTTACCCATACCCTTTCCCCCCATACACTTTCCCCCCACGCCCCTCTATCTTCCACCTCCTACCTTCTGTCTTCCCCCTCCACCTCCCTCCCACCATCTGTCCTCCCGTCCACCTCCCTCCCACCCTCTGTCCTCCCCCCCCCCCCCCCCCTCCCCTCCACTGTCTCAGCTCCCCTGAACGTGAAAGCTCATTGCCTCCAGTGGTGGGGGTGGAGGAGGAGGAGGAAGATCCAGACGAAGCACTGTCTCAGCAACTGCAGGAGCTAATTGAGAAACAAACGGATAAGATAGAGTGAGTGGACAGGGGGTGGGTAGAACAGGCACGAAAACAAGCAGGAGGGGGAAGGGGGAGGGATGGGATGGGAGGAAGGTAGCAAGGAGGGAGGTTGGAAAGAAGGGAAGGAGGGAAGGAGGGAGGGAAGGGGAGGAGATAAGGTGAGGAGAAAGGAGGAGAACATGGAGGGGTGATGGAAGGAGTGATAGTGACAATTTAAAGTGGCATTTTAACAAAAGAACTTGATATGATTTGTGTTCCAGCAATGCTGGCATAGCATTGTAGGGCTCGTGTTGAGTATATGATGTCTTTCGTACAAGTTACTCCTCTTAGAAATCAACTCTGTACTGTGCAGTGTAGGTATTCACATAATTTTGTATGTATATCTTCCTAGGATGACAGCCAACTTCCAGGTGACTGTGCTGGAGTATCCTGGCTCTCTGCACACCCTCTCTCCCAATGACATGGACCAGCTTCTGATCAATAACCCTCTGGAAGAGTGTAATGTCAGTGTCGACAGCTCCCTGAGACGAGTGCTCGAGGTCATTGCCTCTGCCAACAAGACGCGTTCCCAGAGAGACCTTGGTAAGTGCTCATGGGTTGTTTGGGAGCTACAGCTTTGTGTAGTAGCTGTGTCTGTGAGGGTTGAGTAGTGTGTGTATCTGTGGATGTGTACACCAATTCCTAACTTCTGCCAATTGCTCATGCTACATGTACTAATGTGTTTGGAAGCTTCAATGACAACCTTCTTTTTCTCCACCCCTTTTTGCTCCCCTTCTCTCCCCTCCCTCCTTCTCCTCCCTCCTCTGCTCTCCATTTTTCTCCCTTCTCCCTTCTGCTCTCCTATCGCATCTCCCATCCCTCCTCTCCCTTCTCTCCCCTCTCCTCCCCCATTCTCCCCCCTCCTCCTTCCTCCCTCATCTCTCCTCTCCATCTCCCCTACCTCCTCTCTCGTTCCCTCTCCCTTCTCCCCCCTCTCCTCCCCCGTTCTCCGCTCCCTCCTTCCTCCATCCTCTCTCCTCTCCCATCTCCCCTCCCTCCTCTCCCATTCCCTCTCCCTTCCCCCCCTTTCCCTTCCTTCCAGCTCTCCTCCAGGACATCAAGCTGCACGAAGGAAAGAAGCTGGCAGTGTGTCTGCAGTTCTCCTCGTTTGGCAGTGCCCCCTGCTGGGTGGTCTACTGTGTACCTGACCTCGACACACTTTCCCTACTCTACATCACGTTGAAACACGGGATGGATACAAGCAGAACACAGTGAGCACTTGTTTGTTGCATAAAGAAAGGATTCTTGTACCGATACACAATATGGGAAATTCGTACTCTAGCGTTCTAACAATAATTATTTCCAGGACAATTAACTGTAGTGGCTGCTCAGAGTGGAAGGTGGGGATGTTGCATTTGGATTTGATTTTTTATACTTCCACTGCTCAATCATACTGACAAGGCACGTGCCATCGGTAGTGTACTGAGTTTACCATGTGCTAAAGAAAGCCATGACATAGAGCAGACTAATGACTCCATCCAGCGTCTGCAGTGGAGTATGAATAGCAAAGCTATCGGGTATTCTAAACTGACGATTTTCAAACTCCATATCTTCAGCCTGTACTAGGAGTCTGGAACTCCCTACATTCCTGAGATACTTGCTTTCGTATAATAGTGTTGCCATTTTTCCACATGATCGAAATCTTGTGAACTCCACCTCGTAACTCACTCACGATGCGCCCCAAAGATTTCACTTCCTTATCATTGCTGCCGTAGCACCCCCTATAAAAAGCATGTACAATTAATTTGGATCGCACGTATTTGTGGGTATGATCCCCCCAACAGACAACAAAGATCATTACATGAACAGCTAAAAGTGTATCACTGCAATTCTTCTAGGAAACGTTATGGGACACAAAAGATCACTGGTTACAAAAAGTGCATGCATGGTGCAAGTATTTGCTCTACCTTTCACAGTATTTCTCATCCTGTTTTAGGTCACCTGAGAACCTACCCTTGCCAGGTGTACTGACAGTCCCAATAGAGCCGATGGCTTCAGTTGGGTCAGAGATACAACCAGAATTACAAGCAGTCGTGGAAGAAACAGACAACCTTCCGCAGCAGGCGACTTCGGAAACTGGCAAGCTACACGCTGAGGAACACACAACCACAAGTGGCATACCAATGGACTCGCTTGACTCCATCCTGAATCCTAAAACCTCAGACCGTTCTGCCGTCACTGCCACTAGGTCCCAGTCTCCTGATACCCTGCGTACATCCTCCCCAAAGAAGCCCTCTTCTGCTAGCTCAACTCCAGTCGAATCTCGATCACCGGCTCGCTCAAGCAGTCCGGTGCGTTCAGGAACCCCAGACCCTACGCTTGCCTCACAAGCATCCCTTTCAGCTGCTTTGTTAGTGGGGCGAAGGTCCCCTGTGAAATTAGGTGCCTCAAGTCAACCTCCTGTCTCTCAAGCAAACGTAAGCACTGATCATGCAGTGGTATCTCTAGAACATAAGCCAGTTAGTTTACCGGTGAGAAAAGTTGTGAAAAAGCCAGGCTTGGACAGCCAACCCCTTGCAAATTTCTTTAAAAACTCGGTGGCTCGAGAGCGCAACGAAATCCTGATGAATGTGCTTTGGGGAGGGTGTAGCATCCCCTCTTCGCCCTCTTGTGAAATCGAAGCAGGGCTGGTTGTCACCCACAGATCAGTGTACTTGATGGAAGTCGTAGACCCTGAGAGGCATCCAGACAAGCAATTTTTGTGGAGTGGAGAAAACTTGCCACTTGCAACGGTCTTCCACTCTCCTCTTGTGACGCTATCCAGTATCACGGTGGGGATATTTGATCAGAGCCTCTTGATTGAGTTCATAGAGAGGGGAGCATTCAAAAACTTTGTCATTTTCCCAAGGACCTATGACCAGACTATCAGCATCACCGAGAACCTCAAGGCAGCCTTGGATGCTTCCGAAGTGAGCTACCAAATTTCAACTTCACAAGACGCTATTCTCAACCCTCTTCAAATGGACAGCGGTGCTGTCTTCCTCAACGCTGATGCCTCTGACCTGCAAAAGCTAAAGGAGAACCTCATTAGGGGGAAAACATTGATCCGAGTTGCCAACTTCGTTACTACTTGTAAAACCCAAGACATGACGGTCTCCCTGGAAGAAGAAGTAAAGAGAATCACCGAAGATTCCTCCTCCAAATTTGAAATTGTCCAGTATGTTGTCGTTGGAGAGCTCAGCACCGATATCTTACCCATTGGCAATGGGAGTCCTCACCTCCAGACGAAAGTGCTTGTGCTGACAAACAGCACCCTCTACCTCTGCAAAGAGGAAATTGCAGCATGGCCCAAGGACACCTCAGGACCTATCAAACCTCCCTTTCCACAGTGCTCGGTCCTAGCGTCCCACGAAGTTGCTCATGTCAAGGTAGTTAAAATATGTGACAAAGCCCAGCCCATTGTCTCATATTCAGACCCCATATACGAGTTTGTGATTGGTTTCAAGATCCTGGAGGGTCCTACTGGCTCAACCGTGTCTTCAGAGTGGAAGCTCTGTGTCCAAGATCGGCAGTACGTCGACCAATTTCTCACCTGTCTGTGCCAGCTTTTTCAAGACATGGACCAGGGTGAACTTTCCATCATTCACACAGCAGACGCCATCTCTCCAATTCCCTCCACATCTCAAGCTGCCAGCACGAAAGAAAGCATCAGTATGCCTGGTACGATGGGTGACAGTGGTGCTGCAAATAAGAAACTTGCTTTTTTCAAGAGTGAAGTCTTGACCAACTTTGCTGGCCTGCGAAACTACCAGAGGGTTGAATTTTTCAAGAAGTATGTCGCACAGGCAGAATTCTTGAAATCAGATGAAGCACCGCTCTCCATGTTTCTAGCACACTGTTCCATTTCCTCCCAGGAGTACGCTGAGATTGAGGCCTGTGTGGTGACCAGCAATTATGCCATCTACTTTGTCTCAGATGTTGAGAATATCCGCAACTGGCTCGACAAAGGGGGTCCTTCCTCGTTCGCTCGCATGTCACTTCTTAGCAAGAAGGATGCCTCCCAGACGAGATGCTTCTATCGCCTGTGGCTGAAGGAGATCAAAGAGGTTACAGTCGGTCTCTTCTACTTATCCGTGAAAATCACAGATGAGAAATCGGGCATCAGTTTTATTGTTCACACAGAAAATGCTTCTGCGACTCTCTCTTTTCTCACTGCGCTCAATTGCAACCTGAACCTCAGGGATTCAGCAGAAGAAGAGGTACTCTCGGAGCTTCTTTCTGACTACATTGATCTGGGTAGCACTTCATTCAGCAACAAAACAAAGAAATCGAACAAATCTGTCCGGCCAAATGTCGAGTTGCTACAGCTCCCAAACGCTTGTTTGGATGACTTGAAGAAGGCTCTTCTGGGAGTTAGTCCAAGCATCACCAAAAATTCGTCCATCGAGAAGTGTGCAGCGACTCTGCAAATTCTTTGCCAGCAGGTCATGTTACTAGTTGAAGAAATTCAGATGCGAGACTCCCTAACAGTTCAAGCCCATCCTCACCTTGTCGTGCTGACCAACTACGGCTTGTACATGTGTGTGAACTCAAGCAGTGAGCACAACTCTCCTTCTGTCTCTTTGCCATCTGATCTGAAGGTCAGGAAATGGTGCCACATCGATTTAGTAGACCACGTGGAAATTACCAATCCGCAGTCTTCGATACACTCCCAGCACACAATGACAGTCTACCTTCGATCGCAAAAGCCGTCTGTATTGACTGGGACGGAGGCTAAAACTCTCTGCCTACTTACACAGAACAGTGATCTCCTGAACTACTTTCTACACCTCTTGTCCCTCCTCTGGCGTGAAAGAAGTGGTAGACAGCTACCAATTAATAGGTTTTAAGAATGCAGTATTAAATTTTTGGAGTTAATGCAAGCAATATTGGTAATCACCGAGAGTGTGTGTGTTACCATCATCACTTATATCCCCATTAATTTTTGTATTGGTATCCACTGTTGTTTGTCCTATACCTTTCTTTGTGAGCCATGTGTACTAAACTTGAATTCCACGAATTCCAGACCAATAGATCTACCTGAATGTAACCTCATTCCCATCACTTGCAGTGCAGCCTGGAACCAGGGCTAGCCTGAGTGCATGCACAGGTAGTGATTTGGCTTCTCTCAGATCACATACGTTGCATGCTGTGTCATGATTGACAACTGCATGTGGGTTTGTAAGGTAGGTGCAGAGTATTGACCTGCATCTTCAAGAACTGCAGCTGCTTATATGAATGCATGAGGTGTGTCCTGAGGATGTTGATTTGTCTTGGGAAGTACATGAGATCGATGATCGATGCGTATCAGCCATCTTCATGCATAGCATGCAATGACCTGGATTTGTACATGTGTATATACCACTTCCAACAGAAGAAATCCGATCATCTATCAGGTTGAAAATACCTTGATCAATTATTTAGCTGATCTTGCAGTGGATTTATGGTTGATTAGCATAATTATTATGTGATTAAATTTGGATATAATATTATATGTGACAATTTTTCCACCCATTGTTCCAAGAAACCATACATATACGCGTTTGTCTGACATTCCATTATGCAAGCTATTATATAGCGTTGTCTGTGTACAGTAGCTTGTATTTATGGCGTCATCAAATGCATTGTGGTGTTCCACTGGGAAACATAAGAATCCTCTGCAAAAACACTTTACCTCACTGAAGACTCCCAATTCCATGCAGTTCCCCTTTCCACATCCTGGTCCTCTGAGGTAATCTCCATGTTGTATATATATAATATAGTATACGTACTGTGCAGGAGAGGAATTATAAGTCCTCCGATCCAGAGTCCAATGTACTGTACACGATGGCATTATAGGTACGAAGCAGGCAGTCCCTCCCACACATTCCTTGTATAAATTTTAATAAAGTATAATTATAGTAGTTTTTAAACTGCTATACTTATAGCCTGTTTCTCACTGGCACTCTTCAGTTGTACAGCTGATGAAGACCACAGTTGAAACGTCCTTAAATCAAAGTGCATGGTTGTCCCATACTAACTAACTGACTGACTGACGGACGGACGAAAGCGATTCCTCAACCTGGTCCAACTTCATGCATGTGCTCTTGTGGTTAACCCACTTCGCATCATATCAGAAGGCCGGATGCATGGTCAACACAACTGTCACATATAGCTATTAGCTATAATTATACTTTGCAATTTTTTTGCAGTTTACAGTTGCTGCATGTAGATATATCAGTGGAGTCGGTAGCAACCAGCCATTGAATGACATTATTATACAGTGCAAACATGTGTGCAGCCAGCATCAAGCATACTCACCAAACAGTTTGTCTCCTACAACGCACATGACACAACACACCAGTGACACCACAGGACTATAGCTACAACTGAAGTATATATCTGCATGCTTATACACAACAGCATCAGCATCTAGTGTTTGCTGGCAACGAAGAGATGTTTAGTTGACATAGAGTTCTATGAGTTCCAGTGCAACATCTTCATGGATGTTATCATTAACGTAACAGAGACGTAACTCTAAGTCATCACTTGTGGAGGTTGGTAGATCTCTGGTAAACCATGGTGGACTATTGAACTGGCAGCAGGTTGTGCCAGTTCTGCAGTTCTGCCCATCCCAGAGAGGGTCATTCGGATTAAATACGTGGTCGTGCTGACTAGTATACGCAATGTTCAAACCACTTTCACAGAAGTAGCTATTTCCCACAAAGGGTGGTACGCTCACAGTTCCTGTGGTTGAACAAGGGCACAAATAATCAGCAACACCAGACTGATCAATCTCAGTAAGACCGGTGGCAAATGTCCATATGTGCTCTCTGGCTCCTGGGGCTCCGTGAGTCAGACTCACACCACCTACATACGGAGAATCAATCGTGGTGGAAATTCCACGAATGTATCGGTAAAATGCAGCACCAATTCCAAACTGGTATCCAATGATTCTCCCACATACTTGGCTGTATGATATTCCTCCAACACTGAGTGATGTAGAGTCACATGTGCCTGCTGCATTACTGGACCTTCCGCACGTGCGCTTTGAGTAAGTGGTTAGTGTCAGTCCACTTGGGCACTGCTGGCTAGTGTCTGTCATATTAATGAATGTTACACGAGTCCATCCAGTACCTCCACATTCGTAAGTGAGTGCAGGTGGTAAAACACGCTCAAGAATGGACAGAGTTTCATTTCGGATCGTACTTAGTGTCACCTCGAGCTGTTCCGTGGTAGGACACTCTGCACCCTGAGGAGTCTCCAGCACTGTGGCTTCGTAGGTCACATTGCCTAGCTGGGCAGCTGCTGGGAGCACTAATCCTCCAGTGGTCAACAGCAACAACACAAATGGAAGCTGGTTCTTCATTAATATTATGCTATGTAGGTAGCTTTAATCACTGCACAACAAAGTAGCTAGTAGCTACCGCCTGGTGGTGACCGTTTGAGCACGTTGGAGTCGATACTAATTTTGAATTGTAGGATTAAAGCATCCTACATATGTTCAGAGCAGTCCAATGTTGTTTGTGTAGGAGGCTATCGGAATGGCCAGTTTGTGTAGGATAGCTACTCTTTAACTCCTACATACTCGAACACTGTGCAATTGCAATCACAGCTGCATCAGCTATGGAAGCCCACAAGGTTAATTTCATTAGCACTTCATTTGCATTGCACTAGTTCTTCATACGTTTCACTTCCGTTGCACTCTTAATTTTCATGCCAATGTTCCTCTGTCCTGTGCATGGGTGCATGAAGGCCAATACGTGCTGTTAGAAGTCATGGTGATGCTACCCGTTGGCTGACGGAAGAATGCAATAGAAGTTGAAGTGTGAATGGAGGAGTGCAATGGAAATAGAAGCATGTAGTGGAAGTACGCAATGGAAGTGGAACTGTGAACAGAAGTGTGCAATGGAAGTGAAATGTACAATGGAAGAGTGCAACAGGAATGAAGTGCCAACGAAGTTGAAGTAAATAGTTGACTCTTGTAAGCAGCAGAAAAATATTACTGATTATTTGTTCATGGCATGCATTGAGCCTAGACTTGAAATACTATATTTATCCATTGAGCCAATTAACTTCAAGAACCGTACATTGGTTTGCATTACATCATTAAATAAGTGCAGGGGCTCAGTCAATGTCCCTGTGACCTATATATTGTGCATGAGCTGATAACCCACACAGCGATTACTACACTTTCAGTTTCAGTGAGGTCTCATTGCACTACCTATCAATACATTAAGATTTTAACGTGTCTGTCTGTGTGTCTGTGAGTGACGGAAGTGGGATGTTCGTGGGGCGGGACTAGACTATAGTGACACACGACCTTCGTACTTTAATCTATTTACTGAACCTCGAACTCTGCGAAGAATGTTCGGGCTGGAATCAGCTGGGGCTGCAAGCAGATGCATGCAATCGGGGAGCAGCAGTCGAAGCAGACACAATCGGGGAGCAGGCTCCGAGCAGCAGCCAAAGCGGACGCGATCGTATGAATGGGTATTGTTGTCACACTAAGGAATGCATTACACCCATTGCCTTAGCTCTTTTCATCTGAATTGCAACCTACTGACATGGCGGTCCAGTCATGGAATGGTAGCTATAGCAACTATAATGTGTAAATAAGTTAACAGCACATCCAAATTCTCTAGTTCAAGAATCTATTCAGCTGCAGGTGACACAGTATATGCTCAACAACTATTATACAAAGATCCAAATACTATTAGTTCAAGTTTGTTGTCCCCAATAAGGCAATAACCCACCTCAGGCAAGTCGTAAATTCCACTTCTCCACACAATACATGTACTAGTTTGAATACAGGAAAAGATTGTCAAGTGCAGATACACGCAACACACCACAATCACATTATTCATGACACTATAGGTAAACCACACAACCACAATAAAATACTCTTGACAACAAAATAGTCTTGAAAAAATAAATCAGTCAACAAGAAACTTCTTCATGCACTGTCGGTATCATCTGAATCAGCATCATCGATAGAAAGTAATGCGAAACGATTGGTTGAGACGTGCACTGATTTTGAAGACGATGGATTGCCTGGCCTTTTCTTGTGCTCACTGGTTGACCTGCTGCTTGGCTTCTTACAAGGCTGATGCTGAGCATGGCACCTTCTCATCTCTTCAAGCAGGTCAAAGTACAAACTCTGTCTACTCATTTTACGGGCAATTGAATCAATATCTCTAATCCCAACATAGTGCATAATTAGCTGGCCATCAAAGAGTGACGCTGGTGACACAAACACAAGAGGATTCAGTAGCAGGTTGTTGAGCTTCATGGCATCAAGATAAATGCACTGCCACTGGGTACACTTGTGCAAGACTGATAGAACGAGATCTGACCTATGGTGTCTCCGATCCCGATGATGATGCTCAGAACTACTCTCAAGGAAACAGAGGATTAAAGATTTGATTAGCTGCAGAGAAGGAGAAGCGATCTTTATCCAATAGCAAGTAGCAGCTGCAACTAACCTCCAGTGCGCATCGAAGGTCTGTAGTGTTGTGGCAGTGGTCTCAAGAACAGAGCAGAAAACCTGTAATCGCTTTTGGACATCAAGACTTCCAATTTCGTCAATGGGTGGAAGTTTAGCATCGCCCACAGACAGCAAGGCATCTACTGGTTCATCACGCAAGTCTTGCTGATGCCGAATGACTTCAGCGATGCAACTGCTCCTCAAACGAGAAGCAAGAACCCCGTAAATGGCCTGTCGGATTGGCCTACTGGCCAGCAGGGAGGTCTCCTGTGCAGGGTCATCAGGCACGACTCGCATCATGCTCTTGCCAAGCATCGCCACTTCCATGAGACTTGAAGTGAAGTAGCCTTCCCTATACTGGCCAAGTATCCATTCTGGAAGTGTTGTCCCATTTTGAAAGCAAAGCCTGGTAGTACGGCTCAGAGTGTCTTCAGTAACAGTGCCGTCACGTATTGTGTACATCTCCTTTGACCTTTCAAAGTTAATGAACAGCATGTCGCCACACGCTTCACCAGATGGCAAGGTACGGACGTGATCCAGTAATTTATCAAAAGTCTGATACGAAGCTAGATATGTGGCAACCATCTTGGCATTGGTAGCCTTGCCACGCAAGTGAGAGATCATATCGTCTTTCAGCTCCGAAATCAGAGACTTCAGAAAGTCGTTACCCAGTATAGCAGGAAGAGCATAGCACAGGTCAATGGGGATCTTGAAGTGCTTGGCAAAATTGCTGAGCAAATATACATCTCCAGTCACTGGAGAAGACTTCCACTCCAATCTGGCTATGGGGATGTAGCCGGCGTTCACGTTGAATAGATAGTAGTCCGAGTCATTTGAGAGCACCGGACAGTCGTAGAGGTTCGCGAGGGCGACTACCTCAGGATCCGCTTCACCATCGACAACATAGAACTTAGCCCCGCACCGCCTGAGAGCTTCCTGGAACACCTCCACCGCCAGAGGGGGGAGAATGTTCTTCTCGGGGATGTAGTGGCGAGACTGATCGGACAGACACTTGTGGATCGCGCGGATAGAGTCCCTTCGTCTGCGGCGAATCACAGAGGTTTTCTCCCCAGTGTAGTCAATTCCATCGAAGACAAAAACAGGAGAAACGCCAGCCTTTTGCAGCGTCGTCACAAAATGATCGGTCACATCTCTAAATTTACCATACTGTCCGCCTTGCGTCCAGTCGATGTGGTTACTAATGTATAGAGTGAAGCACAGACTGTACGCATCGATCACCAGTTTCCCTGAAATCTTTCTCCTCTCCCATCCGCCAAACTCCTCTTCTACAAACGTTGTCAGCCCACTTACGCCCATGTTTCTCCGTGGCCACAAAACCACGCCCAAGTCTAGCTCTTCTTCCAGAGGCCCCCACCCATTTCCGTCCAACTGACAGATGCTTCCTGTTATGTTGAGTGTTCTGTTTTGTCTTGGCCATTTCTATATATACAGTCTAGCTATAGCTAGCTAATATATATACAGTCTAGCTATAGCTAGCTAGCTACATGCATACTTGCTTGGTACATGTCAACTACTAGCTATAGCAATCATCCATTGTGGAGCTGGTGCTAATAGCTAGACCATATTCCACCCAGGAAAATCCAACAATGTTGATTAATATATATGTGCATGGAGGATCAATGAATCTCATTACAAAACGGCAAACCATCCCAAACTGGCACACAGTGCAAGTCTAGGCCATTTTGAGGGCCCATTCTCACCAACTATGAATCTCATTAAGTTAACCCTTTATGCCCTATTGATGGCACTTGTAGGGCTTCTCGTGTGTCCAAAAAAAGTGATCAAAATGGCTTCAGAGGACCTAGGGACAACTTTGAGAGACAAAACCAAAAATTTGGTCAGTTTTCAGCGCGCACCCCCCACTAAACGTAGAAGCGGGGAGGTATGGGGGGGGGGGGGGGGGGGGGGGGGGTGGCAGCCCCCGCTTTCACAGGTGTTTTTTTTATTTTAATGAGATTCATCGGCACAAGGATTTTTGATTTTAATAGACCCCACCCAGGGCCTCAAGAAAACATGCAAATTGCATGGTGGTGTAAGGTGTGCCATCAGTCAGATCTGGCCCAAGTTTAGGGAAATGCTTGGCGAAAATCCGGCAGACATCCACATTTGACCTCCGATTGCTGGGCTTATGGGGGGTCATGAATGGTATTGCCAGAGGGGTCTCTCCATGTGTGCGAGCCCCACCAAGTCTGGCTGCTGAGGAGCGAATGCTGTGGGAGAGGAGTACCTACGAAGGTGGTATGCACTGAATGCATGAAAATGTGTTGTCTTGGTGGGAAGAATTCGGTAGTTAAAGGGTTAACTTAAGTAGTACACAGGAAGTGACGGAACAGTCCATTGTCCCCAAGCTTTTCGGTTTTTGTATTAGGCCTCAGCCTCATTCTTGTACTCACTTTTGCACCACCTAATAGCTATTGTACAATACACAAGAACAATAGGAGTCTGCCAGTCTATTTTCCAGTCCAGCGATTATATATAGAGACACTCAGACATATGCATGCCATATATAGCTAGCTACCGTACGCTTTGACCAACAAAACCAAATACCGGGAAAGTTACTAGCTAGCTAGCTAGTGTAACAGTGATGGCCATAGATACATAGCTATGTAGCTTGCACATGTATACGTGACCTTGTGAATGTCCAATTGCAAGTTGTCCCACACTCTGTTTTGTACATCCATCAACCAACGGAGTGAAATGGTATAGTGAGATAATCATACAGTACTGAATCCATTCTTCACAATTAACCGGTCGGTCTCCACTCCATTGTGTGCATGTTCAGAAGACAACTGCCTGGAGCTGCCCCAGGGACAGCCACATCTGCAATCAGGAGTGATTATTGTCACATTCCTAGACTTAATATCATGCTGATATTGAGCAATCTCCAGTTACGTTTACCCATGTATCACCAGGGGTGTCATTCCCAACTCCCGGAGAGTGCACTGTGCGAGTGTCAGTATGCACTATCAATGTCACTAAATGCTGACTCCTTGTGACTGAGAAACTTTGAGTAATAGTATCGGAAATACACTCAATAAGATCTTGGGGTTCACCCTCAATCTTACAATTAATGATGCAAGTATTACTAAGCTGAATGATAAGTCAGAGTGAGGAACATATGAATGAGGACATTCCTATCCAAACAAAACTGTCTCTTCTTTGTGTGTAATGCATAATTATTTGCAATGACTATTGCAGTATAGTATACAGTAAAATTGATACTGTAAGACTAGTATGATTGATATCATATTAATATCAATACGTCAATGTATTGTTGCAGCTCCAAGTACTATAGGTGCAAAGCAGCTAGTCCGTAACAGAGGTAACTATATAACCATACCTGAGGTAATAGAAGATGTTTGTTCGTTGAAGCCATGGTTGGGAGAACAGCGCATCCATCTTCTCAAGACTTACTCCCTGTAAATAATCACAGAAGCATGACATGCTTAAGAGGGCAAGTCATGCACATGCAATAAATGTATACCTTTGTTTCTGGCAGAGTCAGTAAAACAAATACGAATAATGTGAGGTTTGCTCCAGCCAAGAGGTAGAATGTACCATAGGTCCGCAGAGGAGAGGCAATCAGGATTGGTGTAAGCATGGCAGGAGCAAAGTTGCCAATCCAGGCGGCGGAGTTAGTCACAGATCGTGCAAGCCCTAAAAGAATGACACAGTTACTCGCAGTGTTTTTTTTTACATAGATTAATTCACATATCCTTACCTCTAGTTTTCAGGGGATATATTTCACTGTCGACGGTAGCTGAACATGCCCTGAAAAACAATGATGTAGCTAATGGTACACATAAAATGTTGCTCTTCGTTGTCAAGACAAATAAATGCCAGCGACCATTCACCTGATACCCTACCCAGAATACTACCTAAGGTGGAGATCTACATCATTATGGCCACACAAGATAAAGTATAGGGTTAGCTAATATAGGTCCTGTGGTTTCCTTTAGGTTGTATATTGTGGGTGGGCTTACTTTCGAGTAATAAATGACCCTTTGCAACAACTTGTCGTGAAAAAGGGGGGTGGGCGTATTTTCGAGGGTGGGCGTATTTTCGAGAGACTACGGTATATACCCCCAATACAAGTATAGCTTTCCTTAATTTCTCACTTCAGCTATACCTCCAATTGGTCTCATATCACATAAATGTGTGATATCAAGATCGAGTAAGTATATACGAAGATTGTGTGTGTCACTAGTCTAGTTCCACCCCACTCCCATTACTCAAGCTGATAGCTTGTCCCCAACACTACAATGATGTTAACTGCAAGTGTACAGTAGTGGCACGGCTGGTATTTTATCACACTTTTGTCTCACTTGGCACCACTAAAATATCCATGGTACCCTGCATACAAACATACCCAACGGTAAATGTGTAGACAAAATTAAAGATACAGATCAGTGCAGCTACTGTGTAGCCCACTGCCTTGTTGTCTTCCACTTCCAGTCTGAACGCCAGGATGAGGGTGGCTGCAGCTGCTGTATCGGTCATCAAGGCAAAGGATCCCAACAGCAGTAACGGTTTACGGCCAACCTGTGATGCAGTACATATAGGACCATAAATCCTGAAGCATAAATGCATTGCGAAGTGTTAAGGTGGCGGGTAAGCAATGATTCGCGCGCGCGACCGCGCAATAATTGGAGGCGTGGTTCGAGTTCCGAATCACCGCTCTCGAGCGCTCCAGCAGCAGCCATCCAAGATGCTGTGCCACCTTTCTTCTTTCAAGGCTGTTGGGCATCCATTGACAGCGTGTGTCTAGTTGAGCGCTACGTTATACGTACTTCGTACCGTGACAACGCCAGCTGCAAATCTCGGCGAAATACAGCACTGTTTTTTCTGTACGTCTCAAAAATCAGCTGAACGTATTTAGCTAAAATGTTCTTTTCAGGCAGCTCTTCCACTGGTTACTCGAGGGGGCTACGTTGTCATATGGCGTCGAACGAACGTCTCATCGTGGTTTCTCCCCTGCAAGACGTACAAAAACAGGAAAATTGACCTCGCGATAACACTGTTAACTCCGTATCCGGCTAGTTCGAAAGCGTACTTACATTAACTCAACGTAGCCCCCTCCAGACTGGGCCTGTCTTGATCCTGAGAAAGAACAGCAGCAGTAGCTTGCGAGCAATGAAACTGAGACGTACAGAAAAATTATGTAATTCCATCAATACTGAATAATTCGCTGTCTCCGTTGTTTGCTGCTCAGAACATCCTGGCTTGGTACATAAGTAGCACTTACCATGAAGTGTTTGATTACCACATTTGGTTTCCATTCATGGCAGGACTTGCAGGTTACAACATATTTTAGATGACATAATTATTAATTCCAAAATCACTTGCCCGCCACCTTAAGGTTGCCCTACATGTACACTAACAGTATAGGCACTGCTCACAGGTATATAGGTACATGTATATGTATAGATACACATATATCCATGCAGTTTATCCCAATGCATCCCATGCACACCTTGTCCACAAAGAGAGGAGCGAGAAGACTCAGAAAGTAGTTGCCAACACCTAGAACTACACTTGCAACAAAGCCGTCCACTCCAACCTTACAGAACAGGGTCACAGAGTAGTACCTGCAATGAAGAGGTAGAGTGGAACCTGTCAATAGCAGTCACTGTTTAAGAAGCCACCCCTCTATCATGGTCACTACCATTTCGTTAATCCAGTACAAAATGACCTGCTTAAAGCAGCCACCTGTTTATGGTGGTGGTCCCAAGGTGATCATTATAGACAGGTTCCACTGTATGTCAGTAGCAAGAAAATGTATGGCAGATCAAGCTATTAGGCTCGAGCTCGGTGGGTGCAGCACTACAGAGTAAAATCCTGTATTATTTGAAAGCATTCTTAACATCACGGAGTGGTTATCAAGATTGACAGTGTGCATCTCCCTGATAATTGGGGGATATTTGTAGTTGTGCACCTCAGCCCCCCTCCCCCCCCCCCCCCCCCCCCCCCCCCCCATGCAGTAATTTGTAACCATGGTGACCCTAAAAGCTGGTGAGAAGGAAACGTATGGATCGTAGGCAGCCAAATAGAAAAGAAAAGTCCATGTTATTACGTCCCGTAAATGATGTCATAATTTTGTAAAGGTCGAATGGTGCCAGTATCCTTCTGTTGTACCCAGCAGAATGCATAGTCAATACAAAATTCTACATGACATTGACTAGTTTGCCAGATTCTAGCTAGCTACATGTGTATGCAACTTACGAAACCACTGTTACGCCTGAAAGAGAGCTAAGTGCAAGTAGCCCTCCTCCAATGAGCACTCTAGTGAATAGAAATATCCAGTTGTCAAAATGTTGCTATGCAAAACCAATGAACCAATGCAGTACATTGCATACACGTGTATAGTGTATACCCACACTACCTCGTGTATAGTGTATACCCACACTACCTCGTCGTTCTCAATCGATCACCCAACTTTTAATCATTGCAGTCCGTGACGGTGGTCACTGCTCATCGACCAAACAACAGTTACACTGCCCTATATTCCCAAAGTTTTTTTAGTGGTTAAAGCGACATTCCGTTAAAGGATAGAACCCACAGCAATAGATAAATATGTGCCCTCATTTAATGGCTATATATCATAACACACTCACTGCCGTGCTAGATCTATCACGAGTAAACTGCATAGCTCATAAAGGTGCAGCTGCATGCTGAGAACAAGACAATGAAGTTACACCACACACCTTTTGAAGACATTCCAGGTAAAAAAGAATCTCAGAATGTCCTGAGCACCTTCTTTCCCTATCGTGGCATCCTGTATCACTTCATCCAGTACTGTTTGCATCACTTCCTTATCAGCAGAGTATATTCTAGCCAGCACTCTTTGGGCTTTCTCTACTTTGTGCTTCTTCACCAACCACCTCAATAAGTGAATACGTCAAGAATGATGAATTACGTACCACAATGCATGATTCGGATGCAGCATACCTTGGTGTCTCAGGCAAAAACAACATCCCAATTACAAGGATAAGTGAAAATCCACATTGTAGACCTAGTGCAATTCTCCAACCAATTGCGAACATCTTGCATATCAGATTCACTATGTATCCAATCTGCATGGTGAATAGTAAGTACGATTATGTATCAGTTGCCCTATACACAGCTACCATAGGCGGTAACTAAATTTGTAGTAGGGCGCATGGGTGCAAAAAACAACCTGCAAAAAGCACAGAGGCTCTTGATAAATTACAAGGTATGACTGCATTCCTTGGGATTCCATGATCCAACCTTGCAACTGTATGACATAGTCAGATAAGAAATCTGGGAGGGTGTTTAAAATTGGATTGGTAGAATGTGATTGGAGTGGAGAGGGGTGTTTGGGGAGGTATCTCACTAGTACAGTCAGGGCTGGGAGAAGCGTTAGCAGTGAAACTGCTACGACGTCGTAGCAGAATATTTTCAGCTAGGCAACAAAGATGTATTAACCAAGAATCTGTCTGTGACACCACATTTACCAGGACCCCAAAACCGTCTCAGGATGCCTCAACCCCCCTCTCAGAAGGCTCAAAATTTCTGGGGCCGGTGGCATGCCCCCAGACCCCTAGAAGATTGGTTGTAAGCTATGCTGCAGGACCCTCCCCCACCATCATTTCATGATTGCCCCCCCCCCCCCCCCCCCCCCCCCCCCCCATACTCAGATAGAGTGCTGCTAGCTGCAGGACCTACAAAACTGCCCGACCCTGGGACATGACGGACATGACATGCATGTGTGATAAATGGTGTTGCAGTTGTCTCCAGCATACCATAATTCCCAATGCCAGGAAGTGGAATGCGAACGACACGAACCTTCCTCTCATTTGCTTGGGTGAAATTTCGGCAATGTAGATTGGTACCACCACAAGGACAATCCTACGTAGATGGATTAAAATGTGCATGCACACTCCGTGCACATGCATGCATGACACAAACATACACTAAGATTGTGCAGAGCTGATGGTCAAATTACCCATTTCCAACACCGGCTATGACTCTTCCAACAAAGATCATCCTGTAGCCAGGAGGAATAGGGTACTAATGCATTTCCGCACAGTTGACCGCTGACTGGTTGCACAACTGGATATCTCGGTCGTCCAGTTACATAGGGTTGTCTTTTTCTATAGAGTATGCGGTTGTGCAACAATTAAGGTAGCTCTACGCTGTCTGGTTGCACAAATGGGTGGCTTTAGATGTCCGATTTTCCAACCAGGTAGCTTAAGGTTACGGGATACTCGTGCGCGCGCCGTCCGAAATGTATAGGGAAATGCATACTTAAGCTCGCTAACCAAAAATCTCGAGTACGAAGAGCGTGTGCAACTTGATTCTGGCGGTGGAGGTGCGCTGTCACAATGTGCAGGGCATGACGGAAGCTTTTTTTGATAGCATAATCCTTGGCAAATTTATCTGCTGTCTCGCTCGAGAAAAGCGGTAAATACGGCTTTTTGGTGAACTGAACTGCTCGTTTTTGCACGGCTATACAGCGTATCCGTAAAAGCTTCCGTCATGCCCTGCATCTTGTGACAGCGCACCTCCACCACCAGAATCAAGTTGCTCACGCTCTTCGTACCCGAGATTCTTGGTTAGCGAGCTTAAGTATACATTTCCCAATACATTTCGCACGGCGCGCGCACGAGTATCCCGTAACCTTAAAGCCACCCAGTAACTACTGGAGGCAACTAGATAGCAATAATTTATTCTGTTAATAAAAATTATAGCTTCAAGATGCCCATGGACCTCAATTGGGTAGCTTTAAGACCAGCCGGTTGTACAACAGTCATGTGTAGGTTTAGTTACATCTGCCTGGTTGCATAATAGGGGTCTATACTTACACATTGTTATGTATTTGCATAACTGCCATCCGGTTGTACAATGGGGAAAATCAGCTATCCTAGCCTCGTTCCCAGGCTCGCCGTCTCGGGCCTGGGAACGAGGCTACAGCTATCCATACTGTCGTTATGTCTGCATAAGCCCATTACATGTACACAAGAGCGCATAAGTAGATCGCCCGCACTCCGGGCGGGCGATCTACTTATGCGCTCTTGATGTACACTAACCAGAGGTAGACTGCTCCAGATTGTAGTGCTCCTCCCACTGCAAACAACATTCCACCAATCATTATTCCACGCTTTCTTCCAGCAAAGTCCGCCAGAACTATGAAATGGATGCAAAATGTCATACCACGTACAATGAGCTTTTGCATGGCCTCTGAGTATTTTTCATAGAATGTAGGGAGAATTGGCCGATCTGGAAGTGACAAAATTTCTATGCTGGAATGCATGCAGCCTAGTAATGTAGCCATGTACTAGCCTCATTCTCAGGCCTCCACCTAAATTTTATCTCGCAGCCATGGAGAAAACACGGCTGCGATATAAACACTGGGAGTAGGCCTGGGGACGAAGCTAGCCATGTACTGTGTCATCATTAGGATTACATGTGGACTGTTAGTCAATACGAGCACAAACCTCCAGCCAGAAGGGCTCCAAGTAAGCTTCCAAGGATAATAACGGAGGTCATCAGTCCCTGCACAAACAATAGTGCACCTGTGAACACAGCAACCTCTTTTGTAGCTTGCATGCAGACAAGTAGTGGCTGACCAAAATTGTACTATCTTCAATATCACTGTCACAATTTGAAGTATTGTTCTCATCTCCAAAAGACAGGTTGAAAGTTTCTCTAAATCCTTTCATGTCTTTTGCTCCATTGAATGATCTGCAGATTGAAGTTAGAAGGTCATCATTCACAAACCACCCTCACCCCTTAACTTTGGCTCCGGGGAAGTGGGATCATCTGGGAACTATTGCTATCTTTTCACTGCCGGCTCTCTACAAAAGTGAGAGCTGGCCAATACTTAGGGCTCGATTGCTGATGCGTGAGATCACGAGGGCGTATATATAGAATTTTTGTGAAGTTGTGAACTTGTGAACGTTCATCCGGTGAATTGTCTGACATACGTGTACTCAAAATCGATGATCAAATGATAACAGAAACTACAAGATGAAGAACTTCCTGCAGAGATGTGGCTACATGGACACCTTGGCCCTTCCCACATATAAATCCTCAGAATTGCACCTTCAACTTCAGGATCCAGCTACAAGACGATGACAATGTATAACAACAACTCACTTCTCTTGCAGTGTTTAGCTAGCTACCCTGTGTTTGCATAGATACCCTGTTGAGGAATGTATGGATAAAATTCCCACAGGAATCGCTGTATTTTAGAACTGCTCTAGCTATATTTACCCTGAGGACTGGGTTGGGTCTGGGAACCGAAGGACAACCCGGACCCCGTCCGATTCACTTACCCGAGGTCGTATCCAAACAGAAAGCCGCCACCCGCTGCAAATACAGCGCGGATTCCAACGTACAAGTACTGACACTTCATTGGCGAAACTGCATAGAACTATAGAGTCCCCTTCGATGATAGCCTGGGTCACCTGCGTTTAGTACGGGGTCACGAGACCCGCCCATCTTTTATGATCTTCGACAGATTCTCATTAAAGTTCAAAGTTCATAGAAACAATTAATGGGGGTGGAGCTCGAGCAGACTTTTCCGGCTGCGGGTGATATCACAGGAGCTGGAACAAAGGATGGCAGGGGAAAGCAGGTCCTAGCTCGAAGCTGTGTAGAGGTGCAACTCCAGGATATAGATGCACTGAAACCTAAATGAATGGCACTGACGGCATAAGCACCATGGCTAAACAGTCTCGCCTACCTTTAATAGCTGATCTTCAAACCAGGCCGTCTTGTTTGACCTTATCCTCGTTTCAGTGGCGCTTGTAGCATTTAATACATCTGATGTGTATTGGTTTGCATAAAACTATGGTTGCCATTCTGAAAAAACAACTATGGGTTGTAGCTAGCTACATGTATGGCATAGCATTGAGCATGCAGCTCTCCTGCCATCTGATCTGAAGGTCAAGAAAGAGCCACGTCGATTCATTACAACCCTCAACACACAATATAGTCTAGTGATCACAAAAGATGTCTGGGACAGCTACTTGCACAATACTATGAACTTCTGAATAACTTCAATAGTTACACCTTTGTCTCACCTGCATGTGTAAGAAATAATCGAATTGTAATGGAGTGTATGGTTGCCATATCATCAGGTGTATAAGGTATTTGGTACAATGCATGCTCTCAAGCATTACAACTATAATGCCACAAAACTGTATAGTATGCAGCATTCTTCAACTCTCCTCTTTATAATTACGGACCTCTATAGATACTAACACCTGCACCCACACACTTAGCTAGCTAGCTACAATCATGCACTGATACGATTATTGTATCCATTGCGCATGCTATTTAGGCTACTCCCACCGTTTCTCCTACACAGCAGTGTGTGTGTGAAGTGTGGTAGCTAGAAGATGCATGTGTCCTCGTGTGCTCTGCAGCTCTCTCTGACACTGGTGGTAGCGGTCACCACATGTTGGGCCATTCTCCAGAACCAAAATGAACACCTGAGTGGGGTGAGATGGAAGAGGCAAGGTAATTTAGTCATTCTTATTTCATGGTATATATGACATGCAATCTTAGCAAGCCAATGGCATGGATGATGTGTTAAATGTTAGTCACTGCACATGTAGTCCCTTACTGCATATAAGTATAGCTACGTAACATCTCAGCCTATTATAGTAGGCTATTATTAGCTAGCTAGCTAGCTACACAGCTTGCAAACTGAGAGGAAGACTTACTAACTAGAATAATGTACTGTACTATACTGTAGTACTGTACTATTATGGTCACTAGCTAAGGCCTATATATGATAGTTTATGCTTATTCCTAAACTATGGGTCTGCTTTAGTACTAGCTATCATAAGACTTTGCTCCATTATGAGTGACTTGTAGCCAAGCATTTGAAACATTTGACCCCTGGTTTTAAATCCCACCTGTCGCATCATGCACAATTCAAGTGTTCACCTCCTCTACCCAGCCTTTTGCTGAAAGTGTTTGGAGGTAAAAATTAATTTTCACTGTATAGCTAGCTAGCTACACGTAGCCCCATGTGCATTACTTGTTTACACAGTGAAGTAGACCATCACTATAGCTACTGACTGTAAGATGATTACTCTCTTGTTGTAACTCACTATGAAATTCCAGACAGTGTTGTATACATTAGCATGTTCTGGCATCTCAATCAAAGTGCCTTAATTGCTGGTTACAGGTCTTCTGTATGGAATACGATTATCATGCTACAGAGCCACACACATACACACGCACACACACACACACACACACACAGACACACATGCTCATGTACACATCACATACACACACATGCACACACACATGCACACACACACACACACATGCACACACACACACACACACACACACATGCACACACACACACACACACACACATGCACACACACACACACACACACATGCACTGTCACATGCAGCACACACACACATGCACACACATGCACTGTCACACGCAGCACACACACAATGTGGAGACTGAAAGTCTAATCTTAATCTTGTAGCCAGCTACAATAAGTAGCTAGTTCATCTGGTATTATGTATGTATGAAGATTTCGTATGTAAAGCTGGGACTCTTAGTAGACTGATAGCTAAAGCTATTGCACTCAAAACATATAAACCTCATGTAAAACTGACAAGTAAAACTTATTAACTATCCTTCCACAGTTGGAGCATCCAGCAGAGCCATGAGCTCAGAGGATTCTCTGCTAGCATCAACTGTTACAGCACCCCTGTCAACGCCAGCATATTCATCAGCATCACCTACAGCTCCGATGCCTGCAACTGAACCAACAACAGCTGCAACAGAACCGATGACACCTGTGACAGAACCGACGACACCTGTGACAGAACCAGGTACATGCAGTAGCTCCTGCCCTGCTCAGTATAGCTACAGTTAAACAGTTTCACAAAGCTATGAAGCTACACCGGCCGTAGCTTCCATGACCTGTGGTTACATGTTTACATCCATGATGTCTTGCAGATTGTCAAGAAGACACCATTGCTATAATGTACAAGCTGGAATTTTTAGACTTGCTCTTAACAAGTTATTACAGCTATATACTTCGTGGCACGTGAAGACTGTTAGGTGAAGCTGCCAATTGCTTTGATGTGATGGGAGGGGCCAAGAAAGTTATTAGAGTTGAATATGCTTATTACACCAAATGTCAGATAGTTTGCCTGATGATGGGTTTGAAGTACATCTGAACTTCTGCCCAGTCAGAATCCGGCACATGTTGGTCGACTCGTACACTTTTTGTTTGCTGTGTGTTTGTTTTTCTTTTCCTCTCAGAAAGTTCCAGCCTCGGAAACTGTTCCATTGGCCAGCTGGTATCGCTTCTGGATGAGAGTGACAAGTTGAATGAGAGTGGAACCTACCTTTTTCCAAATGCAATCTCATGCAATGGTTATCTGGAATCAGTGAATAGTTGTTTCTTTTACAACGATGAAGGGAGTTCCAACATTACCAATTTCCGAATGCGAATAGGAGTCTTCAGGCAAATGGGTGATAATTATGGTTCTGAACACTGGATTGATTTTGATGTGACGAGAGCCAGTAGAACTGAAACCCAGAGATGTGAGGTAATGGACGTGATAGGACGACCATCAGTCCTCCAAGGAGACAGAATTGCTGTACAAGTTATGAATGGATGTAGTCAATCCACCTGCCCCCTACAACCGAACCTGAGAGCTGCTCCGTCTGTTTCAGTCTTCTTCACCCGGTCGCTTGTGGACACCATTCCGGCAAGCCAAATAATGGCAACCGCGAGCTATACAAATGTACACCTCAATGTACGTGCTAGAATAGGTAAGTGGATTTTGTTAGCTACTACCATATATGGTAGTTAGCTACTGCCATATATGGCAATAGCTACATTTAGCTACCACTAATTTGTATATGGTAGTTAGCTATACACATGTATAGCTAAGTGTCACCCTTTATTTTTGACATGCAATCCTCCTTCAATGCTCCAATGCTAAAGGGGTCACTAATGGCCTTTGATTTATTGCTAGCTAGCCCTTTAGTCTCACTCAAACGTTTTAGGGTAGCTATAAGGATGAATGACATTGGATTGTATAATCGTTAGCTTGGACCAAAGGAGAAAACAGTTGGCAAATAAGATTGCTGAGACTCAGAGTGGCCAAACCAGCTGCATGTACAGTAGTTGCTCCCAGGTATACAGTTTGACATCCATCTGATGATTCATCATACACTTCAGCATTGATCTCACCACCAAACCAATTCTCTGCAGATGTTTCATCAGGTTATGCATCTCCAAGTCCAAGCCCTACGAGAACAGCAGAGAGAGGTGAGAACTAGAGCAGGTCTTCGAGTCAGAGCCTAGTTGCCTTTACAATAATTATTATTGGGACGTCCATGCACCGTCATTTCACCCATGCATACGTCAGACCAGGCCACAATCATTGGGGGAGCAGTGGGTGCAACAGTGGCCGTTCTGATCCTGTCATCAGCAGTAGTTGGTGCCTCAATACTAGTTGTCCTCAAGAAGTGCAAGAAGAAAAAGGTTGCAATGGAAGCAGACCTGCAGGAACTCACAGAAAAACAAAGTACGTATGTATACTGGCATGGTCTGAATAGGAAAGTGCACATGTAGCTATGCATGCAGCTGCATGTATGTAAGCTGTGGTTACTGCTAACATTACGTATGTACGTTCTGCAGTAGTGACTGACCCCAAACATACCAATAAGTATACTACCATATCAACTGTTCATGGCAGCACAGAACTGGACTCCACACCAGCTGGTAAGTGGGAGGGGGGGGGGGGGGGGGGGGGGGGGGGGGGGGGGGTGGAGTCCACACCAGCTGGTAAGTAGAAGACTCCACACCAGCTGGTAAGTGGGAGAGGGGGGTGGGGACTCCATACCAGCTGGTAAGTGGGAGAGGGGGGACTCCACACCATGCAGCTGGTAAGTGGGAGAGGGGGTGGGGACTCCACACCAGCTGGTAAGTGGGAAAGGGGGGACTCCACGCCAGCTGGTAAGTGGGAAAGGGAGGGCTATAGCTACAAGTGTACTAGGCTAAACTTCCATAGCTGTATCTTGTTTTTGTAGATCTCACAACTAGTAGCACAGTATCTGAACTGCTGCATCTGCTGCCTCAGAATTTGGTCATTCAAGGAAGTCGTATTAAACTGTTGAAGAGCATAGGAGAGGGTGAGCCTACATGGACATATGGTCAGTTGTGTTGATTACTGAGCATGGGCTTCCAATCATACAACACGGGACAAACAGGGGCATTTGGGATTGTCTACAAGGCTCACTACAGCAGGCATGAGGGCTCTGCAGTGGAAACTGTAGCTGTCAAGTCACTGAAAGGTAATGTTGGCTCTCAGAGTATCTAGTACATGATTCCAATCACATGCCCACATGCCCACATGCACACACATCCACAGCTATTTTCACATCTGGAGATCTTCGGAATTTAGTCAAAGAGATCCAACTGATGCAATTCTTTGATAATTCCAACGTGATGCCCCTTCTTGGTGTGTGTCTTGATGCTGGATGCCCCGAAGCAGAATCTGCACCATGCCTTGTCATGCCATATATGGCAAATGGGAGTCTGCTGACGTACTTGAGGAAAGCAAAGAAAGTCGTAGTCCTGCCAAAGGATGCAACTTCAAAGCGGGTATTTCCAGTGATATCATTCTATGAATTGCATGCTCCTATAGTCGCTGTAACTGTAGCTACCACCTGCTAACAAGCAGCTGCAAATCAGCTGGCACTCATTGTTGTCACATGAGACACATTCGTGACATCCGGTATCATTAGCTGATTGGGCTATTTTTTTTTAAACTGTAGGTGGAACAGGTACAGACAAAACTACTCAAGATATGCTATGAGATTGCACTGGGAATGAAATACCTTGCAGAGCAGAAGTTTGTTCACAGAGATCTCTCTGCCAGGAACTGCATGTGAGAAGTGTGCAACTTTAAGTAGTAACTTGTTACAGTTGAATGAAATTTTGTGTACTGTACCTTGAGCTAACTAGCATTTTGCAGGATGGGTAATGATGGTACCATCAAGGTGTCTGACTTTGGTCTGGCCGAGGACATCTACACAAAGAACTACTTCAGAGTAGACACCAGTGTGCCCATTGCAGTCCCATTCAAGTGGATGCCACTTGAGAGCCTCGAGGAGGGAGTATACAATGAAAAAACAGACATGGTAAGAATCTTAAGAATTGTAATTAGCACCAGACTGCATGTGTACTATATGTGTACATATCCTTTAGAGTAATGTTAGCATGCTCAGCAATATTCTACAGCAATTGGATCTCGGACATAGATGGTAGTTTGCAACAAATTTTGTAATCGAAATGTCGTAAAATAAAATTTGTTGCAAACCACCGTCTATGTCAGATCCAATAGACCTTATTCCGCAAAAATGAAATTCCAGGTTTCTGTCGCTATGACAACAGCAACCCCTTGATTCAGGTTCTATGCAGGCAGGTGTTGGATGCAAGCTTTGGAGAGAGAGAATAATCCACAGAAAAAATTCTGGGACCAGCTGGGATTCGAACCCAAGACCTTCTGAGTACTAGTCAGACGCTCTTACCGCTAAGCCACTGGGCCCACGGCAGAGGAGCGGAAGCAAGGCTGCATATAACAGCGCAGGCTAGAGGACTTAGCCGATTCCAGCTGTTTTCTCTCTCTCACGGTTGTTTGCCCTTGTACCCATTGGTCACCATGCCGATAGGCTGCATCCCAGATTGAAGTAAATAGGATGTATAGTGTCCGAGTTACAGCCTATCAAACTTCAGAATTTCCCATTGAAGCCCATACAAATGTAAGAATTTTTCTACTGGAGGCGCCTCCAGTAGAAAAATTTCAGATTATATAATATGTATGGGCTTCAATGGGAAAATCTTGAATTTTGGGAGGCCATAACTCGGACACTATACATCCTATTTACTTCAAATCTGGGACACAGCCTATCGGCATGGTAACCAATGGGTACAAGGGGTTGTTGTTGTAATAGCAACGGAAACCTGAAATTTAATTTTTGCGGAATAAGGTCTATTGCCATATCTGTTGCCTGTGTTTATCTCTTGCAGTGGTCATTTGGAATCACCAGCTGGGAGATCTTCACAGGAGGGAAGATCCCATACACGGCCATGAGTGTCAGGGATGTTCTGCAGCTGCTGAAGAGTGGAGGGAGACTCGACAAGCCAGAGAATGCAGCCTGCTCTGAGGACGTGTGAGTAGCTGAGACCCAACTGCAGCAGCTGTTTGTATATTTCCAACTCTGGGAGTGAGATATGTGACACAATTAATCATGTATAATTCTTACCACCACACACGTGCACATTCTGCAACAGATATACGATGATGCTGGACTGCTGGGATGATGATCCTGAGAAGAGGCCACGCTTCATCCAAGTGGCAGCCACTCTCTCCAACATGCTGCAGACAGTGTCCGGCTACCTCAACCTTGATCAACTGCATGTAGAAGAGTCCTTACCACCACTGCTACCTACAGCTGATCTGACAGACACGCCCTCCCCCATGAAGGAAGCCCCACCCAGTCCTAGCAGCCCTGACGAGACCTGACAAACAGATTCTGATGATTTATATATACATTGTACTAGTCTTATAATTATTCGTGCATCAATTGTATGCTGTGTTGTTGTCATTTTCTTGCATAATTATAATTTTTGGCTGTAGGTTGGTATATAGCTAAGTGTCAGCGGAGACACTGGCAATAATTTCCTCCTGATCTGCGTGTCAGACCCTTAATTCACACCCAGTCCTAGCAGTTCTGATGAGACCTGACAAACAGATTCTGATGTTTGATATACATTGAACTAGTCTTACAATATTGATTAGCTACATGTTTGCCGTGTTGTACGTTGTCATATAGTACATCTTCAATGGGTTTGGCTGTAGGTTATTATAGCTAAGTGTACGTATATACATGCCAGTGGAGCTAGAGGCTGGCAACATGATCTGTCAGATCGACCCTTCACCATGGGCTACATGTATGCAGTGCACATATAATTATACTCACAAAATACAAGCACACACACACATATCATGCAATAGTGATAAAAAATATGTCTACAACTTCTTCCTTACAATCATGCACATTGCATGTACAATGGTCAATGGACTCGCCAGCTGAACGCAATTTGATGGGAAGACGCAATTAACGTTGGACAAACTTGATGCATGATGATCATGCAGCTTGTGCACAATGCTCCCACCCCATCACCCCCCATGCTCCCACCCCAGCCTGATCCTGGGCCTCTGCAGACATCCAAGAAGAGCTAGGACATCCCTAAAGCTGAGTGAGGGAGGGCTTGTTTGGTAAACTGAAGCCTAATGGGGATGATTTGTACTTGGCATGGCCACATACAATGATTGCAGTTTGTATACATGTAGTTTAGGTGTGGCTACAATTTGAATTGGTGTCGGATGAGACAGAGGAAGAAATGAAGTTGGCAGACATGGGTAGCCTCATACCCAGGCCTTCTCACCCCAGCGTTTGTCGCTTACTACAATGTACTGCAAGCAACAAACGCTGGAGTGAGAAGGCCTGGGAACAAAGCTAAGTGTAGTCTCAGTCCCAGACCCAAAACCAACCCAAGCGCTGATCACTTCAATACTGGTAGCAATCCGTGCTGGGGTTGGGTTGGTCTGGGGCTGAGACTAGGCCAAGTGCGAGGCTCGCTCACACTCACCCAATAACAGGTAGTGTGGGAATATAATGCTACACTAGTAACACTACTGGTGGTCAGTACTAAGAGCTAAGCGTTTTCTGGCTGTGTTCATGTATGCTCTCAGTCTCCATTCCACGTCAACATCGGTCTGATCCACAGTCCCCAGTCTGATCTCATACACTGCAGAGGGAGGGGTACAGCAATCATGACAATGTCACGTTTACTTCACCAGCGTTTTGTCACAACATTCATGAATAGGTTAACCTCTCTGGGTGGATATAGGGAAATGGTGTACAGCCGCAACAATTTTTTAGTGTTGAAAATCAGTGCACAATCTAAGCCCACAGGGTTGATTGGCCAAAAGGCAAACCACATTTTGATTGGATGCTGCTGCAAACTCTTCCAGTTTCAAGTACTACTCAATATTACACCAGTACAATGTAGTCCTTTTCGTCGAAGTACATGTAAGAGCTACACAATGTCATGTAGCTACCCAATGCTAGACAGCACATGCATAATCACTGTGGGCGTGGTCATGCATGATCCTCATGCGCGTGAGATTGAAGCGAATCAGCATTGCTCGCTGTAGTTACTCCCAAGAAATCTGTTAAGAAATCTGTTAAACAACAATAATATCAACACTGTTATTGTTGCAGCTCTAAAATATCCTACATATACTACCTGCAAGTAAGGCATCATTCTCTTAGCATGTGCTTGTGTGAGAACAAGTAGGGGATTCTGAGGGCAGGTCTAGAGTAGTGACGCACATGCCACCTTAGTACTTCACTTTAACCTCTGAACCTCAAACTCTGCAAAGAATGCTCGAGAGCATTGGGCGGCTGGGACCTTCCAGAACGATTGGAGCTGCAAGCAGACGTAATTGGTAAGCAGAGAGCTAGCTGCCCAGTTCTGGAATGCTCATGTAGGCGAGTGAGAGGGCAGTAGCTAAGTGAGCAAAGTGAGGGAAGTTATTCCATTGTACTTTGAGGGGCAACCACACTCCTGGTAGTAGCCGTTGCAACCGGTTGCAACTTGCTAGCAGCGTAAGCTACTCATTCCAATTAATGCACATGCCAGGTGGCAACCACCATGCTCAGTTGATCGCTAGCAATGGTGGCCAACGAAGGGAGGACAAGAATTTATTATGGCACTCACAACTTCGCCAGCACGGCGAGTTTCGGCATGTGAGCATCAGGGAACGACAGCGATCACACCTGTGTGGTCAGAATCTTTGTGGGGCCTTCATAAGAGCTGTACTGGCAACGAACTTCGAAGAGAGCGATCGAGCAATGGTGGCCGACGGCATTACAAAAGGACTTGTATCTCAATCACCAAAATTGTATGGTGAGGACAGTGCATGCTAGCAATCACGACGATGTAGTCAGAATCTTTGCAGGCCGTTGCTAAGTAGTCAAACATTCATTCTTTACGCGGCACAATTTTCCCCTACCAGGAGTGTAACTTCCAGAGTATGGTCCAGAGTATGGTCCCTAGCAATCAAGTTGGTACATTGCTATTACACCACATAGAGATACCAACAACATCCTTACATCTGAGCTCAAAGCGAGGTCCTACTTCCTTCAGCTGAACTTCGCTGTGTCCCTCTCTCCTGTACACATGGTGCCTGCAGTGGAGACATTGTGCTTCATGGTCACGATGGGATTCAGCATAGTGCTACATACAAATAATATTATGGTGAGCAGGCATCTAGTTCTGATGCAGAGGTACCGGGTGGAGCAGTGCCCAGTTGCACAATAGATATACATTTGTAATAGAGCACGGGGAACTGGACATGATCATTTACATTTACACGATCAAGCAAGCATTACTCAGGAGTGAAAGTTCCACTACTGGCAGGGGAAAATTGTGCCACGTAGATGTTACACTCGTCTACTGGTAGGGGAAAAATTGTCATGACACAGGACAAAACAACATACCTGAATGAGATATAGTCTTCCTGGTTGGCGAAGGTGACCACCCTCTTACTGTCCTCCTTTGGCACTGGGAAGAGGTACTTCAGTATGTTCTGCACCTGAAGGAGTACGACGTTGAATGCTCATCAAAGCAAGAGGCAGTGGAGTGTGAAGTACTGTCTTCCAAGTGCTATTCTGGGAAGCACACTGGACGGCAGTGCATAGATATTAACTGGAGGTGGGATGAGTGGAGGGGGAGATATTAACTGGAGGTGGGATGAGTGGAGGGGGGGGGGGGGGGGGGGGGGGGGGAGTGGGGAGAGGGGAGCACTGGGGAGTGGGGAGTGGGGAGAGGGGAGCACTGGGGAGTGGGGAGAGGGAAACACTGGGGAGTGGGGAGAGGGGAGCACTGGGGAGTGGGGAGAGGGGTGCACTGGGGAGTGGCATGGGGAGAGGGGAGCACTGGGGAGTGGGGAGAGGTGAGCACTGGGGAGTGGGGAGAGGGGAGCACTGGGGAGTGGGGAGAGGGGAATACTGGGGAGTGGAGAGAGGGGAGCACTGGAGAGTGTGGAGAGGGGAACACTGGGGAGAGGGGAGCACTGGGGAGTGGGGAGAGGGGAGCACTGGGGAGTGGGGAGAGGGGAATACTGGAGAGTGGGGAGGGGGGAGCACTGGAGAGTGTGGAGAGGGGAGCACTGGAGAGTTGGGAGAGGGGAACACTGGGGAGTGGGGAGAGGAGAGCACTGGAGAGTGGAACACTGGGGAGTGGGGAGAGGGGAGCACTGGGGAGTGGGGAGAGGGGAGCACTGGGGATCGGGGAGAGGGGAGCACTGGAGAGTGGGGAGCACTGGAGAGTGGGGAGAGGGGAACACTAGGGAGTGGGGAGAGGGGAACACTGGGGAGTGGGGAGAGGGGAGCACTGGAGAGTGGAACACTGGGGAGTGGGGAGAGGGGAGCACTGGGGATCGGGGAGAGGGGAGCACTGGAGAGTGGGGAGAGGGGAGCACTGGGGAGTGGGGAGAGGGGAGCACTGGGGAGTGGGGAGAGGGGAGCACTGGGGAGTGGGGAGAGGGGAGCACTGGGGAGTGGGGAGAGGGGTGCACTGGGGAGTGGCATGGGGAGAGGGGAGCACTGGGGAGTGGGGAGAAGGGAGCACTGGGGAGTGGGGAGAGGGGAGCACTGGGGAGTGGGGAGAGGGGAATACTGGGGAGTGGAGAGAGGGGAGCACTGGAGAGTGTGGAGAGGGGAACACTGGGGAGAGGGGAGCACTGGGGAGTGGGGAGAGGGGAGCACTGGGGAGTGGGGAGAGGGGAATACTGGAGAGTGGGGAGAGGGGAGCACTGGAGAGTGTGGAGAGGGGAGCACTGGAGAGTTGGGAGAGGGGAACACTGGGGAGTGGGGAGAGGAGAGCACTGGAGAGTGGAACACTGGGGAGTGGGGAGAGGGGAGCACTGGGGAGTGGGGAGAGGGGAGCACTGGGGATCGGGGAGAGGGGAGCACTGGAGAGAGGGGAGAGGGGAACACTAGGGAGTGGGGAGAGGGGAACACTGGGGAGTGGGGAGAGGGGAGCACTGGGGATCGGGGAGAGGGGAGCACTGGAGAGTGGGGAGAGGGGAGCACTGGGGAGTGGGGAGAGGGGAGCACTGGGGAGTGGGGAGAGGGGAGCACTGGGGAGTGGGGAGAGGGGAGCACTGGGGAGTGGGGAGGGGGAGCACTGGGGAGTGGGGAGAGGGGAGCACTGGGGAGTGGGGAGAGGGGAGCACTGGGGAGTGGGGAGAGGGGAGCACTGGGGAGTGGGGAGAGGGGAGCATGGGGAGTGGGGAGAGGGGAGCACTGGAGAGTGGGGGTGGACATTATCTACAGCTCTGTTCGGTGGGTGGTATACCTACATCAACACACACGGCTGTGGAAAGCTTTTCTCAGAGCACAGTTGTACCTCATAGGAGGTACAGTGTAATTAGTCCATTCAATGACTTTTTTGGCTAGGATGAGTTATCATGTGCAGTCAGTAATGGCCTCATGCACCACATTCAGATCTCAGGTAAGGCTGACCCTCTGTCCGAGCTTGGTCTTGAAGTTGTGGAAAATGAGGTGGGGGTAGGCTTCGGACATTGTCCCCACGTTGGGAATGTCATGTCTCATCACTGCATTGGAGAGGGAGAAGGAGGCCGTTGGACCATACGGGAGGTGACACACCACCAGGCCATCTGGATGAGGGAGAGAAGGAGAATATCAGCTAATGGATGAAGTAAACAGACACTTGACCATCACAGGGTAGGCATGAGCAAGATGTTTTATGTGTAGCCATGCTGTCTGAGAACATGGCAGGTATGCACTGTGCACAAATGTTAACAACTAAAGTAGTGGGCCATATTTCTTCCTCCAGTTCACGCCTACATGTAGCATCGTTCCCAGGCTCCCCCTGTGCACGCGGCAACGTTTCGTCCCTGCCATGGGTGCACAGAGCCTGGGAACGAGGCTCAGCCTGACGTTCATGCTCTCCACTAGTGCCCATCCACATTCCATTCGATCCTGTCCTGGAATGTCTTGCCACTGCCTCTCATGATCCGGTTGATGTTTCAGACTACATGTATAAGACTCACATTTGTGAAGTTTAAACACGGATTGAGGAAGACTCTTCGTTGAAACCAATCTTACACAAGTAAATGTGTACAAATGTATATGGCATGAGACAGATGAACCAGAATACACAGAAAACACACTGCTGAACACACTGCTGTTGGTCTCGCTCAGTTTGGGTATTGATAATTTGATATCAGTGTCATTTCCCTTCAGCCTTACCCATCTCCTTTTTCAACTTCCCCTTTTATTTCCCTCTCTGCCTCCCCCCTCCCTCCACCTCCCCACACAACCCCAGCCCCTCCTCCTGCCTCCCCCCTCCCCCCCCCCCCACCCCCCCCCCCCCCCCCCCCCCCCCCCCCCCCCCCCCCCCCCCCCCCTCTATCTCCTCCCAACACCCTCTTCCACTAAACTACCTGGCTCTCCTCTGTGTTCGTGCACAATGATGAGGTCAGTGATGTCATTTGCTCTGCAGGCATCCACCAACTGGGTCATAACATAGTTGCCACGGTTTAAGCGCTGTGCATTAGGGAAGATCAGACGAAGCTCCTGCGGAGGGAGGGAGGGAGATAGGATGGGGGGGGGGGGGGGGGGGGGGGCAGAGGAGGGGGATGGGGAAGGGAGAGGGAGAGGGAGAGGAGGGAAGGGAGAGGGAGAGGGAGGAGGAGGGGAAGGGGTAGGGGAGGGGGAGGAGGGGGAGGGGGAGCAAAAAGGGAGAGACAGGCAGAGAGAGGGAGAGAGGGAAGGACAGGGAGAGAGACAGAGTGGGAGGAGAAGAGGGGAGGGTGAAGGAGAGGAAGACGGAGAGGGAGAGGTACAGTATTTTACCCCAAAAATTACATTGGCGAAAACGTTGCGTGGCATACTACACTCAGCGCTCCGTTTGCTTCGCTAGTACCTACGTTTGCTTCGCTGGTAAGTTTGCTGCGCTAATAATTACGCAGTGCGCCGGCCAGTAGTGGAGCGCGCACAACAGTATCCGGTGAACTTTGTACTTTAAGAGTCGTCCTCGTGGTGTTGAAAAAATACGCTGCAGCTCTTTACTATGACGCACCAACAGCCTCGAGTCGCTGACAAGCACTGGCATCTCCATAAATTAGGTAGAAGTCGCACACATTGCTAGTCTAGTATACCACCCACCGAATACCCACTTCCGTTAGTCACACACAGTAGCAAGTATGAGTACAAAGGTCGCTCAACACTGCATGGGGTACATGTAGTCCCTGCCAATAACATCCCACCTTCTGGAACTGCAACGTACTTCTCCAACACGAGTAAAGACGATGGCAAGTTTGAGGAAGAAGATGCAGGGGTTTCACAAGGGGAAAGTCAATAAGGGATGTAGGCGCTAGGAATGGGAATACTTGGGTACGGGTAGCTAGTAGCTAGTACCAAGTATAGGCTATAGCTAGCTATTTTATGCTCTATGAGAGGGCTTCTAGCAGTAGTACAGTAGTTTGCAAAGAAAAGTTGGTGAAATGCTCATGAACCATTCGCAAACGTTCGCCAGGGTGAACTATTCGTGAAGGGCTCACGATGTTCGGGACCATCATACTGCAAAGTACTCTGCTTGACCACTGGAATTTCAGTAAGTAGCAAAGTATTATCGGAATGCTAGAAGTGCAGCTGCACTTGAGATTCCTATAATCCCTTAAATGCACAAACCGTAGAAAAATACACGTGCAGCCATTCCATTCCGACAATTTGCAAACCCTTAATTGTACAGATTTGGATTGGCTTAATTGTTTACCCGTAGTCTCACGTGGTGCACGTGAGACTACTCGCGAACACAGACTTTAGCTGTAATGGCGCTGCAGGAGGCTGGCCATAGCGAGGCCACACTCCCGGACCCTCCGTCTTCCCATCCCGATGACCCCGTTCATGCAGTGACTCTTGCTCCGCCTTCCCATCCCGCTTATGAGTCTGACATGCGCCGGCAGACTTCAGCTGTGATGGCACTGCAGGAGGCAGGCCATACATAGCGAGGCCATACTTCCTCCGCCTTCCCATCCCGATGAGGTGCAGGGTTCTGCCAAGAAGGAGGCTAGCCTCGTCGGATCCAAACAGTCTTCCGGGCCTGAACTTCAAGAACTAACCCGCACAAAAGAAGTACTGTGTGAAGTATGTTCACAAGAGGTGGGATGGATAGTGTATCATGCTCGAAGGGAAATGGCTCGAGGGTCTATACCCTGACCAATCCCAGCTCGCGCCAGGCCAAGAGGTCAGCCTTCCATGGCAGATAGAAGGGGGTTGGGTTGAGTATTGGAAGGCGGTTGTGGTCAGTGAAGCCACTGAAGGTGGAGATATGAAGAAACAGAAGTTGAGTGTGCCACCTTGTTGTAGTAAGACTGTGTGTGTTGTTGATACTGTGAGTTAACTTACATTTTACACAGGCAGGTACTTCCTGATCCACTGGATCGATGAGGAGAGTACGTCTATTGTGGCTGCATTCGGGTAGCCACTCCACAGTTGGAGGAAGAAGGCACTGTGAAGGACTACCATGATGACAGAGCTGAGATTGTCGCTACAGGTAAGTGTACATACAGCTACACAATCGTAACAATCGACACGTACGCACATTCATAACTGGCCCTGGCCCTAACCATGCCGGACCAATAACCACTTCGTACAGAAAACCGCATAGTATCATGATGCTCTTCCAGCACTATGTCAGGAACAAACCACAAGATGGAGATCAAGGAGAGTAAATTTCTGGGCAACAGTGACACTGCTTGTGTTGTTCTATATTGCTGTGCTGTGGTATGTTCTACAAGTGTATTCATTCCTCATCTGCACACCACGTGTATGCAAGTACATCATCAGTAGTAGTTTTGATTGGTTACTAGTACCTCAGCGAGGGATAGTGAGGGATCAATGCAGTCGAGATTGAGTACCTTGACCAGAGAATGACTGGTCTGGAGCAGAGTCAATGACAAATGGCTCTGATGATGCAAAGCATTCAACCTCCATGTCCCAACAACCACCCATCTCATTTCCCCTACCACATATGTACATCTCAGGAGACCCCACATGACGATGACACGGACGGTGAGTACAGCGACGATGAAAGTGACGGTGAAGGGCTGAAAGACATTGAAGAAGAACTTTCTGCAGTGAGCATGTATTTTGACAGCTACATTGCTGCAGGGGACACACCATCATCGGCTGACTGCAGAGAATTTCTTGTAAACCACCCAATAAAGCGAACACCGCAAAGTGTGCAAGACAAAGTTAAATATTTGAAGAAAATTTACTCAGCAGAACGTACCTGAAACTCAGTCAACTTTTCTAAAGCAAGTGGCCCCGACAGGATCTCTGGCAAGATGTTGAAGGCAACAGCTTTAAGTATTGCTGCCCCTGCTACAAAGATCTTCAACATATCTATTTCGACTGGAACTTTCCCCACTAAATGGAAACTCTCCTCCATTGTACCTGTGCCCAAATGCTCTGATAAGGGCAATCCTAAAAACTATCGTCCTATATCATTGCTGCCCATACTGAGTAAACTTCTTGAGAAACACATTTGCGGTCTTCTGGCAGATCACCTACAATCATCCGAACCCATCAATGAGTCCCAGTTTGGGTTTCAGCAGGGCAAATCGACCACAACTGCACTGCTGGAAACTACCCACAACTGGCTGAATCTCCTGGAGAGTGGAAGAGATGTGGGGGCAGTGTTTTTTTGACTTCAAGAAAGCATTTGATTCTGTGCCTCACCGTGCACTGGTGGACAAACTTAAGCACATCAACTTGAACCCTGTACTCCTTCGCTGGATACTGAGCTACCTCTCTGGCAGGAGGCAACAGGTTGTTGTGAATGGAGAGACATCAGAACAGTTACCTGTCCTGTCAGGGGTTCCCCAGGGCTCTGTTATCGGTCCACTCTTGTTCTTGATATATATTGATAGAATCAAAACACTGCCCTTATCTGACGAAAGCCATCTAACACTCTATGCAGATGACATGTTACTCTACAGACCAATTACAAGTTTAACAGGAGAAATGCAAGTTTATGCATATCACAAGAAAGACCAATTTTGTTCAACCCGATCTAATCCCAAACCTCTGTGGCAAGCCGCTGGAGAGAGTCACTGCATACAAATATCTTGGCCTGCTGCTATCAAGTGACCTATCCTGGTCCCGGCATATTAACAACATATGTACTAAAGCCAGAAAACTCCTAGGGCTTATATACCGTCGTTTCTACCAATTCTCCACCCCCGAGAGTCTATTCCAGATGTACATCTCAGTAGTTCGTCCCAACCTAGAATATGCCACTCAAGTCTGGAGCCCATATAAAATCGGCGAAGTTAACCTGATAGAGCGGGTCCAGAAGTTTGCCCTACGCATGTGTGCTAAAAGTTGGGATATTGGTTACCAGGAGCTGTTGCATTTGTTCTCTCAGCCGGATCTTCAGCAGAGGAAGCTTTACCTGGATTTGTGCACCATGTTTAGTGTAATAAATGGACTCTTTCATTTTCCGGATGATATTTTTGTGCCGCAAACCTCTAATATAAACACTCGCTCATCAAACTTTCAGACCTATATCCGCTCATACATGTTCCTATTTTAATTCATTTGTGCCTCGCACTATTCGTTCCTGGAATTTATTGCCCCCTTCTGTAACTAGTACCAATAGTCTTGCATCCTTTAAGTTAGGCCTTCGGGCACATTTGTATTAGCAACCTGCTATTTTGTGTCCATTGCTTACATGCAAAAACTTTTATAGAAAAAAAAATAGAAAAAAAAACTTACTATACTTTTCAACTGTGCTTGAGACAAATAGTCAACAATTTCACCATGTCAAAACGATTGGAAGGATTGCAGTAGCACGTGCTTGAGAGTCCGTATTCAGGAATAAAGAACTAAGAAAGTGGACAGCTGACGGTATCGGTCAATACCCTGCATTGGACAAAGATGGGATGAGGAGTGCATTGTGCAAGAAAGTACCCGTCTCCTTGTACCACTTTAGGAACAGCCTGACTCCCTCTCGGCTTATCCACTGGCACTGAATGTCCCTCATGATGGACAAGGGCTTGAGGCCAAGGTTTTCAGCGAAAAATATCTGCTTCTTCGCGTAAATGTCAAGAACCATCTCGATCTCAATCTCACTCATATTCACTCTTGAAAATGCATGTGACCTTGGTGTACAATTACATGTATATAACTGCACAATGCGCTACGTACTGCGCTCCGCACTGTGCGCTGCGCTGGCCTGTTCACAGAATTTACACAAGAAAGTACACTGTTTATTCAGCACAGGATAGCGTAATTAGCAGCGCAATCTATGACACCAAACGTAGGACAGCGTCTAGTACATGTACAAGTATTCACCAGGGGTACGGTACTCGGTTTTCATATGGGTTTCTGGGCGACTCTGGGAACAGAGAGAACGCTTACACGCTTTTGAAATGCTCAGCTTCACTAGTGTGGTTATCAAGTGTGGTCTGGGAACGAGACGGTACTGTCCAAACAGGAGATCATGGATAGTCAATGTACATTACAAGGCTGTAGTGTGCTTTAAGTGTACGTACTGTATAATTCTTAGATTTCACAGGTCTAAATTTTCATGCATAGTTCTTTGTAGACACTCATAGCAGGTTTCTTCTCTGATTTGAATCCCAAGGGTGACGTCATAAATACCGAGACAAATTTATGACATCAACCTTGGGATTCAAATCCGAGAAGAAACCATGGCTATGAGTGCCCAACTGGCTTAGAAAATGATTAGTCCGTCGCTGTTAAAACAGATAAATGAACTAGATGTAGATAGGTTTCTTCCTCCTTATCTTCACCTTGGCTGGGAGGAGTTGCTGGGGGGTGGTAGGGACTCTGATGAGTTGCCGTAGCCATACGGAGATGGCGATATTGATTTGTTACTGCTCGCAGCATCCCAACTGTTTGAAGGGTCAGTGGAAAAAGTTGCTGAAATGGACGATCTCTTTTCCGGAAGCGTCGTAGAACTACGAATCGATGGCGTCAGAGGGTGCGTGTGCTGGTAAACCTACCCCGCCTGTCGCAACAAGTGGTAAGGGGAAGTGGAGTGTTTCGAACACCCGTTACGGCTCTCCTAAGAGGGATAAAGATGTTCAGAATGCGCAGGAGTCGGCTATTCCCAAGAAGGTGAAACTCAATACTCAGTGGGCAAAGAACACATGGTGCGATTGGACTGTCCATCGAGTGAAGAATTTATTGTAGGAGGAGATCGATAGTGTGTGCTGAGTTTGCCACAATGAGTGTACCAGCCATGAATCACTGGCTGGGAAAGTTCGTGCTAGAAGTGAGGACAAAACGTGGAAAAGAATACTGTCCGGATAGCTTGTACCAGTTGTGCTGTGGGCTACTTAGGAGTTTGAGGGAAGCTAACCGTGCTGAAGTGAACCTACTGGAGGATCCGGAGTTTGCTGAATTTCGCGGTGTACTCGATAGACAAATGAGCAAAATGCGACTGGAGAATAAAAGCAGTCCACGCAAATTACGCTGAAATGGAAGACATCCTTTGTGAAAAGGGTGACTATTGCCCTCAGGCCCTGCTAGACACTCTAGTGCACTTGAATGGTTATTATTATTTCGCTCTCAGGAGTGGAGACGAGCATAGGCGTCTTCAATACACACCATGCCAAATCATGGTTGTCAATACGGAAGGGCAAACACTGTAAAGACGCTTCAAAGACCAATCAAGGCGTTTTAGAGAGCCGAAAGGTTACTCCAAAGAGGGTTTTTCATCATGCTAATGAGGAAAACCCAGCGTGATGCTTAGTGCGACTATTCTAGAAGTATAATTCCCTTTGCCCTTCTGTCCGTCCTGATCATGCTCTTTATTTGACCCCATTGACATACAATGGGCATGCACACAGTGACGTACTGTCCTTGAAGACTCCGGTGCTCGGTGAAATATCACTTTCGTCGTTAGTAGCGTAGCGTTGTGAATTGTGACTAATAACTCGTACTGTGTGGCTCGCTTCCCCACTGGGCGTTCCCCTGACCTTCGAGCTGGTAACCTCGGTATTGGCAGCAGATATCGCACATGATGGTACCTCTTGGGGCATGGGAGAGTTCTCCATGTGGATCTGGCAGCTTACATTTCTGCTACTGTCCGTCCTCACTCTTGAAGTACACCAACACAGCCATTAAGCCGTTGCGTGTGTACTTTGGAATACTGTCCATGTGGGCCACATAGGTAAAAGACGCACAACACGTGTCAAACGTTTCGCTGAAATAATTCCACGAATGATGAGCAATGGTTCAGTTAGTCAGATCATTACACCAGGTGCCTGACAGTTCTAAATACCTTGGCAAACTGCTTTAATCTGCTGCTGGGGGAGTGTGAAGTTGTAACCACAATCTTCGGGTCCTCCACCCCAGCCCACACGTACTCATCATCCTTGTGAGTAGTAGCAGCAAGGTCTGTGGGGGAGGAGGGAGGAGAGGGGGGAAGGGGGGAGAGGAGGAGGGAGGGAGGGAGTGAGGGAGTGAGGGAGGGGGTGGGAGGGAGGGAGGGAGGGAGGGAGGCAGGGAGGGAGGGAGGGAGGGAGGGAGGGAGGGAGGGAGGGAGGGAGGGAGGGAGGGAGGGAGGGAGAGGGGAGGGAAGGAGGTGGCAGGGAAGGAGGCGGGAGGGAAGGAGGGAGGGAAGGAGGGAGGGAGGGAGGGAGGGAGGGAGGGAGGGAGGGAGGGAGGGAGGGAGGGAGGGAGGGAGGGAGGGGGGAGGGGGGGAGGGAGGGAGGGAGGGAGGGAGGGAGGGAGGGAGGTAGGGAGGGAGGGAGGGAGAGGGGAGGGAAGGAGGCGGGAGGGAAGGAGGGAGGGAGGGAGGGTGGGAGGGAGATGGGAGAAGGAGCCGGGAGGGAGGGTGGGAGGGAGATGGGAGAAGGAGGCGGGAGGGAGGGAGGGAGAGGGACACAAGTAATTCACATTTGGACTCACTAACTACATGTAACTGGAACATTTGTACACACAATAATACCTTCTCTCTCTGTGTCGTCATACTTCATCTTCTTCTGCAGTTCTGTAGCCTCACTCCTCAGCTCCGTAGGAATGCTCTTACCATCTGGAGGGTAGGGGGTGGGGGAGGGAGACAAGTATCAAGGAGTGGTCACTTCAATATGCACCATACTTAGAGCTGCAACCGGGGTCACAGCCTGTGGCCATCCAAAACTGCCTGTGACCACGTGATCACTGATCACGCTGCTAAACATCCAGTGACCCTCTGACAGTCCCAAAATTCGACTGTGACTGTGCGACTTTTAGGCAGTAATACGGCGGGCACACCAATAACCACACCTACATCCGGTCACTATCCCCAGTTGCAGCTCTAAGTATGGAGCTGATTGGAGTGACCACCCCTCGAGTAGCCATGAAAGTACAGTGTACATCGAATGCAGCGCTGTTGAACGGACTTTCACCAGTGGAAGTTATTTTCAATTCAGAAAACACATTTCAACCAAGCTCTGTTGGTCTTCATCAGGCATTATACATAGACAGTACACCGAGCTACTTATAGAGTATACAGAATGACGTCATTATCTACTAAATACGGAATTACATCACAAATAAAATAGAACAGAGGTCCGGAATAGCATGTGCGGACGAAGACAAGGCTCGAACAACGGTGAGTTGTTAAACATGTATATGTCGGGTGAATGGGTTCCAGATGTCACTGAGGCCAAGTCCTGTGTCTTGGTTAAAGTTTTGGTGCCTTCTAATGAGCAGGGCTTCTTTGATTTTGACAGTGTACATGTATACAATGCACATGAGGGCGTACAGTATACGTAATGTGTGCATTTGTATACCTTAGTGCTACTCACGTGACCCTCAACGAATCAGACGCCTCAGAATCGATCACATGACGGAGCATTAAATCGCTTAATGCACACTATAGTGTGCATTATCTAGATACTTTTCAAAGATCAAAGGCTGTCTCGGGTCAGTGATTTGCACTAAGTAGTTTAGATACCAGTTTGCAGTGCATTACGGGCTTATAGTGCACTCGGGCAATCTAGTTAACGGTCTCAGGCGGATAATGCACTCGCCTTCGGCTCGTGCATCGACCGTTAACTATAGATTGCCCTCGTGCACTAAAACCCGTGCAAAGTGTATCTAAATATTACTTAGTTGCGTGTTATTACAATGTAAGTGCAGCTCACTCATTCACTGATATGCACCGGTCTAACTCTTGCCCATAGCAACTAGTTATTTAAGCACTGAAGTCTTAGCCTCGTTCCCACGTCTGAGTCGCTTTCGGTTGCACGAAGGACGCAGAGGGCCTGCCATGGTATAGTTCCTCACATGTATGACGTCCAGGGTAGAAAGGTGGTAGAAAGGACTTAATTGAACGTGGGTGCACTGGGGCTCAGAACAGCAAGGAGAGCTAAGGTTCCACGTAACTTACCACACATATCAAGCTAGCAGGGGGTGACTGTCATACACAATCTCCTAGGCCTTCCCCCGCCGTATTTCATACTGGAAGTGATGAAATACTGGTGGTGGGAATGGCCTGGGAACGAGGCTACACTTCCTATTCGAGGAATGTCTTTTGCTATTAGGCGCATCTCTCTCATAGGCGCATATTTCCTTCCTGTGGAGTTATAGGTGTTATAGGCGCATGCGCCAAATAACACACGACTACAGTAATAGAAATGAGTCCCTAGAGTGCCTGGAGTATGACACACTATTGGTAGAAAGGACGTATAATTAGAGCGCCTACGGTAATGTCCTGACACATCACAGACACTGAACTCTTATTTAAAGTCAGCAAGTCCCTAGTCCTCTACATGGACAGGGTCTGGCCGGCTTGTGAGACTACCTCCAATGGCCTCCTGTAGCTTCCTCTTCCTCTCAAGCACTGTTCTCTCACGGTCTTCCACCGACTTCCGGTACAGGTACTCCCTTCGTAATCTTGCCTGTCGGCGAAGCTTGGGATGGAGGGTGCAGGAAGAAAGAGGGAAGGGGGGAGTAAAGCCACACAAACAGTTTCTACATGTTGCACACTTTACAGGATACTAAAACACACCCATGAGAATGCATCTGAGAACTGACCATCATGAACCAGACAACTGTGGACCTGTACCAACACGTGTTCTCTACAGCAAATGACGTCACTCGTCATTGACGCACGCGCATCCGGTATCCTTTGATCGACCTCGCCCTTTGACCTTATTGCAATGCGGTGGCAAGTAGTAGCATGCCAGGATGCAACAATCATGGCGAGTACTGTTCATAGCTGTTGTAGTTCTAGTCGTAGTGCTTACTCTGGGAGGACTATACACGCGCAAGTCGCCAACTCGATGCGAGCCACTACGTGTACAGTCTCAACAAAACCCGTTACCTCTGGCGCCACCCACGACCACAACACCAAACATCAGCACTGTTGATCACGTTTTGGGAGTACACGAAGCGGATAAAGGGAAAATAGGCCGCTTTCTGTCAACCTTGCATCCCTCTAAGACTCAACCCTTTTCAAAGGACCTCATTGTTCACGCTGTGTATTATGATGACAGAGCGAGATGTGGACACCAAAATGCTTCAGTATTTCTAGTGGCTGTAAAGAAGACGATCCTAAAGCAGAGCCTGATTGTTGGCTGTGTAGTTGGAGATCATGCTACTGCATACTTTGATGCTCATCTGATTGGAGAAAGCTATCTGATGCACATGTTTTTCTCACATTTTACGCATGAAGAAATCTTGGTGAACTGTTTTGATCTGCCTGTGAACGATGGCAGCAAAGCGTTCATTGTCTACAGGAAGAGCAAAGATGCTGAAAACATCACAATGGCTGAATCTGAGTTTCCTTTGATGATTCCTTTGCCCCGCCAAGCCCCTTCCAAAGCTCATAACTACAAATTCACCATTCTTACTTGCACTAAAGTATTTGGTAGACCACCTTGGCTTACTGAGTGGCTTCACTACCAGAAGGCACTGGGTGTCGACCATGTTCATCTTGCTGCTGAAGATTCCTTTGTAAGATTAGGTGGAATGCAAAACCAGTATGTAAAGCAGCTGATATCTGAGGGTTATTTGTCAGTGGCTGTCTGGCAAAATCACCTAAATTACAGTGAAATATGGTACCACTCGCAAGGGTTATTGCTAGAAGACTGTATTTATCGATTTCGAAGTACATATGACTACGTAAGTATACTAGACACTGACGACTTCTTTACTCCAAGAATTCCTGGTGTAACATCCCTCCACTACTATGTTAATCGGTGGTGTAGCCATGCACTCATTGGCTCCTGTGCGCTCCGCTGGATCAATTATTATCCAGACTGTGGTCTTAAAGGACAAGTAGGAGATGATGGGAACGTTACCAGCAAGCTATTGTCAGATAAGCATGTTCAAGAGTTTCATCCGAAGTCCATTCACCGGCTGTCTGACATTTTAGATGTAGCTACACATTACCCTGGACAACTTATGATTGGCTACAGAACTGTAGAGATACCACAAGAAGCAGCATATGTGGCACACGTACGAAAGAATCAACAGCCTAAGAATGGAGGTTGTCAAATGGATAAAAAAAATCGGCAAGATACACTTTCATAGTATCGTTGAAGTCTTCAGTGGAATTTCACCTTTTGCAAGTTACTATTACTGAGTTTCATTGAATTTCCAATTTCTTATTTTCCAACTCACAATAGTTGCATTCACAATCTCTCTATCCATACAAGTTTCTCTACATCTGCTCTAGTAGTACTGTCTTCCTGCTATATATGGTCGTATTCAGTGAGCCAGTCCATTGACTCTGATGACTGTATATCTCTTACTGGTAAGACTATAGCCTCGTTCCCAGAATTGCTTGGGCTGAATTGGATCATGGTATGTATATATCCAAGGGTGTATTATAGACAATCGGGAAGGAGGGGGGAGGGACCAGTTTAGGAGATTCACCCTAATATGTTGCGCAGTGTATTTTTATTGTCAGCTGTTACTATATGGAATGCCTGAAGTGGACAAAATGCCATACTAATCAAAGGCACCACACCTTTTATTCATGATCTATAACTCCCAGGTATGTTCTAACTTCAAATTAGGCAGCTAGAATACACCTGGTTAGCAGGTGCATGCCTTTGATTTGTATGGTTGCCATATCTACAAGCCAGCTAAACCACACTCAACAGTTCTGGGTAAACCCCTCGGGCTTCACCCTAGTCCTCCCAGAGTAAGTACTGCAGTTTCAATCCTGATTGGCTACCTGCACTTGTACGCTAGCTATAGAAATGTGGTTTTAGTGAAATGTTAATGTTACTACCTCACCAATAGGGTACAGCATGTAGTCTTGAATGGACAGGAATCAACTGCTACACCAGTTTTATCAGGAGTACCCCAGGGGTCGGTATTGGGTCCTCTACTGTTCCTGCTCTATATCAATGACCTGGCTAATGGTTCCCTCTCTGAAGGTTGTTTTGCATCTCTCTATGCTGACGATCTGCTCTTGTATAAGGTCATTACCTGCCCAGAGGATTATACCACCTTACAGTCAGACATAAACTCAGTTGCCTCATGGATAACCAATACCTCAAAATGCAAATGTATGACTGTGACAAGGCTTCGACAAAACTCTGTAAGCCCACCTGTTTTACAACTGAACGGGAAACCCATGGAAAATGTGACTAACTATAAATACCTGGGTGTCACCCTAACCAGTGATCTTACCTGGTCAGACCACATCCATAACATCACTAGGAAGGCAAGGAGGCTCACTGGCATGTTATATAGGCAATTCTACAGGTGGTCCAGCCCTACAGCCTTATCCAGTCTCTATGCATGTATCACTAGTGAGACCCCATCTCGAGCATGCTGCTCCTGCATGCATGGAACCCTTATCTGATCAAAGACATCAACTCCCTTGAATCTGTGCAGAAGTTTGCCCTCAAGGTCTGTTTAAAACAGTGGGATACTCCTTGTCACCAGCTGCTGAGCCAAGCTTGCTTACCAGATCTTAGCACTCGCCGGAAACATTTAAGTCTTAAGTTTGTTATTTTTATAAACTTATTAATGGTGTGTATTTGTATCATGACCTACCCTTGTACCTCACACATCACAGTATGCACTTCGCAACAACCACTCCCTTGTTCAATTCAGTGCTCACACAAATTGTTTCTATTATACATTTAAGAACCTTGTTCATCTAGTATAGTTTGTATGGACATGTGCTTGTATTAGTGTTTTTCACTATTCACTATGTCCTTGCATTTGCATGAAGTTTTGTAGAAAAAAAATTAAAAAATTTTAAAAAAATAACCTTTTAGCATCAGAGGTCTAGAGTGGCTGTGAAGTTGCTCAACTATACTTAGACCAGTTCAGCACATACAATTCGACCCCATCCTCCACCGGTCCTCCCAGAGTCCTGGCCTCCTCACAGTACACCACCTCATCCTCTACTGACTCTAGAGCTGGATGAATGTCTGGACTCTGGAACAATAATACATTATACAAAACCCTGAGCGAACACTAAGTCTTTCAATTTTGAACTACTTCATAATGATATAACTAGCTAGCTCCTCAGGTATGTACCAATTTGAGTTTTGGTTGCTTGATAGCTAGCCTACCTAAGTATTTGTTGCATGCACACACCAATTGGACGTGAATGACATGGTGTGGACAGTGAATATAGCTTCTTACCTGTGTAGGAAGTTCCTCCACAGCGCTAGCGCACTGCGTACTACAAAGAGAAGCTAAATAAGTTAGCTAATATTCACACACTCTCAGTTCTAAGAGCGATACCGGTAGCTAGCTATGTGTCCTTATTGAGAAAATAAACTATAGCTAGGAGGTTCACCAACCAATTTTGCAACTCCCTCACACACCACTCGCTCTCTACTCAGGGTTAAAGAAGATGGCGCAGGATATAGCTAATGAGACGGATGATATTATGAGATTGTGAATTATCTTAAAGAACATAGCTATATATGGATAGTGACAGAAAAGGCCTCTGCTTCTCTATAAAATGAGGGTAACTGAAAATGAAAATGTCTAGGAATTGTAATTGTGTTTGTGACTCTAACCACACCCGGGCATTCTATAATCACGGGTCTTGGCTGATCATCGTCCGTCTAGGCCAGACTGCCAGAATTGGAGGCCGGCCCTATACAAGCAAGGGGACTGTTTTCTCATCTCATTTGTGCAAAGGAGGACCCACCTGGCTGCAACCAAGGGCTCTTTAAGGTAGTAAACATGGGTACCGCGATCTCCGAAACCAAGTTGATGGATAAATGGGCAGCATCAAAGCGAACACAAGTTTCAGCAATACTTTGCATCAAACTGCTCCCTCTGCTTGAAAATGCCCTAAAACCCAATTTTAAGGCCCTCTACGAAACTGAAAATTTGGACCCTCTCCAAGGCTCCACCCACACTCTGACCCCATCATCAATACACACACAAAACAGGCCCAAAAACTACGGATGGATTTACCACCTGCTCTCCTCACTTGCAGGCTACAGCCCAAAACTCACTGCCACCCTCAAAAACAGAGGTTTGGCTACCCTAGCCTTTCAAAAAAAAATTCCACGCACACCAACTAAAACCGACTCAAGCCAAGGGCACTCTTCAAAAGGTCAACCTACCCCCTGCAAAACTAGGGATGCTTTTCCACGTTCACCTCTCGGTTACAGAGTTTTGGCCACACATCTACTCCCTCTCACCAGCCCACTCCAGCTACCAAACCAGCCAGATTCGCCCTAACACGAAAATGGGCGGGGCCTGTAATGCCGAAAGGTCAACTCTCTAGAGTACCTTGGCCAGGGAGCTGTCGGAGGCTGTTCACTTTCCAGGCTGCTCTTCGGCCACTTCAGCAGACCCACAAACATTCCTGCTCACTCCACCTAGCTATTCACACTCAGATAGCCCATCGCTACATTCAATAAGCCAGAATAGCTCTTTACTTAAAAAAAAAAGAAAAAAAAAAAAAAAAAAAAAAAGAGTGTTCAAACAAATCTTCAAGGTACCGCACGGCCACATCAGAGTACCGATTTGAAACTTGAAAGGGCCGCTAGCCGCATCAAAGAGAGAAGCCCCCCTTGTTTATTCCGGTTGCCGCCATGGGAAAACGTAAACAGATGAATAACTCTAAATAACCGTATGCGAGTGACGTCATCTCATTAATTATTCATGAGCAAAATTGTGCGATTTCGCCGATGCCGTGCTTCCTACCTTAAGGTCAAGCCCAGACACATGCAGCGCTAGCGATGCTGTCTGCACCCTTTGGGTGCACCCACCCGCCTCCCCCTGTCCCACCCTTTGTGTTCATGCAGAACCTCCATTGCCAAAAATGACATCACACAATGAAAGTCGTGCCATCTGTAGACGTCTTATCAGTTAGCTAACTGAGTGTTAATATAGACTAACAAGCTCTTTCACCGTGCAAAAAGCTAGCTATGTGATCTGGACGCGGTACGAGTTCCATCACCAGCTAGTTTGTTATTGTGTGGAAAAAAAAAAAACAGTACACCCGGCGCTAACTTACTGTGCATGTTCGAAGCTAGTTTAGTCAAGCAGGCTAGACCCTCACCAGCGCAGCCTATATATAGCCACCAGCTTCAAGTTATCCGCCGAGTCATCCGCCGAGTGACTTCCGGTATACTTTTCCGCGGCCGCCGACTCGAAACTTTGCTAGAACCCCGCATGAAGTGCTTCTTTTGGAGTACAGGCAGGAAGAGCATGGGGAGTAAATCGCAAAAAGCCTGCAGGGTGGATAACTGTAAGTTAAGTCTCCGTCAACTATGCTATGTATAACTACTTTCGATCACCGTTACATGTACACACAGCATGAAATGGCATACTGTCAGGCACATTTGAACCAAGGGCATAGACAGTAAGGGCCGGTTTTCTCTTCAGAGAACGCACAAAAAATCAGTTCCAGGGTTATAGATAGTCTCGGAACCAGACCCTTCGTGCGGGGGAGGAGGAAAGGGTCTGGGCACGTTCCTACATTCGAGTTGTCCTCACGGAATGTAATAGTTATGCGTGGTAATTAGCAATCAACTGCGATACCACACGTACGATCACAGTCACCTGCTCGTTGCTCCCCTCGACTTTTGTCAGACACTCGCGGGTAACGCGGTACGGCACAGCGATTTGCCATGTCTAGTCACTGGCGACATCGAAAGCCTGGAGAAAAATTGTTTCCCTGACGTCATTCGCAATCAACGCTTCTGATTCGTTAGGTCAACATTCCAACCTGGGGACAACTCGAATGTAAGATGGTGCCCAGACCCTTTCCTCCTCCCCTGCACAAAGGGTCTGGTTCCGAGGACCGAGACTAGGTTATAGACAGAGACTATTTTCTGCTGAGTCAGTACGATGCTGAAGGTACCAGCTGTGATCAAGCATGTACAGCTATATGACATGCTGGCCAGATGGTGGTAGGGGCAGGGGGCTGAGGAGGGGGGAGCTCAGATGAATCTCTGGACAACAGTCCCAAGACTCACCACAAAGATTTCAAGCCTCAATCCCCTCAAAGTCATGTGTGTATGTGGGGGAGTGTGGTACTGTAGTCGCTCGTATGAGAGTTGGACCTGTGCGTAAAAGTGATTATGTGAGCTGTGCTTAATAACACACCACCATGGTATGTTGTGTAGTGATGGTCTGATGGGGTCAATGCCAATGCCCAAAGGTTCAGTGACTATAGTATCCAGTTGTAGTGAAATGAGTGTTTTTCATGATGAACTTCCTCTTTGACTCGCACACACACACACACACACACACACACACACACACACACACACACACACACACACACACACACACACACACACACACACACACACACACACACACACACACACACACACACACATAGCCAAAAGGAAACCTGGCTCACCACAAAGATTTCCTACCTGCTCTACCTGGCTCTACCTCTGCTCTACCTGGCTCTACCTCTGCTCTACCTGGCTCTACCTGGATCTACCTCTGCTCTACCTGGCTCTACCTCTGCTCTACCTGGCTCTACCTCTGCTCTACCTCTGCTCTACCTGGCTCTACCTCTGCTCTACCTGGCTCTACCTCTGCTCTACCTGGCTCTACCTGGCTCTACCTCTGCTCTACCTGGCTCTACCTCTGCTCTACCTGGCTCTACCTCAGCTCTACCACTGCTCTACCTGGCTCTACCTCTGCTCTACCTGGCTCTATATACCTCTGCTCTACCTGGCTCTACCTCTGCTCTACCTGGCTCTACCTCTGCTCTACCTGGCTCTACCTGGCTCTACCTCTGCTCTACCTGGCTCTACCTCTGCTCTACCTGGCTCTACCTCTGCTCTACCTCTGCTCTACCTGGCTCTACCTCTGCTCTACCTCTGCTCTACCTGGCTCTACCTCTGCTCTACCTCTGCTCTACCTGGCTCTACCTGGCTCTACCTCTGCTCTACCTGGCTCTACCTCTGCTCTACCTGGCTCTACCTCTGCTCTACCTGGCTCTACCTCTGCTCTACCTCTGCTCTACCTGGCTCTACCTCTGCTCTACCTGGCTCTACCTCTGCTCTACCTGGCTCTACCTCTGCTCTACCTGGCTCTACCTCTGCTCTACCTCTGCTCTACCTGGCTCTACCTCTGCTCTACCTCTGCTCTACCTGGCTCTACCTCTGCTCTACCTGGCTCTACCTCTGCTCTACCTGGCTCTACCTGGCTCTACCTCTGCTCTACCTGGCTCTACCTGTGCTCTACCTGGCTCTACCTCTGCTCTACCTCTTCTCTACCTGGCTCTACTTCTGCTCTACTTCTGCTCTACCTGGCTCTACCTCTGCTCTACCTCTGCTCTACCTGGCTCTACCTCTGCTCTACCTCTGCTCTACCTGGCTCTACCTGGCTCTACCTCTGCTCTACCTGGCTCTACCTCTGCTCTACCTGGCTCTACCTCTGCTCTACCTCTGCTCTACCTGGCTCTACCTCTGCTCTACCTCTGCTCTACCTGGCTCTACCTCTGCTCTACCTCTGCTCTACCTGGCTCTACCTGGCTCTACCTCTGCTCTACCTGGCTCTACCTGGCTCTACCTCTGCTCTACCTGGCTCTACCTCTGCTCTACCTGGCTCTACCTCTACTCTACCTCTGCTCTACCTGGCTCTACCTCTGCTCTACCTCTGCTCTACCTGGCTCTACCTCTGCTCTACCTCTGCTCTACCTGGCTCTACCTGGCTCTACCTCTGCTCTACCTGGCTCTACCTCTGCTCTACCTGGCTCTACCTCTGCTCTACCTCTGCTCTACCTGGCTCTACCTCTGCTCTACCTCTGCTCTACCTGGCTCTACCTCTGCTCTACCTGGCTCTACCCCTGCTCTACCTGGCTCTACCTGGCTCTACCTCTGCTCTACCTGGCTCTACCTCTGCTCTACCTGGCTCTACCTCTGCTCTACCTCTGCTCTACCTGGCTCTACCTCTGCTCTACCTCTGCTCTACCTGGCTCTACCTCTGCTCTACCTCTGCTCTACCTGGCTCTACCTCTGCTCTACCTCTGCTCTACCTGGCTCTACCTCTGCTCTACCTCTGCTCTACCTTGCTCTACCTCTGCTCTACCTGGCTCTACCTCTGCTCTACCTCTGCTCTACCTTGCTCTACCTCTGCTCTACCTGGCTCTACCTCTGCTCTACCTGGCTCTACCTGGCTCTACCTCTGCTCTACCTGGCTCTACCTCTGCTCTACCTGGCTCTACCTGGCTCTACCTGGCTCTACCTGGCTCTACCTCTGCTCTACCTGCCTCTACCTGGCTCTATATACCTCTGCTCTACCTGGCTCTACCTCTGCTCTACCTCTGCTCTACCTCTGCTCTACCTGGCTCTACCTGGCTCTACCTCTGCTCTACCTGGCTCTACCTCTGCTCTACCTCTGCTCTACCTGGCTCTACCTCTGCTCTACCTCTGCTCTACCTGGCTCTACCTCTGCTCTACCTAGCTCTACCTCTGCTCTACCTGGCTCTACCTGGCTCTACCTCTGCTCTACCTGGCTCTACCTGTGCTCTACCTGGCTCTACCTCTGCTCTACCTCTGCTCTACCTGGCTCTACTTCTGCTCTACTTCTGCTCTACCTGGCTCTACCTCTGCTCTACCTCTGCTCTACCTGGCTCTACCTCTGCTCTACCTCTGCTCTACCTGGCTCTACCTGGCTCTACCTCTGCTCTACCTGGTTCTACCTCTGCTCTACCTGGCTCTACCTCTGCTCTACCTCTGCTCTACCTGGCTCTACCTCTGCTCTACCTCTGCTCTACCTGACTCTACCTCTGCTCTACCTCTGCTCTACCTGGCTCTACCTGGCTCTACCTCTGCTCTACCTGGCTCTACCTGGCTCTACCTCTGCTCTACCTGGCTCTACCTCTGCTCTACCTGGCTCTACCTCTGCTCTACCTCTGCTCTACCTGGCTCTACCTCTGTTCTACCTCTGCTCTACCTGGCTCTACCTCTGCTCTACCTCTGCTCTACCTGGCTCTACCTGGCTCTACCTCTGCTCTACCTGGCTCTACCTCTGCTCTACCTGGCTCTACCTCTGCTCTACCTCTGCTCTACCTGGCTCTACCTCTGCTCTACCTGGCTCTACCTCTGCTCTACCTCTGCTCTACCTGGCTCTACCTCTGCTCTACCTCTGCTCTACCTGGCTCTACCTCTGCTCTACCTCTGCTCTACCTGGCTCTACCTCTGCTCTACCTCTGCTCTACCTGGCTCTACCTCTGCTCTACCTCTGCTCTACCTTGCTCTACCTCTGCTCTACCTGGCTCTACCTCTGCTCTACCTGGCTCTACCTGGCTCTACCTCTGCTCTACCTGGCTCTACCTCTGCTCTACCTGGCTCTACCTCTGCTCTACCTGGCTCTACCTGGCTCTACCTCTGCTCTACCTGGCTCTACCTCTGCTCTACCTGCCTCTACCTGGCTCTATATACCTCTGCTCTACCTGGCTCTACCTCTGCTCTACCTCTGCTCTACCTGGCTCTACCTGGCCCTACCTCTGCTCTACCTGGCTCTACCTCTGCTCTACCTGGCTCTACCTGGCTCTACCTGGCTCTACCTCTGCTCTACCTGGCTCTACCTCTGCTCTACCTGGCTCTACCTCTGCTCTACCTGGCTCTACCTCTGCTCTACCTGGCTCTACCTCTGCTCTACCTCTGCTCTACCTGGCTCTACCTCTGCTCTACCTCTGCTCTACCTGGCTCTACCTCTGCTCTACCTGGCTCTACCTCTGCTCTACCTGGCTCTACCTGGCTCTACCTCTGCTCTACCTGGCTCTACCTGTGCTCTACCTGGCTCTACCTCTGCTCTACCTCTGCTCTACCTGGCTCTACTTCTGCTCTACTTCTGCTCTACCTGGCTCTACCTCTGCTCTACCTCTGCTCTACTTGGCTCTACCTCTGCTCTACCTCTGCTCTACCTGGCTCTACCTGGCTCTACCTCTGCTCTACCTGGCTCTACCTCTGCTCTACCTGGCTCTACCTCTGCTCTACCTCTGCTCTACCTGGCTCTACCTCTGCTCTACCTCTGCTCTACCTGACTCTACCTCTGCTCTACCTCTGCTCTACCTGGCTCTACCTGGCTCTACCTCTGCTCTACCTGGCTCTACCTGGCTCTACCTCTGCTCTACCTGGCTTTACCTCTGCTCTACCTGGCTCTACCTCTGCTCTACCTCTGCTCTACCTGGCTCTACCTCTGCTCTACCTCTGCTCTACCTGGCTCTACCTCTGCTCTACCTCTGCTCTACCTGGCTCTACCTGGCTCTACCTCTGCTCTACCTGGCTCTACCTCTGCTCTACCTGGCTCTACCTCTGCTCTACCTCTGCTCTACCTGGCTCTACCTCTGCTCTACCTGGCTCTACCTCTGCTCTTCCTCTGCTCTACCTGGCTCTACCTCTGCTCTACCTCTGCTCTACCTGGCTCTACCTCTGCTCTACCTCTGCTCTACCTGGCTCTACCTCTGCTCTACCTCTGCTCTACCTGGCTCTACCTCTGCTCTACCTCTGCTCTACCTGGCTCTACCTCTGCTCTACCTGGCTCTACCTCTGCTCTACCTGGCTCTACCTTGCTCTACCTCTGCTCTACCTGGCTCTACCTCTGCTCTACCTGGCTCTACCTCTGCTCTACCTCTGCTCTACCTTTGCTCTACCTCTGCTCTACCTGACTCTACCTCTGCTCTACCTGGCTCTACCTTGCTCTACCTGGCTCTACCTCTGCTCTACCTCTGCTCTACCTGGCTCTACCTCCGCTCTACCTCTGCTCTACCGCTGCTCTACCTGGCTCTACCTAGCTCTACTTCTGCTCTTACCTCTGCTCTACCTGGCTCTACCTCTGCTTTACCTGGCTCTACCTCTGCTCTACCTCTGCTCTACCTGGCTCTACCTCTGCTCTACCTGGCTCTACCTCTGCTCTACCTGGCTCTACCTTGCTCTACCTGGCTCTACCTCTGCTCTACCTCTGCTCTACCTGGCTCTACCTTGCTCTACCTGGCTCTACCTCTGCTCTACCTGGCTCTACCTCTGCTCTATCTGGCTCTACCTCTGCTCTACCTGGCTCTACCTCTGCTCTACCTGGCTCTACCTCTGCTCTACCTGGCTCTACCTGGCTCTACCTGGCCTGAAGTTGAAGGAGTAGGGTACGTAGGTTAGTTAGAGCAGAGGTACCGGTAGAGCAGAGGTAGAGCCAGGTAGAGCAGAGGACAGAGGTAGAGCCAGGTAGAGCAGAGGTAGAGCAGAGGTAGAGCCAGGTAGAGCAGAGGTAGAGCACAATAGCTGACTGAGCAACAGTTATAAACTGTCATCCTCTGTGGACTGTGGGGAAACTTGTGTGAAGCGTGAGGCAGCTGCAGTGCCTAGTTTTTCCGGCACAATCATACGTGAGGACTTTATCAGAAGTTCGTAGTAGAAGCTGGCAGGTTCATCTGGAACGAATTAGCTCATTTCTGTTGTATGGGGAGGGTGTATGGTGGCAGAAAGTGGGTAGTGCCTATAAGTACCTTGATGGGGATGAACCAAAGTTGGTAGTTGACCAGACTTCAAGGAAAGTTGCGCTACATGTAGGTGTATGACTAGCTTGTTCCATTGTGATCAGCACGATACGAAACTTTAAATGATGTGCTAAACATGACCTTTGTACTGTATGTGTAGCTATTCAGACACTGGTTGTTGCCATGGTAGCTATTCAGACACTGGTTGTTGCCATGGTAGCTATTCAGACACTGGTTGTTGCCATGGTAGCTATTCGGACACTGGTTGTTGCCATGGTAGCTATTCAGACACTGGTTGTTGCCATGGTAGCTATTCAGACACTGGTTGTTGCCATGGTAGCTGTTCAGACACTGGTTGTTGCCATGGTAGCTATTCAGACACTGGTTGTTGCCATGGTAGCTATTCAGACACTGGTTGTTGCCATGGTACAGTTCAACCTGCTCTCTCCCACTGGTAGGGAACAGTGGTGGAACGTATGTCTGTGCAGTGTGGAGGGTTTCTACGGACATTGAGTCTACGTGACTGTCAGGGTGTTGAGGATGCTGCACTCAGGTTGGTGAAGGTTTGTTCGGGGGGTTTTTTTTGGGGGGGGGGGAGTTGGGATGGGGACAGGAGGTGGGAGGAGAGAGGGTGTGGGAGAGAGCAGGTGAGAGGGTGTGGGTGTTGGAAGGGAGTGTGGGAGGGGAGATGGTGTTGGAGAGGAGAGGCTGTGGGTGGGGAGAGTGCTGGAAGGGAGAGGGTGTGGGAGGGTAGGGTGTTGGAGGGGAGAACGTTTTGAGAGGAGAGAGTGGTGACGGGGAGATGGTGTGGGTGGAGAGAGGGGATTGGAAGGGAGAGGGGGCTGGAGGGGAGAGGGTGTGGGAGGGGAGAGGTACCTCAGGAAATGATGCCTTGATAAACAGGAGTGCAAACACACTCCATTCTGTAGAACATAATAATCTGGGGCCTTGTGCTTCCTGTCTATGTGCTGAATGTGGCCCTCTGATTGGTCAAACCATGGCCATACATCATCCCTTCTTATATGCAACCCTCCTTCAGAACATTCGCGGAGCACTGCCACTACATTGAGAAGTTAATTCTGAGCAAGTGTTTCAAAATAACGGACAGAACTGCGGAAAGTCTTAGCCACAATTGCAGAAACCTCAAGTACCTCGACTTTTCATCGTGTAAAAACATCACCAATGCTTCCTGTATGTACATCAGGTGAGTGCAGCCACACTGAGTCCTCCCATCTCACGTGCCTGCCACACCCCTGCCACACCTACACATCCTGCCCTCTCCCCTTCTCAGTACCATCACTACTTCTCACCCCAACACCACTTCCCTCTTCTCACACCCATGCACCTCTCCCCTCTCCTCACATGCCTTCCCTCCAGCTCCTCCTAACGCGCCCTCTTCCCTTTCTCCATGCTATACCCACAGTTTGTACTCCCCATCCCTCCTCCCCCTCCCTCTCTCCACACACCCTTCCCCTCCCTCTCTCCACACACCCTTCCCCTCCCTCTCTCCATACACCCTTCCCCTCCCTCTCTCCACACACCCTTCCCCTCCCTCTCTCCACACACCCTTCCCCTCCCTCTCTCCACACACCCTTCCCCTCCCTCTCTCCACACACCCTTCCCCTCCCTCTCTCCACACACCCTTCCCCTCCCTCTCTCCACACACCCTTCCCCTCCCTCTCTCCACACACCCTCCCCCTCCCTCTCTCCACACACCCTTCCCCTCCCTCTCTCCACACACCCTTCCCCTCCCTCTCTCCACACACCCTTCCCCTCCCTCTCTCCACACACCCTTCCCCTCCCTCTCTCCACACACCCTTCCCCTCCCTCTCTCCACACACCCCATCCCCTCCCTCTCTCCACACACCCCATTCCCTCCCTCTCTCCACACACCCTTCCCCTCCCTCTCTCCACACACCCTTCCCCTCCCTCTCTCCACACACCCTTCCCCTCCCTCTCTCCACACACCCCATTCCCTCCCTCTCTCCACACACCCTTCCCCTCCCTCTCTCCACACACCCTTCCCCTCCCTCTCTCCACACACCCTTCCCCTCTCCATGCTTACACACTCCTTCCCCTCCCTCTCTCCACACACCCCTTCCCCTCCCTCTCTCCACACATCCCTTCCCCTCCCTCTCTCCACACACCCTTCCCCTCCCTCTCTCCACACATCCCTTCCCCTCCCTCTCTCCACACACCCCTTCCCCTCCCTCTCTCCACACATCCCTTCCCCTCCCTCTCTCCACACATCCCTTCCCCTCCCTCTCTCCACACACCCTTCCCCTCCCTCTCTCCACACACCCTTCCCCTCCCTCTCTCCACACACCCTTCCCCTCCCTCTCTCCACACACCCTTCCCCTCCCTCTCTCCATGCTTACGCACCCTTCTCCTCCCTCTCTGGACTCACACACACCTTCCCCTCCCTCCCTCCACGCTCACACCCCCTCTCTCTACACTCCCCCTCTTCCTTTCTCCACTCCCTCTCTCCCTGCTCACATCATCCTTCGTTGTCCCTCACCCCACACCCCCACCCTTCCGCTCACTATACCTCCCACACATGCCAAGACACCGTTACACAATTCCCACACACCTTCACAACCCCCCCCCCCCACACACACACATACACACACACACACATACACACACACACACATACACACACACACACATACACACACACACACACATACACACACACACACACACACACACACACACACACACACACATACACACACACACACACATACACACACACACTCGCACACACAGAGAAGGGTGCCTAGGCCTGGAGCATCTAGACGTGTCCTACTGCCACATCTCATTGGAGGGAGTCAGGGGGCTCACTACAAAGTGCAAGAGACTCAGACACATCATTATGAAGTACTGTACAGAGGTACGTACGCCTAGCCGGCTTACCGTCAGCTTCTGTTGAATTGGATCTGAAGAGCAGCTTGAAAATGGGGAAGTCTACAAATGTTGATACATGTAGGAATGATGTCATTACATGTATGTCTAGTGCAGAGGCTAAAGGACTGTTATATATATGGTACATGTACATTGAACGTATTGTAGGAGGTTACACTGTGATTGTGAAAACACTGGAGACACATGTCTACAGTGCGGAGCTACATGTACACATCACAGAGTACTAGAGAGTTGTACTGCATGTGTAGTGTAGAGGCATGGACACATGAGGTATTGTGGGAGGTACATTGTGATTGTAGCTTTGTTGCTCTTTCTCTCAGATCAACGACGAGGCACTCGAACTCATTGGAACCAACTGGCCCCACCTCGTGACCCTCAATGTGCATGGCTGCAAGGTACTTGTATAGTCACATCTTGTGTGGATTAACCAGCTAGCCTCATTTCTAGGCCGTTCCCACCGCCAGTATTGATCGCTAACGTTATGCAGATATGGCAGGGGTATTTGCATTCAAATTCTAGCAGCGTGAATGGCCCGGGACCATCATATAAATCTGTAGGTCAGGTTGGTGGGCATTATTTGACAAGGGAATGAGTAGTACATGTATGCATTTATGTATTTATGTATGTATGTATGTATGTATGTATGTATGTATTTATGTATGTATGTATGTATGTATGTATGTATGTATGTATGTATGTATGTGTGCAGCAGAGCGCATAATGACGTAGGGAATGGAAGGAAGGGAAGGAGCGGGAAACTACCACGCAAAAGGCTAAATTTTGAAAACATTCCCACAGTAGTCGTGTTACTATCTTTTAGCGCACACATGTATCATTGTTTCCCATTGACTGGCTACAGCGACTTGCCAAAGATTGCTGGGAGAGAGAAGATAGTGTCTGCAAGTGTTGTAGGATGTTTCCCAGCAGTCATCAACTCCAGAAAAGCAGAAGGGGCGGTTTTTTTCCACTAGTCGAGACGCCTGCTTGGCTGTGTGAAGTGCTCAGGTTTGCATCCTCATACAGCACTTTCTCGAGGTCTGTCACTACTAGTATGTCATTCCCCTGCCTCGCTGCCAATGGGGTCCTGATACTGGCTTTTTTCTGTCTTCTAAATTTCCCACGGCAGTCCCGTTAGTTTGCACGCGTACAGAGACTTCATGAAGGATGAATACAATCTTTGTGTGTCGTTTCACTCTCTACGTCATTATGTGCTCCTGATGTATGTTATGAGATGCTTCATTAATCTGTCAGGCAAGTGGCTCTTACGTACATCACTGTATGTCTCCACTGCATACGTAGCAACTGACAGACAGTGGAGTGCAAGCAGTGTGTGAGAACTGCTCTGGGCTACAGAAGATAAGCGTCTCCGGGTGTGATCAGCTGACAGACGCCACGCTCAGGAAGCTGGCGACCTGCTGCCCACATCTCAGGTGGGTGCATGCTGGTCATGGATTGTCTCAGCACACGCATTCACGGAATTTGATGAATATGTGTAGTAATTGGCAGTGGACAATGTCATGAACTTGATGTGTCTATGCTAAACCAAACTGCTAGCTGACTTAGCCTTGTTCCCAGGCCTTCTCACCCCAGCATTTGTCGCTTGCAGTACTGGTATGTGCAGTGACGTACATTGATATTATGTGGACATATGGAGGAGTGGCACATTCGCAGACAAACCGCAAGTAAGTTAGTGCATTACTGATCGCAGCCACGAGACACTGAGCGACTGAGCGGTCGACATTAGGCAGTCTTGTCGACGTTTCTTGGGTCCTGAAAGCCACCCCAGAGCTGTACAGAAAGAATGTGCCACTCCTCCCCACGTCCACCTATGTCACTGCACATGACGAGTTTTACCAGGCCTTCCCCCGCGTTAGTACTGCAAGCGAGAAACACTGGGGTGAGAGGCCTGGGAATGAGGCTGTAGCTGTCTATAAGCATTTATCAGAAAGTTTACAGGTGTCACCAGACCCTTTCTTGTAGCCTCGTTCCCATGCAGGCCCTCGCTCCACTTTCAGTTGCACGAAAGAACGCGAAGGGCCTGGTATGTTTCCTCACATGTGTGACGTCTAGGGTAGAAAGGTGGTAGAAGAAGAGCAAAGTTACGAGGTAACTTACCACATGAATTAGCTAGTGGGGGGCGACTCATTCACACCAAGCGTTGTTCGCTTTTCCGTTCTGAAAATTTTGGCCGTTTGTCAATTACGTAACGTTCACGTGAGCAGGCTGGCTGTCCCCGCTTTTCCGTACTGCAAGCAGCGAAAAACTGGGCGGGGCCTGGGAACGAGGCTACCTATCTTGAGGGAATGAGCACGAGCACAAGAACCCACTCCAGACATGTCGTCAGCATGCCTTCATGCATAAAACGAAATTTGATGATACACTTGATTGCTCTAAATTAGATCATGGCGTTTACAATTATCAGCAACGTCTTTTGGTACACATAGTTCGCCAGTGTGGCCGAGTCAGTGGGATTGTCTGTGCCAAGTGTTCTGTGATAGTGCACATCACTAGGAATGTGTTTCTGAGCTCTCCATTGGTGCAACGTACTGAGTGTCCAGACAATTGGTATTAATTAAGTACTCTAAATTGAATAGCAGCACAAGAACTAGTAGCTTTGTTCCCGGGACGCAGCCTGGGAACGAGGCTACACAAGAGCGTACTCTAAAGTGTAAGCACTGAATTCCTTCAACTAAATGGAAAAAGATAACCATGAATGCCCATCCTCAACCTTGTTGGCTCCTAGCCTCGTACCCGGACTCTAATGGACAGGGAAAAACAGACTGAGATCCACTGTTTGCACAATTAGTCAGGTGTGTTCACATGCCATAATTGGCACAATTTGGAAACCATTTTCAAGTATGGCATCAAAATGTGTAGATTCAGCACTCCTGTTCTGTGAGTGCCATTTCTGACAAAAATGGAACAGCAAACCGAAATTGGCGGAGACAGCTCTGCTGGTGAACAACAGCACACCAAGGATACACAGTGAAGCCAGCAAGGATCAAGTCTTGCTACATGTACACTAGCAGCCGTCCTGCATGCATAGCTTCATTCCCAGACCTTCTACACCTCCAGTTTTTACAGTATGCAAAATTTACCGTGTTTTTCAGGTTGCTTGCTTCGACCAAACTCTGAATGCAAAACGGCAAAGTATCACATGACTTGAATCCACCAATAGAATCCAAGTTGTCATGTGAGAACTTGGAATCTATTGGTGGATTCAAGTCACGTGATACTTTGCCGTTTTGCATTCCGAGTTTGGACGAAGCAAGCAACCTGAAAACGCGATATATTGTCAAGAAATGAGGCTATGCATTCAGACTAATGTGCTAGGTATCTTGGGCTAGGAATGAGATCTGAAGCTGGGATTTGCACCATTGTGATCAGCACAAATAGAGCATTTCAATGATGTCCTTTTTGCTGTTGGTTGGATTTTGACCCAAAATCATGAAAAACCATGGATTATAGCCTTTGGTCGAGTACGATTTTGAGGCAAAATTGTGACCGAGATAAAAAATCATTTTAAGGACATCGTTTGAAAGCTCTTTTTATGCTGACCACAATGGTGCAACCCCCAACTTCATATCTCATGCACACACCCATACCTAGTGCAGTGTTCTCTTCCAAATCCATTCCCAATACCAATTTTGTTCAGTGGTCCGTTTTATCAGAAATGGCACGTACATCAGCCACCCTATAGAACAGGAGTGCTGTTTCTGTCAATTTAGGTTTACTTCCATGTCAAAATGTGACATAATTGGAGCCTGGGTACCAGGCTTAGTTCCTCCAGTTCCCATTATCCCGTGTATTGGAGCCTGGGTACCTGGCTTAGTTCCTCCAGTTCCCATTATCCCGTGTATTGGAGCCTGGGTACCAGGCTTAGTTCCTCCAGTTCCCATTATCCCGTGTATTGGAGCCTGGGTACCAGGCTTAGTTCTTCCAGTTCCCATTATCCCGTGTATTGGAGCCTGGGTACCAGGCTTAGTTCTTCCAGTTCCCATTATCCCGTGTATTGGAGCCTGGGTACCTGGCTTAGTTCCTCCAGTTCCCATTATCCCGTGTATTGGAGCCTGGGTACCAGGCTTAGTTCCTCCAGTTCCCATTATCCCATGTATTGGAGCCTGGGTACCTGGCTTAGTTCCTCCAGTTCCCATTATCCCGTGTATTGGAGCCTGGGTACCAGGCTTAGTTCCTCCAGTTCCCATTATCCCGTGTATTGGAGCCTGGGTACCAGGCTTAGTTCTTCCAGTTCCCATTATCCCGTGTATTGGAGCCTGGGTACCAGGCTTAGTTCTTCCAGTTCCCATTATCCCGTGTATTGGAGCCTGGGTACCTGGCTTAGTTCCTCCAGTTCCCATTATCCCGTGTATTGGAGCCTGGGTACCAGGCTTAGTTCCTCCAGTTCCCATTATCCCATGTATTGGAGCCTGGGTACCTGGCTTAGTTCCTCCAGTTCCCATTATCCCGTGTATTGGAGCCTGGGTACCAGGCTTAGTTCCTCCAGTTCCCATTATCCCATGTATTGGAGCCTGGGTACCAGGCTTAGTTCCTCCAGTTCCCATTATCCCGTGTATTGGAGCCTGGGTACCAGGCTTAGTTCCTCCAGTTCCCATTATCCCGTGTATTGGAACCTGGGTACCAGGCTTAGTTCCTCCAGTTCCCATTATCCCGTGTATTGGAGCCTGGGTACCAGGCTTAGTTCCTCCAGTTCCCATTATCCCGTGTATTGGAGCCTGGGTACCAGGCTTAGTTCCTCCAGTTCCCATTATCCCGTGTATTGGAGCCTGGGTACCAGGCTTAGTTCCTCCAGTTCCCATTATCCCGTGTATTGGAGCCTGGGTACCTGGCTTAGTTCCTCCAGTTCCCATTATCCCGTGTATTGGAGCCTGGGTACCAGGCTTAGTTCCTCCAAGGAGGTTTGTGCTTGGTCGGTAATTTCCCACTCTATCCAAACACTTTATGATTGGTCACTTATATTTCTCTTTCACGGTTGGCTGTTTCGTTCCTGTGTTGTGATTGGTCACTTCAGACTACTTGAAGCAGCAAGCTGTTCCCATTTTACAGACAATGGATTTCAAGCACTGGCAAATGTGAGTTGTGGCTATACGTACTTTATATCAAGATTTTAACCGTGTGTGTGTGTGTGTGTATGTGTGTGTGTGACGGAAGTGGGATGTTCGTGGGGCGGGACTAGACTAGTGACGCGCAACTTTCGTACATCAATTTACTGAACCTTGAACTCCACGAACAATGTTCGAGAAGATTGGGCATGGGCTGGAATCTTCCAGAACAGCTGGCGGATGTAATTGGGGAGCAGCAGTTGAAGCAGACGCAATCGGGGAGCTGCGGTTGAAGCAGACGCAATCGGGAGCATCAGTTGAAGTGGACGCAATCGGGGAGCAGTTGAAACGGATGCAATAGGGGCCAGAAGCAGCTGAAGCGGATGCAAGTGGTGAGCAGCAGCTGAAGCAGACACAAACGGGGAGCAGCAGCTGAAGCAGACACAAATGGGGAGCAGCAGCTGAAGCGCAGCGGACGCAATCGGGGAGCAGCAGGTGAAGCGGTGCAATCGGGGAGCAGCAGCTCTGCACAGAGAGCTGTCCAGCGCCGAATTACTCACGTAGGCGAACAAGTGGGAAGTAGCTGAGCGAGCGAAGCAAGCGAAGCTAATTGTAATAATTATGTTGCTTGCTGACTAGCATGTCTGAGTGATATTGGACAGTGGATTGTTATTGTTAAGGTTCCGGGATACAGGAAATTAATGGTGTAACACCCTGGCTTTGCACTAGTGGGGCTCGCTCTGGTTCACCCCAATCAGCAAGGTTCATGCACTATGAAGTGCAGGAGATGTACCATTGTATGGTGTAGACTGAGCAGTGTTCTCAGCGTACATTCAGTGCATAATGATATTATTATTTGGACCTTGTGAAGCCTTGCCTAGTCATGTATTCAAGTAGTGCTGACCTCGCCAGCTCGATGTGCTCCTGCCTGAGAGTAGGTTCTTTTGGTGAAGGTGGAGTAGTACATGCTGAAAGGGAACAGTACATGTGAACAGAAGACAGTAGAGAAGACGTTTGACGTCAAAGAATTAGTGGCCACTATGAACACACTCAACGAGAACAGCAGCAGCTGTCTCCGTAAGGTGCATGTGTACAGGAAGTTACGCCCACTTAGTTACTTAGCCAGTATCCTGGAACTTTAATGCAGATGTACAGGTGCAGCTAGCCGTCAGTAACTAACTGCCTGTAACTCTCTTTTCAGCATGTGCGTTTGTGCGTGCATGTGTGTGTGTGTGTATGTTCTCCCTTAGGAAGTCTTGTAAGCTCTCGCCTTACTCACGGCATCTGCGTGTTTCTGCATCACTTCTTGTCACTGTGACCCATCGACAGCCTTATGTATTGACTGGGTTAGCTCCACGGAATATGTGTTGTGTATGTGAGTGGGTCCCCTCTCCTTCAGGATGCAGCGGTCTGCAGAGAATGGACTTGGAGGAGTGTGTGCTGGTAGGTTACACAAACACAGTCAGTACCAGTACATACAGGACTGGGCGGGCACCATAACCGTCAGAGCTGCTCCGTGTCAACATTGTCCGCTTGCTTGTTCAAGTCCGTGGTGAAGTTTCATATTTGGCTTTTCGATGATTCTGCTGCTTAGAGGAGTGCCCATAGGTGTGGTCTACACAGGAAATAGTGAAATACTCAAACGGGCGAGTGGATGGTGTGATCGCTGAGCAACTTTGGTGATGATGGTGCCTGTCTTGTCCCATGTTTACAGGCAGTTTTTTTCTGTGACCTGCTGTCTATGTGAGGCATGTCCGCATGTACGCATGATCAACAAATTGCTCCTGACAGCCATTCAGAAGAATGCACATTGTTGATTCAGCAGTTACACTTGTCTGTACCCCCAGATCACAGACAACACACTAATACAGCTGGCTGTCAACTGCCCTAACCTACAGAAATTGGTAAGACAATCACACCAGTCCTGCTAGCAATCACTTAACCTCGTACCCAGTTTCTCACCGTCTTTTGCCGCCCGTCATCACAGAAAATATCAACGTTGTCCACCCATGGGTGCTATGGTTAACGTATAGGGTCGGTAAACCCCTTGTAAACAGTCCCCAAGCAGTGCTAAGGGTATACAAACTTGTACTGAAGTCAGTTGGGCATTCACCCCCCCCCCCTTTCTGAAATAAGCCCTGGTGTCCAGTTGGGCTAGAAGCCCAGCACCAAAGTTATAGCATGTTGACTGTATTGGTGGTACACATACAGGTGCTCTCCCACTGTGAGAGAATCACGGACAACGGCATCAGGCACCTTACCAGTGGAGCGTGCTCTGAGACTCTACAAGTTCTGGAGCTGGACAACTGCCCTCTTGTAACTGACCACACATTAGAACTGCTCAGGTGACCAGTTGCATGACCTGATTGTTAACTTATGATAGTGCAATCATGTGTATACTATAGCAGGCACAATGATTGGTTTGTCCTTCTGTCTGTCAGTCTGTCCATGGAGTTTCAGCAATGAAGGCCTTGATAGAAGTCTCAGAATTCAGAAAATACTAGCGTCTATATAACTTACAGACCAGAGATCCCCTCGAGAGGCTGAGAAAAGCTGCGTGAAAGTCCTATTTCTAACATTACTGCCACAACTTACGGTATCTCATTCTGCTGACACCGCTGTATTAAAAATCCGAAGGCCCATCAAAGTAGCGCACGGGGTACGTGCTCTGCTGAGCACCTCTAGTTTCACTGATTTGTACATGTACCAACCAGACCCACTGGTGATTGTTGCTCTCCTTTGTGTAGGGGGTGCGTGACCCTGAGGAGACTGGAAATATTTGACTGCCAGATGGTCTCGAGAAATGGGATACACAAACTAGGGGTACGTATTCTATTATGTGCAGGATATAGACTATGCTGTTATGCCCTGACGATGGCCTTGTTATTAGTCCAAAATCTTGGACTATTGAATTGTATTTTGAATAAGAAAATAATTTTGAACAAGAAAATAACCTAAAAACTCCTTTTGAAATGTCAGTATTCAAGTGCCATTGTAGCCTCGTTCCCTGGCCTCCCCCCATTTCTTCACTTTTCATTCAGAATGGAATTGCAGATTTGTTCTAGTAGAAGTTATTTGATTCTCCCCATCTCTCTCCCCCCTTCTTCTACCTCCCTCCCTCCCCCCTCTCTCTTGTCCACACGTGGTGGTAACAGAGATTACGTTCTGACATCAAGGTACATGCATTCTTCCCCCCCAACACTCCCCCTGCCGCCATCGTCCACCACAGAAGACATATATGTCGCTGTTGCACTTTAGTGTGATAGTGTGCTTAGTGTTATCTTTACAGCATCAATAGTTTTATATCATTGCATTGCATCTCAAATCATCACTTGAACAGATCAGTCTCTCAGTGATCAAATTACATCAGTCAGTGATAATCAGTAACTCATTTTTGATTCATTTTATACTGGACTGCCAAACAGGATAGGTCATTGCATTTCATTGTAATGCAGAGTTATGTATCAGGTATGAGATGATATTCCGTACTCTTCAGTGGTTGAATGGTACTAGTATGGGCATGGTGGGCTACTGACCAAATGTTGGATGTGCTGCATGACCCCATGGGTGATCGAGCAAGGGATGCATGATCGAGAGAACTTGTAGAGTTTGTGGTACCGAGTTTTCACAAGTCATGATGAATTCTTGATATGATGTAATTTGCCAATGATTATGGGTGAAGTGTGTAGTGGTACAACCAGTTAATCTGCTCAGTTTTCACCATTCGAACTTGTATGAAGTGCTTATTCAGCTGCATTATTTTTGAGATCTACTGTTCTGAGTTCCTGTGTTCGATTCTGTGATTGTATAATTATCTAAAGTGAATTTTTAATATTAGGAATTGGACTGCAGGAGGCTAGGGATGGCATCGGCTTAACCTTCGTTGAAGTTTTTATTGATATCTTCACTGTTCCTTAGAGCTCGCTGGAGTGCCTTTCCAAACTTGGTGTCAAGATCAGCCTGCTTTTCTTCAGTCTCTACAGTGTTGGTGTCATCAGCTAGAACAACCTGGCCTTTAATTCTCTTCTACAGCATCACTATCCAGCTGGGCTTCATTTTCTTCTACACCATCAGACATATCAACTGCTACATGTAATGGCAAGTGCTCACCAGCTGTGGGGGTAGATGTGATCAGAGTAGCTCTCGGTTCCTTGGCAGGTGTCATCATAAAATAAGCATCCGTAATAAACACTAACCTCAAAGTCAACATAAGCATTAGCTATGTGACTGCCTTGACCTACAACACTCCCCTCTAGTTCCCTAGAGGTTTGAAAATCGCATGTGCAGCGAAGGTTACAGGCTTCTTCAAACACCCTGATGGTAAGGGCAGGAAGAGATCGATTCTCACTGATCAGTTTCTCCCAACCAGCTCTTCTAGCTACCTGCACGTGACCCAACAAGGTTGAGCAAAAATGGAGCAGTCGTGCACGTGGTCCATGCTGATTGAAGTTGGCATCCCATCCCCATCAAGGTATACTTATAGGCACTACCCACTTTCTGCCACCATACACCCTCCCCATACAACAGAAATGAGCTAATTCGTTCCAGACGAACCTGCCAGCTTCTACTACGAACTTCTGATAAAGTCCTCAAGTATGATTGTGCCGGAAAAACTAGGCACTGCAGCTGCCTCACGCTTCACACAAGTTTCCCCACAGTCTACAGAGGATGACAGTTTATAACTGTTGCTCAGTCAGCTATTGTGCTCTACCTATGCTCAACCTGGCTCTACCTCTGCTCTACCTCTGCTCTACCTGGCTCTACCTCTGTCCTCTGCTCTACCTGGCTCTAACTCTGCTCTACCGGTACCTCAGCTCTAACTAACCTACGTACCCTACTCCTTCAACTTCAGGCCAGGTAGAGCCAGGTAGAGCAGAGGTAGAGCCAGGTAGAGCAGAGGTAGAGCCAGGTAGAGCAGAGGTAGAGCCAGATAGAGCAGAGGTAGAGCCAGGAAGAGCAGAGGTAGAGCCAGGTAGAGCCAGGTAGAGCAGAGGTAGAGCCAGGTAGAGCAGAGGTAGAGCCAGGTAGAGCAGAGGTAGAGCAGAGGTAGAGCCAGGTAGAGCAGAGGTAGAGTCAGGTAGAGCAGAGGTAGAGCCAGGTAGAGCAGAGGTAGAGCAGAGGTAGAGCCAGGTAGAGCAGAGGTAGAGCAGAGGTAGAGCCAGGTAGAGCAGAGGTAGAGCCAGGTAGAGCAGAGGTAAGAGCAGAAGTAGAGCTAGGTAGAGCCAGGTAGAGCAGAGGTAGAGCCAGGTAGAGCAGAGGTAGAGCAGAGGTAGAGCCAGGTAGAGCAGAGGTAGAGCCAGGTAGAGCAGAGGTAAGAGCAGAAGTAGAGCTAGGTAGAGCCAGGTAGAGCAGAGGTAGAGCCAGGTAGAGCAGAGGTAGAGCAGAGGTAGAGCCAGGTAGAGCAGAGGTAGAGCAGAGGTAGAGCCAGGTAGAGCAGAGGTAGAGCAGAGGTAGAGCCAGGTAGAGCAGAGGTAGAGCCAGGTAGAGCAGAGGTAGAGCAGAGGTAGAGCCAGGTAGAGAAGAGGTAGAGCAGAGGTAGAGCCAGGTAGAGCAGAGGTAGAGCAGAGGTAGAGCCAGGTAGAGCAGAGGTAGAGCCAGGTAGAGCAGAGGTAGAGCCAGGTAGAGCAGAGGTAGAGCAGAGGTAGAGCCAGGTAGAGCAAGGTAGAGCCAGGTAGAGTAGAGGTAAGAGCAGAAGTAGAGCTAGGTAGAGCCAGGTAGAGCAGAGGTAGAGCCAGGTAGAGCAGAGGTAGAGCAGAGGTAGAGCCAGGTAAAGCAGAGGTATAGCCAGGTAGAGCAGAGGTAAGAGCAGAAGTAGACCTAGGTAGAGCCAGGTAGAGCAGAGGTAGAGCAGAGGTAGAGCCAGGTAGAGCAAGGTAGAGCCAGGTAGAGCAGAGGTAGAGTCAGGTAGAGCAGAGGTAGAGCCAGGTAGAGCAGAGGTAGAGCAGAGGTAGAGCCAGGTAGAGCAGAGGTAGAGCCAGGTAGAGCAGAGGTAGAGCAGAGGTAGAGCCAGGTAGAGCAGAGGTAGAGCAGAGGTAGAGCCAGGTAGAGCAGAGGTAGAGCAGAGGTAGAGCCAGGTAGAGCAGAGGTAGAGCCAGGTAGAGTAGAGGTAGAGCAGAGGTAGAGCCAGGTAGAGCAGAGGTAGAGCCAGGTAGAGCAGAGGTAGAGCCAGGTAGAGCAGAGGTAGAGCAGAGGTAGAGCCAGGTAGAGCAGAGGTAGAGCCAGGTAGAGCAGAGGTAGAGCCAGGTAGAGCAGAGGTAGAGCAGAGGTAGAGCCAGGTAGAGCAGAGGTAGAGCAGAGGTAGAGCCCGGTAGAGCAGAGGTAGAGCAGAGGTAGAGCCAGGTAGAGCAGAGGTAGAGCAGAGGTAGAGCCAGGTAGAGCAGAGGTAGAGCAGAGGTAGAGCCAGGTAGAGCAGAGGTAGAGCAGAGGTAGAGCCAAGTAGAGCAGAGGTAGAGCCACGTAGAGCCAGGTAGAGCAGAGGTAGAGCCAGGTAGAGCAGAGGTAGAGCCAGGTAGAGCAGAGGTAGAGCAGAGGTAGAGCCAGGTAGAGCAAGGTAGAGCCAGGTAGAGTAGAGGTAAGAGCAGAAGTAGAGCTAGGTAGAGCCAGGTAGAGCAGAGGTAGAGCCAGGTAGAGCAAAGGTAGAGCAGAGGTAGAGCCAGGTAAAGCAGAGGTATAGCCAGGTAGAGCAGAGGTAAGAGCAGAAGTAGACCTAGGTAGAGCCAGGTAGAGCAGAGGTAGAGCAGAGGTAGAGCCAGGTAGAGCAAGGTAGAGCCAGGTAGAGCAGAGGTAGAGTCAGGTAGAGCAGAGGTAGAGCCAGGTAGAGCAGAGGTAGAGCAGAGGTAGAGCCAGGTAGAGCAGAGGTAGAGCCAGGTAGAGCAGAGGTAGAGCAGAGGTAGAGCCAGGTAGAGCAGAGGTAGAGCAGAGGTAGAGCCAGGTAGAGCAGAGGTAGAGCAGAGGTAGAGCCAGGTAGAGCAGAGGTAGAGCCAGGTAGAGTAGAGGTAGAGCAGAGGTAGAGCCAGGTAGAGCAGAGGTAGAGCCAGGTAGAGCAGAGGTAGAGCCAGGTAGAGCAGAGGTAGAGCAGAGGTAGAGCCAGGTAGAGCAGAGGTAGAGCCAGGTAGAGCAGAGGTAGAGCAGAGGTAGAGCCAGGTAGAGCAGAGGTAGAGCAGAGGTAGAGCCAGGTAGAGCAGAGGTAGAGCAGAGGTAGAGCCAGGTAGAGCAGAGGTAGAGCAGAGGTAGAGCCAGGTAGAGCAGAGGTAGAGCCACGTAGAGCCAGGTAGAGCAGAGGTAGAGCCAGGTAGAGCAGAGGTAGAGCCAGGTAGAGCAGAGGTAGAGCAGAGGTAAAGCCAGGTAGAGCAGAGGTAGAGCAGAGGTAGAGCCAGGTAGAGCAGAGGTAGAGCAGAGGTAGAGCCAGGTAGAGCAGAGGTAGAGCCAGGTAGAGCAGAGGTAGAGCAGAGGTAGAGCAGAGGTAGAACAGAGGTAGAGCCAGGTAGAGCAGAGGTAGAGCAGAGGTAGAGCCAGGTAGAGCAGAGGTAGAGCAGAGGTAGAGCCAGGTAGAGCAGAGGTAGAGCAGAGGTAGAGCCAGGTAGAGCAGAGGTAAAGCCACGTAGAGCCAGGTAGAGAGGAGGTAGAGCCAGGTAGAGCCAGGCAGAGCAGAGGTAGAGCAGAGGTAGAGCCAGGTAGAGCAAGGTAGAGCCAGGTAGAGCAGAGGTAAGAGCAGAAGTAGAGCTAGGTAGAGCCAGGTAGAGCAGAGGTAGAGCCAGGTAGAGCAGAGGTAGAGCAGAGGTAGAGCCAGGTAGAGCAGAGGTAAGAGCAGAAGTAGAGCTAGGTAGAGCCAGGTAGAGCAGAGGTAGAGTCAGGTAGACAAGAGGTAGAGCGGAGGTAGAGCCAGGTAGAGCAGAGGTAGAGCCAGGTAGAGTAGAGGTAGAGCAGAGGTAGAGCCAGGTAGAGCAGAGGTAGAGCCAGGTAGAGCAGAGGTAGAGCCAGGTAGAGCAGAGGTAGAGCAGAGGTAGAGCCAGGTAGAGCAGAGGTAGAGCAGAGGTAGAGCCAGGTAGAGTAGAGGTAGAGCAGAGGTAGAGCCCGGTAGAGCAGAGGTAGAGCAGAGGTAGAGCCAGGTAGAGCAGAGGTAGAGCAGAGGTAGAGCCAGGTAGAGCAGAGGTAGAGCAGAGGTAGAGCCAGGTAGAGCAGAGGTAGAGCAGAGGTAGAGCCAGGTAGAGCAGAGGTAGAGCCACGTAGAGCCAGGTAGAGCAGAGGTAGAGCGAGGTAGAGCAGAGGTAGAGCCAGGTAGAGCAGAGGTAGAGCAGAGGTAAAGCCAGGTAGAGCAGAGGTAGAGCAGAGGTAGAGCCAGGTAGAGCAGAGGTAGAGCAGAGGTAGAGCCAGGTACAGCAGAGGTAGAGCCAGGTAGAGCAGAGGTAGAGCAGAGGTAGAGCAGAGGTAGAACAGAGGTAGAGCCAGGTAGAGCAGAGGTAGAGCAGAGGTAGAGCCAGGTAGAGCAGAGGTAGAGCAGAGGTAGAGCCAGGTAGAGCAGAGGTAAAGCCACGTAGAGCCAGGTAGAGAGGAGGTAGAGCCAGGTAGAGCAGAAGTAGAGCCAGGTAGAGCAGAGGTAGAGCAGAGGTAGAGCCAGGTAGAGCAGAGGTAGAGCAGAGGTAGAGCCAGGTAGAGCAGAGGTAGAGCAGAGGTAGAGCCAGGTAGAGCAGAGGTAGAGCCAGGTAGAGCAGAGGTAGAGCAGAGGTAGAGCCAGGTAGAGCAGAGGTAGAGCAGAGGTAGAGCCAGGTAGAGCAGAGGTAGAGCCAGGTAGAGCAGAGGTAGAGCCAGGTAGAGCCAGGTAGAGCAGAGGTAGAGCGGAGGTAGAGCCAGGTAGAACAGAGGTAGAGCAGAGGTAGAGCCAGGTAGAGCAAGGTAGAGCCAGGTAGAGCAGAGGTAAGAGCAGAAGTAGAGCTAGGTAGAGCCAGGTAGAGCAGAGGTAGAGCCAGGTAGAGCAGAGGTAGAGCAGAGGTAGAGCCAGGTAGAGCAGAGGTAGAGCCAGGTAGAGCAGAGGTAAGAGCAGAAGTAGAGCTAGGTAGAGCCAGGTAGAGCAGAGGTAGAGTCAGGTAGACAAGAGGTAGAGCGGAGGTAGAGCCAGGTAGAGCAGAGGTAGAGCCAGGTAGAGTAGAGGTAGAGCAGAGGTAGAGCCAGGTAGAGCAGAGGTAGAGCCAGGTAGAGCAGAGGTAGAGCCAGGTAGAGCAGAGGTAGAGCAGAGGTAGAGCCAGGTAGAGCAGAGGTAGAGCCAGGTAGAGCAGAGGTAGAGCAGAGGTAGAGCCAGGTAGAGCAGAGGTAGAGCAGAGGTAGAGCCAGGTAGAGCAGAGGTAGAGCCAGGTAGAGCAGAGGTAGAGCAGAGGTAGAGCCAGGTAGAGCAGAGGTAGAGCCAGGTAGAGCAGAGGTAGAGCCAGGTAGAGCAGAGGTAGAGCAGAGGTAGAGCCAGGTAGAGCAGAGGTAGAGCCAGGTAGAGCAGAGGTAGAGCAGAGGTAGAGCCAGGTAGAGCAGAGGTAGAGCAGAGGTAGAGCCAGGTAGAGCAGAGGTAGAGCAGAGGTAGAGCCAGGTAGAGCAGAGGTAGAGCAGAGGTAGAGCCAGGTAGAGCAGAGGTAGAGCAGAGGTAGAGCCAGGTAGAGCAGAGGTAGAGCCACGTAGAGCCAGGTAGAGCAGAGGTAGAGCCAGGTAGAGCAGAGGTAGAGCCAGGTAGAGCAGAGGTAGAGCAGAGGTAAAGCCAGGTAGAGCAGAGGTAGAGCAGAGGTAGAGCAGAGGTAGAACAGAGGTAGAGCCAGGTAGAGCAGAGGTAGAGCCAGGTAGAGCTGAGGTAGAGCAGAGGTAGAGCCAGGTAGAGCAGAGGTAAAGCCACGTAGAGCCAGGTAGAGAGGAGGTAGAGCCAGGTAGAGCAGAGGTAGAGCCAGGTAGAGCAGAGGTAGAGCAGAGGTAGAGCCAGGAAGAGCAGAGGTAGAGCAGAGGTAGAGCCAGGTAGAGCAGAGGTAGAGCAGAGGTAGAGCCAGGTAGAGCAGAGGTAGAGCCAGGTAGAGCAGAGGTAGAGCAGAGGTAGAGCCAGGTAGAGCAGAGGTAGAGCAGAGGTAGAGCCAGGTAGAGCAGAGGTAGAGCCAGGTATAGCAGAGGTAGAGCCAGGTAGAGCCAGGTAGAGCAGAGGTAGAGCAGAGGTAGAGCCAGGTAGAGCAGAGGTAGAGCAGAGGTAGAGCCAGGTAGAGCAGAGGTAGAGCCAGGTAGAGCAGAGGTAGAGCAGAGGTAGAGCCAGGTAGAGCAGAGGTAGAGCCAGGTAGAGCAGTGGTAGAGCAGAGGTAGAGCCAGGTAGAGCAGAGGTAGAGCCAGGTAGAGCAGAGGTAGAGCCAGGTAGAGCCAGGTAGAGCAGAGGTAGAGCAAGATAGAGCAGAGGTAGAGCCAGATAGAGCAGAGGTAGAGCAGAGGTAGAGCCAGGGAGAGCAGAGGTAGAGCAGAGGTAGAGCAAGGTAGAGCAGAGGTAGAGCAGAGGTAGAGCCAGGTAGAGCAGAGGTAGAGCCAGGTAGAGCAGAGGTAGAGCAGAGGTAGAGCCAGGTAGAGCAGAGGTAGAGCAGAGGTAGAGCCAGGTAGAGCAGAGGTAGAGCCAGGTAGAGCAGAGGTAGAGCCAGGTAGAGCCAGGTAGAGCAGAGGTAGAGCAGAGGTAGAGCCAGGTAGAGCAGAGGTAGAGCAGAGGTAGAGCCAGGTAGAGCAGAGGTAGAGCCAGGTAGAGCAGAGGTAGAGCCAGGTAGAGCAGAGGTAGAGCCAGGTAGAGCCAGGTAGAGCAGAGGTAGAGCCAGGTAGAGCAGAGGTAGAGCCAGGTAGAGCAGAGGTAGAGCCAGGTAGAGCAGAGGTAGAGCAGAGGTAGAGCCAGGTAGAGCAGAGGTAGAGCCAGGTAGAGCAGAGGTACAGCCAGGTAGAGCAGAGGTAGAGCAGAGGTAGAGCCAGGTAGAGCAGAGGTAGAGCCAGGTAGAGCAGAGGTAGAGCAGAGGTAGAGCCAGGTAGAGCAGAGGTAGAGCAGAGGTAGAGCCAGGTAGAGCAGAGGTAGAGCAGAGGTAGAGCCAGGTAGAGCAGAGGTAGAGCCAGGTAGAGCAGAGGTAGAGCCAGGTAGAGCAGAGTTAGAGCAGAGGTAGAGCCAGGTAGAGCAGAGGTAGAGCAGAGGTAGAGCCAGGTAGAGCAGAGGTAGAGCAGAGGTAGAGCCAGGTAGAGCAGAGGTAGAGCCAGGTAGAGCAGAGGTAGAGCCAGGTAGAGCCAGGTAGAGCAGAGGTAGAGCAGAGGTAGAGCCAGGTAGAGCAGAGGTAGAGCCAGGTAGAGCAGAGGTAGAGCCAGGTAGAGCAGAGGTAGAGCCAGGTAGAGCAGAGGTAGAGCAGAGGTAGAGCCAGGTAGAGCAGAGGTAAGAGCAGAAGTAGAGCTAAGTAGAGCCAGGTAGAGCCAGGTAGAGCAGAGGTAGAGCGGAGGTAGAGCCAGGTAGAGCAGAGGTAGAGCAGAGGTAGAGCCAGGTAGAGCAAGGTAGAGCCAGGTAGAGCAGAGGTAAGAGCAGAAGTAGAGCTAGGTAGAGCCAGGTAGAGCAGAGGTAGAGCCAGGTAGAGCAGAGGTAGAGCAGAGGTAGAGCCAGGTAGAGCAGAGGTAGAGCCAGGTAGAGCAGAGGTAAGAGCAGAAGTAGAGCTAGGTAGAGCCAGGTAGAGCAGAGGTAGAGTCAGGTAGACAAGAGGTAGAGCGGAGGTAGAGCCAGGTAGAGCAGAGGTAGAGCAGAGGTAGAGCCAGGTAGAGCAAGGTAGAGCCAGGTAGAGCAGAGGTAGAGTCAGGTAGAGCAGAGGAAGAGCCAGGTAGAGCAGAGGTAGAGCAGAGGTAGAGCCAGGTAGAGGAGAGGTAGAACCAGGTAGAGCAGAGGTAGAGCAAAGGTAGAGCCAGGGAGAGCAGAGGTAGAGCCAGGTAGAGCAGAGGTAGAGCAGAGGTAGAGCCAGGTAGAGCAGAGGTAGAGCAGAGGTAGAGACAGGTAGAGCAGAGGTAGAGCCAAGTAGAGCAGAGGTAGAGCCAGGTAGAGCAGAGTTAGAGCAGAGGTAGAGCCAGGTAGAGCAGAGGTAAAGCAGAGGTAGAGCCAGGTAGAGCAGAGGTAGAGCACAGGTAGAGCCAGGTAGAGCAGAGGTAGAGCCAGGTAGAGCAGAGGTAGAGCCAGGTAGAGCAGAGGTAGAGCCAGGTAGAGCCAGGTAGAGCAGAGGTAGAGCAGAGGTAGAGCCAGGTAGAGCAGAGGTAGAGCCAGGTAGAGCAGAGGTAGAGCCAGGTAGAGCAGAGGTAGAGCAGAGGTAGAGCCAGGTAGAGCAGAGGTAGAGCAGAGGTAGAGCCAGGTAGAGCAGAGGTAGATCCAGGTAGAGCAGAGGTAGAGCAGAGGGAGAGCCAGGTAGAGCAGAGGTAGAGCCAGGTAGAGCAGAGGTAGAGCCAGGTAGAGCAGAGGTAGAGCCAGGTAGAGCAGAGGTAGAGCCAGGTAGAGCAGAGGTAGAGCCAGGAAGAGCAGAGGTAGAGCAGAGGTAGAGCCAGGTAGAGCAGAGGTAAGAGCAGAAGTAGAGCTAGGTAGAGCAAGGTAGAGCCAGGTAGAGCAGAGGTAGAGCGGAGGTAGAGCAGAGGTAGAGCAGAGGTAGAGCCAGGTAGAGCAGAGGTAGAGCCAGGTATAGCAGAGGTAGAGCCAGGTAGAGCAGAGTTAGAGCAGACGTAGAGCCAGGTAGAGCAGAGGTAGAGCAGAGGTAGAGCCAGGTAGAGCAGAGGTAGAGCAGAGGTAGAGCCAGGTAGAGCAGAGGTAGAGCCAGGTAGAGCAGAGGTAGAGCCAGGTAGAGCCAGGTAGAGCAGAGGTAGAGCAGAGGTAGAGCCAGGTAGAGCAGAGGTAGAGCAGAGGTAGAGCCAGGTAGAGCCAGGTAGCGCAGAGGTAGAGCCTGGTAGAGCAGAGGTAGAGCAGAGGTAGAGCCAGGTAGAGCAGAGGTAGAGCCAGGTAGAGCAGAGATAGAGCCAGGTAGAGCCAGGTAGAGCAGAGGTAGAGCCAGGTAGAGCAGAGGTAGAGCCAGGTAGAGCAGAGGTAGAGCCAGGTAGAGCCAGGTAGAGCAGAGGTAGAGCCAGGTACATCAGAGGTAGAGCCAGGTAGAGCAGAGGTAGAGCAGAGGTAGAGCCAGGTAGAGCAGAGGAAGAGCAGAGGTAGAGCCAGGTAGAGCAGAGGTAGAGCCAGGTAGAGCAGAGGTAGAGCCAGGTAGAGCGAGGTAGAGCAGAGGTAGAGCCAGGTAGAGCAGAGGTAGAGCCAGGTAGAGCAGAGGTAGAGCCAGGTAGAGCAGAGGTAGAGCAGAGGTAGAGCCAGGTAGAGAAGAGGTAGAGCCAGGTAGAGCAGAAGTAGAGCCAGGTAGAGCAGAGGTAGAGCCAGGTAGAGCCCGGTAGAGCAGAGGTAGAGCCAGGTAGAGCAGAGGTAGAGCCAGGTAGAGCAGAGGTAGAGCAGAGGTAGAGCCAGGTAGAGCAGAGGTAGAGCAGAGGTAGAGCCAGGTAGAGCAGAGATAGAGAAGAGGTAGAGCTAGGTAGAGCAGAGGTAGAGCCAGGTAGAGCAGAGGTAGAGCCAGGTAGAGCAGTGGTAGAGCACAGGTAGAGCCAGGTAGAGCAGAGGTAGAGCCAGGTAGAGACAGGTAGAGCAGAGGTAGAGCAGAGGGAGAGCCAGGTAGAGCAGAGGTAGAGCCAGGTAGAGCAGAGGTAGAGCCAGGTAGAGCAGAGGTAGAGCCAGGTAGAGCAGAGGTAGAGCCAGGTAGAGCAGAGGTAGAGCCAGGTAGAGCAGAGGTAGAGCCAGGAAGAGCAGAGGTAGAGCAGAGGTAGAGCCAGGTAGAGCAGAGGTAAGAGCAGAAGTAGAGCTAGGTAGAGCCAGGTAGAGCCAGGTAGAGCAGAGGTAGAGCGGAGGTAGAGCAGAGGTAGAGCAGAGGTAGAGCCAGGTAGAGCAGAGGTAGAGCCAGGTATAGCAGAGGTAGAGCCAGGTAGAGCAGAGTTAGAGCAGACGTAGAGCCAGGTAGAGCAGAGGTAGAGCAGAGGTAGAGCCAGGTAGAGCAGAGGTAGAGCAGAGGTAGAGCCAGGTAGAGCAGAGGTAGAGCCAGGTAGAGCAGAGGTAGAGCCAGGTAGAGCCAGGTAGAGCAGAGGTAGAGCAGAGGTAGAGCCAGGTAGAGCAGAGGTAGAGCAGAGGTAGAGCCAGGTAAAGCAGAGGTAGAGCAGAGGTAGAGCCAGGTAGAGCAGAAGTAGAGCCAGGTAGAGCAGAGGTAGAGCCAGGTAGAGCCAGGTAGCGCAGAGGTAGAGCCTGGTAGAGCAGAGGTAGAGCAGAGGTAGAGCCAGGTAGAGCAGAGGTAGAGCCAGGTAGAGCAGAGATAGAGCCAGGTAGAGCTAGGTAGAGCAGAGGTAGAGCCAGGTAGAGCAGAGGTAGAGCCAGGTAGAGCAGAGGTAGAGCCAGGTAGAGCCAGGTAGAGCAGAGGTAGAGCCAGGTACAGCAGAGGTAGAGCCAGGTAGAGCAGAGGTAGAGCAGAGGTAGAGCCAGGTAGAGCAGAGGAAGAGCAGAGGTAGAGCCAGGTAGAGCAGAGGTAGAGCCAGGTAGAGCAGAGGTAGAGCCAGGTAGAGCGAGGTAGAGCAGAGGTAGAGCCAGGTAGAGCAGAGGTAGAGCCAGGTAGAGCAGAGGTAGAGCCAGGTAGAGCAGAGGTAGAGCAGAGGTAGAGCCAGGTAGAGAAGAGGTAGAGCCAGGTAGAGCAGAAGTAGAGCCAGGTAGAGCAGAGGTAGAGCCAGGTAGAGCCAGGTAGAGCAGAGGTAGAGCCAGGTAGAGCAGAGGTAGAGCCAGGTAGAGCAGAGGTAGAGCAGAGGTAGAGCCAGGTAGAGCAGAGGTAGAGCAGAGGTAGATCCAGGTAGAGCAGAGATAGAGAAGAGGTAGAGCCAGGTAGAGCAGAGGTAGAGCCAGGTAGAGCAGAGGTAGAGCCAGGTAGAGCAGTGGTAGAGCACAGGTAGAGCCAGGTAGAGCAGAGGTAGAGCCAGGTAGAGACAGGTAGAGCAGAGGTAGAGCCTGGTAGAGCAGAGGTAGAGCTAGGTAGAGCAGAGGTAGAGCAGAGGTAGAGCCAGGTAGAGCAGACGTAGAGCAGAGGTAGAGCCAGGTAGAGCAGAGGTAGAGCCAGGTAGAGCAGAGGTAGAGCCAGGTAGAGCCAGGTAGAGCAGAGGTAGAGCAGAGGTAGAGCCAGGTAGAGCAGAGGTAGAGTAGAGGTACAGCCAGGTAGAGCAGAGGTAGAGCCAGGTAGAGCGAGGTAGAGCAGAGGTAGAGCAGAGGTAGAGCCAGGTAGAGCAGAGGTAGAGCAGAGGTAGAGCCAGGTAGAGCAGAGGTAGAGCAGAGGTAGAGCCAGGTAGAGCAGAGGTAGAGCCACGTAGAGCCAGGTAGAGCAGAGGTAGAGCCAGGTAGAGCAGAGGTAGAGCCAGGTAGAGCAGAGGTAAAGCCAGGTAGAGCAGAGGTAGAGCAGAGGTAGAGCCAGGTAGAGCAGAGGTAGAGCAGAGGTAGAGCCAGGTAGAGCAGAGGTAGAGCCAGGTAGAGCAGAGGTAGAGCAGAGGTAGAGCCAGGTAGAGCAGAGGTAGAGCAGAGGTAGAGCCAGGTAGAGCAGAGGTAGAGCCAGGTAGAGCCAGGTAGAGCAGAGGTAGAGCAGAGGTAGAGCCAGGTAGAGCAGAGGTAGAGCAGAGGTAGAGCCAGGTAGAGCAGAGATAGAGAAGAGGTAGAGCCAGGTAGAGCAGAGGTAGAGCCAGGTAGAGCAGAGGTAGAGTCAGGTAGAGCAGTGGTAGAGCACAGGTAGAGCCAGGTAGAGCAGAGGTAGAGCCAGGTAGAGACAGGTAGAGCAGAGGTAGAGCAGAGGGAGAGCCAGGTAGAGCAGAGGTAGAGCCAGGTAGAGCAGAGGTTGAGCCAGGTAGAGCAGAGGTAGAGCCAGGCAGAGCAGAGGTAGAGCCAGGTAGAGCAGAGGTAGAGCCAGGAAGAGCTGAGGTAGAGCAGAGGTAGAGCCAGGTAGAGCAGAGGTAAGAGCAGAAGTAGAGCTAGGTAGAGCCAGGTAGAGCCAGGTAGAGCAGAGGTAGAGCGGAGGTAGAGCAGAGGTAGAGCAGAGGTAGAGCCAGGTAGAGCAGAGGTAGAGCCAGGTATAGCAGAGGTAGAGCCAGGTAGAGCAGAGTTAGAGCAGACGTAGAGCCAGGTAGAGCAGAGGTAGAGCAGAGGTAGAGCCAGGTAGAGCAGAGGTAGAGCAGAGGTAGAGCCAGGTAGAGCAGAGGTAGAGGCAGGTAGAGCAGAGGTAGAGCCAGGTAGAGCCAGGTAGAGCAGAGGTAGAGCAGAGGTAGAGCCAGGTAGAGCAGAGGTAGAGCAGAGGTAGAGCCAGGTAAAGCAGAGGTAGAGCAGAGGTAGAGCCAGGTAGAGCAGAAGTAGAGCCAGGTAGAGCAGAGGTAGAGCCAGGTAGAGCCAGGTAGCGCAGAGGTAGAGCCTGGTAGAGCAGAGGTAGAGCAGAGGTAGAGCCAGGTAGAGCAGAGGTAGAGCAGAGGTAGAGCCAGGTAGAGCAGAGGTAGAGCAGAGGTAGAGCCAGGTAGAGCAGAGATAGAGAAGAGGTAGAGCCAGGTAGAGCAGAGGTAGAGCCAGGTAGAGCAGAGGTAGAGCCAGGTAGAGCAGTGGTAGAGCACAGATAGAGCCAGGTAGAGCAGAGGTAGAGCCAGGTAGAGACAGGTAGAGCAGAGGTAGAGCCTGGTAGAGCAGAGGTAGAGCTAGGTAGAGCAGAGGTAGAGCAGAGGTAGAGCCAGGTAGAGCAGAGGTAGAGCAGAGGTAGAGCCAGGTAGAGCAGAGGTAGAGCCAGGTAGAGCAGAGGTAGAGCCAGGTAGAGCCAGGTAGAGCAGAGGTAGATCAGAGGTAGAGCCAGGTAGAGCAGAGGTAGAGTAGAGGTACAGCCAGGTAGAGCAGAGGTCGAGCCAGGTAGAGCGAGGTAGAGCAGAGGTAGAGCCGAGGTAGAGCAGAGGTAGAGCAGAGGTAGAGCCAGGTAGAGCAGAGGTAGAGCAGAGGTAGAGCCAGGTAGAGCAGAGGTAGAGCAGAGGTAGAGCCAGGTAGAGCAGAGGTAGAGCCACGTAGAGCCAGGTAGAGCAGAGGTAGAGCCAGGTAGAGCAGAGGTAGAGCCAGGTAGAGCAGAGGTAAAGCCAGGTAGAGCAGAGGTAGAGCAGAGGTAGAGCCAGGTAGAGCAGAGGTAGAGCAGAGGTAGAGCCAGGTAGAGCAGAGGTAGAGCCAGGTAGAGCAGAGGTAGAGCAGAGGTAGAGCCAGGTAGAGCAGAGGTAGAGCAGAGGTAGAGCCAGGTAGAGCAGAGGTAGAGCCAGGTAGAGCAGAGGTAGAGCCAGGTAGAGCCAGGTAGAGCCAGGTAGAGCAGAGGTAGGGCAGAGGTAGAGCCAGGTAGAGCAGAGGTAGAGCAGAGGTAGAGCCAGGTAGAGCAGAGATAGAGAAGAGGTAGAGCCAGGTAGAGGAGAGGTAGAGCCAGGTAGAGCAGAGGTAGAGCCAGGTAGAGCAGTGGTAGAGCACAGGTAGAGCCAGGTAGAGCAGAGGTAGAGCCAGGTAGAGACAGGTAGAGCAGAGGTAGAGCAGAGGGAGAGCCAGGTAGAGCAGAGGTAGAGTCAGGTAGAGCAGAGGTAGAGCCAGGTAGAGCAGAGGTAGAGCCAGGTAGAGCAGAGGTAGAGCCAGGTAGAGCAGAGGTAGAGCCAGGAAGAGCTGAGGTAGAGCAGAGGTAGAGCCAGGTAGAGCAGAGGTAAGAGCAGAAGTAGAGCTAGGTAGAGCCAGGTAGAGCCAGGTAGAGCAGAGGTAGAGCGGAGGTAGAGCAGAGGTAGAGCAGAGGTAGAGCCAGGTAGAGCAGAGGTAGAGCCAGGTATAGCAGAGGTAGAGCCAGGTAGAGCAGAGTTAGAGCAGACGTAGAGCCAGGTAGAGCAGAGGTAGAGCAGAGGTAGAGCCAGGTAGAGCAGAGGTAGAGGCAGGTAGAGCAGAGGTAGAGCCAGGTAGAGCCAGGTAGAGCAGAGGTAGAGCAGAGGTAGAGCCAGGTAGAGCAGAGGTAGAGCAGAGGTAGAGCCAGGTGAAGCAGAGGTAGAGCAGAGGTAGAGCCAGGTAGAGCAGAAGTAGAGCCAGGTAGAGCAGAGGTAGAGCCAGGTAGAGCCAGGTAGCGCAGAGGTAGAGCCTGGTAGAGCAGAGGTAGAGCAGAGGTAGAGCCAGGTAGAGCAGAGGTAGAGCCAGGTAGAGCAGAGATAGAGCCAGGTAGAGCCAGGTAGAGCAGAGGTAGAGACAGGTAGAGCAGAGGTAGAGCCAGGTAGAGCAGAGGTAGAGCCAGGTAGAGCCAGGTAGAGCAGAGGTAGAGCAGAGGTAGAGCCAGGTAGAGCAGAGGTAGAGCAGAGGTAGAGCCAGGTGAAGCAGAGGTAGAGCAGAGGTAGAGCCAGGTAGAGCAGAAGTAGAGCCAGGTAGAGCAGAGGTAGAGCCAGGTAGAGCCAGGTAGCGCAGAGGTAGAGCAGAGGTAGAGCCAGGTAGAGCAGAGGTAGAGCAGAGGTAGAGCCAGGTGAAGCAGAGGTAGAGCAGAGGTAGAGCCAGGTAGAGCAGAAGTAGAGCCAGGTAGAGCAGAGGTAGAGCCAGGTAGAGCCAGGTAGCGCAGAGGTAGAGCCTGGTAGAGCAGAGGTAGAGCAGAGGTAGAGCCAGGTAGAGCAGAGGTAGAGCCAGGTAGAGCAGAGATAGAGCCAGGTAGAGCCAGGTAGAGCAGAGGTAGAGCCAGGTAGAGCAGAGGTAGAGCCAGGTAGAGCAGAGGTAGAGCCAGGTAGAGCCAGGTAGAGCAGAGGTAGAGCCAGGTACAGCAGAGGTAGAGCCAGGTAGAGCAGAGGTAGAGCAGAGGTAGAGCCAGGTAGAGCAGAGGAAGAGCAGAGGTAGAGCAGAGGTAGAGCCAGGTAGAGCAGAGGTAGAGCCAGGTAGAGCGAGGTAGAGCAGAGGTAGAGCCAGGTAGAGCAGAGGTAGAGTCAGGTAGAGCAGAGGTAGAGCCAGGTAGAGCAGAGGTAGAGCAGAGGTAGAGCCAGGTAGAGAAGAGGTAGAGCCAGGTAGAGCAGAAGTAGAGCCAGGTAGAGCAGAGGTAGAGCCAGGTAGAGCCAGGTAGAGCAGAGGTAGAGCCAGGTAGAGCAGAGGTAGAGCCAGGTAGAGCAGAGGTAGAGCAGAGGTAGAGCCAGGTAGAGCAGAGGTAGAGCCAGGTAGAGCAGTGGTAGAGCACAGGTAGAGCCAGGTAGAGCAGAGGTAGAGCCAGGTAGAGACAGGTAGAGCAGAGGTAGAGCAGAGGGAGAGCCAGGTAGAGCAGAGGTAGAGCCAGGTAGAGCAGAGGTTGAGCCAGGTAGAGCAGAGGTAGAGCCAGGTAGAGCAGAGGTAGAGCCAGGTAGAGCAGAGGTAGAGCCAGGAAGAGCTGAGGTAGAGCAGAGGTAGAGCCAGGTAGAGCAGAGGTAAGAGCAGAAGTAGAGCTAGGTAGAGCCAGGTAGAGCCAGGTAGAGCAGAGGTAGAGCGGAGGTAGAGCAGAGGTAGAGCAGAGGTAGAGCCAGGTAGAGCAGAGGTAGAGCCAGGTATAGCAGAGGTAGAGCCAGGTAGAGCAGAGTTAGAGCAGACGTAGAGCCAGGTAGAGCAGAGGTAGAGCAGAGGTAGAGCCAGGTAGAGCAGAGGTAGAGCAGAGGTAGAGCCAGGTAGAGCAGAGGTAGAGGCAGGTAGAGCAGAGGTAGAGCCAGGTAGAGCCAGGTAGAGCAGAGGTAGAGCAGAGGTAGAGCCAGGTAGAGCAGAGGTAGAGCAGAGGTAGAGCCAGGTAAAGCAGAGGTAGAGCAGAGGTAGAGCCAGGTAGAGCAGAAGTAGAGCCAGGTAGAGCAGAGGTAGAGCCAGGTAGAGCCAGGTAGCGCAGAGGTAGAGCCTGGTAGAGCAGAGGTAGAGCAGAGGTAGAGCCAGGTAGAGCAGAGGTAGAGCAGAGGTAGAGCCAGGTAGAGCAGAGGTAGAGCAGAGGTAGAGCCAGGTAGAGCAGAGATAGAGAAGAGGTAGAGCCAGGTAGAGCAGAGGTAGAGCCAGGTAGAGCAGAGGTAGAGCCAGGTAGAGCAGTGGTAGAGCACAGATAGAGCCAGGTAGAGCAGAGGTAGAGCCAGGTAGAGACAGGTAGAGCAGAGGTAGAGCCTGGTAGAGCAGAGGTAGAGCTAGGTAGAGCAGAGGTAGAGCAGAGGTAGAGCCAGGTAGAGCAGAGGTAGAGCAGAGGTAGAGCCAGGTAGAGCAGAGGTAGAGCCAGGTAGAGCAGAGGTAGAGCCAGGTAGAGCAGAGGTAGAGTAGAGGTACAGCCAGGTAGAGCAGAGGTCGAGCCAGGTAGAGCGAGGTAGAGCAGAGGTAGAGCCGAGGTAGAGCAGAGGTAGAGCAGAGGTAGAGCCAGGTAGAGCAGAGGTAGAGCAGAGGTAGAGCCAGGTAGAGCAGAGGTAGAGCAGAGGTAGAGCCAGGTAGAGCAGAGGTAGAGCCACGTAGAGCCAGGTAGAGCAGAGGTAGAGCCAGGTAGAGCAGAGGTAGAGCCAGGTAGAGCAGAGGTAAAGCCAGGTAGAGCAGAGGTAGAGCAGAGGTAGAGCCAGGTAGAGCAGAGGTAGAGCAGAGGTAGAGCCAGGTAGAGAAGAGGTAGAGCCAGGTAGAGCAGAGGTAGAGCAGAGGTAGAGCCAGGTAGAGCAGAGGTAGAGCAGAGGTAGAGCCAGGTAGAGCAGAGGTAGAGCCAGGTAGAGCAGAGGTAGAGCCAGGTAGAGCCAGGTAGAGCCAGGTAGAGCAGAGGTAGAGCAGAGGTAGAGCCAGGTAGAGCAGAGGTAGAGCAGAGGTAGAGCCAGGTAGAGCAGAGATAGAGAAGAGGTAGAGCCAGGTAGAGCAGAGGTAGAGCCAGGTAGAGCAGAGGTAGAGCCAGGTAGAGCAGTGGTAGAGCACAGGTAGAGCCAGGTAGAGCAGAGGTAGAGCCAGGTAGAGACAGGTAGAGCAGAGGTAGAGCAGAGGGAGAGCCAGGTAGAGCAGAGGTAGAGTCAGGTAGAGCAGAGGTAGAGCCAGGTAGAGCAGAGGTAGAGCCAGGTAGAGCAGAGGTAGAGCCAGGTAGAGCAGAGGTAGAGCCAGGAAGAGCTGAGGTAGAGCAGAGGTAGAGCCAGGTAGAGCAGAGGTAAGAGCAGAAGTAGAGCTAGGTAGAGCCAGGTAGAGCCAGGTAGAGCAGAGGTAGAGCGGAGGTAGAGCAGAGGTAGAGCAGAGGTAGAGCCAGGTAGAGCAGAGGTAGAGCCAGGTATAGCAGAGGTAGAGCCAGGTAGAGCAGAGTTAGAGCAGACGTAGAGCCAGGTAGAGCAGAGGTAGAGCAGAGGTAGAGCCAGGTAGAGCAGAGGTAGAGCAGAGGTAGAGCCAGGTAGAGCAGAGGTAGAGGCAGGTAGAGCAGAGGTAGAGCCAGGTAGAGCCAGGTAGAGCAGAGGTAGAGCAGAGGTAGAGCCAGGTAGAGCAGAGGTAGAGCAGAGGTAGAGCCAGGTGAAGCAGAGGTAGAGCAGAGGTAGAGCCAGGTAGAGCAGAAGTAGAGCCAGGTAGAGCAGAGGTAGAGCCAGGTAGAGCCAGGTAGCGCAGAGGTAGAGCCTGGTAGAGCAGAGGTAGAGCAGAGGTAGAGCCAGGTAGAGCAGAGGTAGAGCCAGGTAGAGCAGAGATAGAGCCAGGTAGAGCCAGGTAGAGCAGAGGTAGAGCCAGGTAGAGCAGAGGTAGAGCCAGGTAGAGCAGAGGTAGAGCCAGGTAGAGCCAGGTAGAGCAGAGGTAGAGCCAGGTACAGCAGAGGTAGAGCCAGGTAGAGCAGAGGTAGAGCAGAGGTAGAGCCAGGTAGAGCAGAGGAAGAGCAGAGGTAGAGCCAGGTAGAGCAGAGGCAGAGCCAGGTAGAGCAGAGGTAGAGCCAGGTAGAGCGAGGTAGAGCAGAGGTAGAGCCAGGTAGAGCAGAGGTAGAGTCAGGTAGAGCAGAGGTAAAGCCAGGTAGAGCAGAGGTAGAGCAGAGGTAGAGCCAGGTAGAGAAGAGGTAGAGCCAGGTAGAGCAGAAGTAGAGCCAGGTAGAGCAGAGGTAGAGCCAGGTAGAGCCAGGTAGAGCAGAGGTAGAGCCAGGTAGAGCAGAGGTAGAGCCAGGTAGAGCAGAGGTAGAGCAGAGGTAGAGCCAGGTAGAGCAGAGGTAGTGCAGAGGTAGAGCCAGGTAGAGCAGAGATAGAGAAGAGGTAGAGCCAGGTAGAGCAGAGGTAGAGCCAGGTAGAGCAGAGGTAGAGCCAGGTAGAGCAGTGGTAGAGCACAGGTAGAGCCAGGTAGAGCAGAGGTAGAGCCAGGTAGAGACAGGTAGAGCAGGGTAGAGCCTGGTAGAGCAGAGGTAGAGCTAGGTAGAGCAGAGGTAGAGCAGAGGTAGAGCCAGGTAGAGCAGAGGTAGAGCAGAGGTAGAGCCAGGTAGAGCAGAGGTAGAGCCAGGTAGAGCAGAGGTAGAGCCAGGTAGAGCCAGGTAGAGCAGAGGTAGAGCAGAGGTAGAGCCAGGTAGAGCAGAGGTAGAGTAGAGGTAGAGCCAGGTAGAGCAGAGGTAGAGCCAGGTAGAGCGAGGTAGAGCAGAGGTAGAGCAGAGGTAGAGCCAGGTAGAGCAGAGGTAGAGCAGAGGTAGAGCCAGGTAGAGCAGAGGTAGAGCAGAGGTAGAGCCAGGTAGAGCAGAGGTAGAGCCACGTAGAGCCAGGTAGAGCAGAGGTAGAGCCAGGTAGAGCAGAGGTAGAGCCAGGTAGAGCAGAGGTAAAGCCAGGTAGAGCAGAGGTAGAGCAGAGGTAGAGCCAGGTAGAGCAGAGGTAGAGCAGAGGTAGAGCCAGGTAGAGCAGAGGTAGAGCCAGGTAGAGCAGAGGTAGAGCAGAGGTAGAGCCAGGTAGAGCAGAGGTAGAGCAGAGGTAGAGCCAGGTAGAGCAGAGGTAGAGCAGAGGTAGAGCCAGGTAGAGCAGAGGTAGAGCCACGTAGAGCCAGGTAGAGCAGAGGTAGAGCCAGGTAGAGCAGAGGTAGAGCCAGGTAGAGCAGAGGTAAAGCCAGGTAGAGCAGAGGTAGAGCAGAGGTAGAGCCAGGTAGAGCAGAGGTAGAGCAGAGGTAGAGCCAGGTAGAGCAGAGGTAGAGCCAGGTAGAGCAGAGGTAGAGCAGAGGTAGAGCCAGGTAGAGCAGAGGTAGAGCAGAGGTAGAGCCAGGTAGAGCAGAGGTAGAGCCAGGTAGAGCAGAGGTAGAGCCAGGTAGAGCCAGGTAGAGCAGAGGTAGAGCCAGGTAGAGCAGAGGTAGAGCAGAGGTAGAGCCAGGTAGAGCAGAGGTAGAGCCAGGTAGAGCAGAGGTAGAGCCAGGTAGAGCAGAGGTAGAGCCAGGTAGAGCCAGGTAGAGCAGAGGTAGAGACAGGTAGAGCAGAGGTAGAGCAGAGGTAGAGCCAGGTAGAGCAGAGGTAGAGCAGAGGTAGAGCCAGGTAGAGCAGAGGTAGAGCCAGGTAGAGCAGAGGTAGAGCCAGGTAGAGCCAGGTAGAGCAGAGGTAGAGCAGAGGTAGAGCCAGGTAGAGCAGAGGTAGAGCAGAGGTAGAGCCAGGTAGAGCAGAGGTATAGCCAGGTAGAGCAGAGGTAGAGCCAGGTAGAACAGAGGTAGAGCCAGGTAGAGCCAGGTAGAGCCAGGTAGAGCAGAGGTAGAGCAGAGGTAGAGCCAGGTAGAGCAGAGGTAGAGCAGAGGTAGAGCCAGGTAGAGCAGAGGTAGAGCCAGGTAGAGCCAGGTAGAGCAGTGGTAGAGCAGAGGTAGAGCCAGGTAGAGCAGAGGTAGAGCCAGGTAGAGCCAGGTAGAGCAGAGGTAGAGCCAGGTAAAGCAGAGGTAGAGCCAGGTAGAACAGAGGTAGAGCAGAGGTAGAGCCAGGTAGAGCAGAGGTAGAGCAGAGGTAGAGCCAGGTAGAGCAGAGGTAGAGCCAGGTAGAGCAGAGGTAGAGCAGAGGGAGAGCCAGGTAGAGCAGAGGTAGAGCCAGGTAGAGCAGAGGTAGAGCCAGGTAGAGCAGAGGTAGAGCCAGGTAGAGCAGAGGTAGAGCCAGGTAGAGCAGAGGTAGAGCAGAGGTAGAGCCAGGTAGAGCAGAGGTAAGAGCAGAAGTAGAGCTAGGTAGAGCCAGGTAGAGCCAGGTAGAGCAGAGGTAGAGCGGAGGTAGAGCAGAGGTAGAGCAGAGGTAGAGCCAGGTAGAGCAGAGGTAGAGCCAGGTATAGCAGAGGTAGAGCCAGGTAGAGCAGAGTTAGATCAGACATAGAGCCAGGTAGAGCAGAGGTAGAGCAGAGGTAGAGCCAGGTAGAGCAGAGGTAGAGCAGAGGTAGAGCCAGGTAGAGCAGAGGTAGAGCCAGGTAGAGCAGAGGTAGAGCCAGGTAGAGCAGAGTTAGAGCAGAGGTAGAGCCAGGTAGAGCAGAGGTAGAGCCAGGTAGAGCAGAGGTAGAGCAGAGGTAGAGCCAGGTAGAGCAGAGGTAGAGCAGAGGTAGAGCCAGGTAGAGCAGAGGTAGAGCCAGGTAGAGGAGAGGTAGAGCAGAGGTAGAGCCAGGTAGAGCAGAGGTAGAGCCAGGTAGAGCAGAGGTAGAGCAGAGGTAGAGCCAGGTAGAGCAGAGGTAGAGCAGAGGTAGAGCAAGGTAGAGCAGAGGTAGAGCCAGGTAGAGCAGAGGTAGAGCAGAGGTAGAGCCAGGTAGAGCAGAGGTAGAGCAGAGGTAGAGCCAGGTAGAGCAAAGGTAGAGCCAGGTAGAGCAGAGGTAGAGTCAGGTAGAGCCAGGTAGAGCAGAGGTAGAGCAGAGGTAGAGCCAGGTAGAGCAGAGGTAGAGCAGAGGTAGAGCCAGGTAGAGCAGAGGTAGAGCCAGGTAGAGCCAGGTAGAGCAGAGGTAGAGCCAGGTAGAGCAGAGGTAGAGCAGAGGTAGAGCCAGGTAGAGTAGAGGTAGAGCAGAGGTAGAGCCAGGTAGAGCAGAGGTAGAGCCAGGTAGAGCAGAGGTAGAGCCAGGTAGAGCAGAGGTAGAGCCAGGTAGAGCCAGGTAGAGCAGAGGTAGAGCAGAGGTAGAGCCAGGTAGAGCAGAGGTAGAGCAGAGGTAGAGCCAGGTAGAGCAGAGGTAGAGCCAGGTAGAGCAGAGGTAGAGCCAGGTAGAGCAGAGGTTGAGCCAGGTAGAGCCAGGTAGAGCCAGGTAGAGCAGAGGTAGAGCAGAGGTAGAGCCAGGTAGAGCAGAGGTAGAGCAGAGGTAGAGCCAGGTAGAGCAGAGGTAGAGCCAGGTAGAGCCAGGTAGAGCAGAGGTAGAGCCTGGTAGAGCAGAGGTAGAGCTAGGTAGAGCAGAGGTAGAGCAGAGGTAGAGCCAGGTAGAGCAGAGGTAGAGCAGAGGTAGAGCCAGGTAGAGCAGAGGTAGAGCCAGGTAGAGCAGAGGTAGAGCCAGGTAGAGCCAGGTAGAGCAGAGGTAGAGCAGAGGTAGAGCCAGGTAGAGCAGAGGTAGAGCAGAGGTAGAGCCAGGTAGAGCAGAGGTAGAGCCAGGTAGAGCGAGGTAGAGCAGAGGTAGAGCAGAGGTAGAGCAGAGGTAGAGCCAGGTAGAGCAGAGGTAGAGCAGAGGTAGAGCCAGGTAGAGCAGAGGTAGAGCAGAGGTAGAGCCAGGTAGAGCAGAGGTAGAGCCACGTAGAGCCAGGTAGAGCAGAGGTAGAGCCAGGTAGAGCAGAGGTAGAGCCAGGTAGAGCAGAGGTAGAGCAGAGGTAAAGCCAGGTAGAGCAGAGGTAGAGCAGAGGTAGAGCCAGGTAGAGCAGAGGTAGAGCAGAGGTAGAGCCAGGTAGAGCAGAGGTAGAGCCAGGTAGAGCAGAGGTAGAGCAGAGGTAGAGCCAGGTAGAGCAGAGGTAGAGCAGAGGTAGAGCCAGGTAGAGCAGAGGTAGAGCCAGGTAGAGCAGAGGTAGAGCCAGGTAGAGCCAGGTAGAGCAGAGGTAGAGCAGAGGTAGAGCCAGGTAGAGCAGAGGTAGATCAGAGGTAGAGCCAGGTAGAGCAGAGGTAGAGCCAGGTAGAGCAGAGGTAGAGCCAGGTAGAGCAGAGGTAGAGCCAGGTAGAGCCAGGTAGAGCAGAGGTAGAGCCAGGTAGAGCAGAGGTAGAGCCAGGTAGAGCCAGGTAGAGCAGAGGTAGAGCAGAGGTAGAGCCAGGTAGAGCAGAGGTAGATCAGAGGTAGAGCCAGGTAGAGCAGAGGTAGAGCCAGGTAGAGCAGAGGTAGAGCCAGGTAGAGCAGAGGTAGAGCCAGGTAGAGCCAGGTAGAGCAGAGGTAGAGCCAGGTAGAGCAGAGGTAGAGCAGAGGTAGAGCAGAGGTAGAGCCAGGTAGAGCAGAGGTAGAGCAGAGGTAGAGCCAGGTAGAGCAGAGGTAGAGCCAGGTAGAGCAGAGGTAGAGCCTGGTAGAGCCAGGTAGAGCAGAGGTAGAGCAGAGGTAGAGCCAGGTAGAGCAGAGGTAGAGCAGAGGTAGAGCCAGGTAGAGCAGAGGTAGAGCCAGGTAGAGCAGAGGTAGAGCCAGGTAGAGCAGAGGTAGAGCCAGGTAGAGCCAGGTAGAGCAGAGGTAGAGCCAGATAGAGCAGAGGTAGAGCAGAGGTAGAGCCAGGTAGAGCAGAGGTAGAGCAGAGGTAGAGCCAGGTAGAGCAGAGGTAGAGCCAGGTAGAGCCAGGTAGAGCAGAGGTAGAGCCTGGTAGAGCAGAGGTAGAGCTAGGTAGAGCAGAGGTAGAGCAGAGGTAGAGCCAGGTAGAGCAGAGATAGAGCAGAGGTAGAGCCAGGTAGAGCAGAGGTAGAGCCAGGTAGAGCAGAGGTAGAGCCAGGTAGAGCAGTGGTAGAGCAGAGGTAGAGCCAGGTAGGGCAGAGGTAGAGCCAGGTAGAGCCAGGTAGAGCAGAGGTAGAGCCTGGTAGAGCAGAGGTAGAGCTAGGTAGAGCAGAGGTAGAGCAGAGGTAGAGCCAGGTAGAGCAGAGGTAGAGCAGAGGTAGAGCCAGGTAGAGCAGAGGTAGAGCCAGGTAGAGCCAGGTAGAGCAGAGGTACAGCAGAGGTAGAGCCAGGTAGAGCAGAGGTAGAGCAGAGGTAGAGCCAGGTAGAGCAGAGGTAGAGCCAGGTAGAGCGAGGTAGAGCAGAGGTAGAGCAGAGGTAGAGCCAGGTAGAGCAGAGGTAGAGCAGAGGTAGAGCCAGGTAGAGGAGAGGTAGAGCAGAGGTAGAGCCAGGTAGAGCAGAGGTAAAGCCACGTAGAGCCAGGTAGAGCAGAGGTAGAGCCAGGTAGAGCAGAGTTAGAGCCAGGTAAAGCAGAGGTAGAGCAGAGGTAGAGCCAGGTGGAGCAGAGGTAGAGCAGAGGTAGAGCCAGGTAGAGCAGAGGTAGAGCAGAGGTAGAGCCAGGTAGAGCAGAGGTAGAGCCAGGTAGAGCAGAGGTAGAGCCAGGTAGAGCAGAGGTAGAGAAGAGGTAAAGCCAGGTAGAGCAGAGGTAGAGCCAGGTAGAGCAGAGGTAGAGCCAGGTAGAGCAGTGGTAGAGCAGAGGTAGAGCCAGGTAGAGAAGAGGTAGAGCCAGGTAGAGCAGAGGTAGAGCCTGGTAGAGCAGAGGTAGAGCTAGGTAGAGCAGAGGTAGAGCAGAGGTAGAGCCAGGTAGAGCAGATGTAGAGCCAGGTAGAGCAGAGGTAGAACCAGGTAGAGCAGAGGTAGAGCCAGGTAGAGCCAGGTAGAGCAGAGGTAGAGCAGAGGTAGAGCCAGGTAGAGCAGAGGTAGAGCAGAGGTAGAGCCAGGTAGATCAGAGGTAGAGCCAGGTAGAGCGAGGTAGAGCAGAGGTAGAGCAGAGGTAGAGCCAGGTAGAGCAGAGGTAGAGCAGAGGTAGAGCCAGGTAGAGCAGAGGTAGAGCAGAGGTAGAGCCAGGTAGAGCAGAGGTAAAGCCACGTAGAGCCAGGTAGAGCAGAGGTAGAGCCAGGTAGAGCAGAGTTAGAGCCAGGTAAAGCAGAGGTAGAGCAGAGGTAGAGCCAGGTAGAGCAGAGGTAGAGCAGAGGTAGAGCCAGGTAGAGCAGAGGTAGAGCAGAGGTAGAGCCAGGTAGAGCAGAGGTAGAGCCAGGTAGAGCAGAGGTAGAGCAGAGGTAGAGCCAGGTAGAGCAGAGGTAGAGCCAGGTAGAGCAGAGGTAGAGCCAGGTAGAGCAGAGGTAGAGCCAGGTAGAGCCAGGTAGAGCCAGGTAGAGCTGAGGTAGAGCAGAGGTAGAGCCAGGTAGAGCAGAGGTAGAGCAGAGGTAGAGCCAGGTAGAGCAGAGGTAGAGCCAGGTAGAGCCAGGTAGAGCAGAGGTAGAGCCTGGTAGAGCAGAGGTAGAGCTAGGTAGAGCAGAGGTAGAGCAGAGGTAGAGCCAGGTAGAGCAGAGGTAGAGCAGAGGTAGAGCCAGGTAGAGCAGAGGTAGAGCCAGGTAGAGCAGAGGTAGAGCCAGGTAGAGCCAGGTAGAGCAGAGGTAGAGCAGAGGTAGAGCCAGGTAGAGCAGAGGTAGAGCAGAGGTAGAGCCAGGTAGAGCAGAGGTAGAGCCAGGTAGAGCGAGGTAGAGCAGAGGTAGAGCAGAGGTAGAGCAGAGGTAGAGCCAGGTAGAGCAGAGGTAGAGCAGAGGTAGAGCCAGGTAGAGCAGAGGTAGAGCAGAGGTAGAGCCAGGTAGAGCAGAGGTAGAGCCACGTAGAGCCAGGTAGAGCAGAGGTAGAGCCAGGTAGAGCAGAGGTAGAGCCAGGTAGAGCAGAGGTAGAGCAGAGGTAAAGCCAGGTAGAGCAGAGGTAGAGCAGAGGTAGAGCCAGGTAGAGCAGAGGTAGAGCAGAGGTAGAGCCAGGTAGAGCAGAGGTAGAGCCAGGTAGAGCAGAGGTAGAGCAGAGGTAGAGCCAGGTAGAGCAGAGGTAGAGCAGAGGTAGAGCCAGGTAGAGCAGAGGTAGAGCCAGGTAGAGCAGAGGTAGAGCCAGGTAGAGCCAGGTAGAGCAGAGGTAGAGCAGAGGTAGAGCCAGGTAGAGCAGAGGTAGATCAGAGGTAGAGCCAGGTAGAGCAGAGGTAGAGCCAGGTAGAGCAGAGGTAGAGCCAGGTAGAGCAGAGGTAGAGCCAGGTAGAGCCAGGTAGAGCAGAGGTAGAGCCAGGTAGAGCAGAGGTAGAGCAGAGGTAGAGCAGAGGTAGAGCCAGGTAGAGCAGAGGTAGAGCAGAGGTAGAGCCAGGTAGAGCAGAGGTAGAGCCAGGTAGAGCAGAGGTAGAGCCTGGTAGAGCCAGGTAGAGCAGAGGTAGAGCAGAGGTAGAGCCAGGTAGAGCAGAGGTAGAGCAGAGGTAGAGCCAGGTAGAGCAGAGGTAGAGCCAGGTAGAGCAGAGGTAGAGCCAGGTAGAGCAGAGGTAGAGCCAGGTAGAGCCAGGTAGAGCAGAGGTAGAACCAGATAGAGCAGAGGTAGAGCAGAGGTAGAGCCAGGTAGAGCAGAGGTAGAGCAGAGGTAGAGCCAGGTAGAGCAGAGGTAGAGCCAGGTAGAGCCAGGTAGAGCAGAGGTAGAGCCTGGTAGAGCAGAGGTAGAGCTAGGTAGAGCAGAGGTAGAGCAGAGGTAGAGCCAGGTAGAGCAGAGATAGAGCAGAGGTAGAGCCAGGTAGAGCAGAGGTAGAGCCAGGTAGAGCAGAGGTAGAGCCAGGTAGAGCAGTGGTAGAGCAGAGGTAGAGCCAGGTAGGGCAGAGGTAGAGCCAGGTAGAGCCAGGTAGAGCAGAGGTAGAGCCTGGTAGAGCAGAGGTAGAGCTAGGTAGAGCAGAGGTAGAGCAGAGGTAGAGCCAGGTAGAGCAGAGGTAGAGCAGAGGTAGAGCCAGGTAGAGCAGAGGTAGAGCCAGGTAGAGCAGAGGTAGAGCCAGGTAGAGCCAGGTAGAGCAGAGGTACAGCAGAGGTAGAGCCAGGTAGAGCAGTGGTAGAGCAGAGGTAGAGCCAGGTAGAGCAGAGGTAGAGCCAGGTAGAGCGAGGTAGAGCAGAGGTAGAGCAGAGGTAGAGCAGAGGTAGAGCCAGGTAGAGCAGAGGTAGAGCAGAGGTAGAGCCAGGTAGAGCAGAGGTAGAGCAGAGGTAGAGCCAGGTAGAGCAGAGGTAGAGCCACGTAGAGCCAGGTAGAGCAGAGGTAGAGCCAGGTAGAGCAGAGGTAGAGCCAGGTAGAGCAGAGGTAGAGCAGAGGTAAAGCCAGGTAGAGCAGAGGTAGAGCAGAGGTAGAGCCAGGTAGAGCAGAGGTAGAGCAGAGGTAGAGCCAGGTAGAGCAGAGGTAGAGCCAGGTAGAGCAGAGGTAGAGCAGAGGTAGAGCCAGGTAGAGCAGAGGTAGAGCAGAGGTAGAGCCAGGTAGAGCAGAGGTAGAGCCAGGTAGAGCAGAGGTAGAGCCAGGTAGAGCCAGGTAGAGCAGAGGTAGAGCAGAGGTAGAGCCAGGTAGAGCAGAGGTAGATCAGAGGTAGAGCCAGGTAGAGCAGAGGTAGAGCCAGGTAGAGCAGAGGTAGAGCCAGGTAGAGCAGAGGTAGAGCCAGGTAGAGCCAGGTAGAGCAGAGGTAGAGCCAGGTAGAGCAGAGGTAGAGCAGAGGTAGAGCAGAGGTAGAGCCAGGTAGAGCAGAGGTAGAGCAGAGGTAGAGCCAGGTAGAGCAGAGGTAGAGCCAGGTAGAGCAGAGGTAGAGCCTGGTAGAGCCAGGTAGAGCAGAGGTAGAGCAGAGGTAGAGCCAGGTAGAGCAGAGGTAGAGCAGAGGTAGAGCCAGGTAGAGCAGAGGTAGAGCCAGGTAGAGCAGAGGTAGAGCCAGGTAGAGCAGAGGTAGAGCCAGGTAGAGCCAGGTAGAGCAGAGGTAGAACCAGATAGAGCAGAGGTAGAGCAGAGGTAGAGCCAGGTAGAGCAGAGGTAGAGCAGAGGTAGAGCCAGGTAGAGCAGAGGTAGAGCCAGGTAGAGCCAGGTAGAGCAGAGGTAGAGCCTGGTAGAGCAGAGGTAGAGCTAGGTAGAGCAGAGGTAGAGCAGAGGTAGAGCCAGGTAGAGCAGAGATAGAGCAGAGGTAGAGCCAGGTAGAGCAGAGGTAGAGCCAGGTAGAGCAGAGGTAGAGCCAGGTAGAGCAGTGGTAGAGCAGAGGTAGAGCCAGGTAGGGCAGAGGTAGAGCCAGGTAGAGCCAGGTAGAGCAGAGGTAGAGCCTGGTAGAGCAGAGGTAGAGCTAGGTAGAGCAGAGGTAGAGCAGAGGTAGAGCCAGGTAGAGCAGAGGTAGAGCAGAGGTAGAGCCAGGTAGAGCAGAGGTAGAGCCAGGTAGAGCAGAGGTAGAGCCAGGTAGAGCCAGGTAGAGCAGAGGTACAGCAGAGGTAGAGCCAGGTAGAGCAGAGGTAGAGCAGAGGTAGAGCCAGGTAGAGCAGAGGTAGAGCCAGGTAGAGCGAGGTAGAGCAGAGGTAGAGCAGAGGTAGAGCCAGGTAGAGCAGAGGTAGAGCAGAGGTAGAGCCAGGTAGAGGAGAGGTAGAGCAGAGGTAGAGCCAGGTAGAGCAGAGGTAAAGCCACGTAGAGCCAGGTAGAGCAGAGGTAGAGCCAGGTAGAGCAGAGTTAGAGCCAGGTAAAGCAGAGGTAGAGCAGAGGTAGAGCCAGGTAGAGCAGAGGTAGAGCAGAGGTAGAGCCAGGTAGAGCAGAGGTAGAGCAGAGGTAGAGCCAGGTAGAGCAGAGGTAGAGCCAGGTAGAGCAGAGGTAGAGCCAGGTAGAGCAGAGGTAGAGAAGAGGTAAAGCCAGGTAGAGCAGAGGTAGAGCCAGGTAGAGCAGAGGTAGAGCCAGGTAGAGCAGTGGTAGAGCAGAGGTAGAGCCAGGTAGAGAAGAGGTAGAGCCAGGTAGAGCCAGGTAGAGCAGAGGTAGAGCCTGGTAGAGCAGAGGTAGAGCTAGGTAGAGCAGAGGTAGAGCAGAGGTAGAGCCAGGTAGAGCAGAGGTAGAGCCAGGTAGAGCAGAGGTAGAACCAGGTAGAGCAGAGGTAGAGCCAGGTAGAGCCAGGTAGAGCAGAGGTAGAGCAGAGGTAGAGCCAGGTAGAGCAGAGGTAGAGCAGAGGTAGAGCCAGGTAGAGCAGAGGTAGAGCCAGGTAGAGCAGAGGTAGAGCAGAGGTAGAGCCAGGTAGAGCAGAGGTAGAGCCAGGTAGAGCAGAGGTAGAGCCAGTTAGAGCAGAGGTAGAGCAGAGGTAGAGCCAGGTAGAGCAGAGGTAGAGCCAGGTAGAGCAGTGGTAGAGCAGAGGTAGAGCCAGGTAGAGCAGAGGTAGAGCCAGGTAGAGCAGAGGTAGAGCCAGGTAGAGCCAGGTAGAGCAGAGGTAGAGCCAGGTAGAGCAGAGGTAGAGACAGGTAGAGCAGAGGTAGAGCAGAGGTAGAGCCAGGTAGAGCAGAGGTAGAGCAGAGGTAGAGCCAGGTAGAGCAGAGGTAGAGCAGAGGTAGAGCCAGGTAGAGCAGAGGTAGAGCCAGGTAGAGCAGAGGTAGAGCAGAGGTAGAGCCAGGTAGAGCAGAGGTAGAGCAGAGGTAGAGCCAGGTAGAGCAGAGGTAGAGCCAGGTAGAGCAGAGGTAGAGCCAGGTAGAGCCAGGTAGAGCAGAGGTAGAGCAGAGGTAGAGCCAGGTAGAGCAGAGGTAGAGCAGAGGTAGAGCCAGGTAGAGCAGAGGTAGAGCCAGGTAGAGCAGAGGTAGAGCCAGGTAGAGCAGAGGTAGAGCCAGGTAGAGACAGGTAGAGCAGAGGTAGAGCCAGGTAGAGCAGAGGTAGAGCAGAGGTAGAGCCAGGTAGAGCAGAGGTAGAGCAGAGGTAGAGCCAGGTAGAGCAGAGGTAGAGCCAGGTAGAGCAGAGGTAGAGCCAGGTAGAGCAGAGATAGAGCCAGGTAGAGCAGAGGTAGAGCAGAGGTAGAGCCAGGTAGAGCAGAGGTAGAGCAGAGGTAGAGCCAGGTAGAGCAGAGGTAGAGCCAGGTAGAGCAGAGGAAGAGCCAGGTAGAGCCAGGTAGAGCAGAGGTATATAGAGCCAGGTAGAGGCAGGTAGAGCAGAGGTAAAGCCAGGTAGAGCAGAGGTAGAGCCAGGTAGAGCCAGGTAGAGCAGAGGTAGAGCCAGGTAGAGCAGAGGTAGAGCCAGGTAGAGCAGAGGTAGAGCCAGGTAGAGCAGAGGTAGAGCCAGGTACAGCAGAGGTAGAGCCAGGTAGAGCAGAGGTAGAGCAGAGGTAGAGCCAGGTAGAGCAGAGGTAGAGCAGAGGTAGAGCCAGGTAGAGCAGAGGTAGAGCCAGGTAGAGCAGAGGTAGAGCCAGGTAGAGCGAGGTAGAGCAGAGGTAGAGCAGAGGTAGAGGCAGGTAGAGCAGAGGTAGAGCAGAGGTAGAGCCAGGTAGAGCAGAGGTAGAGCCAGGTAGAGCAGAGGTAGAGCCAGGTAGAGCAGAGGTAGAGCCAGGTAGAGCCAGGTAGAGCAGAGGTAGAGCCAGGTAGAGCAGAGGTAGAGCCAGGTAAAGCAAAGGTAGAGCAGAGGTAGAGCCAGGTAGAGCAGAGGTAGAGCAGAGGTAGAGCCAGGTAGAGCAGAGGTAGAGCAGAGGTAGAGCCAGGTAGAGCAGAGATAGAGCAGAGGTAGGGCCAGGTAGAGCAGAGGTAGAGCCAGGTAAAGCAGAGGTAGAGCCAGGTATAGCTGTGGTGGAGCAGAGGTAGAGCCAGGTAGAGCAGAGGTAGAGCCAGGTAGAGCCAGGTAGAGCAGAGGTAGAGCCTGGTAGAGCAGAGGTAGAGCCTGGTAGAGCAGAGGTAGAGCTAGGTAGAGCAGAGGTAGAGCAGAGGTAGAGCTAGGTAGAGCAGAGGTAGAGCAGAGGTAGAGCCAGGTAGAGCAGAGGTAGAGCAGAGGTAGAGCCAGGTAGAGCAGAGGTAGAGCCAGGTAGAGCAGAGGTAGAGCCAGGTAGAGCCAGGTAGAGCAGAGGTAGAGCAGAGGTAGAGCCAGGTAAAGCAGAGGTAGAGCAGAGGTAGAGCCAGGTAGAGCAGAGGTAGAGCCAGGTAGAGCGAGGTAGAGCAGAGGTAGAGCAGAGGTAGAGCAGAGGTAGAGCCAGGTAGAGCAGAGGTAGAGCAGAGGTAGAGCCAGGTAGAGCAGAGGTAGAGCAAGGTAGAGCAGAGGTAGAGGCAGGTAGAGCCAGGTAGAGCAGAGGTAGAGCAGAGGTAGAGCCAGGTAGAGCAGAGGTAGAGCAGAGGTAGAGCCAGGTAGAGCAGAGGTAGAGCCAGGTAGAGCAGAGGTAGAGCCAGGTAGAGCAGAGGTAGAGCCAGGTAGAGCCAGGTAGAGCAGAGGTAGAGCCAGGTAGAGCAGAGGTAGAGCAGAGGTAGAGCCAGATAGAGCAGAGGTAGAGCAGAGGTAGAGCCAGGTAGAGCAGAGGTAGAGCCAGGTAGAGCAGAGGTAGAGCCTGGTAGAGCAGAGGTAGAGCTAGGTAGAGCAGAGGTAGAGCAGAGGTAGAGCCAGGTAGAGCAGAGATAGAGCAGAGGTAGAGCCAGGTAGAGCAGAGGTAGAGCCAGGTAAAGCAGAGGTAGAGCCAGGTAGAGCAGTGGTAGAGCAGAGGTAGAGCCAGGTAGAGCAGAGGTAGAGCCAGGTAGAGCCAGGTAGAGCAGAGGTAGAGCCTGGTAGAGCAGAGGTAGAGCTAGGTAGAGCAGAGGTAGAGCAGAGGTAGAGCCAGGTAGAGCAGAGGTAGAGCAGAGGTAGAGCCAGGTAGAGCAGAGGTAGAGCCAGGTAGAGCAGAGGTAGAGCCAGGTAGAGCAGAGGTAGAGCCAGGTAGAGCCAGGTAGAGCAGAGGTAGAGCAGAGGTAGAGCCAGGTAGAGCAGAGGTAGAGCAGAGGTAGAGCCAGGTAGAGCAGAGGTAGAGCCAGGTAGAGCGAGGTAGAGCAGAGGTAGAGCCAGGTAGAGCAGAGGTAGAGCCAGGTAGAGCAGAGGTAGAGCAGTGGTAGAGCCAGGTAGAGCAGAGGTAGAGCAGAGGTAGAGTCAGGTAGAGCAGAGGTAGAGCAGAGGTAGAGCCAGGTAGAGCAGAGGTAGAGCAGAGGTAGAGCCAGGTAGAGCAGAGGTAGAGCCAGGTAGAGCCAGGTAGAGCAGAGGTAGAGCCTGGTAGAGCAGAGGTAGAGCTAGGTAGAGCAGAGGTAGAGCAGAGGTAGAGCCAGGTAGAGCAGAGATAGAGCAGAGGTAGAGCCAGGTAGAGCAGAGGTAGAGCCAGGTAGAGCAGAGGTAGAGCCAGGTAGAGCAGTGGTAGAGCAGAGGTAGAGCCAGGTAGAGCAGAGGTAGAGCCAGGTAGAGCCAGGTAGAGCAGAGGTAGAGCCTGGTAGAGCAGAGGTAGAGCTAGGTAGAGCAGAGGTAGAGCAGAGGTAGAGCCAGGTAGAGCAGAGGTAGAGCAGAGGTAGAGCCAGGTAGAGCAGAGGTAGAGCCAGGTAGAGCAGAGGTAGAGCCAGGTAGAGCAGAGGTAGAGCAGAGGTAGAGCCAGGTAGAGCAGAGGTAGAGCAGAGGTGGAGCCAGGTAGAGCAGAGGTAGAGCCAGGTAGAGCGAGGTAGAGCAGAGGTAGAGCAGAGGTAGAGCCAGGTAGAGCAGAGGCAGAGCAGAGGTAGAGCCAGGTAGAGCAGAGGTAGAGCAGAGGTAGAGCCAGGTAGAGCAGAGGTAGAGCCACGTAGAGCCAGGTAGAGCAGAGGTAGAGCCAGGTAGAGCAGAGGTAGAGCCAGGTAGAGCAGAGGTAGAGCAGAGGTAGAGCCAGGTAGAGCAGAGGTAGAGCAGAGGTAGAGCCAGGTAGAGCAGAGGTAGAGCAGAGGTAGAGCCAGGTAGAGCAGAGGTAGAGCCAGGTAGAGCAGAGGTAGAGCAGAGGTAGAGCCAGGTAGAGCAGAGGTAGAGCAGAGGTAGAGCCAGGTAGAGCAGAGGTAGAGCTAGGTAGAGCAGAGGTAGAGCAGAGGTAGAGCCAGGTAGAGCAGAGGTAGAGCAGAGGTAGAGCCAGGTAGAGCAGAGGTAGAGCCAGGTAGAGCAGAGGTAGAGCCAGGTAGAGCCAGGTAGAGCTAGGAAGAGCAGAGGTAGAGCAACGTAGAGCCAGGTAGAGCAGAGGTAGAGCCAGGTAGAGCAGAGGTAGAGCAGAGGTAGAGCCAGGTAGAGCAGAGGTAGAGCAGAGGTAGAGCCAGGTAGAGCAGAGGTAGAGCAGAGGTAGAGCCAGGTAGAGCAGAGGTAGAGCAGAGGTAGAGCCAGGTAGAGCAGAGGTAAAGCCAGGTAGAGCAGAGGTAGAGCCAGGTAGAGCCAGGTAGAGCAGAGGTAGAGCAGAGGTAGAGCCAGGTAAAGCAGAGGTAGAACAGAGGTAGAGCCAGGTAGAGCAGAGGTAGAGCCAGGTAGAGGAGAGGTAGAGCAGAGGTAGAGCAGAGGTAGAGCAGAGGTAGAGCCAGGTAGAGCAGAGGTAGAGCAGAGGTAGAGCCAGGTAGAGCAGAGGTAGAGCAAGGTAGAGCAGAGGTAGAGCCAGGTAGAGCCAGGTAGAGCAGAGGTAGAGCAGAGGTAGAGCCAGGTAGAGCAGAGGTAGAGCAGAGGTAGAGCCAGGTAGAGCAGAGGTAGAGCAGAGGTAGAGCCAGGTAGAGCAGAGGTAGAGCAGAGGTAGAGCCAGGTAGAGCAGAGGTAGAGCCAGGTAGAGCAGAGGTAGAGCCAGGTAGAGCAGAGGTAGAGAAGAGGTAAAGCCAGGTAGAGCAGAGGTAGAGCCATGTAGAGCAGAGGTAGAGCCAGGTAGAGCAGTGGTAGAGCAGAGGTAGAGCCAGGTAGAGAAGAGGTAGAGCCAGGTAGAGCCAGGTAGAGCAGAGGTAGAGCCTGGTAGAGCAGAGGTAGAGCTAGGTAGAGCAGAGGTAGAGCAGAGGTAGAGCCAGGTAGAGCAGAGGTAGAGCCAGGTAGAGCAGAGGTAGAACCAGGTAGAGCAGAGGTAGAGCCAGGTAGAGCCAGGTAGAGCAGAGGTAAAGCAGAGGTAGAGCCAGGTAGAGCAGAGGTAGAGCAGAGGTAGAGCCAGGTAGAGCAGAGGTAGAGCCAGGTAGAGCGAGGTAGAGCAGAGGTAGAGCAGAGGTAGAGCCAGGTAGAGCAGAGGTAGAGCAGAGGTAGAGCCAGGTAGAGCAGAGGTAGAGAAGAGGTAGAGCCAGGTAGAGCAGAGGTAAAGCCACGTAGAGCCAGGTAGAGCAGAGGTAGAGCCAGGTAGAGCAGAGTTAGAGCCAGGTAAAGCAGAGGTAGAGCAGAGGTAGAGCCAGGTAGAGCAGAGGTAGAGCAGAGGTAGAGCCAGGTAGAGCAGAGGTAGAGCAGAGGTAGAGCCAGGTAGAGCAGAGGTAGAGCCAGGTAGAGCAGAGGTAGAGCAGAGGTAGAGCCAGGTAGAGCAGAGGTAGAGAAGAGGTAAAGCCAGGTAGAGCAGAGGTAGAGCCAGGTAGAGCAGAGGTAGAGCCAGGTAGAGCAGAGGTAGAGCCAGGTAGAGCAGAGGTAGAGCAGAGGTAGAGCCAGGTAGAGCAGAGGTAGAGCCAGGTAGAGCAGTGGTAGAGCAGAGGTAGAGCCAGGTAGAGCAGAGGTAGAGCCAGGTAGAGCAGAGGTAGAGCCAGGTAGAGCCAGGTAGAGCAGAGGTAGAGCCAGGTAGAGCAGAGGTAGAGACAGGTAGAGCAGAGGTAGAGCAGAGGTAGAGCCAGGTAGAGCAGAGGTAGAGCAGAGGTAGAGCCAGGTAGAGCAGAGGTAGAGCAGAGGTAGAGCCAGGTGGAGCAGAGGTAGAGCCAGGTAGAGCAGAGGTAGAGCAGAGGTAGAGCCAGGTAGAGCAGAGGTAGAGCCAGGTAGAGCAGAGGTAGAGCCAGGTAGAGCAGAGGTAGAGAAGAGGTAAAGCCAGGTAGAGCAGAGGTAGAGCCATGTAGAGCAGAGGTAGAGCCAGGTAGAGCAGTGGTAGAGCAGAGGTAGAGCCAGGTAGAGAAGAGGTAGAGCCAGGTAGAGCCAGGTAGAGCAGAGGTAGAGCCTGGTAGAGCAGAGGTAGAGCTAGGTAGAGCAGAGGTAGAGCAGAGGTAGAGCCAGGTAGAGCAGAGGTAGAGCCAGGTAGAGCAGAGGTAGAACCAGGTAGAGCAGAGGTAGAGCCAGGTAGAGCCAGGTAGAGCAGAGGTAAAGCAGAGGTAGAGCCAGGTAGAGCAGAGGTAGAGCAGAGGTAGAGCCAGGTAGAGCAGAGGTAGAGCCAGGTAGAGCGAGGTAGAGCAGAGGTAGAGCAGAGGTAGAGCCAGGTAGAGCAGAGGTAGAGCAGAGGTAGAGCCAGGTAGAGCAGAGGTAGAGAAGAGGTAGAGCCAGGTAGAGCAGAGGTAAAGCCACGTAGAGCCAGGTAGAGCAGAGGTAGAGCCAGGTAGAGCAGAGTTAGAGCCAGGTAAAGCAGAGGTAGAGCAGAGGTAGAGCCAGGTAGAGCAGAGGTAGAGCAGAGGTAGAGCCAGGTAGAGCAGAGGTAGAGCAGAGGTAGAGCCAGGTAGAGCAGAGGTAGAGCCAGGTAGAGCAGAGGTAGAGCAGAGGTAGAGCCAGGTAGAGCAGAGGTAGAGAAGAGGTAAAGCCAGGTAGAGCAGAGGTAGAGCCAGGTAGAGCAGAGGTAGAGCCAGGTAGAGCAGAGGTAGAGCCAGGTAGAGCAGAGGTAGAGCAGAGGTAGAGCTAGGTAGAGCAGAGGTAGAGCCAGGTAGAGCAGTGGTAGAGCAGAGGTAGAGCCAGGTAGAGCAGAGGTAGAGCCAGGTAGAGCAGAGGTAGAGCCAGGTAGAGCCAGGTAGAGCAGAGGTAGAGCCAGGTAGAGCAGAGGTAGAGACAGGTAGAGCAGAGGTAGAGCAGAGGTAGAGCCAGGTAGAGCAGAGGTAGAGCAGAGGTAGAGCCAGGTAGAGCAGAGGTAGAGCAGAGGTAGAGCCAGGTAGAGCAGAGGTAGAGCCAGGTAGAGCAGAGGTAGAGCAGAGGTAGAGCCAGGTAGAGCAGAGGTAGAGCAGAGGTAGAGCCAGGTAGAGCAGAGGTAGAGCCAGGTAGAGCAGAGGTAGAGCCAGGTAGAGCCAGGTAGAGCAGAGGTAGAGCAGAGGTAGAGCCAGGTAGAGCAGAGGTAGAGCAGAGGTAGAGCCAGGTAGAGCAGAGGTAGAGCCAGGTAGAGCAGAGGTAGAGCCAGGTAGAGCAGAGGTAGAGCCAGGTAGAGCCAGGTAGAGCAGAGGTAGAGCCAGGTAGAGCAGAGGTAGAGCAGAGGTAGAGCCAGGTAGAGCGGAGGTAGAGCAGAGGTAGAGCCAGGTAGAGCAGAGGTAGAGCCAGGTAGAGCAGAGGTAGAGCCAGGTAGAGCCAGGTAGAGCAGAGGTAGAGCAGAGGTATATAGAGCCAGGTAGAGGCAGGTAGAGCAGAGGTAAAGCCAGGTAGAGCAGAGGTAGAGCCAGGTAGAGCCAGGTAGAGCTGAGGTAGAGCCAGGTAGAGCAGAGGTAGAGCCAGGTAGAGCAGAGGTAGAGCCAGGTAGAGCCAGGTAGAGCAGAGGTAGAGCCAGGTACAGCAGAGGTAGAGCCAGGTAGAGCAGAGGTAGAGCAGAGGTAGAGCCAGGTAGAGCAGAGGTAGAGCAGAGGTAGAGCCAGGTAGAGCAGAGGTAGAGCCAGGTAGAGCAGAGGTAGAGCCAGGTAGAGCGAGGTAGAGCAGAGGTAGAGCAGAGGTAGAGCCAGGTAGAGCAGAGGTAGAGCAGAGGTAGAGCCAGGTAGAGCAGAGGTAGAGCCAGGTAGAGCAGAGGTAGAGCCAGGTAGAGCAGAGGTAGAGCCAGGTAGAGCCAGGTAGAGCAGAGGTAGAGCCAGGTAAAGCAGAGGTAGAGCCAGGTAAAGCAAAGGTAGAGCAGAGGTAGAGCCAGGTAGAGCAGAGGTAGAGCAGAGGTAGAGCCAGGTAGAGCAGAGGTAGAGAAGAGGTAAAGCCAGGTAGAGCAGAGGTAGAGCCAGGTAGAGCAGAGGTAGAGCCAGGTAGAGCAGAGGTAGAGCCAGGTAGAGCAGAGGTAGAGCAGAGGTAGAGCCAGGTAGAGCAGAGGTAGAGCCAGGTAGAGCAGTGGTAGAGCAGAGGTAGAGCCAGGTAGAGCAGAGGTAGAGCCAGGTAGAGCAGAGGTAGAGCCAGGTAGAGCCAGGTAGAGCAGAGGTAGAGCCAGGTAGAGCAGAGGTAGAGACAGGTAGAGCAGAGGTAGAGCAGAGGTAGAGCCAGGTAGAGCAGAGGTAGAGCAGAGGTAGAGCCAGGTAGAGCAGAGGTAGAGCAAAGGTAGAGCCAGGTAGAGCAGAGGTAGAGCCAGGTAGAGCAGAGGTAGAGCAGAGGTAGAGCCAGGTAGAGCAGAGGTAGAGCCAGGTAGAGCAGAGGTAGAGCCAGGTAGAGCAGAGGTAGAGAAGAGGTAAAGCCAGGTAGAGCAGAGGTAGAGCCATGTAGAGCAGAGGTAGAGCCAGGTAGAGCAGTGGTAGAGCAGAGGTAGAGCCAGGTAGAGAAGAGGTAGAGCCAGGTAGAGCCAGGTAGAGCAGAGGTAGAGCCTGGTAGAGCAGAGGTAGAGCTAGGTAGAGCAGAGGTAGAGCAGAGGTAGAGCCAGGTAGAGCAGAGGTAGAGCCAGGTAGAGCAGAGGTAGAACCAGGTAGAGCAGAGGTAGAGCCAGGTAGAGCCAGGTAGAGCAGAGGTAAAGCAGAGGTAGAGCCAGGTAGAGCAGAGGTAGAGCAGAGGTAGAGCCAGGTAGAGCAGAGGTAGAGCCAGGTAGAGCGAGGTAGAGCAGAGGTAGAGCAGAGGTAGAGCCAGGTAGAGCAGAGGTAGAGCAGAGGTAGAGCCAGGTAGAGCAGAGGTAGAGAAGAGGTAGAGCCAGGTAGAGCAGAGGTAAAGCCACGTAGAGCCAGGTAGAGCAGAGGTAGAGCCAGGTAGAGCAGAGTTAGAGCCAGGTAAAGCAGAGGTAGAGCAGAGGTAGAGCCAGGTAGAGCAGAGGTAGAGCAGAGGTAGAGCCAGGTAGAGCAGAGGTAGAGCAGAGGTAGAGCCAGGTAGAGCAGAGGTAGAGCCAGGTAGAGCAGAGGTAGAGCAGAGGTAGAGCCAGGTAGAGCAGAGGTAGAGCCAGGTAGAGCAGAGGTAGAGCCAGGTAGAGCAGAGGTAGAGCAGAGGTAGAGCTAGGTAGAGTAGAGGTAGAGCCAGGTAGAGCAGTGGTAGAGCAGAGGTAGAGCCAGGTAGAGCAGAGGTAGAGCCAGGTAGAGCAGAGGTAGAGCCAGGTAGAGCCAGGTAGAGCAGAGGTAGAGCCAGGTAGAGCAGAGGTAGAGACAGGTAGAGCAGAGGTAGAGCAGAGGTAGAGCCAGGTAGAGCAGAGGTAGAGCAGAGGTAGAGCCAGGTAGAGCAGAGGTAGAGCAGAGGTAGAGCCAGGTAGAGCAGAGGTAGAGCCAGGTAGAGCAGAGGTAGAGCAGAGGTAGAGCCAGGTAGAGCAGAGGTAGAGCAGAGGTAGAGCCAGGTAGAGCAGAGGTAGAGCCAGGTAGAGCAGAGGTAGAGCCAGGTAGAGCCAGGTAGAGCAGAGGTAGAGCAGAGGTAGAGCCAGGTAGAGCAGAGGTAGAGCAGAGGTAGAGCCAGGTAGAGCAGAGGTAGAGCCAGGTAGAGCAGAGGTAGAGCCAGGTAGAGCAGAGGTAGAGCCAGGTAGAGCCAGGTAGAGCAGAGGTAGAGCCAGGTAGAGCAGAGGTAGAGCAGAGGTAGAGCCAGGTAGAGCGGAGGTAGAGCAGAGGTAGAGCCAGGTAGAGCAGAGGTAGAGCCAGGTAGAGCAGAGGTAGAGCCAGGTAGAGCCAGGTAGAGCAGAGGTAGAGCAGAGGTATATAGAGCCAGGTAGAGGCAGGTAGAGCAGAGGTAAAGCCAGGTAGAGCAGAGGTAGAGCCAGGTAGAGCCAGGTAGAGCTGAGGTAGAGCCAGGTAGAGCAGAGGTAGAGCCAGGTAGAGCAGAGGTAGAGCCAGGTAGAGCCAGGTAGAGCAGAGGTAGAGCCAGGTACAGCAGAGGTAGAGCCAGGTAGAGCAGAGGTAGAGCAGAGGTAGAGCCAGGTAGAGCAGAGGTAGAGCAGAGGTAGAGCCAGGTAGAGCCAGGTAGAGCCAGGTAGAGCAGAGGTAGAGCCTGGTAGAGCAGAGGTAGAGCTAGGTAGAGCAGAGGTAGAGCAGAGGTAGAGCCAGGTAGAGCAGAGGTAGAGCAGAGGTAGAGCCAGGTAGAGCAGAGGTAGAGCCAGGTAGAGCAGAGGTAGAGCCAGGTAGAGCCAGGTAGAGCAGAGGTAGAGCAGAGGTAGAGCCAGGTAGAGCAGAGGTAGAGCAGAGGTAGAGCCAGGTAGAGCAGAGGTAGAGCAGAGGTAGAGCCAGGTAGAGCAGAGGTAGAGCAGAGGTAGAGCCAGGTAGAGCAGAGGTAGAGCAGAGGTAGAGCCAGGTAGAGCAGAGGTAGAGCCAGGTAGAGCAGAGGTAGAGCCAGGTAGAGCCAGGTAGAGCAGAGGTAGAGCAGAGGTAGAGCCAGGTAAAGCAGAGGTAGAGCAGAGGTAGAGCCAGGTAGAGCAGAGGTAGAGCCAGGTAGAGGAGAGGTAGAGCAGAGGTAGAGCAGAGGTAGAGCAGAGGTAGAGCCAGGTAGAGCAGAGGTAGAGCAGAGGTAGAGCCAGGTAGAGCAGAGGTAGAGCAAGGTAGAGCAGAGGTAGAGCCAGGTAGAGCAAGGTAGAGCAGAGGTAGAGCAGAGGTAGAGCCAGGTAGAGCAGAGGTAGAGCAGAGGTAGAGCCAGGTAGAGCAGAGGTAGAGCCAGGTAGAGCAGAGGTAGAGCCAGGTAGAGCAGAGGTAGAGCCAGGTAGAGCCAGGTAGAGCAGAGGTAGAGCCAGGTAGAGCAGAGGTAGAGCAGAGGTAGAGCCAGGTAGAGCAGAGGTAGAGCAGAGGTAGAGCCAGGTAGAGCAGAGGTAGAGCCAGGTAGAGCCAGGTAGAGCAGAGGTAGAGCCTGGTAGAGCAGAGGTAGAGCTAGGTAGAGCAGAGGTAGAGCAGAGGTAGAGCCAGGTAGAGCAGAGATAGAGCAGAGGTAGAGCCAGGTAGAGCAGAGGTAGAGCCAGGTAAAGCAGAGGTAGAGCCAGGTAGAGCAGTGGTAGAGAAGAGGTAGAGCCAGGTAGAGCAGAGGTAGAGCCAGGTAGAGCCAGGTAGAGCAGAGGTAGAGCCTGGTAGAGCAGAGGTAGAGCTAGGTAGAGCAGAGGTAGAGCAGAGGTAGAGCCAGGTAGAGCAGAGGTAGAGCAGAGATAAAGCCAGGTAGAGCAGAGGTAGAGCCAGGTAGAGCAGAGGTAGAGCCAGGTAGAGCCAGGTAGAGCAGAGGTAGAGCAGAGGTAGAGCCAGGTAGAGCAGAGGTAGAGCAGAGGTAGAGCCAGGTAGAGCAGAGGTAGAGCCAGGTAGAGCGAGGTAGAGCAGAGGTAGAGCCAGGTAGAGCAGAGGTAGAGCCAGGTAGAGCAGAGGTAGAGCAGAGGTAGAGCCAGGTAGAGCAGAGGTAGAGCAGAGGTAGAGTCAGGTAGAGCAGAGGTAGAGCAGAGGTAGAGCCAGGTAGAGCAGAGGTAGAGCAGAGGTAGAGCCAGGTAGAGCAGAGGTAGAGCCAGGTAGAGCCAGGTAGAGCAGAGGTAGAGCCTGGTAGAGCAGAGGTAGAGCTAGGTAGAGCAGAGGTAGAGCAGAGGTAGAGCCAGGTAGAGCAGAGATAGAGAAGAGGTAGAGCCAGGTAGAGCAGAGGTAGAGCCAGGTAGAGCAGAGGTAGAGCCAGGTAGAGCAGTGGTAGAGCAGAGGTAGAGCCAGGTAGAGCAGAGGTAGAGCCAGGTAGAGCCAGGTAGAGCAGAGGTAGAGCCTGGTAGAGCAGAGGTAGAGCTAGGTAGAGCAGAGGTAGAGCAGAGGTAGAGCCAGGTAGAGCAGAGGTAAAGCAGAGGTAGAGCCAGGTAGAGCAGAGGTAGAGCCAGGTAGAGCAGAGGTAGAGCAGAGGTAGAGCCAGGTAGAGCAGAGGTAGAGCAGAGGTGGAGCCAGGTAGAGCAGAGGTAGAGCCAGGTAGAGCGAGGTAGAGCAGAGGTAGAGCAGAGGTAGAGCCAGGTAGAGCAGAGGCAGAGCAGAGGTAGAGCCAGGTAGAGCAGAGGTAGAGCAGAGGTAGAGCCAGGTAGAGCAGAGGTAGAGCCACGTAGAGCCAGGTAGAGCAGAGGTAGAGCCAGGTAGAGCAGAGGTAGAGCCAGGTAGAGCAGAGGTAGAGCAGAGGTAGAGCAGAGGTAGAGCCAGGTAGAGCAGAGGTAGAGCAGAGGTAGAGCCAGGTAGAGCAGAGGTAGAGCAGAGGTAGAGCCAGGTAGAGCAGAGGTAGAGCCAGGTAGAGCAGAGGTAGAGCAGAGGTAGAGCCAGGTAGAGCAGAGGTAGAGCAGAGGTAGAGCCAGGTAGAGCAGAGGTAGAGCTAGGTAGAGCAGAGGTAGAGCAGAGGTAGAGCCAGGTAGAGCAGAGGTAGAGCAGAGGTAGAGCCAGGTAGAGCAGAGGTAGAGCCAGGTAGAGCAGAGGTAGAGCCAGGTAGAGCCAGGTAGAGCAGAGGTAGAGCAGAGGTAGAGCCAGGTAGAGCAGAGGTAGAGCAGAGGTAGAGCCAGGTAGAGCAGAGGTAGAGCCAGGTAGAGCGAGGTAGAGCAGAGGTAGAGCAGAGGTAGAGCCAGGTAGAGCAGAGGTAGAGCAGAGGTAGAGCCAGGTAGAGCAGAGGTAGAGCAGAGGTAGAGCTAGGTAGATCAGAGGTAGAGCAACGTAGAGCCAGGTAGAGCAGAGGTAGAGCCAGGTTGAGCAGAGGTAGAGCCAGGTAGAGCAGAGGTAGAGCAGAGGTAGAGCCAGGTAGAGCAGAGGTAGAGCAGAGGTAGAGCCAGGTAGAGCAGAGGTAGAGCAGAGGTAGAGCCAGGTAGAGCAGAGGTAGAGCAGAGGTAGAGCCAGGTAGAGCAGAGGTAGAGCCAGGTAGAGCCAGGTAGAGCAGAGGTAGAGCCTGGTAGAGCAGAGGTAGAGCTAGGTAGAGCAGAGGTAGAGCAGAGGTAGAGCAAGGTAGAGAAGAGATAGAGCAGAGGTAGAGCCAGGTAGAGCAGAGGTAGAGCCAGGTAGAGCAGAGGTAGAGCCAGGTAGAGCAGTGGTAGAGCAGAGGTAGAGCCAGGTAGAGCAGAGGTAGAGCCAGGTAGAGCCAGGTAGAGCAGAGGTAGAGCCTGGTAGAGCAGAGGTAGAGCTAGGTAGAGCAGAGGTAGAGCAGAGGTTAAGCCAGGTAGAGCAGAGGTAGAGCAGAGGTAGAGCCAGGTAGAGCAGAGGTAGAGCCAGGTAGAGCAGAGGTAGAGCCAGGTAGAGCCAGGTAGAGCAGAGGTAGAGCAGAGGTAGAGCCAGGTAGAGCAGAGGTAGAGCAGAGGTAGAGCCAGGTAGAGCAGAGGTAGAGCAGAGGTAGAGCCAGGTAGAGCAGAGGTAGAGCAGAGGTAGAGCCAGGTAGAGTAGAGGTAGAGCCAGGTAGAGCCAGGTAGAGCAGAGGTAGAGCCTGGTAGAGCAGAGGTAGAGCTAGGTAGAGCAGAGGTAGAGCAGTGGTAGAGCCAGGTAGAGCAGAGATAGAGCAGAGGTAGAGCCAGGTAGAGCAGAGGTAGAGCCAGGTAGAGCAGAGGTAGAGCCAGGTAGAGCAGTGGTAGAGCAGAGGTAGAGCCAGGTAGAGCAGAGGTAGAGCCAGGTAGAGCCAGGTAGAGCAGAGGTAGAGCCTGGTAGAGCAGAGGTAGAGCTAGGTAGAGCAGAGGTAGAGCAGAGGTAGAGCCAGGTAGAGCAGAGGTAGAGCAGAGGTAGAGCCAGGTAGAGCAGAGGTAGAGCCAGGTAGAGCAGAGGTAGAGCAGAGGTAGAGCCAGGTAGAGCAGAGGTAGAGCAGAGGTGGAGCCAGGTAGAGCAGAGGTAGAGCCAGGTAGAGCGAGGTAGAGCAGAGGTAGAGCAGAGGTAGAGCCAGGTAGAGCAGAGGCAGAGCAGAGGTAGAGCCAGGTAGAGCAGAGGTAGAGCAGAAGTAGAGCCAGGTAGAGCAGAGGTAGAGCCACGTAGAGCCAGGTAGAGCAGAGGTAGAGCCAGGTAGAGCAGAGGTAGAGCCAGGTAGAGCAGAGGTAGAGCAGAGGTAGAGCAGAGGTAGAGCCAGGTAGAGCAGAGGTAGAGCAGAGGTAGAGCCAGGTAGAGCAGAGGTAGAGCAGAGGTAGAGCCAGGTAGAGCAGAGGTAGAGCCAGGTAGAGCAGAGGTAGAGCAGAGGTAGAGCCAGGTAGAGCAGAGGTAGAGCAGATGTAGAGCCAGGTAGAGCAGAGGTAGAGCTAGGTAGAGCAGAGGTAGAGCAGAGGTAGAGCCAGGTAGAGCAGAGGTAGAGCAGTAGTAGAGCCAGGTAGAGCAGAGGTAGAGCCAGGTAGAGCAGAGGTAGAGCCAGGTAGAGCCAGGTAGAGCAGAGGTAGAGCAGAGGTAGAGCCAGGTAGAGCAGAGGTAGAGCAGAGGTAGAGCCAGGTAGAGCAGAGGTAGAGCCAGGTAGAGCGAGGTAGAGCAGAGGTAGAGCAGAGGTAGAGCCAGGTAGAGCAGAGGTAGAGCAGAGGTAGAGCCAGGTAGAGCAGAGGTAGAGCAGAGGTAGAGCTAGGTAGAGCAGAGGTAGAGCAACGTAGAGCCAGGTAGAGCAGAGGTAGAGCCAGGTTGAGCAGAGGTAGAGCCAGGTAGAGCAGAGGTAGAGCAGAGGTAGAGCCAGGTAGAGCAGAGGTAGAGCAGAGGTAGAGCCAGGTAGAGCAGAGGTAGAGCAGAGGTAGAGCCAGGTAGAGCAGAGGTAGAGCAGAGGTAGAGCCAGGTAGAGCAGAGGTAGAGCCAGGTAGAGCCAGGTAGAGCAGAGGTAGAGCCTGGTAGAGCAGAGGTAGAGCTAGGTAGAGCAGAGGTAGAGCAGAGGTAGAGCCAGGTAGAGAAGAGATAGAGCAGAGGTAGAGCCAGGTAGAGCAGAGGTAGAGCCACGTAGAGCAGAGGTAGAGCCAGGTAGAGCAGTGGTAGAGCAGAGATAGAGCCAGGTAGAGCAGAGGTAGAGCCAGGTAGAGCCAGGTAGAGCAGAGGTAGAGCCTGGTAGAGCAGAGGTAGAGCTAGGTAGAGCAGAGGTAGAGCAGAGGTTAAGCCAGGTAGAGCAGAGGTAGAGCAGAGGTAGAGCCAGGTAGAGCAGAGGTAGAGCCAGGTAGAGCAGAGGTAGAGCCAGGTAGAGCCAGGTAGAGCAGAGGTAGAGCAGAGGTAGAGCCAGGTAGAGCAGAGGTAGAGCAGAGGTAGAGCCAGGTAGAGCAGAGGTAGAGCCAGGTAGAGCGAGGTAGAGCAGAGGTAGAGCAGAGGTAGAGCCAGGTAGAGCAGAGGTAGAGCAGAGGTAGAGCCAGGTAGAGCAGAGGTAGAGCAGAGGTAGAGCCAGGTAGAGCAGAGGTAGAGCCACGTAGAGCCAGGTAGAGCAGAGGTAGAGTCAGGTAGAGCAGAGGTAGAGCCAGGTAGAGCAGAGGTAGAGCAGAGGTAGAGCCAGGTAGAGCAGAGGTAGAGCAGAGGTAGAGCCTGGTAGAGCAGAGGTAGAGCCAGGTAGAGCAGAGGTAGAGCAGAGGTAGAGCCAGGTAGAGCAGAGGTAGAGCAGAGGTAGAGCCAGGTAGAGCAGAGGTAGAGCCAGGTAGAGCAGAGGTAGAGCCAGGTAGAGCCAGATAGAGCAGAGGTAGAGCAGAGGTAGAGCCAGGTAGAGCAGAGGTAGAGCAGAGGTAGAGCCAGGTAGAGCAGAGGTAGAGCCAGGTAGAGCAGAGGTAGAGCCAGGTAGAGCAGAGGTAGAGCCAGGTAGAGCCAGGTAGAGCAGAGGTAGAGCCAGGTAGAGCAGAGGTAGAGCAGAGGTAGAGCCAGGTAGAGCAGAGGTAGAGCAGAGGTAGAGCCAGGTAGAGCAGAGGTAGAGCAGAGGTAGAGCCAGGTAGAGCAGAGGTAGAGCCAGGTAGAGCAGAGGTAGAGCAGAGGTAGAGCCAGGTAGAGCAGAGGTAGAGCCAGGTAGAGAAGAGGTAGAGCCAGGTAGAGCCAGGTAGAACAGAGGTCGAGCAGAGGTAGAGCCAGGTAGAGCAGAGGTAGAGCAGAGGTAGAGCCAGGTAGAGCAGAGGTAGAGCCAGGTAGAGCAGAGGTAGAGCCAGGTAGAGCAGAGGTAGAGCCAGGTAGAGCCAGGTAGAGCAGAGGTAGAGCCAGGTAGAGCAGAGGTAGAGCAGAGGTAGAGCCAGGTAGAGCAGAGGTAGAGCAGAGGTAGAGCCAGGTAGAGCAGAGGTAGAGCAGAGGTAGAGCCAGGTAGAGCAGAGGTAGAGCCAGGTAGAGCAGAGGTAGAGCAGAGGTAGAGCCAGGTAGAGCAGAGGTAGAGCCAGGTAGAGAAGAGGTAGAGCCAGGTAGAGCCAGGTAGAACAGAGGTCGAGCAGAGGTAGAGCCAGGTAGAGCAGAGGTAGAGCAGAGGTAGAGCCAGGTAGAGCAGAGGTAGAGCCAGGTAGAGCAGAGGTAGAGCCAGGTAGAGCAGAGGTAGAGCCAGGTAGAGCCAGGTAGAGCAGAGGTAGAGCCAGGTAGAGCAGAGGTAGAGCAGAGGTAGAGCCAGGTAGAGCAGAGGTAGAGCAGAGGTAGAGCCAGGTAGAGCAGAGGTAGAGCCAGGTAGAGCAGAGGTAGAGCCAGGTAGAGCAGAGGTAGAGCCAGGTAGAGCAGACGTAGAGCAGAGGTAGAGCCAGGTAGAGCAGAGGTAGAGCAGAGGTAGAGCCAGGTAGAGTAGAGGTAGAGCCAGGTAGAGCAGAGGTAGAGCCAGGTAGAGCCAGGTAGAGCAGAGGTAGAGCAGAGGTAGAGCCAGGTAGAGCAGAGGTAGAGCAGAGGTAGAGCCAGGTAGAGCAGAGGTAGAGCCAGGTATAGCAGAGGTAGAGCCAGGTAGAGCAGAGGTAGAGCCAGGTAGAGCAGAGGTAGAGCCAGGTAGAGCAGAGGTAGAGCCAGGTAGAGCAGAGGTAGAGCAGAGGTAGAGCCAGGTAGAGCAGAAGTAGAGCCAGGTAGAGCAGAGGTAGAGCCAGGTAGAGCCAGGTAGAGCAGAGGTAGAGCAGAGGTAGAGCCACGTAGAGCAGAGGTAGAGCAGAGGTAGAGCCAGGTAGAGCAGAGGTAGAGCAGAGGTAGAGCCAGGTAGAGCAGAGGTAGAGCCAGGTAGAGCAGAGGTAGAGCCAGGTAGAGCAGAGGTAGAGCCAGGTAGAGCCAGGTAGAGCAGAGGTAGAGCCAGGTAGAGCAGAGGTAGAGCAGAGGTAGAGCCAGGTAGAGCAGAGGTAGAGCAGAGGTAGAGCCAGGTAGAGCAGAGGTAGAGCCAGGTAGAGCAGAGGTAGAGCCAGGTAGAGCAGAGGTAGAGCCAGGTAGAGCAGACGTAGAGCAGAGGTAGAGCCAGGTAGAGCAGAGGTAGAGCAGAGGTAGAGCCAGGTAGAGTAGAGGTAGAGCCAGGTAGAGCAGAGGTAGAGCCAGGTAGAGCCAGGTAGAGCAGAGGTAGAGCAGAGGTAGAGCCAGGTAGAGCAGAGGTAGAGCAGAGGTAGAGCCAGGTAGAGCAGAGGTAGAGCCAGGTATAGCAGAGGTAGAGCCAGGTAGAGCAGAGGTAGAGCCAGGTAGAGCCAGGTAGAGCAGAGGTAGAGCCAGGTAGAGCAGAGGTAGAGCCAGGTAGAGCAGAGGTAGAGCCAGGTAGAGCAGAGGTAGAGCAGAGGTAGAGCCAGGTAGAGCAGAAGTAGAGCCAGGTAGAGCAGAGGTAGAGCCAGGTAGAGCCAGGTAGAGCAGAGGTAGAGCAGAGGTAGAGCCAGGTAGAGCAGAGGTAGAGCAGAGGTAGAGCCAGGTAGAGCAGAGGTAGAGCCAGGTAGAGCAGAGGTAGAGCCAGGTAGAGCAGAGGTAGAGCCAGGTAGAGCCAGGTAGAGCAGAGGTAGAGCCAGGTAGAGCAGAGGTAGAGCAGAGGTAGAGCCAGGTAGAGCAGAGGTAGAGCCAGGTAGAGCAGAGGTAGAGCCAGGTAGAGCAGAGGTAGAGCCAGGTAGAGCAGAGGTACAGCAGAGGTAGTGCCAGGTAGAGCAGAGGTAGAGCAGAGGTAGAGCCAGGTAGAGCAGAGGTAGAGCCTGGTAGAGCAGAGGTAGAGCTAGGTAGAGCAGAGGTAGAGCAGAGGTAGAGCAAGGTAGAGAAGAGATAGAGCAGAGGTAGAGCCAGGTAGAGCAGAGGTAGAGCCAGGTAGAGCAGAGGTAGAGCCAGGTAGAGCAGTGGTAGAGCAGAGGTAGAGCCAGGTAGAGCAGAGGTAGAGCCAGGTAGAGCCAGGTAGAGCAGAGGTAGAGCCTGGTAGAGCAGAGGTAGAGCTAGGTAGAGCAGAGGTAGAGCAGAGGTTAAGCCAGGTAGAGCAGAGGTAGAGCAGAGGTAGAGCCAGGTAGAGCAGAGGTAGAGCCAGGTAGAGCAGAGGTATAGCCAGGTAGAGCCAGGTAGAGCAGAGGTAGAGCAGAGGTAGAGCCAGGTAGAGCAGAGGTAGAGCCAGGTATAGCAGAGGTAGAGCCAGGTAGAGCAGAGGTAGAGCCAGGTAGAGCAGAGGTAGAGCAGAGGTAGAGCCAGGTAGAGCAGAGGTAGAGCCAGGTAGAGCAGAGGTAGAGCCAGGTAGAGCAGAGGTAGAGCCAGGTAGAGCAGACGTAGAGCAGAGGTAGAGCCAGGTAGAGCAGAGGTAGAGCAGAGGTAGAGCCAGGTAGAGTAGAGGTAGAGCCAGGTAGAGCAGAGGTAGAGCCAGGTAGAGCCAGGTAGAGCAGAGGTAGAGCAGAGGTAGAGCCAGGTAGAGCAGAGGTAGAGCAGAGGTAGAGCCAGGTAGAGCAGAGGTAGAGCCAGGTATAGCAGAGGTAGAGCCAGGTAGAGCAGAGGTAGAGCCAGGTAGAGCCAGGTAGAGCAGAGGTAGAGCCAGGTAGAGCAGAGGTAGAGCCAGGTAGAGCAGAGGTAGAGCAGAGGTAGAGCCAGGTAGAGCAGAAGTAGAGCCAGGTAGAGCAGAGGTAGAGCCAGGTAGAGCCAGGTAGAGCAGAGGTAGAGCAGAGGTAGAGCCAGGTAGAGCAGAGGTAGAGCAGAGGTAGAGCCAGGTAGAGCAGAGGTAGAGCCAGGTAGAGCAGAGGTAGAGCCAGGTAGAGCAGAGGTAGAGCCAGGTAGAGCCAGGTAGAGCAGAGGTAGAGCCAGGTAGAGCAGAGGTAGAGCAGAGGTAGAGCCAGGTAGAGCAGAGGTAGAGCCAGGTAGAGCAGAGGTAGAGCCAGGTAGAGCAGAGGTAGAGCCAGGTAGAGCAGAGGTACAGCAGAGGTAGTGCCAGGTAGAGCAGAGGTAGAGCAGAGGTAGAGCCAGGTAGAGCAGAGGTAGAGCCTGGTAGAGCAGAGGTAGAGCTAGGTAGAGCAGAGGTAGAGCAGAGGTAGAGCAAGGTAGAGAAGAGATAGAGCAGAGGTAGAGCCAGGTAGAGCAGAGGTAGAGCCAGGTAGAGCAGAGGTAGAGCCAGGTAGAGCAGTGGTAGAGCAGAGGTAGAGCCAGGTAGAGCAGAGGTAGAGCCAGGTAGAGCCAGGTAGAGCAGAGGTAGAGCCTGGTAGAGCAGAGGTAGAGCTAGGTAGAGCAGAGGTAGAGCAGAGGTTAAGCCAGGTAGAGCAGAGGTAGAGCAGAGGTAGAGCCAGGTAGAGCAGAGGTAGAGCCAGGTAGAGCAGAGGTAGAGCCAGGTAGAGCCAGGTAGAGCAGAGGTAGAGCAGAGGTAGAGCCAGGTAGAGCAGAGGTAGAGCAGAGGTAGAGCCAGGTAGAGCAGAGGTAGAGCCAGGTAGAGCGAGGTAGAGCAGAGGTAGAGCAGAGGTAGAGCCAGGTAGAGCAGAGGTAGAGCAGAGGTAGAGCCAGGTAGAGCAGAGGTAGAGCAGAGGTAGAGCCAGGTAGAGCAGAGGTAGAGCCACGTAGAGCCAGGTAGAGCAGAGGTAGAGCAGAGGTAGAGCCAGGTAGAGCAGAGGTAGAGCAGAGGTAGAGCCAGGTAGAGCAGAGGTAGAGCAGAGGTAGAGCCAGGTAGAGCAGAGGTAGAGCCAGGTAGAGCTGAGGTAGAGCCAGGTAGAGCAGAGGTAGAGCCAGGTAGAGCCAGGTAGAGCAGAGGTAGAGCCAGGTAGAGCAGAGGTAGAGCAGAGGTAGAGCCAGGTAGAGCAGAGGTAGAGCAGAGGTAGAGCCAGGTAGAGCAGAGGTAGAGCCAGGTAGAGCAGAGGTAGAGCCAGGTAGAGCAGAGGTAGAGCCAGGTAGAGCAGACGTAAAGCAGAGGTAGAGCCAGGTAGAGCAGAGGTAGAGCAAAGGTAGAGCCAGGTAGAGTAGAGGTAGAGCCAGGTAGAGCAGAGGTAGAGCCAGGTAGAGCCAGGTAGAGCAGAGGTAGAGCAGAGGTAGAGCCAGGTAGAGCAGAGGTAGAGCAGAGGTAGAGCCAGGTAGAGCAGAGGTAGAGCCAGGTATAGCAGAGGTAGAGCCAGGTAGAGCAGAGGTAGAGCCAGGTAGAGCCAGGTAGAGCAGAGGTAGAGCCAGGTAGAGCAGAGGTAGAGCCAGGTAGAGCAGAGGTAGAGCAGAGGTAGAGCCAGGTAGAGCAGAAGTAGAGCCAGGTAGAGCAGAGGTAGAGCCAGGTAGAGCCAGGTAGAGTAGAGGTAGAGCAGAGGTAGAGCCAGGTAGAGCAGAGGTAGAGCAGAGGTAGAGCCAGGTAGAGCAGAGGTAGAGCCAGGTAGAGCAGAGGTAGAGCCAGGTAGAGCAGAGGTAGAGCCAGGTAGAGCCAGGTAGAGCAGAGGTAGAGCCAGGTAGAGCAGAGGTAGAGCAGAGGTAGAGCCAGGTAGAGCAGAGGTAGAGCCAGGTAGAGCAGAGGTAGAGCCAGGTAGAGCAGAGGTAGAGCCAGGTAGAGCAGAGGTACAGCAGAGGTAGTGCCAGGTAGAGCAGAGGTAGAGCAGAGGTAGAGCCAGGTAGAGCAGAGGTAGAGCCTGGTAGAGCAGAGGTAGAGCTAGGTAGAGCAGAGGTAGAGCAGAGGTAGAGCAAGGTAGAGAAGAGATAGAGCAGAGGTAGAGCCAGGTAGAGCAGAGGTAGAGCCAGGTAGAGCAGAGGTAGAGCCAGGTAGAGCAGTGGTAGAGCAGAGGTAGAGCCAGGTAGAGCAGAGGTAGAGCCAGGTAGAGCCAGGTAGAGCAGAGGTAGAGCCTGGTAGAGCAGAGGTAGAGCTAGGTAGAGCAGAGGTAGAGCAGAGGTTAAGCCAGGTAGAGCAGAGGTAGAGCAGAGGTAGAGCCAGGTAGAGCAGAGGTAGAGCCAGGTAGAGCAGAGGTAGAGCCAGGTAGAGCCAGGTAGAGCAGAGGTAGAGCAGAGGTAGAGCCAGGTAGAGCAGAGGTAGAGCAGAGGTAGAGCCAGGTAGAGCAGAGGTAGAGCCAGGTAGAGCGAGGTAGAGCAGAGGTAGAGCAGAGGTAGAGCCAGGTAGAGCAGAGGTAGAGCAGAGGTAGAGCCAGGTAGAGCAGAGGTAGAGCAGAGGTAGAGCCAGGTAGAGCAGAGGTAGAGCCACGTAGAGCCAGGTAGAGCAGAGGTAGAGCCAGGTAGAGCAGAGGTAGAGCCAGGTAGAGCAGAGGTAGAGCAGAGGTAGAGCCAGGTAGAGCAGAGGTAGAGCAGAGGTAGAGCCAGGTAGAGCAGAGGTAGAGCAGAGGTAGAGCCTGGTAGAGCAGAGGTAGAGCCTGGTAGAGCAGAGGTAGAGCAGAGGTAGAGCAGAGGTAGAGCCAGGTAGAGCAGAGGTAGAGCAGAGGTAGAGCCAGGTAGAGCAGAGGTAGAGCCAGGTAGAGCAGAGGTAGAGCCAGGTAGAGCCAGGTAGAGCAGAGGTAGAGCAGAGGTAGAGCCAGGTAGAGCAGAGGTAGAGCAGAGGTAGAGCCAGGTAGAGCAGAGGTAGAGCCAGGTAGAGCAGAGGTAGAGCCAGGTAGAACAGAGGTAGAGCCAGGTAGAGCCAGGTAGAGCAGAGGTAGAGCCAGGTAGAGCAGAGGTAGAGCAGAGGTAGAGCCAGGTAGAGCAGAGGTAGAGCAGAGGTAGAGCAGAGGTAGAGCCAGGTAGAGCAGAGGTAGAGCAGAGGTAGAGCCAGGTAGAGCAGAGGTAGAGCCAGGTAGAGCAGAGGTAGAGCAGAGGTAGAGCCAGGTAGAGCCAGGTAGAGCAGAGGTAGAGCCAGGTAGAGCAGAGGTAGAGCAGAGGTAGAGCCAGGTAGAGCAGAGGTAGAGCAGAGGTAGAGCCAGGTAGAGCAGAGGTAGAGCCAGGTAGAGCAGAGGTAGAGCCAGGTAGAGCAGAGGTAGAGCCAGGTAGAGCAGACGTAGAGCAGAGATAGAGCCAGGTAGAGCAGAGGTAGAGCAGAGGTAGAGCCAGGTAGAGTAGAGGTAGAGCCAGGTAGAGCAGAGGTAGAGCCAGGTAGAGCCAGGTAGAGCAGAGGTAGAGCAGAGGTAGAGCCAGGTAGAGCAGAGGTAGAGCAGAGGTAGAGCCAGGTAGAGCAGAGGTAGAGCCAGGTATAGCAGAGGTAGAGCCAGGTAGAGCAGAGGTAGAGCCAGGTAGAGCCAGGTAGAGCAGAGGTAGAGCCAGGTAGAGCAGAGGTAGAGCCAGGTAGAGCAGAGGTAGAGCAGAGGTAGAGCCAGGTAGAGCAGAAGTAGAGCCAGGTAGAGCAGAGGTAGAGCCAGGTAGAGCCAGGTAGAGCAGAGGTAGAGCAGAGGTAGAGCCAGGTAGAGCAGAGGTAGAGCAGAGGTAGAGCCAGGTAGAGCAGAGGTAGAGCCAGGTAGAGCAGAGGTAGAGCCAGGTAGAGCAGAGGTAGAGCCAGGTAGAGCCAGGTAGAGCAGAGGTAGAGCCAGGTAGAGCAGAGGTAGAGCAGAGGTAGAGCCAGGTAGAGCAGAGGTAGAGCCAGGTAGAGCAGAGGTAGAGCCAGGTAGAGCAGAGGTAGAGCCAGGTAGAGCAGAGGTACAGCAGAGGTAGTGCCAGGTAGAGCAGAGGTAGAGCAGAGGTAGAGCCAGGTAGAGCAGAGGTAGAGTCTGGTAGAGCAGAGGTAGAGCTAGGTAGAGCAGAGGTAGAGCAGAGGTAGAGCAAGGTAGAGAAGAGATAGAGCAGAGGTAGAGCCAGGTAGAGCAGAGGTAGAGCCAGGTAGAGCAGAGGTAGAGCCAGGTAGAGCAGTGGTAGAGCAGAGGTAGAGCCAGGTAGAGCAGAGGTAGAGCCAGGTAGAGCCAGGTAGAGCAGAGGTAGAGCCTGGTAGAGCAGAGGTAGAGCTAGGTAGAGCAGAGGTAGAGCAGAGGTTAAGCCAGGTAGAGCAGAGGTAGAGCAGAGGTAGAGCCAGGTAGAGCAGAGGTAGAGCCAGGTAGAGCAGAGGTAGAGCCAGGTAGAGCCAGGTAGAGCAGAGGTAGAGCAGAGGTAGAGCCAGGTAGAGCAGAGGTAGAGCAGAGGTAGAGCCAGGTAGAGCAGAGGTAGAGCCAGGAAGAGCGAGGTAGAGCAGAGGTAGAGCAGAGGTAGAGCCAGGTAGAGCAGAGGTAGAGCAGAGGTAGAGCCAGGTAGAGCAGAGGTAGAGCAGAGGTAGAGCCAGGTAGAGCAGAGGTAGAGCCACGTAGAGCCAGGTAGAGCAGAGGTAGAGCCAGGTAGAGCCAGGTAGAGCAGAGGTAGAGCCTGGTAGAGCAGAGGTAGAGCTAGGTAGAGCAGAGGTAGAGCAGAGGTTAAGCCAGGTAGAGCAGAGGTAGAGCAGAGGTAGAGCCAGGTAGAGCAGAGGTAGAGCCAGGTAGAGCAGAGGTAGAGCCAGGTAGAGCCAGGTAGAGCAGAGGTAGAGCAGAGGTAGAGCCAGGTAGAGCAGAGGTAGAGCAGAGGTAGAGCCAGGTAGAGCAGAGGTAGAGCCAGGTAGAGCGAGGTAGAGCAGAGGTAGAGCAGAGGTAGAGCCAGGTAGAGCAGAGGTAGAGCAGAGGTAGAGCCAGGTAGAGCAGAGGTAGAGCAGAGGTAGAGCCAGGTAGAGCAGAGGTAGAGCCAGGTAGAGCAGAGGTAGAGCAGAGGTAGAGCCAGGTAGAGCAGAGGTAGAGCAGAGGTAGAGCCAGGTAGAGCAGAGGTAGAGCAGAGGTAGAGCCTGGTAGAGCAGAGGTAGAGCCAGGTAGAGCAGAGGTAGAGCAGAGGTAGAGCCAGGTAGAGCAGAGGTAGAGCAGAGGTAGAGCCAGGTAGAGCAGAGGTAGAGCCAGGTAGAGCAGAGGTAGAGCCAGGTAGAGCCAGGTAGAGCAGAGGTAGAGCAGAGGTAGAGCCAGGTAGAGCAGAGGTAGAGCAGAGGTAGAGCCAGGTAGAGCAGAGGTAGAGCCAGGTAGAGCAGAGGTAGAGCCAGGTAGAACAGAGGTAGAGCCAGGTAGAGCCAGGTAGAGCAGAGGTAGAGCCAGGTAGAGCAGAGGTAGAGCAGAGGTAGAGCAGAGGTAGAGCCAGGTAGAGCAGAGGTAGAGCAGAGGTAGAGCCAGGTAGAGCAGAGGTAGAGCCAGGTAGAGCAGAGGTAGAGCAGAGGTAGAGCCAGGTAGAGCCAGGTAGAGCAGAGGTAGAGCCAGGTAGAGCAGAGGTAGAGCAGAGGTAGAGCCAGGTAGAGCAGAGGTAGAGCAGAGGTAGAGCCAGGTAGAGCAGAGGTAGAGCCAGGTAGAGCAGAGGTAGAGCCAGGTAGAGCAGAGGTAGAGCCAGGTAGAGCAGACGTAGAGCAGAGATAGAGCCAGGTAGAGCAGAGGTAGAGCAGAGGTAGAGCCAGGTAGAGTAGAGGTAGAGCCAGGTAGAGCAGAGGTAGAGCCAGGTAGAGCCAGGTAGAGCAGAGGTAGAGCAGAGGTAGAGCCAGGTAGAGCAGAGGTAGAGCAGAGGTAGAGCCAGGTAGAGCAGAGGTAGAGCCAGGTATAGCAGAGGTAGAGCCAGGTAGAGCAGAGGTAGAGCCAGGTAGAGCCAGGTAGAGCAGAGGTAGAGCCAGGTAGAGCAGAGGTAGAGCCAGGTAGAGCAGAGGTAGAGCAGAGGTAGAGCCAGGTAGAGCAGAAGTAGAGCCAGGTAGAGCAGAGGTAGAGCCAGGTAGAGCCAGGTAGAGCAGAGGTAGAGCAGAGGTAGAGCCAGGTAGAGCAGAGGTAGAGCAGAGGTAGAGCCAGGTAGAGCAGAGGTAGAGCCAGGTAGAGCAGAGGTAGAGCCAGGTAGAGCAGAGGTAGAGCCAGGTAGAGCCAGGTAGAGCAGAGGTAGAGCCAGGTAGAGCAGAGGTAGAGCAGAGGTAGAGCCAGGTAGAGCAGAGGTAGAGCCAGGTAGAGCAGAGGTAGAGCCAGGTAGAGCAGAGGTAGAGCCAGGTAGAGCAGAGGTACAGCAGAGGTAGTGCCAGGTAGAGCAGAGGTAGAGCAGAGGTAGAGCCAGGTAGAGCAGAGGTAGAGTCTGGTAGAGCAGAGGTAGAGCTAGGTAGAGCAGAGGTAGAGCAGAGGTAGAGCAAGGTAGAGAAGAGATAGAGCAGAGGTAGAGCCAGGTAGAGCAGAGGTAGAGCCAGGTAGAGCAGAGGTAGAGCCAGGTAGAGCAGTGGTAGAGCAGAGGTAGAGCCAGGTAGAGCAGAGGTAGAGCCAGGTAGAGCCAGGTAGAGCAGAGGTAGAGCCTGGTAGAGCAGAGGTAGAGCTAGGTAGAGCAGAGGTAGAGCAGAGGTTAAGCCAGGTAGAGCAGAGGTAGAGCAGAGGTAGAGCCAGGTAGAGCAGAGGTAGAGCCAGGTAGAGCAGAGGTAGAGCCAGGTAGAGCCAGGTAGAGCAGAGGTAGAGCAGAGGTAGAGCCAGGTAGAGCAGAGGTAGAGCAGAGGTAGAGCCAGGTAGAGCAGAGGTAGAGCCAGGTAGAGCGAGGTAGAGCAGAGGTAGAGCAGAGGTAGAGCCAGGTAGAGCAGAGGTAGAGCAGAGGTAGAGCCAGGTAGAGCAGAGGTAGAGCAGAGGTAGAGCCAGGTAGAGCAGAGGTAGAGCCACGTAGAGCCAGGTAGAGCAGAGGTAGAGCCAGGTAGAGCAGAGGTAGAGCCAGGTAGAGCAGAGGTAGAGCAGAGGTAGAGCCAGGTAGAGCAGAGGTAGAGCAGAGGTAGAGCCAGGTAGAGCAGAGGTAGAGCAGAGGTAGAGCAGAGGTAGAGCCTGGTAGAGCAGAGGTAGAGCCAGGTAGAGCAGAGGTAGAGCAGAGGTAGAGCCAGGTAGAGCAGAGGTAGAGCAGAGGTAGAGCCAGGTAGAGCAGAGGTAGAGCCAGGTAGAGCAGAGGTAGAGCCAGGTAGAGCCAGGTAGAGCAGAGGTAGAGCAGAGGTAGAGCCAGGTAGAGCAGAGGTAGAGCAGAGGTAGAGCCAGGTAGAGCAGAGGTAGAGCCAGGTAGAGCAGAGGTAGAGCCAGGTAGAACAGAGGTAGAGCCTGGTAGAGCCAGGTAGAGCAGAGGTAGAGCCAGGTAGAGCAGAGGTAGAGCAGAGGTAGAGCCAGGTAGAGCAGAGGTAGAGCAGAGGTAGAGCAGAGGTAGAGCCAGGTAGAGCAGAGGTAGAGCAGAGGTAGAGCCAGGTAGAGCAGAGGTAGAGCCAGGTAGAGCAGAGGTAGAGCAGAGGTAGAGCCAGGTAGAGCAGAGGTAGAGCCAGGTAGAGCAGAGGTAGAGCTAGTTAGAGCCAGGTAGAACAGAGGTAGAGCAGAGGTAGAGCCAGGTAGAGCAGAGGTAGAGCAGAGGTAGAGCCAGGTAGAGCAGAGGTAGAGCCAGGTAGAGCAGAGGTAGAGCCAGGTAGAGCAGAGGTAGAGCCAGGTAGAGCCAGGTAGAGCAGAGGTAGAGCCAGGTAGAGCAGAGGTAGAGCAGAGGTAGAGCCAGGTAGAGCAGAGGTAGAGCAGAGGTAGAGCCAGGTAGAGCAGAGGTAGAGCCAGGTAGAGCAGAGGTAGAGCCAGGTAGAGCAGAGGTAGAGCCAGGTAGAGCAGACGTAGAGCAGAGGTAGAGCCAGGTAGAGCAGAGGTAGAGCAGAGGTAGAGCCAGGTAGAGTAGAGGTAGAGCCAGGTAGAGCAGAGGTAGAGCCAGGTAGAGCCAGGTAGAGCAGAGGTAGAGCAGAGGTAGAGCCAGGTAGAGCAGAGGTAGAGCAGAGGTAGAGCCAGGTAGAGCAGAGGTAGAGCCAGGTATAGCAGAGGTAGAGCCAGGTAGAGCAGAGGTAGAGCCAGGTAGAGCCAGGTAGAGCAGAGGTAGAGCCAGGTAGAGCAGAGGTAGAGCCAGGTAGAGCAGAGGTAGAGCAGAGGTAGAGCCAGGTAGAGCAGAAGTAGAGCCAGGTAGAGCAGAGGCAGAGCCAGGTAGAGCCAGGTAGAGCAGAGGTAGAGCAGAGGTAGAGCCAGGTAGAGCAGAGGTAGAGCAGAGGCAGAGCCAGGTAGAGCAGAGGTAGAGCCAGGTAGAGCAGAGGTAGAGCCAGGTAGAGCAGAGGTAGAGCCAGGTAGAGCAGAGGTAGAGCAGAGGTAGTGCCAGGTAGAGCAGAGGTAGAGCAGAGGTAGAGCCAGGTAGAGCAGAGGTAGAGCCAGGTAGAGCAGAGGTAGAACCAGGTAGAGCCAGGTAGAGCAGAGGTAGAGCAGAGGTAGAGCCAGGTAGAGCAGAGGTACATAGAGCCAGGTAGAGGCAGGTAGAGCAGAGGTAGAGCTAGGTAGAGCAGAGGTAGAGCCAGGTAGAGCAGTGGTAGAGCAGAGGTAGAGCCAGGTAGAGCAGAGGTAGAGCCAGGTAGAGCAGAGGTAGAGCCAGGTAGAGCTAGGTAGAGCAGAGGTAGAGCCAGGTAGAGCAGAGGTAGAGCAGAGGTAGAGCCAGGTAGAGCAGAGGTAGAGCCAGGTAGAGCAGAGGTAGAGCCAGGTAGAGCCAGGCAGAGCAGAGGTAGAGCCAGGTAGAGCAGAGGTAGAGCAGAGGTAAAGCCAGGTAGAGCAGAGGTAGAGCAGAGGTAGAGCCAGGTAGAGCAGAGGTAGAGCAAGGTAGAGCAGAGGTAGAGCCAGGTAGAGCCAGGTAGAGCAGAGGTAGAGCAGAGGTAGAGCCAGGTAGAGCAGAGGTAGAGCTGAGGTAGAGCCAGGTAGAGCAGAGGTAGAGCCAGGTAGAGCAGAGGTAGAGCCAGGTAGAGCAGAGGTAGAGCCAGGTAGAGCCAGGTAGAGCAGAGGTAGAGCCAGGTAGAGCAGAGGTAGAGCAGAGGTAGAGCCAGCTAGGGCAGAGGTAGAGCAGAGGTAGAGCCAGGTAGAGCAGAGGTAGAGGCAGGTAGAGCCAGGTAGAGCAGAGGTAGAGCAGAGGTAGAGCAAGGTAGAGCAGAGGTAGAGCCAGGTAGAGCCAGGTAGAGCCAGGTAGAGCCAGGTAGAGCAGAGGTAGAGCAGAGGTAGAGCCAGGTAGAGCAGAGGTAGAGCAGAGGTAGAGCCAGGTAGAGCAGAGGTAGAGCCAGGTAGAGCAGAGGTAGAGCCAGGTAGAGCAGAGGTAGAGCCAGGTAGAGACAGATAGAGCAGAGGTAGAGCCAGGTAGAGCAGAGGTAGAGCAGAGGTAGAGCCAGGTAGAGCAGAGGTAGAGCAGAGGTAGAGCCAGGTAGAGCAGAGGTAGAGCAGAGGTAGAGCCAGGTAGAGCAGAGGTAGAGCAGAGGTAGAGCCTGGTAGAGCAGAGGTAGAGCCAGGTAGAGCAGAGGTAGAGCAGAGGTAGAGCCAGGTAGAGCAGAGGTAGAGCAGAGGTAGAGCCAGGTAGAGCAGAGGTAGAGCCAGGTAGAGCAGAGGTAGAGCCAGGTAGAGCCAGGTAGAGCAGAGGTAGAGCAGAGGTAGAGCCAGGTAGAGCAGAGGTAGAGCAGAGGTAGAGCCAGGTAGAGCAGAGGTAGAGCCAGGTAGAGCAGAGGTAGAGCCAGGTAGAACAGAGGTAGAGCCAGGTAGAGCCAGGTAGAGCAGAGGTAGAGCCAGGTAGAGCAGAGGTAGAGCAGAGGTAGAGCCAGGTAGAGCAGAGGTAGAGCAGAGGTAGAGCAGAGGTAGAGCCAGGTAGAGCAGAGGTAGAGCAGAGGTAGAGCCAGGTAGAGCAGAGGTAGAACCAGGTAGAGCAGAGGTAGAGCAGAGGTAGAGCCAGGTAGAGCAGAGGTAGAGCCAGGTAGAGCAGAGGTAGAGCCAGGTAGAGCCAGGTAGAACAGAGGTAGAGCAGAGGTAGAGCCAGGTAGAGAAGAGGTAGAGCAGAGGTAGAGCCAGGTAGAGCAGAGGTAGAGCCAGGTAGAGCAGAGGTAGAGCCAGGTAGAGCAGAGGTAGAGCCAGGTAGAGCCAGGTAGAGCAGAGGTAGAGCCAGGTAGAGCAGAGGTAGAGCAGAGGTAGAGCCAGGTAGAGCAGAGGTAGAGCAGAGGTAGAGCCAGGTAGAGCAGAGGTAGAGCCAGGTAGAGCAGAGGTAGAGCCAGGTAGAGCAGAGGTAGAGCCAGGTAGAGCAGAGGTAGAGCCAGGTAGAGCCAGGTAGAGCAGAGGTAGAGCCAGGTAGAGCAGAGGTAGAGCAGAGGTAGAGCCAGCTAGGGCAGAGGTAGAGCAGAGGTAGAGCCAGGTAGAGCAGAGGTAGAGGCAGGTAGAGCCAGGTAGAGCAGAGGTAGAGCAGAGGTAGAGCAAGGTAGAGCAGAGGTAGAGCCAGGTAGAGCCAGGTAGAGCCAGGTAGAGCCAGGTAGAGCAGAGGTAGAGCAGAGGTAGAGCCAGGTAGAGCAGAGGTAGAGCAGAGGTAGAGCCAGGTAGAGCAGAGGTAGAGCCAGGTAGAGCAGAGGTAGAGCCAGGTAGAGCAGAGGTAGAGCCAGGTAGAGACAGATAGAGCAGAGGTAGAGCCAGGTAGAGCAGAGGTAGAGCAGAGGTAGAGCCAGGTAGAGCAGAGGTAGAGCAGAGGTAGAGCCAGGTAGAGCAGAGGTAGAGCAGAGGTAGAGCCAGGTAGAGCAGAGGTAGAGCAGAGGTAGAGCCTGGTAGAGCAGAGGTAGAGCCAGGTAGAGCAGAGGTAGAGCAGAGGTAGAGCCAGGTAGAGCAGAGGTAGAGCAGAGGTAGAGCCAGGTAGAGCAGAGGTAGAGCCAGGTAGAGCAGAGGTAGAGCCAGGTAGAGCCAGGTAGAGCAGAGGTAGAGCAGAGGTAGAGCCAGGTAGAGCAGAGGTAGAGCAGAGGTAGAGCCAGGTAGAGCAGAGGTAGAGCCAGGTAGAGCAGAGGTAGAGCCAGGTAGAACAGAGGTAGAGCCAGGTAGAGCCAGGTAGAGCAGAGGTAGAGCCAGGTAGAGCAGAGGTAGAGCAGAGGTAGAGCCAGGTAGAGCAGAGGTAGAGCAGAGGTAGAGCAGAGGTAGAGCCAGGTAGAGCAGAGGTAGAGCAGAGGTAGAGCCAGGTAGAGCAGAGGTAGAGCCAGGTAGAGCAGAGGTAGAGCAGAGGTAGAGCCAGGTAGAGCAGAGGTAGAGCCAGGTAGAGCAGAGGTAGAGCCAGGTAGAGCCAGGTAGAACAGAGGTAGAGCAGAGGTAGAGCCAGGTAGAGCAGAGGTAGAGCAGAGGTAGAGCCAGGTAGAGCAGAGGTAGAGCCAGGTAGAGCAGAGGTAGAGCCAGGTAGAGCAGAGGTAGAGCCAGGTAGAGCCAGGTAGAGCAGAGGTAGAGCCAGGTAGAGCAGAGGTAGAGCAGAGGTAGAGCCAGGTAGAGCAGAGGTAGAGCAGAGGTAGAGCCAGGTAGAGCAGAGGTAGAGCCAGGTAGAGCAGAGGTAGAGCCAGGTAGAGCAGAGGTAGAGCCAGGTAGAGCAGACGTAGAGCAGAGGTAGAGCCAGGTAGAGCAGAGGTAGAGCAGAGGTAGAGCCAGGTAGAGTAGAGGTAGAGCCAGGTAGAGCAGAGGTAGAGCCAGGTAGAGCCAGGTAGAGCAGAGGTAGAGCAGAGGTAGAGCCAGGTAGAGCAGAGGTAGAGCAGAGGTAGAGCCAGGTAGAGCAGAGGTAGAGCCAGGTATAGCAGAGGTAGAGCCAGGTAGAGCAGAGGTAGAGCCAGGTAGAGCCAGGTAGAGCAGAGGTAGAGCCAGGTAGAGCAGAGGTAGAGCCAGGTAGAGCAGAGGTAGAGCAGAGGTAGAGCCAGGTAGAGCAGAAGTAGAGCCAGGTAGAGCAGAGGCAGAGCCAAATAGAGCCAGGTAGAGCAGAGGTAGAGCAGAGGTAGAGCCAGGTAGAGCAGAGGTAGAGCAGAGGCAGAGCCAGGTAGAGCAGAGGTAGAGCCAGGTAGAGCAGAGGTAGAGCCAGGTAGAGCAGAGGTAGAGCCAGGTAGAGCCAGGTAGAGCAGAGGTAGAGCCAGGTAGAGCAGAGGTAGAGCAGAGGTAGAGCCAGGTAGAGCAGAGGTAGAGCAGAGGTAGAGCCAGGTAGAGCAGAGGTAGAGCAGAGGTAGAGCCAGGTAGAGCAGAGGTAGAGCCAGGTAGAGCAGAGGTAGAGCCAGGTAGAGCAGAGGTAGAGCCAGGTAGAGCAGAGGTAGAGCAGAGGTAGTGCCAGGTAGAGCAGAGGTAGAGCAGAGGTAGAGCCAGGTAGAGCAGAGGTAGAGCCAGGTAGAGCAGAGGTAGAACCAGGTATAGCCAGGTAGAGCAGAGGTAGAGCAGAGATAGAGCCAGGTAGAGCAGAGGTATATAGAGCCAGGTAGAGGCAGGTAGAGCAGAGGTAGAGCCAGGTAGAGCAGAGGTAGAGCCAGGTAGAGCAGTGGTAGAGCAGAGGTAGAGCCAGGTAGAGCAGAGGTAGAGCCAGGTAGAGCAGAGGTAGAGCCAGGTAGAGCCAGGTAGAGCAGAGGTAGAGCCAGGTAGAGCAGAGGTAGAGCAGAGGTAGAGCCAGGTAGAGCAGAGGTAGAGCCAGGTAGAGCAGAGGTAGAGCCAGGTAGAGCCAGGCAGAGCAGAGGTAGAGCCAGGTAGAGCAGAGGTAGAGCAGAGGTAAAGCCAGGTAGAGCAGAGGTAGAGCAGAGGTAGAGCCAGGTAGAGCAGAGGTAGAGCAAGGTAGAGCAGAGGTAGAGCCAGGTAGAGCCAGGTAGAGCAGAGGTAGAGCAGAGGTAGAGCCAGGTAGAGCAGAGGTAGAGCTGAGGTAGAGCCAGGTAGAGCAGAGGTAGAGCCAGGTAGAGCAGAGGTAGAGCCAGGTAGAGCAGAGGTAGAGCCAGGTAGAGCCAGGTAGAGCAGAGGTAGAGCCAGGTAGAGCAGAGGTAGAGCAGAGGTAGAGCCAGCTAGGGCAGAGGTAGAGCAGAGGTAGAGCCAGGCAGAGCAGAGGTAGAGGCAGGTAGAGCCAGGTAGAGCAGAGGTAGAGCAGAGGTAGAGCAAGGTAGAGCAGAGGTAGAGCCAGGTAGAGCCAGGTAGAGCCAGGTAGAGCAGATGTAGAGCAGAGGTAGAGCCAGGTAGAGCAGAGGTAGAGCAGAGGTAGAGCCAGGTAGAGCAGAGGTAGAGCCAGGTAGAGCAGAGGTAGAGCCAGGTAGAGCAGAGGTAGAGCCAGGTAGAGACAGATAGAGCAGAGGTAGAGCCAGGTAGAGCAGAGGTAGAGCAGAGGTAGAGCCAGGTAGAGCAGAGGTAGAGCAGAGGTAGAGCCAGGTAGAGCAGAGGTAGAGCAGAGGTAGAGCCAGGTAGAGCAGAGGTAGAGCCAGGTAGAGCAGAGGTAGAGCCAGGTAGAGCAGAGGTAGAGCCAGGTAGAGCAGAGGTAGAGCAGAGGTAGAGCAGAGGTAGTACCAGGTAGAGCAGAGGTAGAGCAGAGGTAGAGCCAGGTAGAGCAGAGGTAGAGTCAGGTAGAGCAGAGGTAGAACCAGGTAGAGCCAGGTAGAGCAGAGGTAGAGCAGAGGTAGAGCCAGGTAGAGCAGAGGTATATAGAGCCAGGTAGAGGCAGGTAGAGCAGAGGTAGAGCCAGGTAGAGCAGAGGTAGAGCCAGGTAGAGCAGTGGTAGAGCAGAGGTAGAGCCAGGTAGAGCAGAGGTAGAGCCAGGTAGAGCAGAGGTAGAGCCAGGTAGAGCAGAGGTAGAGCCAGGTAGAGCAGAGGTAGAGCCAGGTAGAGCCAGGTAGAGCAGAGGTAGAGCAGACGTAGAGCCAGGTAGAGCAGAGGTAGAGCAGAGGTAGAGCCAGGTAGAGCAGAGGTAGAGCCAGGTAGAGCAGAGGTAGAGCCAGGTAGAGCAGAGGTAGAGCCAGGTAGAGCCATGTAGAGCAGAGGTAGAGCCAGGTAGAGCAGAGGTAGAGCAGAGGTCGAGCCAGGTAGAGCAGAGGTAGAGCCAGGTAGAGCAGAGGTAGAGCCAGGTAGAGCAGAGGTAGAGCAGAGGTAGAGCCAGGTAGAGCAGAGGTAGAGCCAGGTAGAGAAGAGGTAGAGCCAGGTAGAGCCAGGTAGAGCAGAGGTAGAGCAGAGGTAGAGCCAGGTAGAGCAGAGGTAGAGCAGAGGTAGAGCCAGGTAGAGCAGAGGTAGAGCCAGGTAGAGCAGAGGTAGAGCCAGGTAGAGCAGAGGTAGAGCCAGGTAGAGCCAGGTAGAGCAGAGGTAGAGCCAGGTAGAGCAGATGTAGAGCAGAGGTAGAGCCAGGTAGAGCAGAGGTAGAGCAGAGGTAGAGCCAGGTAGAGCATAGGTAGAACCAGGTAGAGCAGAGGTAGAGCCAGGTAGAGCAGAGGTAGAGCCAGGTAGAGCAGAGGTAGAGCAGAGGTAGAGCCAGGTAGAGCAGAGGTAGAGCAGAGGTAGAGCCAGGTAGAGCAGAGGTAGAGCCAGGTAGAGCAGAGGTAGAGCCAGGTAGAGCCAGGTAGAGCAGAGGTAGAGCAGAGGTAGAGCCAGGTAGAGCAGAGGTATATAGAGCCAGGTAGAGGCAGGTAGAGCAGAGGTAGAGCAGAGGTAGAGCCAGGTAGAGCAGAGGTAGAGCCAGGTAGAGAAGAGGTAGAGTCAGGTAGAGCCAGGTAGAGCAGAGGTAGAGCCAGGTAGAGCAGAGGTACAGCAGAGGTAGAGCCAGGTAGAGCAGAGGTAGAGCAGAGGTAGAGCCAGGTAGAGCAGAGGTAGAGCCAGGTAGAGCAGAGGTAGAGCCAGGTAGAGCCAGGTAGAGCAGAGGTAGAGCAGAGGTAGAGCCAGGTAGAGAAGAGGTAGAGCAGAGGTAGAGCCAGGTAGAGCAGAGGTAGAGCCAGGTAGAGCAGAGGTAGAGCCAGGTAGAGCAGAGGTAGAGCCAGGTAGAGCCAGGTAGAGCAGAGGTAGAGCCAGGTAGAGCAGAGGTAGAGCAGAGGTAGAGCCAGGTAGAGCAGAGGTAGAGCAGAGGTAGAGCCAGGTAGAGCAGAGGTAGAGCCAGGTAGAGCCAGGTAGAGCAGAGGGAGAGCAGAGGTAGAGCCAGGTAGAGCAGAGGTAGAGCCAGGTAGAGCAGAGGTAGAGCCAGGTAGAGCCAGGTAGAGCAGAGGTAGAGCAGAGGTAGAGCCAGGTAGAGCAGAGGTAGAGCAGAGGTTGAGCCAGGTAGAGCAGAAGTAGAGCCAGGTAGAGCAGAGGTAGAGCCAGGTAGAGCCAGGTAGAGCAGAGGTAGAGCAGAGGTAGAGCCAGGTAGAGCAGAGGTAGAGCAGAGGTAGAGCCAGGTAGAGCAGAGGTAGAGCCAGGTAGAGCAGAGGTAGAGCCAGGTAGAGCAGAGGTAGAGCCAGGTAGAGCCAGGTAGAGCAGAGGTAGAGCCAGGTAGAGCAGAGGTAGAGCAGAGGTAGAGCCAGGTAGAGCAGAGGTAGAGCAGAGGTAGAGCCAGGTAGAGCAGAGGTAGAGCCAGGTAGAGCAGAGGTAGAGCCAGGTAGAGCAGAGGTAGAGCCAGGTAGAGCTGAGGTAGAGCAGAGGTAGTGCCAGGTAGAGCAGAGGTAGAGCAGAGGTAGAGCCAGGTAGAGCAGAGGTAGAGCCAGGTAGAGCAGAGGTAGAACCAGGTAGAGCCAGGTAGAGCAGAGGTAGAGCAGAGGTAGAGCCAGGTAGAGCAGAGGTATATAGAGCCAGGTAGAGGCAGGTAGAGCAGAGGTAGAGCCAGGTAGAGCAGAGGTAGAGCCAGGTAGAGCAGTGGTAGAGCAGAGGTAGAGCCAGGTAGAGCAGAGGTAGAGCCAGGTAGAGCAGAGGTAGAGCCAGGTAGAGCCAGGTAGAGCAGAGGTAGAGCCAGGTAGAGCAGAGGTAGAGCAGAGGTAGAGCCAGGTAGAGCAGAGGTAGAGCCAGGTAGAGCAGAGGTAGAGCCAGGTAGAGCCAGGCAGAGCAGAGGTAGAGCCAGGTAGAGCAGAGGTAGAGCAGAGGTAAAGCCAGGTAGAGCAGAGGTAGAGCAGAGGTAGAGCCAGGTAGAGCCGAGGTAGAGCAAGGTAGAGCAGAGGTAGAGCCAGGTAGAGCCAGGTAGAGCAGAGGTAGAGCAGAGGTAGAGCCAGGTAGAGCAGAGGTAGAGCTGAGGTAGAGCCAGGTAGAGCAGAGGTAGAGACAGGTAGAGCAGAGGTAGAGCCAGGTAGAGCAGAGGTAGAGCCAGGTAGAGCCAGGTAGAGCAGAGGTAGAGCCAGGTAGAGCAGAGGTAGAGCAGAGGTAGAGCCAGCTAGGGCAGAGGTAGAGCAGAGGTAGAGCCAGGTAGAGCAGAGGTAGAGCCAGGTAGAGCCAGGTAGAGCAGAGGTAGAGCAGAGGTAGAGCAAGGTAGAGCAGAGGTAGAGCCAGGTAGAGCCAGGTAGAGCCAGGTAGAGCCAGGTAGAGCAGAGGTAGAGCAGAGGTAGAGCCAGGTAGAGCAGAGGTAGAGCAGAGGTAGAGCCAGGTAGAGCAGAGGTAGAGCCAGGTAGAGCAGAGGTAGAGCCAGGTAGAGCAGAGGTAGAGCCAGGTAGAGCCAGATAGAGCAGAGGTAGAGCCAGGTAGAGCAGAGGTAGAGCAGAGGTAGAGCCAGGTAGAGCAAAGGTAGAGCAGAGGTAGAGCCAGGTAGAGCAGAGGTAGAGCAGAGGTAGAGCCAGGTAGAGCAGAGGTAGAGCCAGGTAGAGCAGAGGTAGAGCCAGGTAGAGCAGAGGTAGAGCCAGGTAGAGCAGAGGTAGAGCAGAGGTAGTACCAGGTAGAGCAGAGGTAGAGCAGAGGTAGAGCCAGGTAGAGCAGAGGTAGAGTCAGGTAGAGCAGAGGTAGAACCAGGTAGAGCCAGGTAGAGCAGAGGTAGAGCAGAGGTAGAGCCAGGTAGAGCAGAGGTATATAGAGCCAGGTAGAGGCAGGTAGAGCAGAGGTAGAGCCAGGTAGAGCAGAGGTAGAGCCAGGTAGAGCAGTGGTAGAGCAGAGGTAGAGCCAGGTAGAGCAGAGGTAGAGCCAGGTAGAGCAGAGGTAGAGCCAGGTAGAGCCAGGTAGAGCAGAGGTAGAGCCAGGTAGAGCAGAGGTAGAGCAGAGGTAGAGCCAGGTAGAGCAGAGGTAGAGCCAGGTAGAGCAGAGGTAGAGCCAGGTAGAGCCAGGTAGAGCAGAGGTAGAGCCAGGTAGAGGAGAGGTACAGCAGAGGTAGAGCCAGGTAGAGCAGAGGTAGAGCAGAGGTAGAGCCAGGTAGAGCAGAGGTAGAGCCAGGTAGAGCAGAGGTAGAGCCAGGTAGAGCCAGGTAGAGCAGAGGTAGAGCAGACGTAGAGCCAGGTAGAGCAGAGGTAGAGCAGAGGCAGAGCCAGGTAGAGCAGAGGTAGAGCCAGGTAGAGCAGAGGTAGAGCCAGGTAGAGCAGAGGTAGAGCCAGGTAGAGCCAGGTAGAGCAGAGGTAGAGCCAGGTAGAGCAGAGGTAGAGCAGAGGTCGAGCCAGGTAGAGCAGAGGTAGAGCCAGGTAGAGCAGAGGTAGAGCCAGGTAGAGCAGAGGTAGAGCAGAGGTAGAGCCAGGTAGAGCAGAGGTAGAGCCAGGTAGAGAAGAGGTAGAGCCAGGTAGAGCCAGGTAGAGCAGAGGTAGAGCAGAGGTAGAGCCAGGTAGAGCAGAGGTAGAGCAGAGGTAGAGCCAGGTAGAGCAGAGGTAGAGCCAGGTAGAGCAGAGGTAGAGCCAGGTAGAGCAGAGGTAGAGCCAGGTAGAGCCAGGTAGAGCAGAGGTAGAGCCAGGTAGAGCAGATGTAGAGCAGAGGTAGAGCCAGGTAGAGCAGAGGTAGAGCAGAGGTAGAGCCAGGTAGAGCATAGGTAGAGCCAGGTAGAGCAGAGGTAGAGCCAGGTAGAGCAGAGGTAGAGCCAGGTAGAGCAGAGGTAGAGCAGAGGTAGAGCCAGGTAGAGCAGAGGTAGAGCAGAGGTAGAGCCAGGTAGAGCAGAGGTAGAGCCAGGTAGAGCAGAGGTAGAGCCAGGTAGAGCCAGGTAGAGCAGAGGTAGAGCAGAGGTAGAGCCAGGTAGAGCAGAGGTATATAGAGCCAGGTAGAGGCAGGTAGAGCAGAGGTAGAGCAGAGGTAGAGCCAGGTAGAGCAGAGGTAGAGCCAGGTAGAGCAGAGGTAGAGCCAGGTAGAGCCAGGTAGAGCAGAGGTAGAGCCATGTAGAGCAGAGGTACAGCAGAGGTAGAGCCAGGTAGAGCAGAGGTAGAGCAGAGGTAGAGCCAGGTAGAGCAGAGGTAGAGCCAGGTAGAGCAGAGGTAGAGCCAGGTAGAGCCAGGTAGAGCAGAGGTAGAGCAGAGGTAGAGCCAGGTAGAGAAGAGGTAGAGCAGAGGTAGAGCCAGGTAGAGCAGAGGTAGAGCCAGGTAGAGCAGAGGTAGAGCCAGGTAGAGCAGAGGTAGAGCCAGGTAGAGCCAGGTAGAGCAGAGGTAGAGCCAGGTAGAGCAGAGGTAGAGCAGAGGTATAGCCAGGTAGAGCAGAGGTAGAGCAGAGGTAGAGCCAGGTAGAGCAGAGGTAGAGCCAGGTAGAGCCAGGTAGAGCAGAGGGAGAGCAGAGGTAGAGCCAGGTAGAGCAGAGGTAGAGCCAGGTAGAGCAGAGGTAGAGCCAGGTAGAGCCAGGTAGAGCAGAGGTAGAGCAGAGGTAGAGCCAGGTAGAGCAGAGGTAGAGCAGAGGTAGAGCCAGGTAGAGCAGAGGTAGAGCCAGGTAGAGCAGAGGTACAGCAGAGGTAGAGCCAGGTAGAGCAGAGGTAGAGCCAGGTAGAGCAGAGGTAGAGCCAGGTAGAGCAGAGGTAGAGCCAGGTAGAGCCAGGTAGAGCAGAGGTAGAGCCAGGTAGAGCAGAGGTAGAGCAGAGGTAGAGCCAGGTAGAGCAGAGGTAGAGCAGAGGTAGAGCCAGGTAGAGCAGAGGTAGAGCCAGGTAGAGCCAGGTAGAGCAGAGGGAGAGCAGAGGTAGAGCCAGGTAGAGCAGAGGTAGAGCCAGGTAGAGCAGAGGTAGAGCCAGGTAGAGCCAGGTAGAGCAGAGGTAGAGCAGAGGTAGAGCCAGGTAGAGCAGAGGTAGAGCAGAGGTAGAGCCAGGTAGAGCAGAGGTAGAGCCAGGTAGAGCAGAGGTAGAGCAGAGGTAGAGCCAGGTAGAGCAGAGGTAGAGCCAGGTAGAGCAGAGGTAGAGCCAGGTAGAGCAGAGGTAGAGCCAGGTAGAGCCAGGTAGAGCAGAGGTAGAGCCAGGTAGAGCAGAGGTAGAGCAGAGGTAGAGCCAGGTAGAGCAGAGGTAGAGCAGAGGTAGAGCCAGGTAGAGCAGAGGTAGAGCCAGGTAGAGCCAGGTAGAGCAGAGGTAGAGCAAAGGTAGAGCCAGGTAGAGCAGAGGTAGAGCCAGGTAGAGCAGAGGTAGAGCCAGGTAGAGCCAGGTAGAGCAGAGGTAGAGCAGAGGTAGAGCCAGGAAGAGCAGAGGTAGAGCAGAGGTAGAGCCAGGTAGAGCAGAGGTAGAGCCAGGTAGAGCAGAGGTAGAGCCAGGTAGAGCAGAGGAAGAGCCAGGTAGAGTCAGGTAGAGCAGAGGTAGAGCCAGGTAGAGCAGAGGTAGAGCAGAGGTAGAGCCAGGTAGAGCAGAGGTAGAGCAGAGGTAGAGCCAGGTAGAGCATAGGTATAGCCAGGTAGAGCAGAGGTAGAGCCAGGTAGAGCAGAGGTAGAGCCAGGTAGAGCAGAGGTAGAGCAGAGGCAGAGCCAGGTAGAGCAGAGGTAGAGCAGAGGTAGAGCCAGGTAGAGCAGAGGTAGAGCCAGGTAGAGCAGAGGTAGAGCCAGGTAGAGCCAGGTAGAGCAGAGGTAGAGCAGAGGTAGAGCCAGGTAGAGCAGAGGTAGAGCCAGGTAGAGCCAGGTAGAGCAGAGGTAGAGCAGAGGTAGAGCCAGGTAGAGCAGAGGTAGAGCCAGGTAGAGCAGAGGTAGAGCCAGGTAGAGCCAGGTAGAGCAGAGGTAGAGCAGAGGTAGAGCCAGGAAGAGCAGAGGTAGAGCAGAGGTAGAGCCAGGTAGAGCAGAGGTAGAGCCAGGTAGAGCAGAGGTAGAGCCAGGTAGAGCAGAGGAAGAGCCAGGTAGAGACAGGTAGAGCAGAGGTAGAGCCAGGTAGAGCAGAGGTAGAGCAGAGGTAGAGCCAGGTAGAGCAGAGGTAGAGCAGAGGTAGAGCCAGGTAGAGCATAGGTAGAGCCAGGTAGAGCAG